>JAUEPT010000015.1:0-600000 GCA_030435635.1 Armillaria borealis | reverse complement strand
GGAGTAGAATCGTCAACTGCCGGCGCGTCCATGGCAATAGAAAGAATGGGCTGTTACGTCATATCAGTACTTACCTTTACGAACAAATTTGGCTGCGGCCCGGGAGTACGTGTTTCCTTTAGGCAAGATGTCATTGAGGGAATTGTCTTATCCTTCGAGTGATATCATTCAAGGAGCCGCGGATTTTCCTCCAGTCCATCCCCTCTTGTTCCACGCATCCTTGCAACCACCATTGGCGTTTATCACCCTGTAACGCCATTGCGGTGTGACAGCCATATTTCTTGACCCTCGTTATCCCGGATCGACATCATCTGCAGCTGATGTCAGCGAGGGGCAGCTGGTCTGCGATGATCAGGATCACGGTAGTTTGAAAGGATTCAGAGGGAATGTGCATATTCGCTATCACTTCGGGCTCATGTGCTGGTAGATAATGTTGCTACGACCGTCACTACTTTTTACAACGAGCCATCGAGGTCGGTAGGAGTAGTTTACTTCTATTTACCTGAGCTGTATCAGCGGAGATGGCCAATCAATCCAGTTTCCAGTTTCCCCTTCCAAGTACACTTTCGGACGACTCGAAACACACAGATCATGGACGTATCGTTTCATCCACTAATGCCATCTTGCGACACTGCCCATATTGTTCTTGGTTTTCTCTGTGGCGTCATGGCCCACATGGTGAAATTGTCGGCATCGGCAACAGTTATCGTCTTACAGAGAAGCAGTGGGTAGACTCTATAACAGTATCACTTGAGTGATTGCCTCCCGGCGGCGGCGTTCCTGCTGCTATCAAGATAGAGCCGTGCATATTCTCCTAACTAATTCTCATCCATTCAAAGCGGAAGGGAAAAAGGCACCTCCTTCATATACCCTCGCTAAAATTTGTCCTAATAATGCATTGTCAAAGGTGAGAACAAGGCTGGAACTAGCATATAAACATCAGTATTAAGATCTTGAAACCAAGATCTTGAAACTGGATGCCTTCCCGATGATAGTTACGTTGATTGATGCTGCAGTGACGGTTCCATTTATCATTTAAAAACGAACCAAAGCTTTCTCTACACCCACCATGGCATCCCTCCTCTCAAGATCTTCTACTACCATCGGCAACACTCTCGGTGCTTCCTATGTTGGCGCTACCATCGCCGCCATGTAAATGACCTTCGGTACTCGCAACAATGCCTTCTCATTCATTCCCTCGCCAGTTTATTCGGCATAACAAATCTACAAACACTCATCTACTACAAAAGATACCCCGACGACTTGCGGATTTACCGATATTCTGTATGTTGATGTTCTTTCCGAGTCGTTTTTAGGCTTTTAGCTGAAGTTGATGATACAGGTAGCGATACTTTGGTCTGGTTACTATCTCATTCAGGTCGAGGAATCATTAAATTCGTTGGCAGGGTCCTCGATGCCCTTCACGTCGCCTTGAGCACCCATGCGCTGTATTTCTATATGATTGATATGTCTGGAGACTTTGTCGACGCTTTAGGATATATAGTGTGGTGCGTTCCCGGACAGAAACACGATTTCAATTTCGTTGAAGATTTGTTACCACAGGAGCTTCAAGGTGTTTTACCTGTACTAATTCCGACCATAAAGTTTGCTAATGGCATCTGTACTCAGCTGCAATTAGTTATAAACGTGGGTCATTAGGCTGTGTTTCTATCATTGCTCACTGACAGCGTCCCTCCTAGGTATTGATAGTCCTCTACGTCCAAGGGTATGAGTCGTGCTATTTTTTGAAGTAGCCAAAGTCTTATTGGTATAATTCTTAGGCTGTATGCTATCCGAATATGGAAATGTTCGTATCATGGGGTAGTTGTGATCGATATAGTGAGGACTTACATTGCTATTAGTCGGCCGCCATTTTGATAAGATTCTCTCGTGGCTCGTTGTAAGCATGCTTTCGATTCGTCGAGCATCCTACTCTTGCTTATTATCTAACAGTTCTTGGCTATTACAATCTCGCTTGGTAATAACATCGTGCTCTGCTGTAGATTGTCTGTTTAATTGTGTTTTATTTAGGTGCTGGGATAGGTAAGACATCAATAGCTCACTTACTCTCGTCACGCGTGGCACTGATAAGACCACTGCAGTTCTGGTCTATGATATGTAAGTGAACATCCATTGCTATGCGGCGTAGCATCTAAACGATTGACAGTTGTGTTACCGCAAAGTTCCCGTCCTTTTCTCATAGCGGTGTATGTGACAAGTTCATACTCTGAGAAATTTTGGCTATTTACGCAAGTTAACGTAGATCCCGATTTATATCTTCTTCTCTACGATCGTCGTAGCAGACCTTATTATAGCCACCGTCATGTGCTATTACCTCCACAAGAGCAGAGCAGCGATGAATTTCTCTACGTACGTGGTTTTCCCGAGACATTCAAATTCTGGTTGATATCTGAGAGTCATAACAGAGTGACCCACCTACTTCTCCGTCTAATGAGACTCATTCTTGTATCAGGCTTATCTACAAGGTGAAGATATCCGCTTTGATCTTTCATATGTTATACCTGATAAAAACAACAGTGTGTGCTCGCTTCTCACTCTCATCGCGGTCTGTTGTTCTCAACTTGACCCAATGCCAGGATCTCACGAATATCCATAGGTCCTCATTTGGCCATATTCTGGGATTTTCCTCGGGATCGATTTCATCCTACCCAAACGTCGGTATTATTCATTTCCCACCAACAATGGCTAACAAACGTCGTCTTAGTCTACATCAACTCGCTGCTTGCTATGTAAATTGTCTTCTTGTATCTTTCTTTACTTGAAGCTCATTTACTAGGTTCAATTACCGACGTAAACATACGTCGAACAAATTAACCGAAGAGCATGGCGGACATTCATCTTCTACTGCCCTCCAGTTCACACCCCACAGCTCCGAAGACTCTACAGCAGAAACGGTACATAAACTAATCTAGCTACGCCTTTGAATTCTTACCCAGCTTGCATTTCAGAATATTAGCATTCCGCTCCAGGATACTCGTACTTTCAATGATATGCCATAGGGAACCCTTGGTCAAGGTGATGCTTGACGTCGGGCAGATGTGCTGCAGCTCGGATAAAACCGATGCATGATGTTCTCGCGGGCGAGAATTTATGGCGGTACTCACGTTCTAGAACCTGAAAGACGTGTGTATATAACTTTAGTCGCGTGTTTAAATTATAGGGAGACAAACTTTGTTCGAGGGGCACGAGATTAAATCACAAGGCTGGGATTAAAGAGTTGTCATTGGAAACCGAAGGTGTGAATTGGGTATGAGCATATACGCAAACAGATCCCATTTTTCCTTGACGCCCTGTGGAAGACTAAAAGGTATGTAATCTTCAGTTTCCACGGAGGGTAGTGCAGGTGAGGCCAGTATTTGCCTGGTGTACATGAGCCAACAGAAAATCAGAGGTAATGCCACGAAGCGGGGCCTTCTGATCGTCCGGTCTGAATAGTGATCAGGATAGATAGTGTACAACTAACAATCGGAATGATACGTAATTACCGACCAGGCGAATAGGCACCGGGAATCCGATGTAAAACAAGCTATTGGCCAGCGTTTGGTGTACACGAGCAGCACCGAAATGAAACGTTACACGGATGCGTCACCTGGCACCATGAATGCGATACTAACAATTATGTTAGTTCGTGCTGGGAAAAGAGTCAACCGTTTTTGTTAGGAATAAAACAGCTATAATAACGTAGCGTAAGAATGTGATAGATAATGGTAAAATAAACGGTATACGCACCTCAGTTAGTCACACGTAGTAGTGGTGATCAACTGAGGTGCAGAGAGGGGTGAAGCGATAGGTATAGGCGACGAAATAAGGGGTAATAATCTATATATGGTAAGTAAGTTCAATCAATGAATAGAGAGACGTCGTTGAGACGGGCTAGGCTGAATCCTCGACAGTTTTCCACAATGTTCTGACAGTTATGGTTCCGGCCTCGACCTGGACACAATCTCCAAGCTCGCATTTCGTTATTCGAGCGACGATAGTGTCCCAGAAAGGTTTGACATGGAGACCAAAAGCAGTTATCTTTCTGCGTCGTAAGCTGGCCAGATTTCGGGGGCGACTTGAATATGCTAGTGCTTTCCCACAAGCGGGATGGCGGGTGATGTATCCTATTTCTGCGTGTTCTAGGTTCTTTTTTAGAATTAGACTTCACTATTTTACGGAAAATGTTCACATATTTCCCGGGGGGAGGGAGGTAACAGGTGTTGGCAAAACTGGGCATGGCGCGAGGGCGGGCACTTGATTTATAAGTGTGGGATTTCGTAGGGGTAGAATCGTCGACTGCCAGCGTGTCCAGCACAACATGGCAGTAGAAAGAATGGGTTGTTACGTCCCCATATCAGTACCTTTATGAATAAATTTGGCAGCGGCCCGGGGGTACGCCTTTCCTTTGCCCTTTCAAGACTCCGCCCGAATTACCTTGACGTTTCATCCACGCATACCTCTTGCAACACCATGTCGTGTCTTGGTTACACTCGGTGTCATGATGAAATTAAACTCATCAGTAGGGTCGACTCTTTTAAGTACTTTGAATGATTTCTTCCCGCTTGCTATCAAAGTTGAGCCGTACGTATACTCTTAACTACTTCTTACCCAATCGAAGCGGAAGGAAAAAATGTACCTCTTTCACATACCCTCGTTAAAACTACTTCTGATAATGCTTCGTCAGAGGTGAGACCAGCGTCAGAACGAAGTAGTAGTGTATCGACGTCAACATTAAGATCTGGAAATCAAGAACACGGATACGTTCCCGGTCACGGCTATGCGGTTAACACTGCCGTGATGGTTCCACTTAACCCACTTATAGATGTCCCAGAACTTCCTCTACGACCACCATGGCATCACTTCTCTCAAGATCTCCTACCTCCCTTGGGAACACTCTCGGCGCCCTCTATGTTGGCGCTACCATAGCCGCCATGTAAGTGACCCTCTGTACTCGCAACAATGTCTTTTCATGCATTCATTCACTAGCTTCTTCGGCATAACAAATCTACAAACGCTCATCTACTATAAGAGATACCCCAATGACTGGTGGATCTACCGATATTCTGTATGTCGAAATTCGTTCAGAGTCGGTGTTATACTGACAATGAGACAGGTAGCGCTACTATGGTCTGTTCATTCATCCTACTGGTGGCGGTGATTTATTACAATATTCTTTTACAGGGTTCTTGATGCTCTTCATGTCGCTTTAAGCACGCACGCCCTATATTGCCTTCTGATCGATTGGTACGGGAATGTCGCTGCCGAGCGAGAAAATGATGAGTGGTACGGTTGT
Organism: Armillaria borealis; assembly: GCA_030435635.1. Taxonomy (NCBI): domain Eukaryota; kingdom Fungi; phylum Basidiomycota; class Agaricomycetes; order Agaricales; family Physalacriaceae; genus Armillaria; species Armillaria borealis. The sequence goes on along the minus strand of JAUEPT010000015.1, from coordinate 594,704 downwards.
GTGCTGTGGGATTATATCAATTTTATTGAAGAAGTGTCGGTACAGGAGCTTCAAGGTATCTTGCCTTTACTAGTTCCGACTATAAGGCGGTCTAATGAGATCTCCATAACTCAGCTTCAGTTAGCTATAAATGCGGGTCTTTAGGCTGTATTTATGGCACTGATTTATCTGAACCGCATCCCTCCTAGGTGGTAATTGTTGTGTACGTCGAAGGGTATGAGTCGTTTCGTTCTCTGAAGCAGCTAAAGGCTTATTGGTATACTTGTATACTTCTTAGGCTGTACGCTATCCGACTGTATAAACGTTCGCATTTCGGGGTAGTTGTGATTGGTATAGCAAGGGCTTACATTGTTATTAGTCGGGCGGCATTTTCACAAAATTCTCCCGTGGTTCGTCGTAAGTACACTTTCGATCAATCGAACATCCTACTCCTGTTTATTATCCAATAGTTCTTGGCCGTCGTAACATCGCTGGGTAATGATACCGGACTTTCCTATCGAGAATCTATTTTATTATGTTTCGTTTAGGTGCTGGAATATGTGAGAGAGCATGACCTCTCTCAATCTAATCGCACTGACAATACTAACGTAGTCATGGTCTATGGCATGTAAGCAAATGTCTATAACTGCGTGTAACAAATGGATGACCTACGACAGCTATGTCACCACAAACTTCACCTCCATTACCTATACCGGTGTATGTGATGAGTCTATGCTCTAAATCATAGATATTTATGCAAGTAGTTTCCGGTTTACATCTTTTTCTCCACGATCGTCGTAGCAGACCTTCTCATAGCCTTCATGATGTGCTATTACCTCCATCAGAGCAGAGCAGCTATGAATCATTCTACGTGCGTAGTTTCCTTGCTTGGATCTTCGAAATCTGGTTGATTTCACCATGCTAGCACAACCACCTTTCTTGTCCGTCTGATGAGACTTATTCTCGTATCAGGCTTAGCTACAAGGTGAAGGTGTCTGTACTTGTCTCGCCCACATTGTTCCTGATGAATATAACAGTGCATGCTCGCTGCTCACTCTCATCGCGGTCTGTTGTCTCGTAACTTGGCCACGTCCCAGGATCTCACGAATATACTCAGTACATCGTTTGGCGAGATTCTCTAATTTTCCTCGGGATCGATTTTATCCTACCTAAACGTTGGTATCGTGAATTAGTCACCGAAAATGGCTAAGTAATATATTTATAGTCTACGTCAACTCCCTGCTCGCTATGTATGTCATCTATATGGGTTTCTCATCTGAAGCTTACCTTCACTAGGTTCAATTACCGACATAAACATAGGTCAAATAAATCAACGGAAGAGCGTGGAGGACATTCAATTTCTGCCACCCTTCAGTTCGCGCCCCACAGCTCCGAAGACTCTACAGCAGAAACGGTACATAAACTGGTCAAGCTACGCCTTTGGATTCTTACCCAGCTTCCATTTCAGAATATCAACATTCCGCTCCGGCCTCCAGGATACTCGTAGTTTCAATGATATGCAAAAGGTAACTCTTGGTCAAGACAATGCTTGACGTTATGCAGACAGGTTCGGATAAACCTGATGCCTGATGTTCTCGTGCGCGAGAATTTATGGTGGTACTCACGTTCTAGAACCTGAAGGACATGTCATGTATATAACTTTCGTCGCGCGTTCCGATTATAGTGCAGCAAACTTGTGTTCGAGGTACACGAGATTACATAGAAAGGCTGGTATTAAAGAATCATCATCGGAATCTATATCGAAAGTGCGAATCGGGTATGAGCATACCCACAAAGAGATCCCATTTTTCCTTGACGCCCTGTGGAAGATTAAAGGTATGCAGTCTTCCGTGTCTATATTGACACATTATCCAACACGGAAACTTTTCCGGACCGTGGCTCTACTCAGCCCTGCGCAATATGGTACTGGGCGAGCGGCGCAAGCTGCATCAGAGCTGACAGCTTGATGATGCCGATTTGGTGTTCTAGTACCATCAGAGTAACGCGCAAGAAAATATTCTGAGATCCATCGGAGAACCTCAGACCTAGAGTAAAAAAGTAAAAAAGGAAAGCAAGAAGCTGGACATCCACTGGCCAACCACTGGCAATTGTGAACGGTCGAAGTCGCAAGCGAGCTTGCTGAGTCAGCGCGCCGGACGTATCGTGACGTCAGGGAGTCATAGTCACATGCATGACACCACCATGAGGGGCACTATCGCTAGTGAGCATCGCTTCGAGTTGCGCAAAGCCCGATTACCTGTGCTAGACGATACCCTTCTCCAGTTCCGGGCTGGCGCGCCTTTTGTTCTTCATTACAAACTTTTTCGAGAATCCTGTCATCCCTAGTAGAGTGCAATGGGGACGAAGTTGCAAGGGGTCCTTGCCCTGGTCGAGACTGGAGCGATAGCTGCGGTGCATGCGGACTTGGACAGCAGTACCTACATGGACAGTGCGTACTGCTCTTTGTTATCGTGTTCTTTGCTCACTGTGACTCAAGACTCAATTACATCGTTAGTGAATTATAAATCACCGTTGCTCGGGCCATGAGTTACTTGAGTAGGCAGGGTCTGGCCGACCCTTCAAAGTAAGCTGCTTGTGCCTGTGAGACTGGATATTTAACAAGCCGTCTGTAAACTGTCATCAGGACCTATCTCTTCCATCACAGTCTTTGGATATACCCACGGCCGACCGTCAAGCGAATCAACGTGCCAGACAGCGACATCAACAATCGTCCGTGTAGGCCGCTTCATTGTCGCCAATAGCGGTCTACGTGCGTTTACTGTGGCATCTCACTCCAACGGCACTCTTCCAAGTTCGTGCACAATTTCTGGACCGGCAAAGCAGTCTTGCGTTACACGATTGGCAATGGCCACAAGGTTCGTCAATTTGTTGTTGGCACGGAACATTTGTTCTTATGTCTCTATCTATCCCCCTTAGATGTTCTAGAATCTGCTCTATGAGCAAAACATTTCGACGTCAGAAATGAAGACGAGCTTGGCCACATAGTAGCCAGACGCTCCAGAAGCATCCGCAAGGTTGTCCGTCTTTCCTGCGACGCCGGGATTGCTGAGCCAATACAAGGACGTCGCCTTGTCCTACCATCGTTGCACACTTCTTCGTATGGTTTACGTTGGAGTGCCAGTACAAAGGTTCTCTTCGGAACAAAACACAGCTCGCCAGCTCGCTGTCACGCCATAATCCGTAATCAGAAGGTATATTTCCTGTGTCTACAGACGAGCTTTATTCTTATATAATGCCTTCATACTTCACAGGATACGAAGAACACGCATTCATTTGCGCGACACGAGCTACCGGTGATCGCTAGTCGTGTACATGGCCAAGCAGGCGATAAAGAAGCGTGGACTTCGCGAACTGGGCTGCTTGTCTCGCCGCCTCAGCGATATCTGAGCGGCATTAAGCCATGCAGCAGGGCCGCACCTTCTCGAGTCGTCTTCGATCTTGTCGGTTACAGCGCTCTTGCTGCAATTATAACTTATGAGCACGTTAGACGAAGAGTGTGGAGTGCTCGTATGATTCCCGATCGTCCCAACACTCAGGATCTTCCCTCTTCCTCGCTCTAACTCCACCAGAGTCACGGAACTTTACTTCAGGTCGGATACGGATTCGCCGCTCCCAGAATAGGCGCGTTCGATCCACTTCCAGCCTAGACGACTCGTCGCAGGCCTGAAGTAGACAGATTGAAGGATTCGGGCGACATTGGACTTGCCATGGGACTGCTGGTTACCACTTGTCATGAGGTCCTCGTTTTAGGAGAAACGAATCATAATGGGGCCAGGGAGGCTGAATTTGTCGTTGGTGAATTCAGCCTCCCTGGCCCCATCATGATTCGTTTCTCCTAAAACGAGGATACGAGGTCATGTCTGTTTGGTGAATGGACCGACTGGGAGTTAATCGAGGCTCGCGGAATTGGCATCGACATGTGTCCGGCTTGGCGTGGACGGAGATCAGAAGACGGTGTGGGTAGGGATCAGGAATAGAACTTACACCGAAAGGCACCAGCTCCACACCTTCGTTTTCCATGGCCGGTGGAATTTCCGCCAAGCAGAAGTTGTTGACATACATTGCGAGGTAGTGGGTGCGCTACTGAAGCATCGTTATAGATTAACATTATGATTGATGTGCATTATCGGTGAAATCCGAAGCACCCGCAGTGTTGACATCACATTTTACCTCGACGGCGGTGGCCAACTGCACTTGGATATATGCGGGATATAGATACGACCGTATGTGTGAGCAAGCGTCTTAACCTCCGTGTATGATGGCAGTGGAGACAATCAACATTGCTGGCCGGTGATATCAAACTTGGAGTCCAAGAGAGTCCTCAGCGAGCGATGAGATAGAAAGTTCGACTTTTTGACCAAGTCTTCTCAAAGATTACCAGCCTTACCACGTCAGGTTGAAATCATAGGACGTGTATGGCAACAGAAATGGCAGAATGGGTTTTGAAAACCTTACAACCATCGGATTCAAAATAAGGTTATTAAATTGTGAAGAATGGCTGTAGATCGGATATATGGGTCGGAGGAAGAACTGGCCGACAAGGCCTTTTCAAAATGGGCGGTGACTACCTTTTTTATCCATCCTGTGCCGGCAATTGCCGCTCAAGGCTGGTTTTCTGCCGTATAGGCGCATCTTTGCTCGTACGATGCTCATTGATTACAGATCATTACCATCTTATTTGCTTCTTCAATTCCCAAATACCCGACTACTCCAATACTGATGCAACGCCGCCCTGTTGCGTTGGGCTGTTCCCCGTTCCCTGAGGCCTGCATCTGATAGATAGCTTCTGGCGCAGAACAAAGGCCGCCTTTCATAGAACGGCACAAGGTGGCACAACTATACAGCGACGTCGCAAGTTCTCAGGTTGTTGAACTTGAAGAAGCGAAGAAAATAGCCGACGATGTCATTTCAACCGGCCATGAATGCGGAATATTTCTGGCTATGTAAAGGCGAGCAGGAATATGAGGTCATTTTCCATACGATAATTCTAGTCGGTAGTGATAACTTACAAAAAATCAAATACTCCGCCAATCAATGCATTGGATTTCTGCGACAGTTTGTTTTGTAAAACACAAGGATAAGTAAATTTCTTGAGATTCCGTTGAATGATGAGTGGAAAATTGGCAATTCTTCGAGCAGTGTAAGAGGACACTCTAGTTTCCTACCCGCAGATTTCGATTAAATGGATGCTCACCAACTTGTAGCAAGTGACCCGAATTTGTAGTTGTAACATTCCAGGGAGTACAAAATGACTGGTGGACATCCCTAGGCCGCCCACAACTTGACGACCTCGGAATCTCCCAGACGGCGTTCATGTTATTTTTACAGGCGGTATGTAAGGAGAAATTCACGTTCTAGCTCTGTCGGTGTCACTGTTCTGCCGTTAAACGGAGTAACTAGCTGCGCGCGGTGAGTACGATGGTATGAGAAAGAAAGAGAGCCCAGTAGCGGTAGAGTGAAAGTAACTGAGTATAGAGCATCGATCTTTCAATTAGGAAAATCGCGCCATCGTCGGTGATCATGAGAGATAAGTAGGAAAAGCCTTCCCCGACGATGAGATTGAGATTGAGATTAAGGTCCAGATCGCACTGCGCAGTCACGACCAGTGCACCCGGCGCGTGCGCCAGGACAGCGCGTATACGCATCAGCTTCGGGATAAGTGGTATATCACACCGCAGTTGCTCGGCGCGAGGTTTCAGCGCGTATAAAAGTCAACGTCGACGAGAGTCAACTTCACCATTCGAAGATGTTCAAACTCGGTGCTATTCTTCTCGCTCTTACAACATCGGCCCTCGCCAGTGGGTACGTCCAGAAAACCTCTGGAACCGCGTCCTTCACGCACTACTCGGGTTGCGGATCGCCTGGTGCGTGATGATCCTTGTCGTTGGATCGCGCTCTTCGTTGACTGGTTTTGTGCATAGCTTGTGGAAAGACTGCGACGGGGTACACTGCCGCGATGAACCAGCTCGCATTCGGATCCTCATCGGGTTTGGGTGCTGGCGACGCGTGCGGTAGGTGCTTTGCACTTACTGGTATGTTTCTGCGTTTCATTCTCGCTATGCTCGTTGGTCTGATTGAGGGTGACTGGCACAGGCTCGGCAGACCCGTATAGCACCTCGTACACTGGACCCTTCTACTCGATCGTCGTCAAGGTGAGAATCCAGAATAACAGCATTCTTCGTTGTCTAACACGAAGACCGTTTAGGTAACCGATCTTTGCCCTGTCTCCGGAAACGAGCAGTGGTGTGGACAGACACAGTCGAGCTTGACAAACAGCTTCGGCATGCCATTCCAGTGAGTTGTTTCTGCCAAAAGTCATTGAGCTCCACCTTACCGTTCGTCCCTCGCAAGCTTCGACATTTGCGAAGACACTGGAGGATCGGCGGTGTTCTTCCCCTCGGACCATGGTGCATTGACTGGATCGTTCGAAGAGGTCGATTGCTCGGAATGGACAGGTTCTGACGGAAGTGAATTATGGAATGGAGCTTGCTTGGATGGAGAGGATGCGGACTTCTGGCCCGCTGAGGGATGTGGTAACCAGGGCACTGCTCCGTGAAGGGGAGAGCCACCAACATATCCAACTTCATGTCCTGGTGATATGCTTTAACAAGGCTTTGATAATCTTTCTCAAACGGTCGAATGTGCACCTTGACGTCGTTGGCTGAACAAGGCGGTAATCATACGGAACATTCCCAGAGTATTGGCGCCATACCTTTGGTAACGGATCTCCTCTTTGAATACGTAGCATCACGGCCCAGGCAAACAGAAAGGTTCATTGATTATAACAGCAAGTGGTCTGAATACTTGCCTAAACCGAGAGTTTCAGCAAGATTATAGGGAATACGATGGGTAGAACGTACTCTGCTTTGTGTAAAAATGTGATAGTATTTTGGTGTTGGTGTCAGTGTAAGAACGACACAAATGACCCAATAACGGCCAATTTAAAGGACAGTTGGATTGAAGTAGAACACAGATTCCTTTGCGCAACACAAGCTAGGGGTGATCGCTAGTCGTGTACATGGCCAAGAGGGCGATAAAGAAGCGTGGACTTCGTGAACTCAGCTGCTTGTCTCGCCGCCTCAGCGATGTCTGAGCGGCATTAAGCTAGGCAGCAGGGCCGCACCTTCTCGACGTCATCTTCGATCTTGTCGGTTATAGCGCTCTTGCTGCAATTATGAGTATGCTAGACGAAGAGCGGGGAGTGCTTAGCAGTGCTCGTTCGATCCCCAATCATTCCAACAGACACTCAAGATCTTCCCTCGTCCTGGCTCTAACTCCGCAGGAGCCAAGCAAATTTGCTTCAGGTCAGATATGGATTCGCTGCTCCCAGACTAGGCGTGTTCGATGCACTTCCAGTCCAGAAGACTCGTCGCAGGCCTGAAGTGCCATCCCTAGGTAGATCGAGTGCATGATCCACCAGGACCCGGAAGACGTTGGGCGTGCCATGAGACCGCTGGAATGCCGGTACTTAGGACCATCACAGATCCTTCTTGTCACGAGGTCCTCCACGGAGGAGTTGATGATGAGGCGCGCGCAGGCATATTCAGACTTGAATTTGTCGTAAATGGCAATTCATTCCCCCCAGCTCCATTTTGATTCGCTTCTCCAAAAACGAGGGTATGCGGTCTTGTTCGCTCGTGAATGGTCCAACGGGGAGCTGATCGTGAAACGAAGCTGGCAGAGTCAATCTCGACATAGGTTCAGCTTGGCGTGGACGGAGATCAATAGACGGTGTGGGTAGAGATCAGGAATATAAATCACCGAAAGGTACCAGGTTCACACCTTCGGTTTCCAAGACCGGTGGAACTTCCGCCAAGCAGAAGTTGTCGATAGACATCGCGAGATAAGTACTAGGTGCGCTACTGAAGTGATTAACAATGTGATTGATGTGCATTCCCGGCGAACTCCGAGGCGACCGCAGCGTTGACATTGAATCGAATTTTACCTTGGCAACACTTGGAAAATGAGACAGTGAACATTGCTAGCCTACAATCTAGAACTTGGGGTCCAAGAGAGGCCTCAGCGAGGGCCCAGACAGAAAGTTTGACTTCCTAATCAAGTCTTCACAAAGAATACCAACCTTACCTCGTTCCTGTCGGTTGAAATCGTACGACGCAGGCGGCAACAGAAATGCCGGATGGTTTTTTAAAGCCTCACGACCGTCGGATTCAAAACGGGGTCATTTAATTGTGAAGGATCGCTGTAGCATCGAATATGGGTCAGAGGAAGGTATACTGGTTGCTGGCATGGCCGTTTCAAAATAGGAGGTGAATACCTTTTTTATCCACAGAACAGGGCCGAAATGACCAGTCCGGGACACTATCCGAACCCAACCTGTCCGGGTGGGAAAATTGTGCTTGGATGGATAAGAGGGACCGTCTATATCTTCTACGTAGACTATATGCTAGGTAGCTAGGTCGAGGACGTTGGTTTTTTGAGAAAGGGCACCTGTCCTGTTTGGTTGCCGAGTATCCGAAAAGGGAACCTCACAGCCACAATTCTTTTCGTTAGCCCTTCCAGGTAGAGGTAATACTTTACGATTGGCTCCAAAATTGAACAATTACATAAAATAATAACTATTAAAATTTCAATCTAAAGTAGTTCGAGGTTGACGCTGATTTTCCATGCTTAAGAGTGCTTCGGATATTGCTGGGTTGCCGAGCTGCCGACTGCCTCATTTGGTGCCGCCGGCATCATTGCCATTCCCACTTGTTAGAATATGGCCAAAAAACTTGTTTCTGAAGATATAGAATCAGTCAATACTGCAAAGACAGTAGTGAAATTACCAGCGCTAGCAATAGCAGTTACTTTTGGCTGAATTTTGGTATGGCCGGACAACCGGACCCGGACGGCCGGTCGGACAGTGTACCGGACTTCTCATTTCAGCCTCGCCCTCTTTATCCATCGCCTGTGCCGGCAATTGCCGACCAAGGTTGATTTTCTGCCATATGGACGCGTCTTCGCTTGTACGATGTTCACAGACAATCATCGCATTTTTTTTGCTTCTTCAATTCCTAAATACTCGCGCCAATGCTTGTGCTACGCCGCCAGATCTTTGAATGTCATCAGCGGTTCACGATCCAGAATTGCACGAGAATGGCTGGACCACGAGCCCATTATGCGAAATGACCTTCACAAGCCCTATCCACAATGTATCAGTTCATTTCCGTAGACCTCGGAAAAAAGAACTCAAACCGGTAAGACACTGTGTCTGTGACAGATCCACGCTTCAACGCGACCTGGCCCTGCTATTGCCGACGCGTATAAATGCTCGCTGATAGGGTCCGCACTCAGCGATCATCTTTTACAATGATTTCTCTCTTCCTTCCATTCAGCGTTCTTGTTTATTGTGATCTCATATTCCCAACAGTATTGGCTCAAAGTGATTTCGATTGGACCACTGTATGTCTTGCTCTCTCTTGACGTGCATCGCTTATAGTCAAGTCGTAGATCGAACCAACGAACAATTTATCGTGGGTCGACTGCTACTCCGACTATAAATGCACGCGTTTCCAGGTTTGTAACCCTCTGTGCCCTCTGTGCCCTCTAATTTATTCTCACTTATGTGTGAAGGTTCCCATTGACTACTCGAACGAGGACGGTGACAAAGCTGCTCTCGCGATAATCAAACTTTCCGCGCAATCCGAGACCGACTACAAAGGGACAGTACTGATAAACCCTGGAGGCCCGGGCGAGAGTGGAGTCGCTGCAATAACTTCCCTCGGTTCGTTCCTCGCGTCCGTCATCGGGAACCAATACGATATCATCGGCTTCGATCCTCGTGGTACGTTGAACTGCAACTCAATTATGCGCTCCAGCTTGAACCATGAGCGTTTTAGGGGCTGCCAATTCGATTCCTCGAGCGCAGTTCTTCCTCTCCGCAGAGGAGCAGTCCCAATGGCTTGCCAATCCCAACCATTGGACTCTTGTCGCCAATACGACTTCTGACCAGATTCCTCATTTATGGGCGTCGTCGCAAGTTTTAGCGGAACTGGCCAAGGAAAGGGATACCGGAATCCTGGATTACGTTAGTACAGACAACGTTGCCCGGGATATGCTACGGATCAGTGAAGCAGCGAGTCAACAGAAGTTGCAATATTGGGGGTTCTCGTAAGCTAGCAGTCTAAGTTTTACCTCGCTTGAAGGCTGACCGCTTCTCTCTAGTTATGGAACAGTGCTCGGCTCTACCTTCGCTGCAATGTTTCCCGTGCGTTCCCTCGTCTTTATTGCTTCTCCCTGTTAACCAATCATTATTCTAACCTCCAGGATAAAGTTGAACGTATGGTGCTTGACGGTGTGTATTCGACTCCTCCCGTACTCAGGCTCGTTAACTTATGTCATTCAGGTGTGTTGGATATGGACGGCTATTATAGTGGTAAGATGATCATGCTACATCCATATACCTACAGCGTCTCACATATTATCATTTGCAGGTGACTGGCGCAATGAGCTAGCTGACACTGATAAGGACGTGCAATCTTTCTTTGACGGATGTGTCGCCGCTGGCCCTCAAGCATGCGCTTTCTACGCCCCCACTTCAGAAGAGATATCCAATAACCTCGATTCTCTATACGAGTCTCTTCGCGCGCAACCAGTTCCAGTCATATCCCCATCGTTCTATGGTGTCGTCGACTACGCTGTCTTAAGAACTGCAGTCAGGTCCTCCCTGTACCAGCCGTATGCCCTTTTCTCTACCCTCGCCGAAGGTCTAGCAGGTCTCGCAGCAGGGAACGGTAGCATAATTTATGGCATGCAGGCGCAGACGAGCGACGACACCTCTTCCGTTTATGACAATGCATTGGATGCGGAAATTGCCATTTCCTGCAGCGATGCGCTGAAGAACACGGACTCTGTAGCAGATCTCTTCGCATACTGGGACAGTATCAAAGGTTTATCGGCCTTTGCTGATATACTATTTACTGAGAGAATTAGCTGCTCGTGTGTACTTCTCTTCCTCGACATGTGTATGTGTACTAATTCATTTTTCTTCAGCGGATGGAAGTTCCATCGCGACGGAAGATTTACAGGTGAGCTTTCACCTACACAAATGACCGTGACTTGTTCTGAGGTATCTCTTGGTAGGTCCGATTACCGGAAACACCAGTTACCCTATCCTTCTGATAGGGAATACGGCTGGTATGTATATCCGTCCCTAGCCCTCCTTCCTACTGATATCAATGTATCATTCAGATCCCGTTACTCCTCTTTCTGCGTAAGTCACACTGGCATTACATGACAGGTGCACTTCATTGATATTTCTTCAGAGCAAAGAAGACGTCAAGCGCATTCCCTGGCTCCGTAGTTCTAACTCAACGTGCATCAGGGGCAAGTCATCATTTGACTGCAGATTTTCGTACACTCACTTTCCTGTTTCTACAGCATACATCCCTAGCCGCTTCATCTACATGCACGGAAGCGTACGTTCAAGCCTACTTCCAAAACGGAACTCTACCCGGCGACGGAACGGTCTGTGAAGTTGAGTCTGAGATGTTCCCAACTTCGTCAAACGCCATCGGTCTTCGGCGGCGCACTTTCTTTGGCCGCAAATGACTCCAGAACAATTCTTTCAGGCGAGAAACAATTTGTCACCTTTGTCACACCTACTTAACATAGTTAATTCCAACGGAAATGCTTTTATTTTACATTATGTGAACTGTTCAAGAATAATATATACATCTCCGAATATTCAAAGATAATATTAAAGCACACGTACCGTTTCGTCATGCTCGGCTCTTGACGTATCCTTAAGATGTTCGTGTCGGTAATTGAACCTAGCGAAGGTAGGGAAAGATCTTATTGAGAGAGAGAGTTTTATCCGAATGTCAAAGTTCCGCGGGCGATATTTCCACGGTCCGGGCCGATCAATTCTAAGTATTTCAGGCTCCGCCGGAATCTTGAGCGTGGGTGTAAACATTCGGTAAACATCGTTTACACGCTTCTATTAGTGCCACCGTGACCATGGGTAGTGTACAGGCGGCCGACAGTGCAGTCCTGTTATTGTATGGGTTCCTTGCCGCTTTGTGAGTATATTAGTTCCTACGATCATGAGCTCAGTACAGGTGCTCATTGACATGTAGCATCAGCGGAATTATCGCCTTCCAGGTTGTAATAGACTTGAGGTTCGTTTCTTGGCGGAGCCGTTACTTCGTACGCAATTTCTTTCTCTTATTCCATACCAACTGAACAAGCATAGACTATCACTATCTGGCACGTTCCTGATCTTACGGATGCCCTCAAGTGACTCACTTCTTGTAGGGTCATCGACATTATCCACACCACATTCATTCTTTTTTCTCTTTCTGATTATTTCTTTACCTACCCTGACGCTGAAGACATTTACGATCGTATCCCTTTGTGAGTGGTGCTTTCATTTGGTGAATGACCGAGATTCATAAGTTTCAAGGTCTATCGCGGCGAGCACCTTTCCTTTGTAGTATTATCATTCCGCTTACCTGGTATTTGAAGCTAACCGTTGCGGCTACGGTACGCTACCTGTAATGTTGACTAACCTAGGGCTCTGACATCTGGTAACAGGCTATTCAAACCCTTTTCGTACAATGGTGAGTTTAGTTCCAGCCTCAGAATCACTCGACAGGAAACTCAATCGATATCATAGCCTTTTCGCAAAAGAAATTCATAGATGTACGTCCATCTCAAAAAGTTGTTGGTCTGTAACAATTACCTTCTGTAGATAGCAACCGAAATTGGTCTATAACCGCTCCTATCGTGAGTGCTTCCGAATCGGTTCATAGTGGACGTGTCTAAGGATATCCCTCTAGTTGGTTCTTTCCTTCATTCAGCTAGGTGAGCAGCACTCATTTCTATGACAATGACTATTCATTTGTTTTAGCTGCTGCGTCTGGTGCGTATTTGTTCTTGACGGGGTTGGATATCCTAAATTGCATATGAAGTATCTACCTTTGAGATGTGCGTTCGTACGGTTTTTCATTTATTTCCCTGGAACTGAATGTTTGCGATAGGATACGGCTGCAGCATTTCCTTGCATTCCACCAGCCTTACCCTAGCGTATGTTTGTATACTCCTCGCTATGGAACCTCAAGTTGAGATCCAATCATAGTTGATATTTGTGGCCAGTCTGTCCCTATCGGTTGTGGTTGACCTCCTTATTACGGGATGGTTATGCTACTTCTTGCGCTCGTTGCAACGGGAGATTGGCTTGCCCTCCAGGTATGTGCCTCACCTTCTGGTAGCGCAGATAATGATTTTTGCTCTAGACCCATTCGTTTGCTGACATACTTCACCCTTGTAAGCGGCGGGATCACAAGGTAAAGTGATTTGTTCGCTTCCTAAGAATTCCGCGTTAATTCTCCTTGGAGTGCCACAATCGTCGTCTCATTGATCTTCGTAAGTCCTGTACTATGTTAGTGTTCTACCTCTTACCTTGGCAGTGGTTTGTCGTACCGACGAAACCGGTGTGTTTTATCGCGCTGTACTTCTTAATCGGAAAACGTACGTGTCCGTCTACTTCTTGGACATTGGCTCATGGCAGTTTTCTAATCTCACCAGTATACCTCTTCATCTCTTTCTTACCCATGCGCGGCTGGCGCATGCAAATGTGGGATCTCCGTGAGAAGAGAAATGCATGGGGTGATCTCCTTATTCCTCGATCAGAAGAGTTTGACGCCTCGCATCAGCCCTGGAAAGGAGAGGTGGGAAGAATTCTGATCATTTATTCTTGGGCTAAATTTTGTATGTAGTTCATGTATCACCCCAGGGGGGATATACGGCAGGTGAGCCTAACGAGATCACAGTCATGAGGAGCGTGCTGAATCGTCCTAGCTGGAGGTGATTATCAACGAAACCGTTGAATACGGAGAACACGTCGGTGGTATTCGTAATGAATACTATTCACCGTATTCAGACACACAGCCTTCGCCAGGGATGTGACTCGAAGGGTATTGATACTAATAGGCCTTGGTTCCAATTTGTTGTCGGCTTCTGTCCCTTTCCTTCTTCTTTTTCTGATCGCTCGTTTGCATTCCTAGCTTTGAATTGCCTAGCTATCTTTACTCGTATCAGCTCTCTTCTATGCCCTCCGTTTAGCTATCGTACCCAGTCCTTCTAGCTCTCGAAACGTTTCAAGTATTGTTTTACATGAGCCTGTCACACAAATGAGAGGCTTCTTCAAGAAACCCTATGTAATCAGGTCGGCGTAGCGTTGATATCCGCGAAAAGGCCGCAAGACTAGGCTTGTGTGGCAATGATACGATCTTTAATCAGCGATGCGAGAGACGAGATCAGGACCCATAAAGGCGAGGTTCCTGACTTGCTATTCCACTGTTCTCAATCAAATCCTGATTTCGGCGTGAGCGTCGATACTTTGGTCGATCCATAAAGAAGATTTTCGTGTAATACTCTACATACCGAGCCGACACTCCACATACCTTGGCGGCTATTTTCAAAATTCGTAGATGATCACCAGTTGAACCAAAGTTGAAATTTCTGCGTGGCTAGCTTTGACCGTGCCTCGTTTCCCCGAGACTTACCGAGGACCATTATCTAACCTCGTTGACCTCACGATCTCTTGTGATTTCGGGGATGTTGATGCAGGACGGGGAGCAGGAGAGTTCCTACGCTTGACGCACCATGTCAAGCGACTCAATCTCCGTGTTCGCAGCGTTAATGGGAGATTCTTCGCTCTCTTTTTCTGTCAGCCAGACCAGCCGGTACTGTTGCCATGCCTTGAAGAGCTGGATCTCCGGGAATCAAATTTAGTTGACCAGAGTTATATTCTGGTTAACATGCTTGAATCTCGTTGTCGCGACTCGGGTGATTGCGCTAGGTTGACGAGAGTATGGCTTGATGCACCCTTGGACGTTGATGCGGATCCGAGTGTCGCTAGACGTTGGAAGGGGATTTCCGAGGGTCGACTGGTGGTATCATATGGCGGATAAATTCTACGATATACGCTTTAATTCTCATTTTACAGTGCATGCGTTCAATCTTATAAAATGGCTCGGAGTTTGAAGAGAGCGATGTTCACGTCCAAAGGAAGGGACGTCCATTTTATTGTTGTTGCGGTAATAGCATTGGTTTACATGGAGAGCTGGAGAGCGATCTTCACGGGCACACCTGTTTGATCATTGTTGTGATAATAAATAGTTATCAATTGAGTACCATTCCCTACGCAAATCACTCCAGAGGTAACTTTAGCTCATTCGCGTGCTTCATGGCTCCCAGCCTTTACGCTTCGTGTACCGATACCCTGAAGTACATGCCTATTGTGTTACAGACAAACCTTACTATTGCTTTACAACGCGCCTGCAAGCGGCGAGCCGCTGCATAACACCTTGGCTGATATTTCCAAGGCGTGGTTCTGAATGGAATAGTATAGTAACAAATATGTCCTGCCGCCTGACTCCTGAGCTGTGAAATGTCACTTCAGCTCTCGCAGTGACGCTCAGATTCGACGCGTGACGTAA
Organism: Armillaria borealis; assembly: GCA_030435635.1. Lineage (NCBI taxonomy): Eukaryota > Fungi > Basidiomycota > Agaricomycetes > Agaricales > Physalacriaceae > Armillaria > Armillaria borealis. The sequence goes on along the minus strand of JAUEPT010000015.1, from coordinate 579,261 downwards.
TGAGCATGTGATGATGGATCCGACGCAGTCAACACGTAATTTCAAATTACCATTGCCAAGACTTGGCCAAGACTCCAAGCTTTTCCGCCATCGCAAGGATAGCATCGGTCACTCGGTGCCTCTGACATCGCCACGGTAATATGATACACTGATTGCTTGCTGATGAACTTATTACAGTTCAGGAAGGAGTTCTTTGTCACATTGCTTCATCACGAATCACGATTAGAGAACTTTGTGTAACGGTATCGGACCTCTATTTTTGCTGCCTAGTCGCGCTATTCACACTCCATTTTCAGTGGATATGATATGGTGGACTCAGAATATCCCGTTCACGAATAAGTCGGCAAACAGGTCACATTTTTCAGCACCGTGACTTTGACGGACCGGAGCTATTGGTGAATCGCATTGTATGGTCGTATACTAGCCATAGCGGTACGCAGGTACCGCTTTTTGATTGCTTTAGCTTGCATCTGACCCGGAATCCTATGCGTTTATGCTAAGCTTAAGCTTGATGTATCGATGATGATATGAATCTATGATGCCCTGCAAACGCGGCAGCCTATTCCTGATTGATGTGGGGCGGAGAAACCTTTAGTCCCTTCAAGATGATCTCACTCCCGTTGCTGATCTGAGCGCTCCGGGTTCTGTTGGCTATCTTCTGCACGTTTACGGCCCATTACTGGGATTGTGCCTGTTCTCTCCCGCGGCTGGACTGCCGAAGGTTCAGATGAATAAAAGTGAGTGTGCGTGAGTACGGCAAGCTGAAACACAATGAAAATTCTTCTCCACAGGCGGGCGCTTCAGTCTCCACTATGCGTTGCCTCGTGTAACAAGTTGTCTAATGGAGTAATGAAGACCGCCACTTGGCAGGAGATGTTATGACGGCCGTTTTACATAGAGCTGTGCGAAGATATTCGCTTTGTGGTGCGAACGGAGGCTCAGCTGCAGAAAGTTCGGAGTACTGAATGGTAGTTGACCCTCTATCCCCGTATAACGTGCTGAATAATACTCGCAGCTCAGTTCTCCGCCTAAGCGTGTTGAGAAGGCATCAATAGAAGGTAGATGTTCATCACAATTGGGTTCCTGCTCAGGCTGTCCATGTGGACCCGTGCCAAGAAACGTTTCACGTTTATCGACGGCTACCCGACGTATCAGGCGATGAATCCTCGGCCTCGATGAACTAACCTGAAAATGCAGTCCTTTCTACTCGCTTACATTCCTCCTTGCGCCTCGATAATTAGACATGTTTCGAGGCTCCAATCAGAGAACTCTTACAGCTTTACTCTCACCGAGCAGGCCTCCGAAGCAAGTTCCATCCTTTTCTCGTGTATCATCCCAGCATTGCACCTGATCATCCAAACACCAGACTGCCGCTTCCGTTGGTCCAGGAAGTGCCCCCACCCGATTCATCACTGCCCTTTGATCCCTTCAATTATGATACTTTTCAGGCCCTTGACGAAATTCATAAATAACGTCGCTGCTCTGATGAAGATCTCCCACAATCCCACAATCCCATCCACTCTATTTAATCATGACGACTTTGGAAATTTGTGATGTATACGCTCATCATCATCTGCGCATATCTACAAGTTCATCGACCGCAGAAACGGCCGTTGATCCAGAGGAAAATGCTGAACGGTCTGTCCCCGAAGATATACCCACAACAATTCCTCCAAAGCACGAATCTCGTACTTTGGTGCTCTGCTTCGACGGTACCGGAGACCAATTTGACGCCGATAATTCGAATATCGTGCAGCTCTGTTCGCTTCTGAAGAGGGATGATCGTTCGCAGCAGATGGTTTATTATCAGGTACTATTTCACTAGCAATAACCCCTGGACTCGGTTGATTAACAGGTCTTTCAGGCAGGAATTGGTACCTACACATCGCCTCAAATTCCCGGCCTTCTCACGTCGAAAATATACAAGGTAACTACACTCCTGGCAATTCTTTGCAGGATTGATCCTAACACCGTGGATAGACTATTGATCTTGCGATAGCTTGTAGCCTTGACGCTCATGTCATGGGTACGCTGATCTGTTATATTTACCCCGTCCTCGTGTTAACGTATTCGAACTAGATGGCTATGAATTCTTGATGCAAAATTGTACGTCCCTATTCATTGCTAGCCTCGGAGTCGGTACCGAGGACTTCTGTAGATCATAGTGGTGATCGTATATGCATCTTTGGCTTCTCACGCGGTGCCTACACCGCTAGGAGGTAAGGAAAATCCATCACTCTTTTGTTTTATAGATCAATCATCTGACGCTAAGGCCAGTCTCGCCGGGATGATACACAAAGTAGGATTACTCCCACCGGACAATTGGCAACAAGTTCCTTTTGCGTACAAGATGTACACCCGGACGGACGAAATTGGATGGTGCCAGTCCACGGCTTTCAAAGAGGCTTTCTGCATGGACGTTCCTCTCGAATTTGTAGGAGTATGGTGCGTAGTGGTCTTTCCCCTTCTCCATGTGCCTGTAGATGCTTACGAACAACAGGGACACAGTTGATTCAGTGGGGATTGTCCCAAGACGATTGCCGTTTACGACCTCCAATACGATCATTCGGACCTTTCGACATGCGGTCTCGTTGGATGAGCACCGAGCAAAGTTCAAAGCAAACCTATGGAATTGGCCGAGTGCTAAAGACCTAAAGCTGAGTACGCCGAAGCCATCACCACTGAGCTCGCGGAAGAGTACCGTGGACTCCAGCGTGCATAAACCGCGGGATATGTACGGGGTGGTGCCAGGAACTGAATGGAGTCCGGACGATGAGAAGCTCTTGGAGAAGATGGAAAGGCTTCATTCGTTACCTGCCGCACAACATACTGACGTTGAGGAAGTCTGGTTTGCGGTAAGATTTTTGTTTTCATTACCCATCCTGATTCTCACTGATTGGTCTCTCTCTCTCAGGGATGCCATTGTGGTGTGTTCTCTCCTTTTACTACTAATGAAGATCGCCCATTAACCGCTATATTACAACAGATATCGGGGGAGGTTCGGTGAAGAACTCGATGCGCTATTCCTTATCACGAATTCCGTTACGATGGATGATTCGAGAGTGCTTTAAAGCGGAAACAGGAATTATGTTCGATTCAGAGCGTCTGAGAGAGATAGGCCTCGATCCTGCAACGCTGTATCCTTTTGTTATTCCACGACCAGCGGCGCTGTCAGTGGGGTCTGCTATGATACCAACAGGACGAACTAGAACGCCACTGTTGAAGAGGATCATATCTAAGTTTCGGCACCACCCTCTGCCAGTATCCGATGAAAGCCAAACCTTTGCTCAAGAGGTTCCAATCGGATGCCCTGGGACAGAGGAAGAGGAGGAGTTTCGAGACGCACTGTCTCTCGTGAACGATCAGCTCAAACTTTCGAAGTCGTGGTGGATTCTCGAGCTGGTTCCGTTGGAATTCAGACAGCAAATGGAGAACGGCAAATGGGTGTCCTGGTTTGGGTACGTTCAGGGATTTCATCGTTCTGCAATGTGGCTGAATAATAAATTTATAGGCTAAACCTCGGACGACCTCGAGAGATTCCAAATTCGTCCAGCAGAGTCAAGGTCCACCGTACCGTACGGATGCGGATGGAAGCTTCCCATGAGCATAACGGCAGAAAGTACAAGCCGAAGGCTCACTTCACAAATCCAATATGGATAGATGACGATGTATCTTTACAAGCTGGCCGGCAGAATCGGAGCTAACTATGTTTACCGCCATACGTTCGCCCATAGACGAGGCGCAAGTGTAAGCACGTACACGACTATATACACTTACGAACATTTCATTGTGAATAATGTCTTATTTATCTTTTATAATTGTAATGTACACAAACGTCCGTTGACAATTTATACAGTCATCTATTGGAACAAGCTCTCGTTTTGAGACAGAATACCCAGAAGCATAGTACAGCAGGGCATGCAAATTTCGGCCAGACTCGTTTCGGTTAACTAACCGTGAGACCGAAGCACACCAGCCACTCTGATGGACAACAGGGAAATTCACTTCAGCGCTCACCCCTAATCGACCTATTTACTTCTTCCGTCCAGGGAACAAGCAATAACGCTGGCATCGACTTGAACCAGTTCAACCAGCCGCTGCCATAAGGCAAGGGTGAATTTATGAAGCGATACACGAAATGAATCGGCGAAAAGTGATAGATAAAATCCTAAAATATATAGTACATTCAAAGGCAGTAGAAATGAAGAAGACAAGTAGAACGTATACAGGGATAGGTGATTGGGAGGAAAAATCAAGGACAAGAGAGAGTATATAAAACGACGCGGACGACCATCGTAAGTGAATGACCAGGAGTGAACGATAAAATAAAGACTAGGCGAAGGTCACCTGGACGCTGGTGACGATCGTGCGACACCCTGAGCCCGCGCAGAGGTCTACTAAGATGTCCCTTACGCTTGGAACCCGAGACCACTTCCAGTTGTACTTCTCTGGGGGGTGACAAAGGTAAGATGTCTAACACCGCTTTCCTGTACGTCAGCTCAAAGGGACCAGCTAGATTGATATGAAGTCCCGTTAAGTTAGCGGCTGGGAACGATCTGCAGGACAGTAGCTCGGACATCCACCTTGGGCTCGTCTTCAGCCCTGACCAGCGGGCAGAAGGAATAGATACGTCCTGGAGAAGCCCCTTCGATAATTCTTTCCTAGGTCGTTCGTCTGAAGACAAAGGGACTGGAAGATCGTGTGTGAGAGAGATGTGTTTTGGGGGGAATGTAAAGTGGTCGATGCAGGATTCCGAAAGGCGGAGGTTTGTCGATAGGGATAGAGAGCGGGTAAGGATCCGCCAGCTGGAACGGTCATCATCGAAACGAAATGGACCATAAGGGTCAAATATCTCAAGCAGTGTCTCTCGAGACAAACACCGTATTCGTGCCGGAAGGGTCTTAGAGGTCCGAATCTTATTGATGAGCCTGTCTCTGACTTTTATGAAGAGGGCCTCGACCTCTCGTCGCTCCTGTTCGAGATTGGCTATGTCATTCAATAGGACGGCTCGGGGGACGCTATGAAATGAGGTTCCGGAACGCAAGAGCTCTTTGATATTGACGGAAGGGGTGTAGCGTGGTATTGCGTCGAACTGGCACCTAAAGCAGACATCCAAAGGTGTGCATGTGCATACCATCTCTGATTTGCCTACAAAGAAAACTTGGGAAGACAAAAGTCTGGAATCCATGATGAGCAAATCTTGACATATCAGAATGGATTACAGTTGCGCTTACCACAGTTAGGGGTCAAGTTCGTTCGACGAGGTGAACGTTGGGAACAAGTTAAAACGATCGCCAGTGAGTCCGTTAAATATTCAAAAGAAGACCTATGTTCCCACGCTACTGGACGGTCCGAGAGCCGAGTACTTCGTCTCACTTTGGAAGATGTTCGTGATTATGGACACCCCTTTTCATTTTCAGTACCTCTTCGCTTTACTATCCTGTATAAGTTAACCTGTGCTCAGGTTCGAGTCTCGGCGAGGATTCATTTACATTGACAAATGAGAATTAGGTTGTCATTTGGACCGGGATGTGGTCTGACCGACACGAAAAGTAACAAGTTAATTTCTGCGACGAACTGTAAATATTCCACAGTCCAAAATGTAATCGGGTGTTGCATTGTTCATTTGATGCTCTGAAATTTTCTGCCTATAAAACACATTCAATAAGTTGGTTCTATAGGAAAACTTGGACGCAGAGATCCATGATAAAGCACAACAGACATGCAACGGTCAAGAGTAACTACTAGGGGGTGATAATTGGTGACAATATAGAAACCGAAAGAATTGCTAAGTAGTTTCTGAGATCATTTCCGACCCCAGAAGGAACGTCGCTGGCCGCCAATGGCATCTGACGAAGTTGGGAACATCTCGGATTCAACTTCACAGACTGTTCCTTCCTTGGGCAAAGTACCGTTCTGAAAGTACGCTTGAACATACGCATGTGTGCATTCAGACGAAGCAGATATGGACGTATGCTATTGCGGCGAGGGAGTCAGTGAATGAAACTCATATTCAAATGGGTACTTACCCCCGACGAGTTTTGAGTTAGAACTACGGAGCCAGGGAATGCGGTCGACAGCTTCTTTGCCCTGAAGAAATTTCAATGAAATGCACCTGACATGAAGGGCTGAGGTGGCTTACGCAGAGAGAGGAGTAACGGGATCTGAAGAATACGTTGATATCAGGTGAAGGGAGGACTCAAGACGAATGCACATACCAGCCGTATTTCCTATGAAAAGAATAGGATAACTGGTGTTTCCAGTTATCGGACCTATAAGGAGACGCTTCAGAACAAAGTCCTGGTGAATGTAGGCAGGCAAAAGTTCACCCGTAAATCTGTCTTCGCGATGAAACTTCCAACCTCTGAAGAAGGATCCGATTAGTACACGCGTGCGTTCAAGAGGGAATCTACAGACGTGCAGCGAATCCTCTGCATGATGAGTAGTGAATCAGAAAAGGTTGATGAAGCTTCGACGTCATGCGAATACGCAAACAGATTTGCCACAGAGTCGGTATTATTTGCGGCATCACCGCAGGCAATAGCAATTTCTGCGTCCCGTGAATTGTCATACCCAGAAGACGGGTTATACACGTCCGCCTGCACTTCGTAAATGATCGTACCATTCCCGGCTGCGAGACTAGCAAGACCTTCGGCGAGAATAGAGAAAAGTTCATAGGGTGAGCACAGGGCGTTCCATACTGTGGCTCTCAGCGCGGTGTAGTCAACAACACCGTAGAACGGAGGGGATACGACTGGGACTGGCTGGATGAGAAGAGAGTCGTATAGAGAATCGAGGTTATCGGATATTTGTTCTGCAGTAGATGCATAGAAAGCGCATGAGTCAGGCCCAGCGGCGACGCATCCGTCAAAGAAAGATTGCATAGCCTTGTCGGCGTCCGCAATCTTGTTGCGCCAGTCACCTGGAAAGAACAAAATGTCAGACATTGTAATCTGGTGGGCACAGCAGTTATCTTACCACTGTAATAGGCATCCACGTCGACTATACCTGAGTAAAATGGTTAAATGAGTCTGGGCACGGGAGGAGTTCAATACACACCGTCAAGCACCATACGTTCGACTTTATCCTGAAGTGAGAATCAATATGATTTAGTGAAAGAGATAAGAAAGGCGAAAGAGCGTACGGGAAACATTGCAGCAAAGGTGGAGCCAAGAACCGTCCCATAACTGGAAGGAATCGATCAGCCATCGAGCGGAATAAAAGCTGAATTGCTAGCTCACGAGTCTCCCCAATACTGCAATTTCTCTTGACCCGCTGCCTCGGTAATTCGCAACATATCCCGGGCAACATTGTCCGTACTAATGTAATTAAGGATTCCACTGTCCCTTTCCTTGGCCAGTTCCGCTAGAACTTGAGCAGATGCCCATAAATGAGGAATCTGGTCAGAAGTCGTGTTTACAACAGTAGCCCAATGATCGGTGCTGGCGAGCCATTGATACTGCTCTTCTTTCGAGAGGAAGAATTCGGCTCGGGGTGTCGAATTAGCAACTCCTATAACCCTCTCAGCTAAAGACATAACACAGATGAAAAAAACGTACCACGAGGATCGAAGCTAACGAAGTCGTATTGGTTCCCAATAACAGACGCAGCGAACGGACCGAAGGAAGTCAAGGCGCTGACACCACTAATGCCAGGGCCTCCCGGATTTATCAGTATAGTTCCTTTATACTCGGTATCAGATTGCGCAGGGAACCTGATGACCGCAAGAGCAGCTTTGCCGCCATCCTCGTTTGAATAGTCGATGGGTACCTTCAATCGCGCAGAGAAATGTCAGTGTGAAGTACCGTAGCGGGGAGGGGGAAGACATGCCTGGAAGCGCGTGCATTGATAGTCAGAGTAGCAGTCTACCCATGATAAATCACTCGTCGGTTCAATCTATAATTCGATTATGAGCGATAAGGCCTCGAGGAGAAGCGGACAAACAGTGCTCCAATCGAAATCATTTTGAGCAAACGCTACTGGGAATAGGAATTCCTGGTAAAAAAGGATGCAAAATGTAAAGAAGAGAGAAACCATCGGAAAGACGATATGGATTGTGGCAATTCTGCTGACCTTTTATACACGTCGATTCAGCTTCACAGGAAGGTCTAACAATTGAAACGTATACTTGACAGTTGATAGAGATATGCAGTGTCTGCGCAGCAGTTTCTGTCGATGTACTGCGGAAGATGGCATCCTGCTTCCATTTGCAAGCGATTTGAGGGTAACGTCCTCCCTTTGCGGTCAGTACAGGAGGGAATCGATGATCCATTACACACTTTGGGAGCGTGCATAAAATCCTCATAGTTAATGGAAATAAAAAGGGTGGTGTTTGGTAGGCAAGCATTGATTCAACCCAGCACGGACGAGTAGCACCATCGTGGTTCTCAAGGCACACTCAGAATGATGTTTCATGTTCTACGTCAGTGCACATATCTCCGAGCTGAACGGCACCAGGTAGAATCGATGCATCAGCCGATAGCTATTGCTTGGCCTTTGGCGCCTAGGAGATGTTCCCCGCCGTAGCAAAACGAGGTCAGGATATAGGCGAGAGATCGATCACCAAGCAGGTTCTGAGCACCGGGAATACGACGGAGAAGGAGCCTGAGCAGCATACACGGAAAAGCCATGTCGTCCCATTCTGCATACACCGTAGCTAAAGCTCCAGTCTTGACCCGGGCACAGTTCCCATGCAATTTTGTCGCCTCTGTCAAAACGACACAATTCTCAGAAACATTTACAATAGAGAACCAATGGTGCATCAGCGCTTCAGCGTGGAACTTGAGACTAGCACCATCTAACACACTCGGATCGGGTGTATAAGGAACTTTTTGTTTCCTGGTTGACATCAAGACGTGACTGCTGATTTGAATGAGGCTGCGACCACCAAACTACTTCCAGATTTATATCTGAGTTTTCGGGCTGGGCGAGTGCGGCACAGCAGACATACCAAGAGAAACGATCGAGGCCAAGAATCATTCCTCGTTAGGAACCGAAGGCAATGCTCACTGCTCCTCGTGGTGGTCAGGAGGTGTGATTGTGACTGACATCCCAGCACGCAAAGGCGCGCTGACTCAGCTGATCGGTGTCCCGCTTTTGTTTGGCTTTTGTCAACCTTTTTGTGCTTTATCTTTTCCTGATTCCAGCGTGCAGTGCAATTCATTACGCCTCTTGTTCTCTGAAAAACAAAATGATGTGACCAGTCCGCACTGATGAAATGACCGAAACAAGCGCCATCATCATGCCGTATCCAGACTAAGCCAGTCTGCGCTGGTCCTGGCAACCTGAAGTTATCTTAGACTCGTGCTTGTAAACCTGCATTGCTTTTCAGACAGTACTTCGGAAAAGAGGGCACCAGCTGAGATAGGGAAGGACGGTTATAAAGCACAAAAATGGTGGATGGCCGAGGTTGAATTATATATACAAACCGTGGTTAACATCCTGAACGTGACGCTACTGCTATCATTACTACGTACCCCTACTTCCAAGGCAGTAATAAATGAACGGTTGCACCTGACACCTGATTACTTCCTCTTTGATGATCAGGATATGTAGTCAAACCTAATGATGCCTCCTAGCATTGACCAGATCACGGCATGGTCTTCTCCACGATCTGAGACTTGAAGCTTGAAGACCAGGCCAATTGTCCTAACTACTTATACCTATGACCCAGGCTGCTATATAAACCCCTTGAAATTCTGAGAGCTGATATCCCTCATTCTCCCGCATCATCTACGCACCTCATCCTCAGCCTTCTTCTGAAAATGTCTCATAGTTATGCTTTCCCCTTCCCTTCCAACAAGGTACGTTTCGATCATATGCGCCCGACGTGCAGATAATAATGACACATCTAGAAACCCGTCGCAAACACCAAGTTCCTCTCCCCAGAAGTGCTGAGCGCAAACGCATGTATCTCATTCGCTATCTATATTCATCTGATTAACCCTTCTTCTCTTAATTAGAGCCTAGGCTATGCCCCGGTGCAGGCTCAAGCGCCCCCTCCTCCGCCTCCGCCTCCTCCCCCACCGCCACCCTCTTCTCAGGTAATTCCTTTCAATCTCTCTCATTTTGTACTTTCTTTGATTTGCTTTCAGACTCCTATGAAGAACGTGACTACCTCGGCAAACGTCAGATCCAGTTAGAATCTCACTCGCCCAACGCATATATAGTAGAAATATTATGAATCCTGTAGATACAGCTAAAAGTACCTTATACACCCCTCTTACTTATACCTTCGCGAATTAGCTGTTAGCGGCCTTGATCCTAGGTGTTATGCTCTTATTCTTTGAAGGGTATTATTTGCCGTCTTTGACGATCCTACTGCTTTCTTCAGTTGAAACGGTAGTCATCTGGGACAAAATGATATCCCTCTCTAATCCAAGCAACTTGAAGAAAAGGGTTTGTAAGTGACAAACGAGTTTAGATTGAAACAAACTCGGTTTAGTATAGGGTGTACGCGACATAAATGTGAGGGATAACAAGCGGGAAACCAAATTTGGACCGGGATGCGGTCTGACCGACACGAAAAGTAACAAGTTAATTTCTGCGACGAACTATAAATATTCCACAGTCCAAATGTAATCGGGTGTTGCATTGTTCACTTGATACTCTGAAAATTTGTGCTTATAGAATACATTCAATAAGTTGGTTCTATAGGAAAACTTGGACGCAGAGATCCATGATAAAGCACAACAGACATGCAACGGTCAAGAGTAACTACTAGGGGGGGTAATTGGTGACAATATAGGAACCGAAAGAATTGCTAAGTAGGTTCTGAGATCATTTCCGACCCCAGAAAGAACGTCGCTGGCCGCTAATGGCATCTGACGAAGTTGGGAACATCTCGGACTCGACTTCACAGACTGTTCCTTCCTTGGGCAAAGTACCGTTCTGAAAGTACGCTTGAACATACGCATGTGTGCATTCAGACGAAGCAGATATGGACGTATGCTATTGCGGCGAGAGAGTGAGTGGATGAAACTCGTTTTCAAATGGGTACTTACCCCCGACGAGTTTTGAGTTAGGACTACGGAGCCAAGGAATGCGGTCGACAGCTTCTTTGCCCTAAAGAAATATCAATGAAGTGCATTTAACTTGGAGCGCTGAGGTGGCCTACGCAGAGAGAGGAGTAACGGGATCTGAATAATACGTTGATATCAGGAGGAAGGGGTACTCAAGGCGAATGTACATACCAGCCGTGTTTCCTATCAAAAGAATCGGATAGCTGGTATTTCCGCCAACTGGGCCTGCCAGATACATAAGAACAGACCCTGACCGTCAATACAGCGATAGCTCACCTGTGAATCTGCCTTCACGATGAAACTTCCATCCACTAAAGAAAGATAAAGTTAGTATGCACACGCGTCAAAGTGAAAACACACATACGAGCACTGGATCCTCCGCTCTATAAGAAAATCAGCGAAGGTCGATATACCTTTGATACCGTCCCAATATTCAAACAGATCTGCCACAGAGTCAGTATTATTTGCGGCATCACCGCAGGCAATAGCAAATCCTGCGTCCCATGAATTGTCATAACCAGAAGACGGGTTATACACGTCCGCCTGTACTCTGTAAATAATCGTACCATTCCCGGCTGCGAGACTAGCAAGACCTTCGGCGAGAATAGAGAAAAGTCCATAGGGTTCGTACAGGGCGTACCATACCGTGTTCCTCAGCGCGGTGTAGTCAACAACGCCGTAGAATGGCGGGGATACGACTGGGACTGGCTGTATGAGAAGAGAGTCGTATAGAGAATCGAGGTTATCGGATATTTGTTCTGCAGTAGATGCATAGAATGCACATCCGTCAGGCCCAGTGGCGACGCATCCGTCAAAGAAAGATTGCATGACCTTGTCAGCATCGACAATCGTGTTGCGCCAGCCACCTGGAAAGAACAAAATGTCAGACATTGTAAGCTGATGGGTACAGCACAGTTATTTTACCACTGTAATAGGCATCCACGTCGACTACACCTGAGTCAAATGGTTAAATGAGCCTGGGCACGGGAGGAGTTCAATACACACCGTCAAGCACCATACGTTCAACTTTATCCTGGTGTGAGAATCAAATATGATTCAGTAAAAGATATAAGAAAGGCGAAAGAGCGCACGGGAAACATTGCAGCAAAGGTGGAGCCAAGAACCGTCCCATAACTGGAAGGAATCGATAAGTCATCAAGCGGAATAAAAGCTAAATCGCTAGCTCACGAGATTCCCAAATACTGCAGTTTCTCTTGACCCGCTGCCTCGGTAATTCGCAACATATCCCGTGCAACATTGTCCGTGCTAATGTAATTAAGAATTCCATTGTCCTTTTCCAGGGCCAGTTCCGCTAGAACTTGAGCAGATGCCCATAAATGAGGAATCTGGTCCGAGGTCGTGTTTACAACAGTGGCCCAATTATTAGTGCTGGCGAGCCATTGATACTGCTCTGCTTTGGAAAGGAAGAATTCGGCTCGGGGTGTCGAATTAGCAACTCCTATAACCCGCTCAGCTAAAGACATAACACGGATCAAAAAACGTACCACGAGGATCGAAGCTAACGATGTCGTATTGGTTCCCAAACACAGACACAGCCAACGGAGTAGAGGAAGTCAAGGCGCTGACACCACTACCGCCAGGGCCTCCCGGATTTATCAGTATGGTTCCTTTATACTCGGTCTCAGATTGCGCGGGGAACTTGATGACCGCGAGAGCAGCTTTGCCACCATCCTCGTTCGAATAATCGATGGGTACCTTCAATCCCGTAGAGAAATGTCAATGTGAAGTACCGTAGCGGGGAGTGGGAAACTATACCTGGAAACGCGTGCATTTATAGTCAGAGTAGCAGTCTACCCATGATAATTCACTCGTTGGTTCAATCTATAATTCGATTATGAGCGACAAGGCCTCGAGGAGAAGGACGACAAACAGTGCTCCAATCGAAATCACTTTGGGCGAACACTACTGGGAATAAGAATTCCCGGTAAAACAGAATGCAGAATGTAAAGAAAAGAGAAACCATTGGAAAGATGGCATGGAATGTGGTAATTCTGGTAACCTTTTATACACGTCGATTCAGCTTCACAGGCAGGCCTTGAGGTTGAAACGTATACTTGACAGTTGATAAAGATATGCAGTGTCCGCGCAGTAGTAGCTGTCGATGTACTGCGGAAGACGGCATCCTGCTTCCATTTGCGAGCGATTTGACGGTAACGTCCGCCTTTTGCGGTTAGTACAGGAGGGAATCGATGATCCGTTATACACTTTGGGGGGGTGCGTAAAATACTCGTGGTTAATGGAAATCAAAAGGGTCGTGTTTGGTAGGCAAGCATTGATTCAATCCAGCACGGACGAGTAGCACCATCGTGGCTCTCAAGGCACACTCAGAGTAATGCTTCATGTTCTACGTCAGTGCACATATCTCCGAGCTGAACGGCACCAGGAAGAATCGATGCATCCGCCGATGGCTATCGCTTGACCTTTGGGGCCTAGGAGATGTTCCACGTCGTAGCAAAGCGAGATCAGGATACAGGTGAGAGATCGATTACCAGGCAGGTTCTGAGCACCGAGAATACGACGGAGAATGAGCCTGAGCAACACACACGGAAAGGAAATGTCGTCCCATTCTGCATACACCGTAGCTAAAGCTCCAGTCTTGACCCGGGCACAGTTGCCATGTAATTTCGTCGCCTCTGTCAAAAAGACACAATTCTCAGAAACGTTTATAATAGAAAATCAATGGCGCATCAACGTGGAACTTGACATCATCTAGCACACTCGATCAGGTGTATAAGGAACTTTTTATTTCCTGGTTGACATCAAGATGTAACTGCTGATTTGAATGAGGCTACGACCACCAAACCGCAAGTTCCAGATTTCTATCTGTGAGTTTTCGGGCTGGGCGAGTGTCCGGCAGACGGCAGACATACCAAGAGAAACGATCGAGGCCGAGAATTGTTCTTCGTTAGGAACCGAAGGCGATGCTCACTGCCCCTCGTGGTGGTCGGGAGAAGAGCAATGATTGTGACTGTGACATCCCGACATCACGCTGCCTAGCGCACTGACTCAGCAAGCATACTTCTTTGTCATTGATGTCAGAGAACAATCAGAGAATCCGTACAACAATCTATCACTCTGGCGAAGGCATCGAGGTACTATCTCAGATTTTAGACAAACTGACGGTGCGGCGCGCTAACATATCCGAAGCCTTCAAACGATATCTGATCGCCGTGTGCAGTCCAAGTGCAGTCCCGAGTTCGTGCCATGCTCTTTCCCATTCGCCGTCTTCCCCCTCCCTTTTGCCCCGGAATACTTGGCGAAATCTTCGACCGCGCCAACGACTTGCAGACCTCATGCTCTAAGCCATGACAGCCATCATTGGCGAGCCCAAGGCCAACTGCCATCTTAGCGGGCCCAGGCGTATCTGAGCCCATCCGTTTATCGCTATTGATCTCGACTCTCACTGCAAGGCTGACTTCGCAGCAGCTCTTGTTTGAATAATCCTCCATTTTTGGCCCTGCAAGCAGGACAATTTCTTGCATTTTGACTATAGGAAGCCAGCCTCACTGCAATTCGTAGAAGAGAAAGCTTTAGAGATCAACCGTTTGGTTGTGGAAACTTGCTTCGTTTCAGCTGAACAATGCTTCTGTGTCAACTCACCAGCTTTTAGGCGGTATTCGCAGCCTTCCGAGGCCGGTTCATCCCTGCATGAGAAGGACCCGCGATGGAGTATTTCGGACGCGTCAAACGCGTAAATTACGTGTCAGATAGATAAATAGTTTTCCTTAAAGCTGCGCGAACTACAAGCAACAAGATTTTCATGGTCTGAAAGCGCGCCGACTCGGGCACGAGTGATGCACTGTTCAGTTATACATTGACGTTCACGCTCAAAAAGATTCCAAGCTTATCTCTCCTTGCTCTCACCTCATTTCATCTCTGTAGAATGTCTGAGACAGGGGCATGCAGTTCGCATTTCAACTGCGCTCCTGGATTTAAGTCCATGCAGAAACAATGGGGCTTGAGGCCGATTCAAACGACGGTTTTCCAAGGGATTCCTTCCAAAAGCTTAGATCGTCACGCGCACAAAGATCCCAGCCTCAAGGATGACTTATCCCCGCTCCCATCTAGGTATGCTTGCTCATTTTTTGTTGTTGTTGTTGTCTCCTCGGGTCTCAAACCTAAATTGCCACGCGAGTCGCAGTGTGGCACAACCAAAGACTTGAATGGCTCAACATCCATTCATTGAGGCTTTCGACATCAGGTTACTGATCTACCTCCGAGTCGGTAACCAATCCGTACTAATAATAAATGGCCTAAAGAACCAAAAAGGGATCCCCCTTACCGACTGACTCTTTTATCAGACGCCACCAGAAAATGTTGATTGTCTTCTCGATCAAGCCACACAGATGGGGATCTCTTCAGCATTGTATCTACATCTAGCGTCTCACATCTAACGCAACGGCTGGATTCCCAGTACATTTATGGTAGCCTACGCTGCGACTATATAAAGCCCGAAATTTTGAGAATCTGGCCCTATCAATCGCCTGCTAAACTACCAGACTCGAGGAATCTACGTTCCGCCCTTCATATCAACCAACCATGTCTTACAGCTACGCATTCCCATTCCCCTCTGACCAGGCATGTCTGCACTTCAAGAAGCCCGCTGAACGACATGCTGACGGTAGTAATTCATCTAGAAACCTGTCGCGAACGCGTATTTCTTTTCCCCCGAAACGCTTATGGTAATTCCAGCCAGATTCCTTGAATAACATTCACATCGCTCATTCTGCTCCTTAATCTAACAGCACGACGGTCAGATCCCTCCCGCTTCCCAGGTGCAGGCGCCTCCTCCCCAACCCCAAGCGGTGAGCACGTCCACCACCATTTGTCCCCCTCGATCACTGAATATTCTTCAGGTCCCTGCGAACGGTGGAGCCCATGCATCTGCGAGTCAGCAAGGAAGCGCAAACGCGAGTGATCCCAGTTTGGTCTTCTGCCTAATTTATATTGACAAATAATTGTAGCATTAGGTTTTAGTTCGGGTCATGATATGGTCTGACCGACACCAAGCTAATCATTATCTATAACTCTGCGACGATCTTTATGCTTCATCGTTGATACTTATTTCTATTTGTTCACTTAACGTAGGCTTAACGCTCTGTAATAATCCGCCAGTTTCTTACTTATCGATCTGAGTGTCCTTCGTTCCCTTACCACCTTCAACACTTGGTATTACCAGATGCAGAACAACCTAAGGTTCCTCGACATCACCTATGTATTTACAGTCGCCATGACAGAGCTTTTCTTCGGGGAATAAGCATTGTTTTCAGTTCTCGGTGTTTCATAGAAGGTAATGATCGCAGCATATCGTAGCACGATGATTGAGGTAAGGCGTTGTAGATGATATATGAGGCTGGCTGCTTCAGACGAAAGAAGAAGGGTAGGACAAAATTAAACCAGTACACGTCGAAGTAATAATATTCATGGGTATTCGAGTGAACTTGGAAATGGGTATCTTAAAACCAACACGAACGGCTATGTACTCTAACCGAAGTAGCACGTGTAAGCGAAAGAGAGAGAATAGAAACAAAGACGTCGGTCAATCGCGGGAAGCCATGATGAGCAAACCGAAATTCCACGGTAAAAGTAACTATGTCAAGTCGGTTGATTGCAGTATGTCAACCGAAAGAATTGCTGAATAATTTCTGAGATCATTTCCGACCCCAGAAAGAACGTCGCTGGCTGCCAGTGGCATTTGACAAAGTGGGGAACATCTCAGACTCAACTTCACAGACCGTTCCATCCTTAGGCAAAGTACCATTTTGAAAGTATGCTTGAACGTATGCATGTGTGCATTCAGACGAAGAGAATGCGGACGTATGCTATAGCAGCGAGAGAGTGAGTGTATGAGACTCGTCTTCAAGTGGTCACTTACTCCTGACGAGTTTTGAGTGAGAACTACGGAGCCAGGGAATGCGCTCGAGGTCTTCTTTGCTCTGAAGAAGTATCAATGAAGTGCGCCTGACATGTAATGTCGGGGTGACTTACGCAGAGAGAGGAGTAATGGGATCTGAATAATATGTCGATATCAGGAGGAAAGAATACTCGAGGCGAATGTACATACCAGCCGTGTTTCCTATTAAAAGAATCGGATAGCTGGTGTTTCCGCCAACTGGACCTGCCAGATACATAAGAACAGACCCTGGTTGTCAATACAGGCGATAGCTCACCTGTGAATCTGCCTTCACGATGAAACTTCCATCCACTAAAGAAAGATAAAGTTAGTACGCACACGCGTGAAAGTGGAAACACACATACGAGCACTGGATCCTCTGCTCTATAAGGAAATCAGCGAACGTCGATATACCTTTGATACTGTCCCAATATTCAAAGAGATCTGCCACAGAGTCGGTGTTATTGAGGGCATCGCTGCAGGAGACTGCAATTTCGACCTCCCATGAGTTGTCATAGGCAAGAGATGGGTCGTATGTGGTCATCTGCATCTCGTAAATGATGCTGCCATTCCCGGCCGCGAGACTAGCAAGACCTTCGGCGAGAATTGAGAAAAGTGTATACGGTTCGTACAGGGCGTTCTTGACAGCGGTTCTCAACACAGCGTAGTCAACGACACCGTAGAATGACGGTGATATGACAGGGACAGGTTGGGTGAGAAGAGACTCGTATAGAGTCGAGATTGTTGGATATTTCTTTCGCAGTGGAGGCGTAAAATGCGCATGCGTCAGGGCCAGCGGCGACGCAACCGTCAAAGAAAGATTCCATGTCCTTGTCAGTATCTGTAATCTCGTTGCGCCAGTCGCCTAGCAAGAACATAAATCTCAGGCACTTTAAGTTTAAGGACGCGACATAGCCAACTCACCACTGTAATAGCCATCCATATCCAATACACCTAAATGATAAAAGCGGAAGAACTTGAGCACTGGAGGAGTCGCCGAGTCAAATACATACCGTCAAGGATGATACGTTCAACTTTATCCTAGAAGTTAGATTAACAATGGGTTAACTGACGGATGGAAGAAAGGCGGGAGAGCTCACAGGAAACATTGTAGCAAAAGTGGCTCCAAGAGCTGTCCCATAACTAGAAGGGAGCAATTAGCCATGGAGAGGCGTAAAACGGGCGCGGGCTTACGAGAATCCCCAATACTGCAGCTTATCTTGACCAGCTGCCACAGTAATTTGCAGCATATCTCGGGCAACATTATCTGTACTAATGTAATTCAGGATTCCATTGTCCGTTTCCTTAGCCAGTTCTGCTATGACTTGCGCAGATGCGCAAAGATGAGGAATCTGGTCGGATGTCGAGTTAACCGCATAAGTCCAGTGATTAGTACTGGCAAGCCATAAGGAGTGCTCTTCTTTGGAGAGGAAGAACTCTGCTCGAGATGTCGAATTACCGACCCCTACAATGGTCGTAGTGTGAGCTTCAGCAGGTTGTAAAAAATGTCGGGCAACGCACCACGAGGATCGAAACTGATGATGTCGTATTGGTTCCCAATGATGGAGGCAAGAAGCGGACCGCTAGAAACCAAAGTGGTGACACCACTACGGCCAGGGCCTCCCGGATTTATCAGTACAGTTCTTTTATACTCGGTCTCAGATTGTGCGGAAAGCTTGATGACCGCAAGAATAGCTTTCTCGCCACCCTCGTTCGAGTAGTCGATGGGTACCTTCAGTCGCGTAGAGGAAATGTCAGTGTGAAGTACCGTAGAGATAGGGGAAAGCCTACCTGGAAACGCGTGCATTGATAGTCGGAGTAGCAATCGACCCATGATAGATTACTCGTTGGTTCAATCTACACCTGAGGCGTGAGCGACCGTGGCTCGATAAAGAGAAGCCAGACAAACAGTGCTCCAATCGAAATCGCTTTCAGCGAACACTGTTGGGAACAGGAACTTGGTAAGAAAAAGATCACCGAGGGTAAAGACGAGAGAAATCATAGAAATCATTGGCCCGGGTGCGATATGTTGAGTAACTTGAATCTATCTGCGAGCATTTATACGCGTTGACTTTAGGACATATAATGCAGTGTCTCGTTACCACAGGTAAACATTTCGCGACCTCTACTGCGCGTCCAAAAGCGCTCAATGCGGACACCGTTATTCACGGAGACAGGTACCCTACCCATTCCTTTTCGCAGAGTGAGGTTTGCGCTCCAGTTCCTGTCTCCCCTCGTGATAATAGAAGATCACCGGTTCCCTCGTTGGTGCCTCCAAGAAAATGTGTACCTGTGGCAACAGGGCCTTCGCTGCTGGTTATGGGACCTCGCCGTGGTTCTGCGCAATATCGGGTTTGCGCCGGCTGACACGTGTCACAGCTTGGTGGCGACTATTTTGGATGCTCAAAATAAAATAAAAATCCGAGATGCCAATTTTGGCCCTTCGGCGAGGTAAAATCCTCCGATATTTCCGCATTAGGGACTTCCCCGGATTTTCACTGAGGCAAAATCCAACATTTCGGACTTTGATTCTATTTTGACTGGCCCAAAATAGTCGCCACCCAGCAGTGTGTCTGGATGTGCTGACATCCTCCGACGGAGTGCGTCGGCTCCTGCATGACCTGACATTGCTTGCCAACACACTTGTCGCAGATGAAATTATGGCGAGTCCGCGCCTTGACCTAGTCCATGGTCGAGTAGAGAGAACAAGATCGGGCAGATCGACAACAGATCCTCTGGGCTTTCGGTCTTCCCTTCTCCTACGGATATCAGCACATCGCATAGCACTGACGAGACTACTAACGTCGAATCACGCCTTGGCAGTTGAGCGTGGGAGATGGCTGAGAGTCAACGGGACTTCGGTGACAGTCCCAAGGAGCTTTCGGATCTGCCGTTATTGTCGCGATAATTTGGAAGACGAGTGTCACGTCCTATTCATCTGCTCGGATGCGACACTCCAGGCGATGAGGGACGACTTTTTGGCGGACATATGGAAGGCTTACCCGGCTCTCCACCGCAGATCATCGTCCCCGAAGGAATTGCTGCACACCTACTATTCAGACCTGTTGCCGAGGCTCAGTCGCTATGTGTATATCATGTACGAGAACACGTAGAGAACATACCGATGTACATACGTCCAGGCGTTACAGCATAACTGTAGTATATATCTATAGCAAATTTCACGACATTGACGCTGGTGCTGAGAAGCCGTACCTTGCGGGGACGTGTCTGTATCAGTGAGGCCCAGTATTCGTTCGGTACCGTAGCGTAATGGATTAGGTAGGTAACACACACGTAGTACGGACTCTGGTTAGTTGCCTTCTTAGGGACAGTGATCAGAATAAAACTCCTCCTTCAAGGTATATGGAAATGATTTAACAGGCTGTGGCAGCTGTAAAAGGACATCTTCCTTCCCATACCAGTGCACTACAATATAGATCGTAGCAGTCAAAGTTCTAAAAGCTCAAGCGCTCATCAGTTAACTCCTACAACTTTCAGGAACGTTCAATACAACGGTCCGACTCCTTGGGCGCCATATGTGGTCGAACAGGCTGTGCTTACTTGGCAATTACTTGGTCCCCAAATCTTGACAAGATTTTTATCCGAAATAATGCGGGAAAGTAGCGCTGCGGGTTGATTTACGACACTGTTTCATGTATTATATCAGGAAATACACCTCCCGGTAGGACATAGACTGCGCATGCGCACCATGAGATATCTATCAAATAGGCTGAACCTCGGAGAAGTGCACAACGCAGCAGCCTCAGGGCGCCGTAGGACTGAGCATTTAGGAACGGACGAATCAGTGAAAGGCGATAATTGTTCGTTCTGACGAGTAGGTATCGTACGGCGAGGACATCCGGTCATGGCAGAAAACAAACCTTGGGCGGCAATTACCGGGACTTGTGATGGATAAAAAAGGTATTCACCGCCTGTTTTGAAATCACTATTCTCTATCTCATCCTCTGGCCTATAGTCGATGGTACAAGCGATACCTTCACCATTCATAACACCGCTGGCGGGACGGCCAAAAAGTGTTCAAAAGCCATTAGCGCATGTAAGCTAAAGAGAACAGAAAGAAAGACGCCGGTTTGACGTGGGAAGGCATAATAAGTAAACCGAAATTTCACGGTAAAAGTGACAATGTTAGGTAGGCGGGACAGTTAGTTACAGTATGTCGTTTTAAGATCATTTCCAACCCCAGAAAGAACGTCTCTGACTACTAGTGGCATTTGACGAAGTTGGGAACATCTCAGACTCAACTTCACAGACCGTTCCATCCTTAGGCAAAGTACCATTTTGAAAGTACGCTTGAACGTATGCATGCGTGCATTCAGACGAAGCGAATACGGACGTATGCTATAACAGTGAGAGAATGAGAGTATGAAACTCGTCTTCAAGTGGGTACTTACTCCTGGCGAGTTTTGAGTGAGAACTACGGAGCCGGGGAATGCGCTCGAGGTCTTCTTTGCTCTGAAGAAATATCAATGAAGTGCGCCTGAGATGCAGTTCTCGGGTGACTTACGCAGAGAGAGGAGTAACGGGATCTGAATAATACGTCGATATCAAGAGGAAGGGATACTCGAGGCGAATGTACATACCAGCCGTGTTTCCGATCAAAAGAATTGGATAACTGGTGTTTCCGCCAACTGGACCTATCAGATACATAAGAACGGGCGCTGATTGTCAGTGCAGGTGTTAGCTCACCCGTGAATCTGCCTTCACGATGAAACTTCCACCCGCTAAAAGTAGATAGAATTAGTGCTTACAGACATCAAAGTGGAAACCGACATACGAGCACTGGATCCTCTGCTCCATGAGGAAATCAGCAGCGATCGATATACCTTTGATACTGTCCCAATATGCAAACAGATCTGCCACAGAGTCGGTGTTATTCAGGGCATCGCTGCAGGAAACAGCAATTTCTACCTCCCATGAGTTGTCATAAGCCGCAGATGGGTCATACAGGGTCGCTTGCATCGCGTAAATGATGGTACCATTCCCGGCCGCGAGACTAGCAAGACCTTCGGCGAGAATTGAGAAAAGTGTATATGGTTCGTATAGGGAGTTCCCGACCGCGGTTCTCAGCACGGTGTAGTCAACGACGCCGTAGAACGGTGGGGATACAACTGGGACGGGGCGGGTGAGGAGAGACTCGTATAGAAAGTCGAGGTTGTTAGATATTTCCTCAGAGGTGGAAGCGTAGAATGCACATGCGTCAGGTCCAGCAGCAACACAGCCATCAAAGAATGATTGCATGTCCTTCTCAGTATCCGCGATTTCATTGCGCCAGTCACCTGGAAGGAGTACAACCTCAGTTGTTTAGATATAGTGAACTTCATAAGATTATCATACCATTGTAATAGCCATCCATGTCCAATACACCTGATCGAGATGAGTAAAGGAGCGACATACCATCAAGGATCATCCGTTCGATTTTGTCCTAGAAATCAATTCATAATCAAATAGCTGAGAACAGCAAACGAAACGTACGGGGAACATGCTAGCGAATGTAGCGCCAAGAACCGTCCCATAACTGGAGAGCATCGATCAACCAACAAGCGGAGGGTCAGTATCCACAAACTTACGAGAACCCCCAATACTGCAGCTTCTCTTGGCCTGCTGCCTCGTTAATTTGCAGCATATCTCGGGTAACATTATCGGTACTAATGTAATTCAGGATTCCATTGTCCCGTTCCTTGGCCAGTTCCGCTATAACTTGCGCAGATGCCCACAGATGAGGAATCTGGTCGGATGTTGAGTTAACAGCATAAGTCCAGTGATTAGTACTGGCAAGCCATTGGTAGTGTTCTTCTTTTGAGAGGAAGAACTCTGCTCGAGGCGTCGAATTACCAACTCCTACATCGCTCACAGTGTAAGCTCAGCTGGTGATGAAAATGGTACTAGGCCAACGCACCACGAGGATCAAAGCTGATGATGTCGTATTGGTTCCCAATAATAGATGCGAGCTGCTGACCAAGAATAGTCAATGCGGAGACACCACTACCGCCAGGGCCTCCCGGATTTATCAGTACGGCTCCTTTATACTCGGTCTCAGATTGTGCGGAAAGCTTGATGACCGCAAGAGCAGCTTTGTCCCCACCCTCGTTCGAGTAGTCAATGGGTACCTTCAGTCGCGCAGAGAAAGTGTCAGTGTGAAATGTCGTACTGAGAAGGGAGAAAGCCTACCTGGAAACGCGTGCATTGATAGTCGGAGTAGCAGTTGACCCATGATAGGTTACTCGTTGGTTCAATCTACGACTGAGGCGTGAGCGACCGTTCCTCGATAAAGATAAGCCAGACAAACAGTGCTCCAATCGAAATCGCTTTGAGCCACTACTGTTGGGAACAGGAACTTGGTAAGAAAAAGACTGCCGAAGGTAAAGACGAGAGAAATCATTGGCCCGGGTGCGATATGATGGAGTAACCTGAAATCATCTGCGAGCATTTATACGCGGTGACTGTAGGATTGGAAGGGGCAGGGTCGCGTTGAATTGTACACTTATAGATGCATTGTCTGCGCAGTTAGAGCTCTTCGCCGTATGTGACAATGTCTTAACAGGTCATGGCAGTTGTAAAATGATATCTTCTTCGCATAACGGTGACTATGTGATTATGGATCGAAAGTTCTAAGAGTCTGTCAGTAAGCCCTACATTTTCAGGAACGTTCAATACAATATAATACCGGTGGTACTTGACCGCCATGTGAGGTCAAGCGGGTTGTGCTTGTCGCCAAACCTTGACAAGATTTTTATCCAATGTAATGCGGGAAGGTACCGCCGTGGGTTGATTTACGGCACTGTTTCATGTATTATATCAGGAAATACACCTCCCAGTAGGACATGAACTGCGCACCATGAGATATCTATCAAATAGGCTGAACCTCGGAGAAGTGCACACCACAGCAGGCGAGGGACTGAGCATTTAGGAACGGACGAATCAGTGAAAGGTGATTATTGTCCGTGCTGACGAGCGGGTGTCGTACGGCGAGGATACTCGTCATGGCAGAAAACAAACCTTGGGCGGCAATTGCCGGGACTTGTGATAGATAAAAAAGGTATTCACCGCCCGTTTTGTAATCCATTTACTATCTCTACCTTTCGCCTATAGTTGATGGTACAGCGATACTTCACCATTTCATAACACCTGGCGGGACGGTCAAAAAAATTCAAAAGCCATCAGCGCATGTAAGCTAAAGAGAAAGAAAGAAGCCGGTTTGACGAGGGAAGGCATAATAAGTAAACCGAAATTTCACGGTAAAAGTGACAATGTTAGGTAGGCGGGACAATTAGTTACAGTATGTCGTTCCAAGATCATTTCCGACCCCAGAAATAACGTCTCTGACTACCAGTGCCATTTGACGAAGTTGGGAACATCTCAGACTCAACTTCACAGACCGTTCCATCCTTAGGCAAAGTACCATTTTGAAAGTACGCTTGAACGTATGCATGTGTGCATTCAGACGAAGCGAATGCGGACGTATGCTGTAACAGTGAGAGAATGAGAGTATGAAACTCGTTTTCAAATAGTTACTTACTCCTGATGAGTTTTGAGTGAGAACTACGGAGCCAGGGAATGCGCTCGAGGTCTTCTTTGCTCTGAAGAAATATCAATGAAGTGCGCCTGACATGTAATGTCGGGGTGACTTACGCAGAGAGAGGAGTAACGGGATCTGAATAATACATCGATATCAGGAGGAAAGAATACTCGAGGCGAATGTACATACCAGCCGTGTTTCCTATCAAAAGAATCGGATAGCTGGTATTTCCGCCAACTGGGCCTGCCAGATACATAAGAACAGACCCGGGCTGTCAATACAGGCGATAGCTCACCCGTGAATCTGCCTTCACGATGGAACTTCCATCCACTAAAGAAAGATAAAGTTAGTACGCACACGCGTGAAAGTGGAAACACACATACGAGCACTGGATCCTCTGCTCTATAAGGAAATCAGCGAACGTCGATATACCTTTGATACTGTCCCAATATTCAAAGAGATCTGCCACAGAGTCGGTGTTATTCAGGGCATCGCCGCAGGAAACAGCAATTTCTGCCTCCCACGAGTTGTCATAAGCCGCAGATGGGTCGTACAGGGTCGCTTGCATCGCGTAAATGATGGTACCATTCCCGGCCGCGAGACTAGCAAGACCTTCGGCGAGAATTGAGAAAAGTGTATACGGTTCGTATAGGGCGTTCTTGACAGCGGTCCTCAGAACAGCGTAGTCAACGACACCGTAGAACGTCGGTGATATGACAGGGACAGGGTGGGTGAGGAGAGACTCGTATAGAGAGTCGAGGTTGTTGGATATTTCTTTCGCAGTGGAGGCGTAAAACGCACATGCGTCAGGGCCAGCGGCGACGCAACCGTCAAAGAAAGATTGCATGTCCTTGTCAGTATCTGTAATCTCGTTGCGCCAGTCGCCTGGCAAGAACATAAATCTCAGGCACTTTAAGTTTAAGGACGCGACATAGCCAACTTACCACTGTAATAGCCATCCATATCCAATACACCTAGATGATAAAAGCGGAAGAACTTGAGCACTGGAGGAGTCGCTGAGTCAAATACATACCGTCAAGGATGATACGTTCAACTTTATCCTAGAAGTTAGATTAACAATGGGTTAACTGGCGGATGGAAGAAAGACGGGAGAGCTCACGGGAAACATTGTAGCAAAAGTGGCTCCAAGAGCTGTCCCATAACTAGAAGGGAGCAATTAGCCATGGAGAGACGTAAAATGGGCGTGAGCTTACGAGAATCCCCAATACTGCAGCTTATCTTGACCAGCTGCCACGGTAATTTGCAGCATATCTCGAGCAACATTATCTGTACTAATGTAATTCAGGATTCCATTGTCCGTTTCCTTAGCGAGTTCTGCTATGACTTGCGCAGAGGCCCATAGATGAGGAATCTGGTCGGAGGTCGAATTGACAGCAGGAGAAAAATGATTACTACTGGCAAGCCATTGATAGTGCTCTTCTTTGGAGAGGAAAAATTCTGCTCGAGGTGTTGAATTACCGACTCCTACAATATTCGCAGTGTAAGCTTCAGCGGGTAATAAAAAAGGTAGGTCAACGCACCACGAGGATCGAAGCTGATGATGTCGTATTGATTCCCAATAATAGATGCGAGCTGCTGACCAAGAATAGTCAATGCGGAGACACCACTACCGCCAGGGCCTCCCGGATTTATCAGTACGGCTCCTTTATACTCGGTCTCAGATTGTGCGGAAAGCTTGATGACTGCAAGAGCAGCGTTTTCGCCACCCTCGTTCGAGTAGTCAATGGGTACCTTCAGTCGCGTAGAGGAAATGTCAGTGTGGAGTACCATAGAGATAGGGGAAAGCCTGCCTGGAAACGCGTGCATTGATAGTCGGAGTAGCAGCTGATCCATGATAGATTACTCGTTGGTTCAATCTACAACTGAGGCGTGAACGACCGTGCCTCGATAAAGAGATGCCAGACAAACAGTGCTCCAATCGAAATCGCTTTGAGCGAACACCGTTGGGAACAGGAACTTGGTAAGAAAAAGACCACCGAGGGTAAAGACGAGAGAAATCATTGGCCCGGGTGCGATATGTTGAGTAACTTGAATCTATCTGCGAGCATTTATACGCGTTGACTTCGAGATCTGCAGGGTCAGGGTCCCGTTGAAACGTATAATTCATATAATGCAGTGTCTGCGCAGTTAGAGCTCTCCGTTACCAAGGTATATGGAAATGATTTCACAGGCTGTGGCAGCTGTGAAAGGACATCTTCCTTCGCATACCAGTGCGCTACAACATAGATCGTAGCAGTCAAAGTTCTAAAAGCTCAAGCGTTCATCAGTTGACTCCTACAACTTTCAGGAACGTTCAATACGACGGTCCTCCTTGGCTGCCACATGCGGTCAAACAGGCTGTGCTTGGTCACCAAATCTTGACGAGATTTTTATCCAATGCAATGCGAGAAAGTAGCGCCGAGGGTTGAACGTTGATTTACGACACTGTTTCATGTATTTTATGTCAGGAAATATACCTCCCAGTCGACGCGGACTGCGCACCAGGAGATATCTATCGAATAGGCTGAACCTCGGGGAAGAGCACAACGCAGCAAGGTGGCGTGGGACTGAGTATTTAAGCTTTAAGAATGGAAGGAAAGGCAATAATTATCCGTTCTGACGAGTGGGTATCGTACCTACGAGGACGGCCGGGCGGCGTTTTCGTGATGCGTTTTTGTGTTTTTGCGCTTTTTTCGCGTTTGATGCGTTTGGGTCGACCTGGTGCGTTTCAGATTAAAAATTGCGGGACTCACCCTCCTGGAAACGCTCGGATCGTCAACCGGCATCATTTTTCTTCATAATAATTCGCCCCAGAACTAGGATGTATGTGATATGTGTGTCCTAGTGCCTTAGAGGAGGCTCCAACTGTCGTTCTGCGAGAGAAAAACATCAGGTAAGTCCAAACGCAATAAAATTTTGATTTCGCACCCCGAAAGACTTCACTCACACACGCGTCACTGAAGAGAACGCATGCGTTAGGCGGCAGGCCAAAAAACACGCACGCGTTCAAAGTTGAACGCATCGACACATGTGACTGTGACATATTTGTGACCCGTGCGTTCAGTTGCGTTCGTTGCGTTCAACCAACATTCAATGGTGCGTTGAGACTAAAATTCGGGTTTACCAGTTCTCTGTTATGACGACAAAGACTCCAATGTCCCCAAAATCTTTGATCTGTAGCTCCGGCCAGCCTGGGGCCGTGATTCCGGCACGGACTCTCTCGGATTCAAGCACTAGTTTCGGTTCGTCTTGTTTGCGAGAGCGTTTTAGCGACAGTCAACTTGAGTTTACCTTGCTATGATCTTTTATTGCCGACCTCCGCAGGCGCTGATGTTGCCTTCCGCTTTTGGAGATCATTCTTGGCTTGTCTGTGGGCATACACTTCCTCTTGCATTTTCTTGTCCTTCTCCTGCTTGGCTTCATCAAAACCTTGCTTTTCAATATATGGACAAATGTGAGTACTATGTATTACCATGATTGACTTAAAGGCTCACCTAAAATTCAGATTCAAACATGACACCCGACAGTAAAGTTCTAAACACTGGTAGAATATAGGCCGTACGGAAAACAGAGCAACGCACCTTTGTCACGAACACAAACGCAATGAACTCATTGACGCTTTTCTTCCCACGCATGCACAATAACGCAAACGCAGCGAACGCATCAGGTAAATACGAAACGCACAAAACAAACCTTGGGCGGCAATTGCCGGGACTTGTGATGGATAAAAAAGGTATTCACCGCCCGTTTTGAAATACATTTACTATCTCTTCCTATCGCCTATAGTTGATGGTACAGCGATACTTCACCATTTCATAACACCTCTGGTCGGACGGTCAAAAATTGTTCAAAAAACATGTTACATCTCATTTACCATCTACGTCGTACGATTTGTACCGATAATAACGACGATGTAGTTAAACACCGGTATTCTTCATGAAGCCTTGATTCTCTGGCTATATATTCAGGAATGAAACAGGAAGGATTCGATCTGAACGCTCACTGAAATATCGAGACGTTGTCTCGAGTACGCCAGCCAGCAGTGTTAACTTTCGCTGTATATCTATCTGCACATACTTATCTGCCAGGCTTGTGGTGTGCGCTTTCACACACGGGCACGCTGACAGTGTTATCACGTAGATCCCAGTCGGCCACGGCCGTCAAGGGGAAATCCGACTCACTATCAACGCTACGGGTGCCTTTGAGCCGCGCGGAGTTCACCGGGAATCCGTGCCGCATGCCAGTCGAATAGTTAATCTAGAAGGTTGCCTAAACAGCGCACCCGCTTGATATGTCTACTAGCAATTTCTGCTTCACGGTGCCCCGGTCTTGGAAAACGAACGGGTCAGACTGGTGCCTTTCGATGTGAGTTTGAAGCAATGTTATTTGACACTGATACGTATTCACTATCTCCAGACCTCCGTCCACGCAAAGCTGCACGTCGATGCAGCTCCGCCAGCTTCCTTTTACGATTATCTCATCGTAGGGCCATTCGCCGACGGGTAGAACCTCATATCCTCATTTCGGGAGAAGCGAATCAAAAATGGCCCTGCGGAGACCGCATTCGCCGTTTACGACAAATCTAAGTCTGAGCATCCCTACGCGTGGATCATCACGTACATCAACTCCTCCGCCGAGGATCTAGTAACAGAGATAGGTTTCGTGATGATCCTACCAGCCTTTCAGTGCACCCATGTCACGTCCAACGCTGTCGGAATCCTCATGAATTATGCGTTAAATCTGCCTGCAGATGACGGTTTAGGCCTGCGGCGCGTCGTAGGACGGCAAGCGCATCGAATGCATCCAGTGTTGGCGCAGCGAAGAGGATGGGATTCCAGATGGAGGGCGTGATGAGGTGGGCCCGTGTATGGCCCGAAGCAAAGATTCGTGGCTCTGGAGGGGTTCGGGTCAGGGAAGAAGATCCCAGGGCGGAAGAATTCGCGTACGGACGAAATGTGGCTGTTCTGAGTGTCTGTTGGGATGATTGGGAGGCGGGAGCGAAGGAGCAGGTGAACGCGGTGATGGCGGGAACGAAATAAAGTTACAGTTTCGTCCGCGATCTTACGTATGTCGGCAAACTTTATGCGTGAAAGGTCGACGAGAATAAAGATTGGTTTAAAGATGTTCGCTGAGCGATACTCGCATGACCTATCATGGGTATGGCTAAGCTTCGCAGGGGACCTGTATTATCATGGTCGAAAATCGCAAGGTTCGCGTAAACACGCTTCCATGGGGCAATTCATCGCTTGGAGAAACACTCAGGGATCCTGTCAAATAGATACAGAAGACGCATGGTTCAGGTAACGAGCAACACACCTCGCAACATCCTGACGAACAGCGTTGTAAGACAATGCATAACTAAAACACAGCGGTCAGGGCAAGACTTCTCTAAGGGCAAAGGAAAGACGCCACCTGTACTAGTCGGGCGAAAAGCATATCTCCTGCTTTCCTCTCACGGTTGCTACTCATAGCTGGAGCGAACGCGCTGTGACCGACGAGATCGAAGACGAGGAAGAGTCAGGCCTAATGCCGCTCAAGTGTCGCTGAAGCGATGTCCCTCGTTCACGAAGGTCGGGTTTCTTTGTCGCCTGTTTGCTCTTCTACGCTTTCTGGAGGTGAATTGATGGCATGGTTTTTCTTAACGACAGCATTTGCTACGTTCTTCTCCTGAGGCGCAAGAGCTGCATCGTCCGTTCAGGACAATTAGAAGGTCCTAAAGGCTAAGATTCATTGAGAATCCCAGTTCGAAGGGTAGCGATACAACTTACCCTTGTGGAGATTGATATTGGAACCTTTCTGGATCAAGTCGAGGTACCATCGCAACGGCTGGGTCACTTTTTGTAAAATAACATGTCACAACTGAAAAAGGGGATCACGGAGCCATTACTGAAAGAGTCCTACGCTGATCATCAGCGTAGGACTCTTTCAGTAATGGCTCCGCCGTACCTGGAAGAACGCACCAGGACGGGCGCATTAGATGCCGATACTTCTCGAACTTCTTTCTGTTCCATAGAGAACTTTATCCTGACGCTTAGTCGCATATCAAATGGATGGATCTTGCCAAGGAGCGTCCATCGCACGGAACGTGCAGCGATGTAAGGCAGGGCGACGTTCTGGTAATTTCTCAACAGTTCCCGACGTCGCAGGAAACACAAGCGGACTTCTGGAGGGTCCAGTTGCTATCTGGCTAGGCCCTTCACCAATTCCGACATAGGTCTTGGTCCTATAGCGGCAATGAGTCGACAACGACTTTCGAAGACATCAAGAAGACATCTATAATAGACGAATGCATATAAACAACAAGCTCCATCTATGAAAAGGATGACAAACCTTCTGGTCATTGATCATGTCAGACCTTTTCAGATTTTCTTCGCGCGTGGAAGAGTACCGTGAAGGTAAGACATCATAGTAGTTGCACCGACTCGCACGTAGACCGCTGCATGTGCGACAATGAAATGGTCTGCATAGGTAATTGTCACGGTACTGTATTACACGTTGATTCATAGGACGATGCTGGTCCCGTTGTTGGTCACGTATCCAGAGACGGCGGTAAAAAAGGTATTGGAAGTCTACAGACGATTTGTCCAATATCACTTCGCAGGTACAGCCGGCTTACCTTGTGGGAGTCGGTCGGCTACCACCTGCTCACGCTTTGAGCAACGGTGCACCAACCAGTAGCTCATAATCGCTTCAATAAGGATATGTGGATGTATTTTGGGGCCTTGGGACACAAAGTGAGCTGAGAACACGATAAAGAAAGAGAATCACACACTATCCGTGCTGTCGTCCGATTCCGCATACGATGGTTCCGGTCTCGAACAGACTCGCCTTTCATTAAACACATTCTGGTGACGATATAATTCCCCCAAAAGGTTCGATATGGAAACCAAAAGGCGCCTCAGCGTGTGGCTTCCGAAAGGTATCGTCTAGCTCGTGAAATGAGGCTTATAAGAATAAATATTTTCGCAGTCGACAACAACACACACCTGTGTATTCGAATCATGACGGCCATTTCCTTCCTGATTTCCCTTAGAACGCGACACCGAAGGAAAATCCAGCTTTTCGGGCTGAGCGAGGCACCACGATGTTCGTGAGATAAAGCGAAATATTGAGAAGAGTAATTAGGCCCTATATGCGGTGCCTGCGCGACAGTAGGACTCGAAGGCAAGGTTCAATAGCGTCTTCATGGTGGTCGGGAGAAGAGATGTGACTGTGACTGTGACTCCCCCGACATCACACAGGATCGAGTTTCCTATTTTGGTGTAGTAGCGGGCTGACCAAGCACTAACGGTCTCCAACGGCTTGACCTCGATAGTCATTGGACACCCGGCTTTTTGCTTACTTTCTGCTTACGCATTTTTACTATATTCTTATATCATTGCACGGTACCCCTTTCTCTGGTAAGCAATCATACTGATGGGCCTGGAAAACCGTTACCCCATTGACGTGCAGCTCGCATCTGCCAGGATTGCGCCGGTGAGTGTTCGCGGAGTCTTGAAATCTCTCCGTCCTGCATATTGCGGCAATACTGACCGTACCGAAGAACATATCCTGCGGGGGCTTCGACGACCCTGTTGATGATCACTAATACTGTTCTGCTTCGCGGTATTTTTGTTGCTGCTCGTGAAGGAAAATTCTAAAGTTTAAACGCTTGCCAGTTGAATGTTTCCCGCCTTGCCAGAATCGTTATTCACTTGCTCGGTAAGTTATTGTTTTTTTCGTTGTTATTTGTATACTATCTATCCTAATCACGATTCCGATCAGACGAACAGAAGGTGCTATATGATGGCATCACTTTTGCGTTTCTTGTATATACTCATGTCTTCCGGGCGAATACTAGCCACACCTCCGCCTTTCTTCTTTCTTAAGCGGTAAAGGGGGCCGCATCCATTAGAGAAAGAGTCTGACTCCTTCAACAACTGTCGTTCCTGTGGACGTCCTCAGCCATGGAAGGAACCTTAACTGCTGATGAAGACGGCAGAACTTTCATTATCCTGCGAAGCGTCAAGGTAAAAGGGGATCTACTGATATGCGGATGTAGAAACCCTCGGGCTCGGGTGAGGGTACGAGTATACCTAATGTCAAGCTCCGGAAGGCTTGAACGCTTCCAGCATTAGAAGTTCTCATCGACTGTCCAGTAATATGGTAGTATCGCCAAAGAAGGACACCCTCATAGAACGACATGCTTTCGGGAACACTTCATCCCTACGCGGTTTTTACACACTTACAGGTACACCGAACACGACACAGACTACTTTTAAAACCTCGAACTGCATAAAATGACAGCCATGTCCACACCGCTGCTTTTCTCCATTGGATGACGCTGTCCGCTGTAAATGGATATCGTTTCTTTATAGAACCACGGCAGTCTCTCACAGCCGTTAAAACTGCATCCTTTCCTCTCCATATCCGTATTATCAGCAACCTGTCGGCGAAGCTGAAACAGCGCTCAACAGTTCATCTACCGTTTCCAAATCCCTTTTCCTTAAATCAGAGGTGTAAGCGTAGTATGACATTGATCATGATGATAACTCTGTGTTTACGAAAAACTTGCTCGTAAAAGGTGGCGAAATCCTTCCTCGTCTTCCCGGTTGCGATCCGGTGTGGGGTTTCGTAAAATATTAGCATTCAATGAATGCTACACATACCTTATCATTTCCTTGTTCTGTCTTTTCTTTCAACTCGCGTAATCCCCCCGGTACCACATTCGTGCTCTGGCGTCAATCGCGACAAGACGTAGGTGTTCCATTAATTCTGTTTAAGCCAAATACCATCTGCTGTTTCAAGCTCTACTGTAAGCGAGTGAAAGCTACTGCGCTCTTGATATCATATCACCATGCTCTTGGCTTGATGAGTCAAACGTGAGAACCTTCCCGCCGTAACTGCATAAAGATGCGCGGATGAAATATTCAGTAATGGCACAGGTACCTCGTGCTTTTCGCGGGAATACGTATGTTTCGACGCGCGTCGCGCGGCGATGTCAATATCCCTGACACCAAAATCTCATGGCCGTGGGACCCCAAGGCCCTACTTGATATATTTCGTGTGTATGTTTATTCCTATCTGATACCGTCGGTCTTTAATCTCATTCCTGAATGCGTCTGGCCACGCATGCTGATTTGCCGCAAGTCGAGGCACGCCTTGGCCCAGTTAACCGCTGGCAATGGGCATGTATGATTGTGCCTTCCTCGAGCTCCTGACTAGCTGTCCCAATCTCTTATGCCTCTCACAGTTCTATTATCTATCTATTATTGCCGAACGCGCTTTACAGTATTTACGCCTAACGCCCATTTCCGGGAAGCTAACCGTGCCAAGTTGACCCTAGAACATGCATTCTCCCCCCGTCGCCAGGACATCCGTGTATTGGCGCTGATCTGCATATTGTTACGTCGAATGTCGTATTTAATATTCGTTCCTGTACCTACGGGCTGCATGGACATGTCCAAACACAAAGCGAGACAGTTCCAGGTGACTGCCTACGTCACGCGCGCTATATCTCCCGCCTCGGTACTGCGCCACTCCCGAGTAACGGAATGGTGCCTCGAGGCCCAGCCCAGATAACGGACCGTAAACCCCCTTTTTCGTGTGCGTGCAGGCGTCATTTTGGCTGCGCAGCTAGAGGGGGAAACAAACAAAAATAACACAAGGCCGCACTACAGCCAATCAAGAATCCGTAATGAAAAATGGGGGATTTGCGATGAAGATTGGCGCCCGTTCCCTATCAGGAAAGGATTCTCGTCTTTTGCATTTTTGGCTCGCGAATGTTCTACCGGGAAAACATTTTTCATATCCCGCCCGAGGCCCGGTCGGCGGCGTTCATTGTCATGGAAGAGAAACGGGTATTTGGTATTGTGGCTATGGGATACAGTAAACATGAAGGTATAATGAAACATAGAAAGCAAAAAAACAATGAACCCGAATCGTAAAAGTAAGAATGTGAAGTGCGCTTCACCGTCAACGGTAGCGAACCCGAGTGTAGTCCCTCTCCTCTCTGGCATTACTGACGCTCATTCTCTCCCTCCGAGCCATCTGAGCATCCTCGTCGTTAAAATCATAATCATACCTCCTCCCTACTCTCTCACGTACTCTCTCATCTTCATACCGCGGAAACACGGCTGCCTGCAGCCTGAACCTCGGAACCTCCTCAACCTCATCTTCCTCGTCATCTTCTTCATCTGACGGCTGCGGAGGACGGGACGATCTAGAATTACCACCAGAACTCGAGCCTGAGCTTCCTGGAAACAGCGAAGCAGCGCCTGGATTGGTGTGATTTCGGTAATGTCGGCGCATGTTAGAATTTACATTGAATTCGCGCCCACAGCCGGGGAATGGACATGTGAACGCTACAGCAATAGATGTATGTCAGCTCAGGTTCGGAGCTGTCAAGGTAACAC
Organism: Armillaria borealis; assembly: GCA_030435635.1. Classification (NCBI taxonomy): domain Eukaryota; kingdom Fungi; phylum Basidiomycota; class Agaricomycetes; order Agaricales; family Physalacriaceae; genus Armillaria; species Armillaria borealis. The sequence goes on along the minus strand of JAUEPT010000015.1, from coordinate 544,395 downwards.
CTAACGTACGGGTGGCCCCAGTATGGGTGTTGATATGTATCCTCAGGCTACTGGGTCGGTTAAATCGTTTGTTGCAAGTCTTGCATACGTGTTTCTTCCCGAGGCCAATACCGTCGTCTTCACCGTCGCTTATCACGCTGGCAGTGGCGCGGCCCGCGGGTTCGGTAGCGGTAGGCTGGTAAGGAAGTGTAGCGGAAGATGCAATATGTGTGAGGGAGGAAGAGGCTGGATCTGAACGTAAGACACCAAAAGAATAGCCCTGTGGTTGTCCCGGACGTTCAAGGCGATGAGGAGGGATAAGTGAAGGTGGCGCGGAACCCTTGACGCGCGCCTCGGGCGCAACGCGCAGTAGATGCTCTGTAAGCAGCAATGAGTCAACATAAAAGGGGGGCTTGATGAGGGTAAGCCAGAGAGATAAACTGACCTGGAAACATTTCATGGATACTGGGAAGGGAGACGGTGGCCATGGTGGCTGTAGGTGGGAGGGGTGGTGGAGTAAACGAGCGCAAATCAACCGGCAGTTTTATAGTCGTTCCTTTTCGGCAACTGTCCGATTTTCCGTGCCGCCTAATATGGAACCGCCGGAAGTAAATCAATGACAATCATCTCCATTGGATGACGGATCCACCGAGCCTCGTTCTCTCCCTCTAATTCCCTTTCTCCGATAGCAGTCTTCTTGCAGACCGGGCGTCGTAGTTTTATTGTCCTTCTGTTGCCATGCCTGCCATCTATGGAATCGTTCGTCGCTGCACACACGATTCAGCTCTAGCGAATCAGTGCATGATATTGATCTCTCGGCGCCAATACGCAGTCTGAGTCATCCGGCGTTCGTGCGAGGATCCACCATGCTGAACGTCCCTGGGCCGCGTATTGAGAAATGACCAAATCACCGCAGCGTTCTACTCCAACACCACGCACTAAGGCCCCGGTAATACATTCTACAGTCACACTGCAACTCAAGTAGTTTAGCGCGTATAAGCGATGCCAAGACAAACTCACCAGCGACAAGACCAACATGTCTTACGGATCCGGAGCCGTTCTTAATAAAACGAACCTCGGTGAGAATGGAAGAAAAAGAAGACAGTTGGCGCGCACCTGAAAAGAACGAGGCACGATTTGAAAAGGAGATTAAAAACCCGAGATCGGCGAAGGCCTTGTCATTTCCACTGCATGTAGAAGCAAAAACAGCGATAGACGCTCGTTAAGCTCCCTCGGTCATTAAACAATGTAGATGCATCGATACGACCTGCATCCGGCCGCATCCGAGCACTGGGCGAAATGAATGGGCGGATCAGAGCGGATGGAGAAAGGTCATACTAGGGAGACTAGGGGAAGAGCCCAAAGACGAAAAGACTGGACCAACTATTGGGCACTTTCGACAGGGCAGAAAAATGAAAGAAGGCTGCCTGATCAGCGTTGCATCGGGTCATGGTTGCGCCGAGGGTGGTGTTCAAAGCACACGCACTCCTGGCATTCTCCCACGTGAACTCGTGGTCACATTGAGGTTGGATTCACTGCCTTGACGCACGGAGCGCTAGGGCTGAAAATAGGCTGCGATACCATCAACTCGAGGTTTCTGGATCTGGGGAATTGATAAGTTACCGGTCTCTAGTACCCGGGTCTCCCAAATCACATCAGGAAGACCTGAACCTGGGCTATTTCAGAGTTCGGCAAGTCCGTATTATGAAATGGAACGAATGAAGTCCTGGAAGCTCGAACTCGATTTCTCCCGATATGAATGCGATATAAAATTCTTACCCAGTCGGGGCTCTTGGGCTGGCTCTTCGACTTTATCCCATGCATTGGAGCCCAGCCCTCCAACGAAGGAAAAAAGAAATGACACCTTGACATTTCATATGCGAGGAGAAATTTGCCTATGTTTCTATTTGGATTACCATCGCTCTTAGACAGACAGTTCATACCTGTTTCTCTTGGTACCGCTCTTGCCTTCTGAACACGCAGGAGGCCGTTGTGGCAGTATCTCCAAACGTTCATGCAGCTTCGTCGATGAGGTTAGTGTCCCGCGATACACGTATTAAAGAAGCAACATACCTCATTAGAAGCAAAGCGATCACCGAGATTTTCGAAGCGCGCGTTATTGCCTTCCGAAAAGCCACCAAGGGCGCTGAATTTGTTTCGGACCGATAGCTGGAAGTGGGTTTGTTGCCTCATGTTCGGGTCACTCAGAGCAAGAAGAGAACTGAATTCAGTAAAGTAAGTACAGCAATCACGATAGAAGCAGAGTTAAAAACAAACAAAGAGACGTAGATGTTATTTAGAAGCTCATACTATGCGCCAAGACGGAAGCTGATATGGGCGGTTTCAACTAAACGCTCAATTTGGCCAGCAGTGGGAATGGAAGACATCTGGGCATAGGTATTGAATACACTCGTTGTTCCAAAATTGAATCAAACACGTTATTAGAGAGGTATTCAGTCATTTCCTAGGGTGAGCGCTTATGTTGATCATCCGATGATGACATGTTTTTGTTTCGCTATACAACGCATTAAACTATCGCTGTCTCAATATGAGAAATAAGGACTCGCACCTGTCTCCGGCATGATAGTATCATCTATGGTGAGAAATCCATCCCCCCGTGTCATAACACAGCAGTTTTCGTCACCTACAAAGACGGAAATCAGCATGCCGTATGACGAAAACAATCAAAAGAATTAACCGGCGCCTTGGCCTGGGAAAACAAAGCAAGCGCCGTACTCCGGGTCATCCTTACGATATTTTGGATGAGACCTTGATATCTGCGTAAACAGGAGAAGGGGTACAGCAACTCGGTCAAACGTAGACTTCCGTCATCTTCTACAGTCAACACATTCATATCACCAGCAATGCTGCAGCAGGCGTGATGAAATCCAGATGAAAGATATTACGATGTATCGGAAAGGGAATAGACAATGTGCGCGAATACACGCTCGGCGCTCCTGCTATTAAAATAATGATCGTATCCAACTTTATGATGGGGCTGATTGCTGTAAGATTGGAGCCACAGTGCGACATACCCGAAGATATCTGTACCGAGAAGTCTGCGTCGCTGGAAGCTCATTCCACTTCGATTACATCTGGGAACGCGCAAATCTGCGAGAAAGAGTTGATTTGTGATGAACATAACGACAGGGCGAGAAGAAGCAAAGCAGCGAGCAGACTGTAAAACCGAGATGGTCCAAGCGCGTCGTCGTGGTTGAGAGAAGAGAAGGCTCGGCAATCTCCGGTCCGCCTTTCTTTCTTCAAAATACGTATAAAATGCCTGCTATGCTCCCTTCAGCCAGTCTGAACATGATATATTGCGGGCTGGATTTATGGCTCATTGTACTGACCTATTAAAACTGAATTTCACAATTCTTCCTCATACGGTATACCGTTCTTGGCCTTTCGGCGTCTTCAAAATTGCTCAAAACGACAGGGCCAGTAAAGGAAAAGCGACCAACTCGAACTTCACATAAGCAAGGGTAACGAACACCTGATCCTGCTTCCTTCAAGTCCGTGTTTCCGAACCTTTAAGCGCTTCTAATACACTTCTATTTTCATCAAATGTTCGTGCTGCGAGAGGCGTCGTATCTGACTCTGGACAGTGAGACATGGGATTTCAAACTCTAACCGTTCTGCCTGATAATCAGCAGACGCGTGTCTCTCTCACCTGATGTATCCGTTATTCTCATACTTCCACTAGGACTGAAGCTTTGAATACGTATGATCCGGTATGTTTCTTCTGTAACATTCATCATGTCAATGATGTATCACAGGCGGCTCCATAATACAGGGGCTACGCGTGCTCCCAATAACCGGTCCCAAGAGCATTCTTGGTGCAATTCTATTCTCCGCATGCATCCCAATTCTCTTTTCTTTCATAATGTCCCATCTCTGCCGGCTTTGGATTCTTTTTTTTTTCGTTCGAGTTGCTTCTACTTTCCTGCTTAGTTTCATCCGGACTCGACGGCTGATTTATATGACGCTGGACCATCCAGTTTTTAAACAAGTAGTAAGCACCGTCATCAGCTCGTCGGAAACTGGCGAAAAAGACTGATAAGTTGCTACCAACTAGATGGTTTTTCAGGCGATGGAACTACCGCTAACATCCCTGTACCAACGCATATCAATATATTATCCATTTCACGTGTACAAAGTTGGCCAGCACATGTAAGATCTGTCAACAGTCCATACGTCTGACTTCACTTTGTTCTCGCCATCACCGCGTTCACCTGCTCCTTCGCTCCCGCCTCCCAATCATCCCAACAGACACTCAGAATAGCCACATTTCGTCCGTACGCGAATTCTTCCGCCCTGGGATCTTCTTTCCTGACCCGAACCCCTCCAGAGCCACGAATCTTTGCTTCGGGCCATACACGGGCCCACCTCATCACGCCCTCCATCTGGAATCCCATCCTCTTCGCTGCGCCAACACTGGGTGCATTCGATGCGCTTGCCGTCCATACGACGCGCCGGAGGCCTAAACCACCATCTGCAGGCAGATTTAACGCATAATTCATGAGGATTCCGACAGCGTTGGACGTGACATGGGTGCACTGGAAGGCTGGTAGGATCATCACGAAACCTATTTCTGTGACTAGATCCTCGGCGGAGGAGTTGATGTACGTGATGATCCCCGCGTAGGGATGCTCAGGCTTAGATTTGTCGTAAACGGCAAATGCGGTCTCCCCAGGGCCGTTTTTAATTCGTCTCTCCCAAAAGGAAGTGATGAGTTCTTGCTCGTTATTGAATGGGCCGATGGGGAGGAAATCGTAGAAGGAAACTGGTGGAGCGGCATCGACGTGCAGCTTTGGGTGAACGGAGATCTGAGATCGCGTGAGTGTAGATCAGTGACAGATGGATCGAACTGACATCGAAAGGCACTAGCTTCACACGCTCGTTTTCCAAGATCGGGGGAAGTGGGAAACAGAAATTAGTGGCAGACATCACGTTCACGGGAAGGTACAGGACTGATGTTAAGGCACTCTTATACATTGACAATCGTCTGACTCGATTCGCGGAGTAGCCATGCGGCACGGATGTCCGGATATCCGGTATCTTCCGGGCACCCGCGCTGTTGATATCGAAACTGATTTCAACACCACGGCTGGGGTAGGCCAGGCTTCAAGATATGCGTTGGAATTTTTGACGGGCTGCCATGTGTAAGCTGATACCTCAAATGCAAGAAGAGGGACCTCGATTTGAATGACAAACTATGTCAAGGCGATCCTTCGGGCTCAATGAGAATAGCGCTTACACACAATCCTTGAATTCCCTGCTTCAAGAGACCCCATAAATGAAATCTGAGACGAAACCCAGCCTGACCGGGAGTTCGAGTGGTCAATTCACCTAGTACACGGTAACAGGAGCGTCCAATAGTTTTAAAACCCTTAACAGCACCTGCTTGATGAGGATATTAAAGGATGAAGCATCACTTTACCGTCGAATATGGGTAGAGGGAGAGAAGGTAAAGGCTGCCATGGCGGTTTCAAGATGAGCGGTGAACACCTTTTTTGGCTGTTCTCTTTTGTCGGCAATTGCCGGTGCCGGTTGGTTTTCTACCATAACTCGCGTTTCTTGCCTTCACTCGTCTGATGCACCCTCATGGACGCGTGAATGATATTTTTTCGCCGCCAACTCCAACGCCTTTAAATCTGTCTAGCAATCTCTTGCGCCTCATTTATGTCACTTTACTGTGTCGGGCCTCTCCTAGGTTCATGCTATGTCATGGTACGCAGTCCAGTTTGGAGGAATATATGCTGATATAGAACATGAAACGATGTATCAACTGTATCTGCAGCCACGGCGGCGCTACTCTCCCGTACTTCTTAAATGACGACTTAGTGATGAAACACAGCCCTGCTATCTCATTGACAACGAGCATTTGGTGTACCATCCTGAACTGTATATCGGAGCGTACTTGTACGTTTTACAAACATATATTCCAACCTGTACTCACGATACTAGACCACAACGTAACATCGATGTGGACTTCGCTCGCACTGGAAGAAAGATGTCCTCCATTTGCAGCCATCTTCCGCAGCACGTTGACGATTTATCCGCCTGATGTTTACAGCTGCGCAGGCACTGCATCTATATGAAGTCTACGTTTCAATGCGACCCTGACTCTGTCGATTTGGAAGTCAACGCGTATAAATGCTCTCAGATATATTCAAGTTTCTCCATCGCACCCGGGCCAATGATTTCTCTCGTCTTGACCCTCGGTGGTCTTGTTCTTACCAAATTCCTGTTCTCACCAGTATGGGCTCAAAGCGATTTCGATTGGAGCACTGTTTGTCTGGCTTCTCTTTATCGAGCCACGGTCCCTCACGCCTCAGTTGTAGATTGAACCAACGAGTAATCTATCATGGGTCGATTGCTACTCCGACTATCAATGCGCGCGTTTCCAGGTTGGCTTTCTCCCTTCTCGCTACGCTATTTCACATTGACAGTTTCTCTGCGCGATTGAAGGTACCCATCGACTACTCGAACGAGGGTGGGGACAAAGCTGCTCTTGCGGTTATCAAGTTTTCCGCGCAATCTGAGACCGAGTATAAAGGAGCCGTACTGATAAATCCGGGAGGCCCTGGCGGTAGCGGTGTCACCACTTTGGTTTCTAGCGGTCCGCTTCTTGCCTCCGTCATTGGTAACCAATACGACATGATCAGCTTCGATCCTCGTGGTGTGTTGGCCTACCATTTTCATCACCAGCTGAGCTGACACTGTTTGCGTTGTAGGAGTCGGTAATTCGACGCCTCGAGCAGAGTTCTTCCCTTCGAAAGAAGAGCACTCGCTATGGCTTGCCAGTACTAATCATTTTACTTGGGCTGTTAACACGACTTCAGACCAGATTCCTCATCTATGGGCATCTGCGCAAGTTGTCGCAGAACTAGCCAAGGAAAGGGATAATGGAATCCTGAATTACATTAGTACAGACAATGTTGCTAGAGATATGCTGCAAATTAGTGAGGCAGCTGGTCAAGAGAAGCTGCAGTATTGGGGATTCTCGTAAGCAGTAGTGGTACATACCCTCCGCTTAATGGTTGATCCATGTTCTCTAGTTATGGCACGGTTCTTGGCGCTACATTCGCTAGCCTGTTCCCTGTACGTTTCTTGGGCTAATCTCAATCATTTGATTATTAATTCATTTCTAGGACAAAATTGAACGGATGATCCTTGATGGTATGTCGTTATCTCTTCTCGTCATCTCTCTCCTTTACTCATATTTATCAGGCGTATTGGACATGGATGGTTATTACAGTGGTATGATAATCTTACGGCGTCCGCTATATTTAAACAACTGAAGTTGTACTCTATCCAGGTGACTGGCGTAATGAAGTCCTCGATACTGAGAAGGACATGCAATCATTCTTTGATGGTTGCGTGGCTGCTGGACCTGATGCTTGTGAATTCTACGCTTCCACCTCTGAGGAAATATCCAACAAACTCGACGCCATATACCAGTCCCTTCTCACCGAGCCCGTCCCGGTCATATCCCCATCGTTCTACGGTGTTGTCGACTATGCCGTCCTGCAAACCGCGGTCAAGAACGCTCTGTACGCACCCTATACATCTTTCTCTGTCCTCGCAGAAGGTCTTGTTAGTCTCGCGGCGGGGAACGGTAGTATAATTTACGCTATGCAAGCGACGTACGACCCGTCCTCTGTTTATGACAACTCGTGGGAGGCGGAGATTGCTATTGCCTGCAGTGATGCTCTAAATAATACAGACTCTGTGGCAGACTTATTTGCATATTGGGATAGTATTCAGGGTGTATCGCCTTTTGCCGTTTGGTTAATGACGCAGAGGACCGGCTGCTCGTATGTAGGTTCCCACTTTGACGCGTGTCCGTACTAATTCTGTCTTTCTTTAGCGGATGGAAGTTTCATCGTGAAGGCAGATTCACAGGTGAGCTATCGCCTGAACTGACAATCAGGGCCCGTTCTTATGTATCTGGCAGGTCCAGTTGGCGGAAACACCAGCTATCCAATTCTGTTAATAGGAAACACGGCTGGTATGTGATTTTTTTGGACTGCCTTACTTGACGCAATTAATGTGTTGTCCAGATCCTGTGACTCCCCTCTCCATGTACGTCGCTCCTCTCCGTTTTTGTATGTTCATTTGTATTGATTCATCCATCAGGGCACATAAAACGTCAAGCGCGTTCCCGGGGTCCGTCGTCCTTGCTCAAAAATCATCTGGAGTGAGCATCGTTTGGAACCGCATAATAGTCTATTAACCTTGCCGATGCTATAGCACACCTCCTCGGTAGCTTCCTCTGCCTGTACGAGTGCTCACGTACAGGCGTACTTCCAAAACGGCACTTTGCCTGACGACGGTGTCGTTTGTGAAGTTGAGACCGAGCTGTTCCCAACATCATTAGATGGAACTCAGCGACGTTCTTTCCGTGGTTGAAAATGAATTCAATACATGTCCCTGGTTTCCCGCTAGTAATCCCTCATCTGCGTCACGTACACCTTATACCAAACCGAGTCTTCAAGTTGCTTGGGTCAGAGAGCGATATGTTTTGGCCCTTACGACTTCCTTTTGAACTGAAGAAGGCAGTAGGATTTCGTCAAAGACGGCAAGTAATACCCTTCAAAGAATAAGAGAAAAACATAACCTGGGATCAACAATGATCGTAGCTAATTCGCGAATGAAGTAGTAAGTAAGAGGGGCGTACAAGGTACTTTTAGCTCTCTCGACAGGATTCCTAATGTTTCTACTGTATATGCATTGTGCAAGTGAGATTTTAACCGGACCTGACGTCTGCCGAGGTACTCAGGTTTTTCCTAGGAGCCTGAACGCAAAATTAAAAAAGGTACAAAGTGAGAGAGATTGAAAGAAATCACCTGAGAAGGGGGTGGCGGTGGGGGAAGAGGTGGAGGCGGAGGAGGCGGCGCTTGAGCCTGCAACGGGGCGACCTGACCTCGGTTCTGATTAAGAAAAGAAGGGTTAAACAGGTGAATATAAATAGCGAATGAGAAACATGCGCTGAGCATTTCTGAGGAGAAGAAATTGGTATTTGCAACGGGTTTCTAATGCCTCGTTATTATTGGCACATTGGGCGCATATGATCGAAACCTACCTCGTTGGAAGGGAAGGGGAATGCGTAACTATGAGACATTTTCAGAAGAATGTTGAGGATGAGGTGTGTAGATGATGCAGGAGAATGAGGGGATATCAGTTCTCAGAATTTCGAGGGGTTTATATAGCAGCCTGAGTCATAGGTATAAGTAGTTGGGACAATTGGCCTGGTCTTCAAGTCTCAGATCGTGGAGAAGACCGTGCCGCGATCTGGTCAACGCGTTAGGAAGGAAGGTGAATTTATTAGTCGTCGGTGCTCCTGAACAGAAACGTAACGACGTCCGTACTACAGTTAGATATAAGTAAGATGTACTGAAAATAACGACTGCTACGGGACCGAACCTCTTCGAGTTGTTAAAAGGCTGGGACGAGGCGAAGGCTTATAAGGCTAGTGAGTGATCTTACCCTTGAGCGTAGTCTCTGGCCTGACACAGGTCCAACGGTGAGATCACGCAAATTAGAGCAGAAAAGAAAAGTTAATTATTCTTCTAACTACGACTCTTTATATACTAAGGTAAGTGAGTCATTACTGCGTCAGTACGAGTCAGGTAAGGCTATCTATAGCCTATGAATCAAGTATACTAATAGTACATACAGTCGGAGTCAAGTTTGAGTCAGTAGTTGTAATAGTACATGCTGGATGAGTCATTAATCGTTCACAATTAGTCATGATAATCTATTTCCGACATTTCCGACAGGTATTAACGGGAAACTACAGATGCGCAGACACTGCATCTATATGAAGTATACTTTTCAACGGGACGCTGACTCTGCATATCCTGCAGTCAACGCGTATAAATTCTCGCAGATAGATTCAAGTTACTCCATCACACCCGACCAATGATTTCTCTCGTCCTTACCTTCGGCGTTGTTTTCCTTACCAAGTTCCTGTTCCAAACGGTATTGGCTCAAAGCGACTTTGATTGGAGCACTGTTTGTCTGGCTTCTCTTTATCGAGCCACGGTCCCTCACGCCTCAGTTGTAGATTGAACCAACGAGTAATCTATCATGGGTCAGCTGCTACTCCGGCTATCAATGCACGCGTTTCCAGGCAGGCTTTCTCCCTTCTCGCTACGCTATTTCACATTGACAGTTTCTCTGCGCGACTGAAGGTACCCATTGACTACTCGAACGAGGGTGGGGACAAAGCTGCTCTTGCGGTTATCAAGCTTTCCGCGCAATCTGCGACCGAGTTTAAAGGAACTGTACTGATGAATCCGGGAGGCCCTGGTGGTAGCGGTGTCACCACTTTGGTTTCTAGCGGTCCGCTTCTTGCCTCCGTCATTGGTAACCAATACGACATGATCAGCTTCGATCCTCGTGGTGCGTTATCCAATATTGTATTTACATCCTGCTGAAGCTCAGACTACGACTATTGTAGGGGTCGGTAATTCGACGCCTCGAGCAGAATTCTTTCCTTCCAAAGAAGAAGCGCTCCTTATGGCTTGCCAGTACTAATCACTGGACTTTTGCTGTTAACACGATTCAGACCAGATTCCTCATCTATGGGCATCTGCGCAAGTTATAGCGGAACTGGCTAAGGAACGGGATAAGGGGATCCTGAATTACATTAGTACCGATAATATTGCCCGAGATACTGCTGCAAATTAGTGAGGCAGCTGGTCAAGAGAAGCTGCAGTATTGGGGATTCTCGTAAGTTAGTGGATACTTACCCTCCGCTTAATGGTTGATCGGTGTTCTCTAGGTATGGGACAGTTCTTGGCGCTACATTCGCTAGCATGTTCCCGGTACGTTCCTTTGGCTGATCTCAGCTACTTGATTATGAATGTATCTCTAGGACAAAGTCGAACGGATGATCCTTGATGGTATGTCGTTATCTTTTCTCGTCATCTGTCTCCTTGACTCATGTTTATATCAGGTGTATTGGACATGGATGGTTATTACAGTGGTATGATAATCTTACGGTGTCCGCTATATTTAAACAACTGAGGTTGTACTCCATCCAGGTGACTGGCGCAATGAAGTCCTCGATACTGAGAAGGACATGCAATCATTCTTTGATGGTTGCGTAGCTGCTGGACCTGACGCTTGTGAATTCTACGCTTCCACCTCTGAGGAAATATCCAACAAACTCGACGCCATATACCAGTCCCTTCTCACCGAGCCCGTCCCGGTCATATCCCCATCGTTCTATGGTGTTTGTCGACTATGCCGTCCTGCAAACCGCTGTCCAGAACGCACTGTACGCGCCCTATACATCTTTCTCTGTCCTCGCAGAAGGTCTCGCTAGTCTCGCGGTGGGGAACGGCAGTATAATTTACAATATGTCGGCGACGAACGACCCGTCCTCTGTGTATGATAACTCATGGGAGGCGGAGATTGCTATTTCCTGCAACGATGCTCTGAATAACACGGACTCTGTAGCAGACCTGTTTGAATATTGGGATAGTATTCAGGGTGTATCGCCTTTTGCCTTTTGGCTGATGCCGCAGAGGATCGACTGCTCGTATGTGGATTCCTACTTTGACGCGTGTCCGTACTAATTCTGTCTTTCTTTAGCGGATGGAAGTTTCATCGTGAAGGCAGATTCACAGGTGAGCTATTGCCTGAACTGACAATCAGGACCCTTTCTGATGTATCTGACAGGTCCAGTTGGCGGAAACACCAGCTTTCCAATTCTTCTAATAGGAAATACGGCTGGTATGTGATTATTTTTTGGACTGTCTTACTTGACGCAATCAATGTGTTGTCCAGATCCCTTGACTCCCCTCTCTATGTACGTCGCTTCTCTCCGTCTTTGTATGTTCATTTGTATCGATTCATCCTCCATCAGGGCGCATAAAACATCAAGCGCGTTCCCTGGGTCTGTCGTCCTTGCTCAAAATTCCTCTGGGGTGAGCATCGTTCGGAACCGTGTCATAGTCTACTAACCTTGCCGATGCTATAGCACACCTCATCGGTAGCTTCCTCTGCCTGTACGAATGCTCACGTGCAGGCGTACTTCCAAAACGGCACTTTGCCTGACGACGGTGTCGTTTGTGAAGTTGAGACCGAGCTGTTCCCAACATCATTAGATGGAACTCAGCGACGTTCTTTCCGTGGTTGAAAATGAATCCTTGTCCCTGGTTTCCCGCTAGTTATCCAACCGAGTCTGTTTCAATCTAAACTCGTTTATTACTTACGGACCCTTTTCTTCAAATTGCTTGGATCAGGGAGGGATATATTTTTGTCCTAGACGACTTCCTTTTCAACTGAAGAAAGCAGTAAGATTGCGTCGAAGACGGTAAATAATACCCTTTAAAGAATAAGAGAAAAACATAACCTGGGATCAAGACCGCTAACAGCTAATTCTCGAAGGAACAAGAGGGGTGTATAGGGTACTTTTAGCTGTATCCACAGGATTTGGGTGAGTGAGATTTTAACTGAATCTAACGTTTGCCGAGGTCCTCGCGTTCTTCACAGGAGCCTGAAAGAAAATTAAATAAGTACAAAATGAGAGATTGAAAGAACTTACCTGAGAAGGGGGGGGCGGTGGGGGAGGAGGCGGAGGAGGGGGCGCTTGGGCCTGCACCGGGGCCTGACCGTGGTTCTAATTTAGAAAAGAAGGGTTAATCAGATGAATATAGATAACTTATGAGAAACATGCGTTTGCGCTGAGAATTTCTGGGGAGAGGAACTTGGTGTTTGCAACGGGTTTCTAGATGCGTCATTATTATCTGCACGTCGGGCGCATATGATCGAAGCGTACCTCGTTGGAAGGGAAGGGGAATGCGTAACTATGAGACATTTTCAGAAGAAGGTTGAGGATGAGGTGTGTCGATGATGCGGGTGAATGAGGGGATATCAGTTCTCAGAATTTCGAGGGGTTTATATAGCAGCCTGAGTCATAGGTATAAGTAGTTGGGACAATTGGCCTGGTCTTCAAGTCTCAGATCGTGGAGAAGACCGTGCCGCGATCTGGTCAATGCGTTAGGTTTGACTGAAAAGACCATATGTCCTGATCATTAAGGAGGAAGTCGTCAGGTGTCAGGTGCGACCGTTCATCTTGAATTTATTACTGCCTTGGAAGTGGGGCACGCAGTAATGATAGCAGTGGCATCGCGTTCAGGATGTTAACCGCGGTTTGTATATATAATTCAACCTCGGCCATCCACTATTTTTGTGCTTTATAACCCTCCTTCTCTATCTTAACTGGTGCCCGCTTTTCTGAGGTACTGTTTGAGAAGCAGTGCAGGTTTACAAGCACGAGTCTGAGATAAACAGGTTTGGACCAGCGCAGACTGGACATGGCATGGTGATGGCGCTTGTTTCGGTAATTCCATCAGCGCAGGCTGGTCACATCTTTTTTTTTTGCAGAAAACCAGAAGCGTAGTAAATTACACTGCAAGCTGGAGTCATGAAAAGATAAAGCACAAAAAGGTCACTGATAAAAGAGGGACGCCGATCAGCTGAGTCAGCGCGCCTGGGATGTCACAGTCACAATCACACCTCCTTCCCGCTACCATCACCCTGAGGGCTTTCTTAAACATCGCCTCCGAACCTCACGACGACGACGTCGAGAAAGCATGGTCCTCCGTGCTCGGTACTGACATATTACGGCTCTCGTCCTGCTTGCAAGTTGCAGACCCTTGTTCAGCCCCGAGTGGCGAGGGCTCGAAGGCTGGAGTTTTCGGAGTCGTGTTTAGGGCGTGTGGAAACCAGGAAGAGACGGCTGAGGCTCTGTCCACATAGAATTGTGCGTATTTCTGTCGACTAGAAAGGATTTCCTTCTGATGAGCTTGATTTCATTGTCAGACGATATCCTCTCAAATTCTGCGCGTTTTGATGTCTACACAGAATATCGTGGTCATTCTATTATTTCTGGAATTCAATGGCAGCTAAAATATAAGGGGTTGTGCCCTATGTGATACCGCAACTAAGTAATCCGGTCGATGTATGCCAAATTGGACAACAGTGCTTCCATGGAAATGATGAAATTGTGCGTATCACTCGTGCTTATCAATTTCTCTGCTCACTCTAGATGCGCCTGCATAGAAATGCAGCTCCCGCTGTTGGCTATGCGCGGGGACTACGAACGGTAACTTGCCTGTCTCTGCACAGTTGGACGTCGTATTAATTGCCATTTCAGTCATTCAACGATGCTTTTTACTATTACAGCCTCCGTATTTGCAGGGGATGATACGACTAGGCCATCTGGCAAGTCATAGTTCAGCGTAATGGCGGCAACTCAGCAACGTAGACCGCTTTGGACGGCCCCAAGGTCATACATTGCTTCGCATACGCCAACCTGACGCTGCCCCCTTTCGGGAAACATACTTCAAGGAGGTCTACTGGTCAGCATATCTGTCTACATCACATGGATTTGTTGCTTATATGCGTTGTTCCATAGGTCCTAGGTGCTTGCGAAGTTCTTCTCAACGCGCTCTTGCTGTAGATTACTGTACAGTCCAAGTTAGATGACTAAAACGGAGCAGAATGGCTCTAGAAGCTATACGTCGTCCTTTTAGGTATAATGCAACCACCATTGGCGGATATCTTGTACTGATCCCCTTTTCTCGAAGCCGTACACTGATCTCATCGTCGCGATGGCACCTCAACTCATTGTTGGCAGGATGCGAGGGTCATTGTCCTCGTAAGGTATGTCCTTCACTTCCGAATATGGTTTTCTATGAATGACATCCTTAGGATGGCTGGTCCTGGACCCCTGTGCTGTCATCGGAAAATAGATCTTGAGGCCTGGAATAAACGTCCTCGGAACAGCAGAGCAGTGCTGGATTACGATTCCTCAAGGGATTGAAAAGTCCTTGTCACACTTCAGCATGCGAGAGAGGTCACTCGTCGCTTATCAATGTGCTGGTCGGCATCGAGCGTAAAAGGATTGATGAAAGCACGGTGCCACACTCGAATAGTCGCAAAGGTGCGTCATTGATCATGTAGAAATGCTCAATTCTCGGGCAACACCTGTCATAGACTACCGGGAGCATAGCCTCCTTTGCGTCTCCAGCTAAGCTTACTGCAAGAGCGTCATAGGCTTGACGTCTAAGAAGTCTGGTTCGATCCCTTGGACCAAGCAGAGCAGTTACTGACCGTTAGAACCGCAGATTCTCAGCACGCCTTTAGCCATTCAAGCATGTGAGGCAGCCCCTGGAAGAGAAGTAGGGCAAGCGGTTCATGCTCAATAACAGCAGGTAGCATCTTTGGTGTCTTTGCATGCGCTCGTATCCTAATGAAGAAAAGACACGTCTCGGCTGCCAGCCTTCTTCTAACCTGAACATCAGGATTTGGTCGAGTACGCTGTCTATACTTATATTCTGAAGCGAGTGTCTTACAAACACCTGTCTTTTCAGGATCCGTGGGACTAGCGAAGAAAGTTGTCAGCGAGGGAGTGCTTATCGCCAAGGCAACTGGGATCGAATATGTTTCCCAAAAATCCTCCAAAGGCAAGCGCTTTCGCTAGAACCTCGACGTGCTCCAGACTGCTTCAGTCAAATCTTGCACTGAATATCGTCTAGTCAGAGTATGTCGTCAAATATACCCGAGTCGTGCATTACGATTGACGATGTCTTTCTAGGGTGTTTGACCAATGATTGCATAATTGAAAGGGTGTTAGCCATGTCGTCATTAGCAGAATTAAGCGAAGTGGGGCCACGACCAACCGCTAGGTTCTTCTATATCAAGCGACCCTGCGTCATGATTACCGGGTGTCACTCTCACCACGACAATTCTTCGTGGACGGCGCCGGACAATGGCATGTCTGTCCTGATGTCTCTGTTGATCGTGACAACAAGCCGCGACTCTCGAGGATGTGTCGTGGGTTAACAGCTGCCGGTGCTGCGTGTGAAAGCATGCGCGCCGCTGCATAAACATCTGGAGTCCCGCTGTTCATCGGTCCCGACCTTACATCTTCCGCTAGGTGCGGTTTCATTAAATGTCATGCCAGTGGTTTCCTCCTTATATCACAGGAGCTCAAGTCTCACGACGCCATCTTAGCTATATAGATATGTTACTCGCTAGTGAATTACACGTGTTGATAGGCCTGTCGAAACCTGCTCCGTGCTGAGAACTGCCCAAAGCTCTAATCCAGTCATACGGGGAGAGACGTCGCCTGCAAATGGCTCTGATTTCCCGTCGGATCGTCGACTGTCCAACTGGCAACACTCGTCGTGGCACCCGCGTCTGTTTGCGCGTTAGCTGCGGCTCCAAAATGGAGGGACGATAGAACTGAACTAGGCCATGAATTGTCGGGACGCGCGTGCCCTGCCGTGACGCGTCCAACAATCAACGTGGGGGCGATGTCCTAGAAGAGACTACGAGTTTAGCTGTAAAAAAACAGATCGAAAAGGGAAATAAGTACCCTGGTCATGGTGGTAACAACGTCAAGATAATCTCCATGTGTATCATTCCGTGCGATTATCACCAGAAGAACGATCAGCGAAGCAGTATAAAGCCGCTGATTCCACGATTACTTCGATAGTGCGGCGGTATCGTTGGAGGTCATGTTCGACCTTCCTTCCGGCGCTTACAATTCTGAGAATTACGAGCACAATGTGCGCCAGATGTAAACGATGGTCCCATCGATCCTGATGTCATATGCGGTCTATTCGTCTACCCTGTTGACGCTGTCGGAGATGAGATGATGGTAGACCGACAAAACTTTGCATACTAGGAGCGGATCTCTGAGCTGGCATGTGCTGAATGACAGGGATGGCTTACTTATTCCAACCATCGTGCAGAGGATGGGGCAGATAATTATGAGCCACCCAGACAATACAGCACCGCCATATGTGCGCAAGGGAAGCATAAATCAACCGCTCTATGTCGAAAGGATCACTGCACATACCATAGTACCATCTGAGAGGAATGTGCTGATCGCTTCACAAGTAGCAGTGACGATGACGTTTGCTATTGTACGCTTTCTAGCTTAGGAGGCAAAATACGACGCCACCGTGTCTTCGTCATTGTCCATAAATACATGACGCAGGAAGGATCAGGTGAACTCGAAGTTGTAGTCAAAATGTATACAGTGTCTATTTAATGCCTTCATTTTACCCTACGACGATACATAACATCAAGGAGTTCTTCCCCGCGTAGTAGTACAGGAGCTTCGGGCTCCATGTGGACATCAGGGGCCGGGAGAAATTTTCGGAACCCCGCCAAGATCCTCGCGTTATTTTAGGCAAAAGAGGTTCTGTCGTCATTCGCATCTAGATTATTTAGAAGAAACGTTCGCACTTCCTGCCGAGAAGGGACTTGGGACTTTCCGCCTCTTTAATACGTGATTGTTCAAAATAGAACTCGGACGTTTGAAACGGTGCTTCGCCGGGGTCTGTGGGGATACTATCAGGAAAGTGACGAGAGGAAGCGATAATAAATATCCTACGGGGCGGGCGAAGGTAATCTAGGAAAAGAAGAAGATCAAACAAGTACTAGAAGCCACAATATGGAACACGTACCGCTGGCACAGTACGGTTGTGTCCCTGCAGACCATGCGTATGCTAGGGCCTTTTATCAGCAAAGTCACGTAGGACCGTCAGTCAATATGGAACCACTTACATCTGGATGCCAGATATGCTAGACGACTTTCAGCATGCCACGTATAATGAGAAGGTGAATGTTACTTTTACTGGCCCAGAGACGATGACCTTGGGGGAGACCTGTTTGTGTTCGTCCTTTTGCACAGGCGTGCGTGGCTAAAGTCGACATGAATAGCGTACAAAAAGAAAGATTAGGGAATCATACACTAAGAAATGGGAATTCTGAGTCAGACGAATCGGACGGTATTTCGATGGCTCTCTCTTTCAAATGGTTCTGATTCTTTATAGATGACTATACGCTGATCAGCCGAGAGTGTAGACAAGCACGGGGCAACTCACGGGACCTGGAGAAGGGAAAGGCTCCTCGTTGTCGCTTGGTTCTGCAAAGTCAAATTTTGGCGCCTAAAGGTGTCGACATATCAGCACTAGTATATATTCAAGAAGATAGTGATGTCATCACTGCTTCTTTATTAGTAGGCACAGTCTCTACTGCGATATGCTCTGAACCTCGGGGAGCTGGAGGCTGTGACGCAGTATTATGTGGTCAATGAGAGAAAAAATACTGCAGATCATCAAGAGAGACGAACCACAGCTCTTGAGTCCGCTAGACATTCTTCTAAATCCGACACCCTTCGCCTGAGGTCGGCAACTTCACAATCAACCCTTTCCTTCTCGCTCTGCAGCTTACCCAACTCCTGTCTTTTCTTCCCTACTTGCTGTCTAAACTTGTCTCGTTGAACTTGGAGATCGACAATGGCATTGGAGAGGCGTTCGTTCTCCTTTGTAAGGCTTTCGATGGTGCGGGGCATGATGGGCGTAAAGAAGCGAAGAGCACAAATTGAAATGATTTGAGATCGGGTATCAAAAGCGATCCAGTTGTCACTCTGACGTTGACAAGCAACGCCTATTTGTTCGTCCGACGATTTGATTAGCAAATGCCCCTGTTCTTCCTTCCTCACTCGAATAGAGGACCGATCCACTTCGCTCAATTTAGGCAACGATAGCATGCCTACATCACGCCGTGTCCGCTAGTGTCGAAGAATATATAACGGAGGAAGGAATGCGTGAACTAGAAGTCAGTGGTAGAATGACTGCGACGATACCTATGGTGGGCTTGTTCCGCTGGTCACTGAAACACAGAGACGTTGATGCCATGATTTCGATTAGGAAGAGTGTTTGCAAAGGCGATCGCAGGCCTACCGATTCGTGGTCGGTCATTTAGTCCTCGCGAAAATCTCTCGAAGATCAAACTATAGTCGTGTAACACTCCTCGGAGAATCGTTGATCCCATGAGATTGCGAAGGATTGACGGATGACTATCTGCAAGCTCGAGGGTATCTGTCGTTGAGTAGACTATACAAGCACAGTGAAGCTCAGTAAATCGCCGATTTCTGCCTTCTCGCCATCAAGGCTGACGGACACTATTAGCGAGTTATCACTATCGCACAACTAGAACTAGTTCATACGCTCGCAGGATGCGGGCGAGTGAGCAGCCATAAGTGCTGCAAATGATAGGGCGAGCTATGCAGAGATGATACGTTGGCACGACCACTAGGATAAGAGGATAGGTATGATAGTGACCCACGCCGACTGGCTGTCAGGGATTAGTGACATGGAGCGTGCTTCAGAGATAATATCATGAACAGAATCACTCAGCACACAGCTGGAGTACTTGATCCCTTGATTCTGTTCACGATGATGGGTGAAAGGCGATGTTGTTAGGCGAAAAAGAATATCTACTACAAGGTTCGAAAATCCAGACCAAACTTGATTAGACCCTCCGTTTCTTTGGGGGACTGATCGCGGCTGATTCCTGATAACCGCGTTTCAAACGGGGAGGGGATCCATACTATATTCTTAAATCAGACGCGTTAATCCAACGCAGCAAGGGCACTCACGGCGATCCGATGTGAAGACGAAGTCGGTATCTGCATGTATAAATAGTGAGATCGAAGCAAAGCGAGATTCCAGGACTTTATACGCACTCCTCCTCTTCCACGTGAAGACTGGCGACATTGATATTAGCCAGAGACGAATTGCAACGGTAAAAGCGTACCGTTGTCAGCGCCGAACGAAGGGGTGGAGCGTGAGCCAATGGCTGTTTGAAAGGGGTTGATTAACCGGAGTACTCGATGGGAGTAGTATAAAATACGTACGGAACAGCATGTCGACTAGTGAAGATTATGATTATGAGTATATAAAAAAACCATCAGAGAGAACAAAAGGCGGCGTACTTGGCCTCCACAGCACCGAGAGGTGGAGGTGGATGGTTGCTAACGAAATCAATATCAGTAGGCTGCCTTGTACATTACGGCGGAAACACACTTTAACTGGCGTAGAAACATTGGATGTTGGAAAGATGTGAGCGGACTCCTCTACGAGTTTCGACGGCGATGGCAAGACTAGCTTGGAAGACTGGCCTCGACGTGAGTCGAGTAAGAAGAAATCATGAAAGACGTGAACCAACAGCTGTCGTGTCGGATGTGGTAGGATGAATTGTGGTACTGGTGGTAGTTGTTTCGGTAGGTGACTGTATACTGGTCAAAGCGAGCATGGTGTCGAAGAGGCCGAAGCCACTCACGGTATTCGGAAGGGTAGGAGCCTCTTCTATGGTGCCCTGAGTTTGAGAATTTGAGGCTGGAACCTGGTAACGTCGGCGGATTAGGGTATCTCCCCTGCCGTTCAGCACATAGCTTCACGCACTATCGACAGTTCTTCTTGTTTACTTGGAAGTGTATCGGTGGACGGGTCTTGCTCTGGAGAAAACGGGTTCCAGGATTGGGCTTCTGTTGGAGCTTCGGCAGCGGCGGACACCTTAGCGACCTCAGAATGCTACAGTAAGAACCGATGAGGAAGGTGCAGTCAGTGGCAGAGGTGATGCGTACCGCAATCAGAGAATCCTCCAGGCGCTCCTCTAAACCCAGCACCGTTCGCTTGAGGTCGGCATTATCGCAATCGACCCTCTCCTTCTCACCCAATAACTGGCTGAGCTCCTGTCTCGTCTTCCCTGTTTGCTGCCTGAACTTGTCGCGCTCCTCTTTGAGCTCGGAGATAATCTTGGAGAGGCGTTCGTTCTCCTTTGAAAGGCTGTCGGTAGTACGCTGCATGATGATATGCTCAGGAGAAATGAGGAACGGATGTTTCAGGAGGGGAGCATAAATTGAAAAGCGGCATCGGCGGAATTGCCCGCCGTGACAGCGACCGGTCACCGTCTTCATTACTATTAGTGCAGTGCAAGCAGATTTCCGTTTTTTGCCAGTGACTGTACCAGGCGCTCGATTAAATCTTCTGTGAAGACAAAAGAAAATTCATACAGAAACACGACATTGAATTCCTGCTGAACATTTCCTTTAGCAGATCCGTGTCCTAGCCAACTCCCGTTCTTCCATCCTCACCCGAATAAAAGAATCTAGTAATTCGGATAGGGTATTCCATCCCGCACGATCCGGGGACTTATAGAAGCAATCTACCTGGCACTGAAGGGTAAGAAACTGGCTGAGAAACCGGGCGGGACCTAGCACCTCCTTCATTTTAGAGGGAAGTTTCGAAGTTCCGACGCTCAGTCGCTTTAATTTGGGCAATGATGCCACGCCCACGCAAGGAGGAATTTTCGCAAAACCATTGAGATGGAGACCTAAATGCTCCAGGTGACCTCCATGCTCTGCGACGACGGCTAGTGTTTCCCAGTTGGAATATGGTTCGGACCCTGGCGGCAACACGTGTGACGGAGATTGATTAAGATAAAGATCAACGACCGTGCTCCAATTTGTGAGGAGGCTCCTAATATCGTTGTTGGTGAGATGAAGGGGTAGAACGTGGGTGATCGAAAAGCGGACAACACTGCGACAGCCAAACAGCGGCTGGATGTCAGCGAGTGTTATATGTCTGTCGGAAGTGAGGTCAAGCCCGTCTGCATTGTTAGCTATGAGCGAGATGTCGCGTAGGGATTCACAATGCAATGCTATGGCCCTCGTGAGTGTCCGGGTAGATATCTGGGATTCGGGCTTGTGCGACGATAAAGACAGCTCGGTCAACACAGGGAACTCCGTACAGAGAAGATGGGTAGTGGCCTCGGGATAAGAGATACTAAGGCTGAGGTTTTGGAGGTCGCGGGCTAATGTGACATTGGACGTGGGGGGGTAGAAGGGAAACAATGATCCAACGACGGAAGCGTCTATGGTTTCGAGATTGGGAAGAGATGCCGTTGAAGAAATGACATCGTACAAGTCTAGTACTGGGGAGAGTTTGAGGACTTTGAGAGACCGTAATTTTGGAAGAAGCCATGAAAGTGCGGGTCCTATATGAGCTTGAGATGCAGTAGCATCGTAGTATAAGAGATCCAAATAAAAGCTTTGAAGATGTGGCATGCGCACGGCCATGTGCTCGAAATATTGCAAGATGGTTTTATGAGTCTCATGTTCTCGTAGCTCGAGTAGAAGGCTGAATTTTTTAATGCCTTCGTGCATGAAAAAGACTGACTCGCGCCACAAGTCACCGTGAGCGTATTCCCAGGAAAGTTCGGTGAGATTGGGAAGAAAAGCCGTAGAGTCTGGCTGAAGCACGGCAATATCGTTTATGACGGGGCGACAGCTCACGCCAAGCGCTCCATCATTCAGGACGCGTATCCGCCGTCTGTATAAATTGAAGCGGGCCCATCCACTTGGTGTAGGGAGGGTTTTGAAAGTCTGTCGGCCAGAAAAGGTGTAGAGTTAGCGTTATTGTGGTACATATTATTTGTCTGACTCACATAATGGTATCCATAAACGCCGTCTTCGTCATCTGAAGGTTGCTCCTTAACAGGTGCTAGCAGACGGAAAATGGCACCAGGATCATCGACTACACGCCAAATCAAATCCATGGTGATCTCTGCCCATAATTTACAGACAGTGAGAGGACCATGGACAAGCGACTGCATCCAACCCAGTTCTCTGATGATTGCGGTGACCAACTCCGGGATGGTAAAGATGCGGTGCATCGGAGGAGACTCGTCGGAGTCGTCGCTGAGAATAAGTAAGTATATGAGTATGAATTTATGTAAGAAGCTCTTTACGATGTTACTGGCAATGCCAAAGGTGGGCTAGCGCTCATGGTGAAAAGGGAAGATGAAGAAGGACCATGACGGGATTCCGAATTTGGACGTGTCAAAAAATGCACACATGGCGATGCCGATCCTGCCGGTTCTCAACCAAACGGCGATACTTTCTAGGGCACTATGTAGTCTACTGTGGCCACAGATAAAATGCATGTAATATCTATATCAACAGTACTTACGACATGAGAGGATTCGTATGGTCGAGAAAGTATGCTTTTTTAAGCAAATTCTAGAAGCGACAAAAATCGAATCAGCGTGCCCAGAATCCAGAGGGATAACTTTCTCAGTCTGTGATGTTTGTCAACATAGCGATACATCAACCAACAGAATTGGTATAGGAACCGAAGCATCCCCGATACAGATGTCGAACATAAAGTTTAGTCTCCGTCTCAATCTCCATCCTCGCGATTCTCTTCGCTGCAGCCCCGATCCTTTGAGGGAAACTGATAGTTTCTATTACGAAAATTGAAAGACTCTGCTTTCGAAGCTCTCTGCTAGCTGCGACCGTTACAGTCTCAGTCTGTGGGCGAGTGGTCACAGGTCACGGGACGTGACTGGACGCGTTGAAGCTATGCAATTCTTGCAGGCACGGTATCCAGATAGACCTGCGTCCTGGTGACGCCGAGAATGGACACCCCTCCACATGATGCGTCTCATTTGCAGGTCTTGCATGCAATCTACGTGAACTCGAGTCAAAACAGTCCTAAGATATCAAACAAAGCTGTACCAAATTCAAACGAGGGTCAGAATTGTTACTTTGAACCACCAGGTAGAAGCCATTCAAGCCATATCAATAGCAGGGAAGAACCTAGAAGAAGTCAATATGAGGTAACAGTATGAACCAGAGCTGACGCAGAACACGTACAATAGATCGTCAGCTTTGAGGGTCACAGCGACTGTCATCAGAAATGGTCGGCCTAAAACAGGGTGTCTAAAATGGACCCTACGTGCTTGCCTATGAGCGACGATTAACGGCAGCCACTGTGATCGCCAGGGCCATTGGTCTCTCGAATGTAGATCCTCTTGTGGAACGGCATTCCGTTGAACAACATCTGATTCAGCCACGCCGTCACACGTGAGTGAAGCAAGAATGAGAAACCCCGCCGATTCAATTAACCCAACGTCGTCCGACTACCAGACCAAGGAATATGCCTCGAAAGGCACAGCAGCTTGACGTCGCCAAGGACTCAGGCCTTCTGAGCATCCACCCGGACAGGTATCGTGTTACCGACATTTGTTAAGTCTCCGGGAGCCTATGACATTGTCCTTAGATGTCAGGTTTGGCTTCGACGACATCTTCTTGCATCACTTTGATCTCCCCGAACAGTGCACGCAACAGGAAAATGATACAGATATTTATTCGCATAACCTCTGAAAAACGGGATCAGTATACTGCACTATGCGACCCATAAGACCGCGCACCAAAAGAGGGTATTTTGTACATGTACATCACTACCTGGATGGGAATTAAATGAGTAGGAACTGATGCTAACACGGAACGGCATACTCTCACAGCAGATACACAAATGACGGAGCCAAGTCTCCGTCCATCCCTTTAATGTTCTTTTCCAGCATCTTCGCCTTCTTCCGATTCATCCACACGAAATACCACAAGCACAACGCAGAACCCACAGCCATCCCGCCACTGAACGCCACCATCACTTTCGTCCCAAGCACATACTTGGGCGCCGTGCTCAAGCTCCCCATCAACCACGTCGACAGGATTCCTCCAACACTCGACAAGATGAATGCAATGGCGATCGCCGTCGCACGGCGAACGTGCGGTGCTGAATTGGTCGAGTTCCACGACGCCAACGTGGGAGTGGTGGCGTACACGCCAGGTATGGAAAGAAAGAGGCTGCCATACCGGATGTGTGCCGACGACGATGTGAGAAATATGATGAATCCTATCAGGGTGATGATAGAGGTCACGATGCAAACAAGGCCTCGCACAGGGAACCTGTCGCACAGGTAGGCGGTCACCACTGACAACGCAAAGGCGGTGGCAAATGGAGGTACACTCATGAGCTGCGAACGAGCTGCCGTGTATCCCAAGCTCTGGACAATCGACGGGGTGAAGCTACGAAGAATAAAGTCAGGATTTTGATCAGAGCGACATGGGAGGGGAAATACGTACAATGCCAAGCCAAAGAGAACAGCACCCGCAAAGAAGAATACAACACTGATGATCCAAACGTGCGGTGCGACGAATGCCTTCCTCACTTCTCTCCACTCAAACCTCTCTCCTCCAGACTCAGCAACCTGACTGGCTACGTATTCGCGTTCTGCAGGACGCAAAAATCTCGCAGCCATAGCATCTCGAGGCATAAGGAAGTAGCTCATAAGGCCCCAAGCGACGGTGAATGCGCCTTCCAGGATGAATATCCATCGCCACCCTGCACGTCCACCTACACCGTCCATGCGTATGATACCATAGGCGAGGATTCCTGAGAACGCCCCTGATAGAGTGGCGGAAGCGAAAAATGCCACTATGCGGGTGGTCATCTTGGAACGAGGGTAGAAATACGTCAGGTATAATACCAGTCCGGGGAAGACACCGCCTTCGAAGACACCGAGGAAGAACCGACAGGCAAGGAGGCCGCCATAGCTCGTCACCACTCCTTGAAGGACGGTGATGACGCCCCAGATGGTCATTAAGGTGGGAAGGAGATAATTCGGTCCAATGACCTGAGTGGGTGTCAGTAAGTTCGATAAGATTGGAAAGATGTAAATTGACGTACTCGAAGTAGAAGATTTGAGGGTAGTTCAGTAGCAAGATTCGTAACGTAGGTGACCGTCAAAGCAATGCTATATTGCTTGTTTGTCATTTGGAGATCGCGCTGAAGGCCTGCAATGCGCGCATTGCCGATATTCGTTCTGTCCTGTGGCATCTTTCAGTAATCTAAGGAATCGAAACAATAATGAACAACGCACCAGGAACGACAAGAAATGGAACATGGCTATGACCGGCAGCAGTAACAAGTCGAGCTTCAGCCATACCCTCCTTGCCGACACTACATCAAGTTCGATGCTGTGATGGCTCTTTTCGCTGTTGGGACCTTTTGTATCGTGATTGTCCTGAAGGGAGTCGACCATGGTTGTTAGAGATAACGAAACAGTGGAATATATATACCCACAAGGTCATGGGATGAAAACTTCCGTCACGCAGAAGGAGTGAGAGATTTTTAAGTGAATCTTGCAGGAATGATTAAACAGTGAAAGAAAATGGCTGTTATCGCCTAAATAGAAGGGCTACTGCTGGCTAGATATCCTGGCTGTGATAACCCAGAATGCGACAATGAGAATCGAACTGGACGACAAGAAAAATAAAGTGAACCTTATCTATTCTCCCGTCGTACGCAATACGGCTCCTTCCATTTTCCATTCTCCGATGACCAGAATAGAGCACAATTTTCTTCGAGGCCGGTGTAGACAGTGACAGAATAATTTTGCCTCAGGAGGGTTCCGTGGGGCGTGCGGTGGCTACAATGCCGACGACGTGAGCGAGAACATGGTGGTTCATTGCCAAAACGCAATAGCGGGATACGAGTTGTACATATTTGGAACAGAGGCTATTGAAATGCATTTGGATATTCCTTAATCAACGTCACACGGTCATGTTTTGTCACCGGGTCGCGGCGCCGTAGCATGCGAGCTAGAGGCGCAGCCGCCGAGAGAGCTTTTTACACCACTATTTTTCCACATTTGATCAAGTGCCGAAGTGTATCCGAGAATTTTAAACCTATCCTATCCAGCAAAATGGATACAGTTTGCCATTTCTTCGTACGGGAAGGAAAGATCTGGGGACTCGGCAACTGCCGCTACTGGATCTTATGATACCTCCAATCTCGTCTTCTCCTTTCATCCTTCCATCATGACCAGCTCACCTTTGGTGTCACCAGTAACATCGTAAGAGATTCCTACATGAATTCCTGCTCATATACTTACTTATTCTCAGCGACGAGTCTCCTCCGATGCACCGCCTCTTTACCATCCCGGAGTTGGTCACAGCAATCATCACAGAGCTTGCTTGGATGCAGCCGCTTGTCCACGATCCTCTCACAGTCTGTAAACTATGGGCAGACATCGTCATGGATTTAATTTGGCGTGACATAAATGATCTTCGGACCATTTTCCGTCTGCTAGCACCTGTTGAAGAGCAACCTTCAGATGACGAAGACGTCGTTCATGATTTGTATTGTGTGAGTCAGACAAATGATATGTTCCATAATAACGCTAATTTTACACTTGTTCGGCTGACAGTCATTCAAAACCCTCCCTACACCGAGTGGATGGGCGCGCTTTGACTTATACAGACGGCGAGTGCGCGCCCTGGATAATAACCACGATGAGGTGTTATACATGAGTTTTCGTCCCGTCATAAACGATATCGCTGTGCTTCGGCCTGACTCTATGGCCTTTTTCCCCAATCTCACCGAACTTTCCTGGTCATACGCTCATGGCGACCTGTGGCGCGAGTCAGTTTTCTTCATGCACAAGGGCATCAAAAAGTTCTCCCTTATGCTTTGGCTAGGAGAACCTGGCGGTCAAGAAACCATCTTGCAATATTTCGAGCACATAGCCATGCTTATGCCGAATCTTCAGAGCTTTAATTTGAATCTCTGTCCCTATGATGCCACCGCAGAGTCTCAAGCTCATATTGGTCCTGCGCTTTCATGGCTTCTTCCCAAATTACGATTTCTCACTAGCCCTCACCCTTCCCACAATGGTAGACGCCTACGACGTCATTTCTTCAACGGCATCCCTTCCCAATCTCGAATCGATCAGCGCCAACATTGATGTAACCATAAATAGGTCATTGTTTTCCGTCTCTGCTCCGAGTCCCCCCACATCCAATGTCACATTATCCTGCAACCTCCAAAACCTCAGCCTTGGTATCTCTTATTCGGAGGCCACTACTCATCTTCTTTGTACGGAGTTCCCTGTGTTGGCCAAGCTGGCTTTATCGTCGCACAAGCCCGAGTCCCATGTCTCTACCCGGACACTCACGAGGGCTATAGCTCTGCATTGTAAATCCCTACGCGACATCTCGCTCATAGCTAACAATGCAGACGGGCTTGACCTCACTTCTGACAGACATATAACACTCGCTGACATCCAGCCGCTGTTTGGCTGTCGCAGTGTTGTCCGCTTTTCGATCACCCACGCTCAACCCCTCCATCTCACCAACAACGACATTAGGAACCTCCTCACAAATTGGGGCACGGTCGTTGATCTTTCCCTTAATCATTCTCCGTCGAGCGTGCTGCCGCCAGATGTGTCCAAACCATATTCCGACTGGGAAACACTAGCCGTTGTCGCGGAGCATGGAGGGCACCTGGAACACCTGGGTCTCTATGTCGATGGTTTTGCGAAGATTCCTCCATGCGTGCGCATGCCGTCATTGTCCAAGTTAAAGCAACTGAGTGTCGGAACTTCGAAACTTCCCTCTAAAATGAAGGATGTGCTAGGTCCTGCTCGGTTTCTCAGCCAGTTTCTTACCCTTCGGTGCCGGGTACAGTGCTCCTACAAGTGTCCAGACCGTACGGAGTGGGATACACTATCCGAATTACTAGATTCTTTTATTCGGGTGAGGATAGAAGAACAGGAGTTGGCCAGGACACGGGCCCGCTAAATAAAATCTTCATCAGAAATATACTAGAACGGAAATCTGGCGTACGTTGAACTCAAGCTGCACTAATAATAAGCGGTTATCACCGCTGCACCTGTGCGTAGCAACTTTATTACCAACATTAATAACACGTTAATCAATTGTCGTAACGGAATGGCATTATATAAGAAACAGAAAGACGGGTCGAAGGCAGAATCAACATATCACACTGGTTACGGGATGTGACAGAACGCATTGCCTGGAAGTACTCACCAGTCGATTCTTGATACCTCGACAATGCTGAGCGACCGAAAGCGAGGCGATACCGGCTTGTTCGAACGAGCTCCTTCTTTCTTTAGAGGCCATCCCCCACAGTAGCCTCGAAGATTCGAGAAGAAATTACGATGAGGTACTTAACGCTGGTACGAAGTTTGACATGGAGCACGTACTTGCAAGTCGGATGTAACATCAAATGCCAACATAAGAGCCACATCGACCTCACAGCACCTTGATCCACACTTCAGACCTGTCCTCAGAGACAGCTAGACTCAAAATTATGTATCGGAACAGACCACATACGAATCAGGAGCGACGGGCCAGGGCAGCGGTGGCTATATGAGTATTTCAGCTGAAGCTAGCGCTATATGCTCTCATTTACCATAAACTTAGGCCTCGATAATATTCGGGATCCCTTACGCCCCCACGCGTGGTGCGCACGATGGGAACGAGAAATGGATATTTATTGAATAGCATCAAAATGTACAACCCGGTATATCTCAAACCGCAACCAGTAAGGCGTCTCACCCTGAAGAAAAATCGTTAGGGGCATACAAATTACAATCTGAACGAAGTCGATGATCATCAATCAGCACTCATCACGTATGAATGAAGGGAAAAACCTACTATCACAGTAGATACACAAACGTCGGAGCTAAATCTCCATCCATCCCTTTAATCTCCTGTCCTAGCAACTTCCTCTTCTTCTGATTCATCCACACGAAATACCCTAAGCACAGCGCAGACCCCAAAGCTATCCCACCGCTGAACGCTATCATCACGCGCGTTCCAAGTACATAATTGGGCGCAGTGCTTAAGCTCCCCAGTAGCCATGTGGACAGTATCCCCCCTGCATTTGTCATCATAAATGCAATGGCAATCGCCGTCGCACGACGAACGTGCGGTGCTGAATTCATCGCGTTCCATGTCGCCACCGTCGGGATGGAGGTATACACGCCAGGTATCGACAAAAAGAGGCTGCCATACTGGGTCTTTGCTGATGACGAGGTGAGGAATATGGTGAATCCTACCAATGCGGCGATGATGGAGGCGATACAAACAATACCGCGGACATGATACAGATCGCATAGATAGGCACTCGTCAGTGACAATACAAAGGCGACTGCAAACGGTGGTACACTCATGAGTTGTGCGCGAGCAGCAGTGTATCCCAAGCTCTGAACAATCGACGGGGTGAAGCTACGGATAATAGAGTCAGGACACTGATGACAACAAGACAGGAAGGGAGATACGTACAAAGCCAAGCCATAGAGAAGAGTACCCGAAAAAAATAATACGACACTGAGGATCCAAACGTGCGGCGCGACGAATGCCTTCCTCACTTCTCTCCACTCAAATTTCTCTCCTCCAGACTCAGCAACCTGACGGGCCACATATTCTCGTTCTGCTGGACGCAAAAATTTCACAGCCATAGCATCCCGAGGCATAAGAAAGTAGCTCATTAGGCCCCAAGCGACAGTGAATGCGCCCTCGAGGATGAATATCCACCGCCACCCTGCACGCCCACCTACACCGTCCATGCGTATGATACCATAGGCGAGGATTCCTGAGAACGCCCCTGAAAGCAAGGCAAAAGCGAAAAATGTAGCAATACGGGTGGTCATCTTGGCACGAGGGTAGAAATGTGTGAGGTATAATATCACACCAGGAAAGACACCGCCTTCGAAGACGCCGAGGAAGAACCGACAAGCGAGGAGGCCGCCATAGTTCGTCACCACCCCTTGAAGGATGGTGATGATGCCCCAGATGGTCATTAAGGTGGGAAGAAGATAGTTCGGTCCAATGACCTGAGTGGGTACAATAAGCCCGAGAACACTGGAAATATGCATATCGACGTACTCGGAGTAGTAGATTTGAAGGCAATTCTATAAGAATATACGGGACATATGTGACGGTCAAAGCAATGCTAAACTGCTTGTTCGTCATTTGAAGGTCATGTTGAAGGCCTGCAATGCGCGCGTTGCCGATGTTCGCTCTGTCCTGTAGCGACTTTCAGTGATCTAAGGAATCAAAAGGACAATGAAAAGCGTACCAGGAACGACAAGAAATAGAACATCCCCATGACTGGCAGCAGAAACAAGTCGAGCTTCAGCCATACCCTCCTTGCCGACACTACATCAAGTTCGATGCTGTGATGGCTCTCTTCACTGTTGGAACCTTTTGAGTCGTGGTTGTCCTGAAGGGAGTCAGCCATGATTGTTAGAGATAACGGAACAGTAGAATATATATACACACAAGGTCATGGTCCTCGTTGTTGGGACCTTTTGCATCGTGATTGTCCTGAAGGAAGCAGGCCATCATTATCAGAGATCATGAGATGAACAATGATAATATATACCCGCAATCAATCACAAGGCCATGAGAGAAGGAATGAGTGATGAACCAAAGATATTTGCAGAAAGAATGGTACAGAGTACGAAAATGGGCTGTTGTCTGTCCTCTCCGAAATAGAAAGCTTATCAGTGGTTAGTTATCCTGGCTGCAATATCCCTGAATGCGACGACGAGAATCCAACCGGACAGAAAATGAAGTGAACCTTATCTATTCTCCTATAGTACGCAATACGGCTCCTTTCATTCTCCATTGAGGACGACCAGAATAGAACGCAATTTTCTCGAGGCCGGTGTAACGTGCCAGACAGAACGTTTTCGCGTCAAAAGGATTCCATATCCTGTGCGGTGGCCACAATCCCGACGACCAGAGTGGGAACATGGTGGTTCATTGTCAAAATGCATTGGCGGGATAAGAGTTGGAACAGAAGTTGCCATTGAAATGCTTTTGGATATTCTTTCACACGCTACGCATCAGTGGCCTTTAAATTAGTGGCCTTGCCCCACCGCCTAGCCTTTCGACGTTGATTGTACGCACGCAGGTATGGCATGGCCGTTATCTTCTTCGTTAGTGCAGATTTCTGTTCCTCGCCAGTCCAATTACATCTTCTGTGAAAATGGCAAAAGAAAATGCATACAGAAACGTGACATCGAATTCCTCGTGTCCTAGCTAACTCCTGTTCTTCCACCCTTGCCCGAATAAAAGACTGTAGTAATCTGGATAGGTCATCCCATCCTGCATGGTCTGAGACATAAAGGAACAGTGTACTCGACACTGAAGAGTAAGAAGCTGACTGAGAAACCGGGCGGCATCCTTCATTTTAGAAGGAAGTTTTGACGTTCCGACCTTCAGCCGCATTAATTTGGGCAACGATTGCATACTGGCACGCGGGGGAACTTCCGCAAACCCGTTGAGATAGAGACCTAATCCCTCCAGGTGCCCACTGTACTCGGCAATAACGGCCAGAGTTTCCCAGTCGCCGGGATATGGATGAGAAACATCTGACGGCAACAAATACGTCGGTGAAGGGTTGAGAAACGGCTCTTTGAGCGTATCCCAGTTCTGGAGGATGTTCTTGATGTCGTCGTTCGTAAGCTGAAGGGGGCATGCGTAGTAGATCGAAAAACGGACGACATTGCGACAGTGGAACAATGATTGGATGTCTGTGAGTGTTATACGTCCGTCGGGAGGGAGGTCATGCTCGTTTGCTGTCAAGACAAATGCATCGGATATGAGTGATATGGTCCTAGTGAGTGTCCGAGTAGATTTCCGGGACTCGGGCTTGTACGACTGTAAAGACAGCTTGGTCATCACAGGGAACTCTGTAGACTCGGAGAGGAGATAGGCAGCAGCGCCGAAATAAGAATTTTCAAGGCTGAGGCTTCGGAGTTTGCAGGATAATGTGATAGGGGAGGTGGGAGGCGAGGCGATAACCAAGGATCTACTCATGTACTTGTTAATGCGGGCGTCGATGTTTTCGATATTGGGAAGGGAGGCCGTTGAAGAAGTGACGTCGTACAAGTCACTGTCTAGCATTGGGGTGAGCTCGAGGACTTTGAGAAAATGTAATTTTGGAAGAAGCCATGAAAGAGCGGGTTTCAGATGGCCTTGATATGCCTCATGATGAGAGCCGAGGTGCAAGGTAAAACTCTGAAGACGCGGCATGCGTGCGGCTATGTGCTCGAAATACTGCAAAATGAGTTCAGAAATCCCAGGGTCTCTTAGTTCGAGCATAAGGGTAAACGTTTCGATGCCTTCGTGCATGAAGACCGAGTCGCGCCACACTTCACCCTGAATGTATAACCAGGAAAGGTCGGTGAGATTAGGAAGAAAGACTGTAGAATCAAGCCCCAGAACAGCAATGTCGCTCATGACAGAATGGTGATTCGTGTACGTCGCATCTTCCAGGACACGTACTCGGTGTCTGTATAGATCGAAACGGGCCCATCCACTCGGCATAGGGAGGGCCTTGAATGACTGTCAGAAAGAAAAGGCGCATAGTCAGCACCGCAATGAACCTTATCATTTTTTACACTTACGCAGTCCCAATCATAAAGAACGTCTCCGTCTACTGATCGATCTTCGACAGGTGCTAGGAGACGGAAAATGGCACTAGGATCATCGATTTGATACCAAATCAAATCCATGCTGATGTCCGCCCATAGTTTACAGACAGTGAGAGGTCCGCGTACTAGTGAGCCACGGGTACCGTGACTGACAAACTCTGTGATGATTGAGGTGACCAGCTCCGGGATGGTAAAGATGCGGTGCATCTCGTCCCTGAGGGTAAGTCAGCACTTGAGTAGAAATTCATAGTAGGGATCTCTCACGATGTTACGGGGAAGGCTAAAGGTGTGGTCATGGTGGAAAGGTGAAAAAAAGTGACGGAAATTCGGTCAACGCAAATATCTCTGCTGTCAGTGGTCGACATAGATGAAGTGGGGGGCCTACGCAAGCGTGGCAAGACCGAGTCCTCTGGTATTTTTGAGAAGTCCACACCCTGAAAAGCTCAAGTACGATTAAAAAATCTGATGTTGCAACTTGTCCTCAAATCAAGACATAGACAAATGCGAAATTCCCAAATATAATGTGACTACTATCCGAGGTCACAATGAGCTAAGTTCTCCATACCATCTCTCCTATGCTTTTTGCCACGCTTTCATTCCACCTGTATGTCAATGTGTTCGCAAACCCAACAAACTGCGTCGATGCTTGCCTGCTCTGCAGGAACCTGGATGTATGACCTGATGCCTCGACGAACCGATTACAGAGACCATGCATCCACAGCATGATGTATGCGAACGGGTACGCGTTCAAAAACGATATTTTTAATAGCTGCTTTTGCCGGTCAGAAGGGCGATGACTGAGGACGGATGGGTTTTCGTCTCAAAGAAAGGTTTCAAAGGTTGGTTATGTATTATCTTGATGGGAAACGCGTGAACCCCCGATGACCATTCAAAATCGTGAACCCGTTGAGCAGGTCCATCCTTGAGCGAGTTGTAATCCATGGTAAGCCTATATTAAGGACTCCGACTCGTCTTCGCAGATAACTTAGACGTACAGATATATGTACAGGCCTGCATTGTGTATGTCAGAAGGAGTCGAGGGAGATGGTCATTGGAAGGTACCTATCTCGATGAATTTAAGCATGAAACACCACCCGTGGCTCGTGAGTCAGTACATAGTGCATGAGTCGGGTGTCAGCCAGCTGAGAGAATCTATCAGCGAGAATTATGATCATAGCGAAGTATTGTCATACCATCAGTTACCAGACACGGCAGTATCATAATCTTTCCGAAGTGCGATGAAGCCTGCAGGATTGTCAGTCAGCTTTGGGTCACTTTCTTAATATGCAGATCAGATTTAGGGCAAGGACGAGGATGGAATCTGGAACCTTGCAAGGATCAGCACCACTTCGGAGCGCAGCGACAGGAATGTTCAATTTTCATCGCTACCTAACCCCAATGGCATCAAAGTGTAGGAAGGGACTTCAGTCACCTCGACTTTCCATTTGGGCCGATAATTCCGCAATGACAAGAATAACAATCTCGGCGGAAGCCATGGATCGATAAAGCAATGAGAAAAGCCAGTCCCTGGACTGACTAGAGCGGGGCAGAGGATGAACCTGGAGTGCAAAGTCACCAAGGTGGGCTAGTAGAGGTGAGAATTATAGGCACATATCCAGAGATTAATACAGAGGATGCAAAGCCAAAAGCAACCTACGGAGCATCGAGGCTCAAATGGGCATAAAGGAATTCACCGGAAGATGTGTAAGCAACGTGGCAAAATGGTCACATGAGAACGTCCCAAAAAGGCAGGAGGAATCAAACGGCACAGCCACCCTGGAAAGCTCAAGTCGCAAAGACCGAATCCTGTATACACAGGACTCGGAACTTACGAAACCTTCGAACCTCCCACTGACGTCGAGCATATAAAGTTTTTTCTCTATCTCAGTCTCCCTCCTTTCGGCCTCGGCGCTGCATCCCACACGCCTTGGACTGCCTGGATAGTTCCGCGCCACCGCGAAAGACTCTGTGTTGAGGACTTCGCCTTGGCACATTGAATTTCAGTGTCGTCATGTAACATGTCACGGGATGTGACCGAACGCGTTGCCGCAAAATTCTTGAGCTACGAGGATTCTCGGTTGGACATGTACTTGCGACGCAGAGAATGGAACCCTCCGGACGGCGCTCCACGTCATGTGAATAAACCGCGTGCCAAGCCAAAGCAGTGCTGAGTAGTTCAAACGAGAATCTCTTCTGAAGCTAAGCCCTCACATGGTAGCAGGGAACAATCTATTATAAATCACTATCACTCAACACCGATATTAACACAATTTGCCAAGGGACACATACTTTCAAGCCGAATACGACATTGAATACCAACGCCGTCACAGCGACCTCCCAGCACCTTGACCGAGACTGGAGCTAGCCTTCAGACTGTCCCCGGAAACAGTTAGGTCCAAAATCAGATGTCGGACAAGCAACGGCGACCACTATAATCACCACGGGGACCTTGTCGGCGTCGATCGTCTCTGTCGAATGTAGACATGATCGCACCCTCCCTGTGCAATAGCCGAATGACACCTGATACAGCCACATGGGAATGAAATTAGCAGAAGAAAAGACCCTGTTATTCAAGTGACCAGGCCAAGCGATATAGTTCAAAAAATGACCTTGCTAAGAGCGCCCAGTTATATGAGCATTCAGCTGGACATGTTTCGTGCCACCAGAATTTGCCCTCATAATAATAATGTTCAGTTACGATAGACAGGGCCTCGACATTTTGCATCCCTTAGATTTCCCGCGAGTGGTGGGAACAAGAAATATCTATTTGCTGTGTAACATTGTAAGGGCTCGTCGTAGAGCCGTAGTCTTAAATCACGCAATAGAACACGACAATCGGTAGATTGAAGTTATACTACAGGTGGTTGTAAAAAGACTACTGTAAACTAAGTGATCGCGAACATAATATAGTACTGGATAAGGCCGCAGCCACACAAGCGGATACCTATGGCAAACACGTCCAAGAATAGTGCTACCCGTTACAAGCATCTAATACTGTACTATTTCGTTCAATTCGAACGTCACGCGTCACAGCGAAAAAATCTGAGAACGGAAATGATTTTTTTCTCGATTATTCCGATTTCTTTTGTTTTTTTTTGGCCCAAATTTCTCGGATCGCGTTCGAATTGAACAAAATAGTACAGTACACTCGGTTTATCGCACTACTGGTTGACCAATAAAGTGACTCACCTCGAAAGAAAGATAATTTAGATACATTACTATCTGTACGATGGTGGAAGGATCAGGGCTCGTTACTGATGTCCGTGGAATTTACTGATACTCTGGGACGGGAGGTGTTACCACATCAAATTTGCCTGCCTGATATCTTCTGTGCTCCAGAATTTCCTATGGACATTTAAATGCAATGCAATCTGACTTCAGTTATTGAGAGAAAGATATACCTCCTGTTATTCTGGAGGCTGCTATGCAGTGAGCAGAGGCTTCTGGTGGCCATAATTTGTAGGTTACACTATATTTCGACAATTACAGCTGATAACTGTGTCATAGGAAAGTCCCTGGTCTTTCCACTGACCCCCCTACTTCTATCCAGATTCCACTCAGTTTCGCTTGAACCAAGCTTTGTGACTGTGTCAGTCAATGAAGACGGCCCCGAATGCTCGTGATTAATTGCCCACTGGACTTAGCTTGGACTCAGCCAACATGTCTGGTATAATTATCCCGCAGATTCCCGCTTATCGCTCGTAAATTTATTCTGTTCAACCTGTTGACGGAGCACAAGACAACCGAGTCTTCCAATTAAAGCTCAAATATGTCTTGTATTACCTCCACCGTTCCTGATACCGTTTTAATAGAGAAAGAAAGGATCATGCCAGAAATGATGCTGCACTCTGAAAATTGCTGAAAATTGTTATCATGCCCGATAGGAAGGAGATTCAGCTCTGCAAAAATAAGTGCGAGGATTGTGGGAAGACATATTGTGTGGGTAGACATAGTGCGAGTGCAAAGAGGCCGTGTTGGGAGACAGATTGGAGTTGACGTGAATGCGACGACTCACGTTCACTTTACCGGACTAATAATAGCAATATCCCGATTTAGTAATCCTTTTTGACTTATTTATTTATTTATTTATTTAATCCCACAGACATCAGTAACGAGCCAGGATCAGCGCCCACCGCATATGAATGAAGGGAAGCAACCTACCATCATAATAAATACACAAACGACGGAGCCAAATCTCCATCCATCCCTTTGACGTCCTGTCCCTGCATTTTCCTCTTCTTTTTATTCATCAACATGAAATAACCGAGGCACAACGCAGACCCCACAGACATCCCGCCACTGAACGCCACCATCACTCTTGTCCCAAGCACATACTTGGGCGCCGTGCTCAAGCTCCCCATCAACCACGTCGACAGGATTCCTCCAACACTCGACAAGATGAATGCAATGGCGATCGCCGTCGCACGGCGAACGTGCGGTGCAGAGTTGGACGAGTTCCACGACGCCAACGCCGGAGTGGCGGCGTACACGCCAGGTATAGAGAGAAAGAGGCTGCCATACCGGGTGTGTGCCGATGACGATGTGAGAAATATGATGAATCCTATCAAGGTGATGATAGAGGTCACGATGCAAACAAGGCCTCGCACAGGGAACCTGTCGCACAGGTAGGCGGTCACCACTGACAACGCAAAGGCGGTGGCAAATGGAGGTACACTCATGAGCTGCGAACGAGCTGCCGTGTATCCCAAGCTCTGGACAATCGACGGGGTGAAGCTACGAAAATATAAGTCAGGATATTTGATCAGAGCGATATGGCAGTGGAAATACGTACAAGGCCAAGCCAAAGAGGACAGCACCCGCAAAGAAGAATACAACACTGATGATCCAAACATGCGGTGCGACGAGTGCCTTCCTCACTTCTCTCCACTCAAACCTCTCTCCTCCAGACTCAGCAACCTGACTGGTTACGTATTCGCGTTCTGCTGGACGCAAAAATCTCGCAGCCATAGCATCCCGAGGCATAAGGAAGTAGCTCATAAGGCCCCAAGCTACAGTGAATGCGCCTTCCAGGATGAATATCCATCGCCACCCTGCACGTCCACCTACGCCGTCCATCCGTATGATACCGTAAGCAAGAATTCCTGAGAACGCCCCTGAAAGCGAGGCGGAAGCGAAAAATGCCGCTATGCGAGTGGTCATCTTGGAACGAGGGTAGAAATGCGTCAGATATAATACCAGTCCGGGAAAGACACCGCCTTCGAAGACACCGAGGAAGAACCGACAGGCAAGGAGGCCGCCGTAGCTCGTCACCACTCCTTGAAGGGTAGTGACGACGCCCCAGCTGATCAATATGGTGGGAAGGAAGATAATTCGGACCAATGACCTGAGTGGGTGTCAATGAGTTCGAGACTATTGGAAAGATGTAGCCTGACGTACTCGAAGTAGAAGATTTGAGGGTAGTTCAGTAGCAAGATTCGTAACGTAGGTGACCGTCAAAGCAATGCTATATTGCTTGTTTGTCATTTGGAGATCGCGCTGAAGGCCTGCAATGCGCGCATTACCGATATTCGTTCTGTCCTGTGGCATCTTTCAGTAATCTAAGGAATCGAAACGATAATGGACAACGCACCAGGAACGACAGGAAATAGAACATGGCTATGACTGGCAGCAGAAACAAGTCGAGCTTCAGCCATACCCTCCTTGCCGACACTGCACCAAGTTCGATGCTGTGATGGCTCTCTTCGCTATTGGGACCTTTTGCATCGTGTTTGTCCTGAAGGGAGTCTACCATGATTGTTAGAGATAACGGAACAGGGAACTAAATATACCCACAAGGTCATGGGATGAAAAATTCCGTCACCCAGAAGCAGGGAGAGATGTTTGAGTGGATCTTGCAGGAATGATCAAACAGCGAAAGAAAATGGCTGTTATCGAAGGGCTACTGCTGGTTAGGAATTCTAGCCGTGATATCCCTGAATGCGACAATGAGAATCGAACTGGATGACGAGAAAATTAAAGAGTGAACCTTATCGAATTTCTCCCATTGTACGCATTACGGCTCCTTCCGTTCTCCATCCAGGACGAACCAAATTAAGCACAATTCTTTTTCGAGGCCGGTCACCGCGTCTGACAGAATAATTTCGCGTCAAAAGGATTCTGTGTCCCATGCGGTGGCCACAGTTCCGACGACGAGAATGAGAGCATGGTGTTCATTGTCAAATCGAAATAGCGGGATGCAAGTTGTACATGTTTGCAATAGAGGCTATTGAAATCCATTTGGACATTCTTTCACACGCCATGCGTCATACGGTCATATAGTGTAGTAACGCACTGAAAGCAGCCTTTCGTGACATGTGAGCGGACTGTTTGCACAATTAGTTTTCCAGTGTGAAGTATATCCGAAAAATTTGAAGCTATTGTGTCCAACAAAATCATGATACAGTGCGCCGTTTCTTCGCTTACTCCGCAACAACTCAGTAACTGCCGCTACTAGATCTTTTGACACAGTCCAATCACGTCCTTTCCTTTCATCATTTCACCATGAGCAGCCCACCATCAGCATTGCCAGTAACACCGTAAGGGATTTCTACAAGAATTCCTACTCATATAAGTACTTACTTATTCTCAGCGACGAGTCTCCTCCGATGCACCGCATCTTTACCATCCCGGAGTTGGTCACAGCAATCATCACAGAGCTTGCTTGGATGCAGCCGCTTGTCCACGGTCCTCTCACAGTCTGTAAATTATGGGCAGACATCGTCATGGATTTGATTTGGCATGACATAAATGATCTTCGGACCATTTTCCGTCTGCTAGCACCTGAAGAACAACCCTCAGATGACGAAGACGTCGTTCATGAACTATATTGTGTGAGTCAGACAAATAATATGTTCCATAATAACGCTAATTTTACACTTGTTCGGCTGACAGTCATTCAAAAACCTCCCTACACCGCGCGCTTCGACTTATACAGACGGCGAGTGCGCGCCCTGGATAATAACCACGATGAGGTGTTGTACATGAGTTTCCGTCCCGTCATAAACGATATTACTGTGCTTCGGCCTGACTCTATGGCCTTTTCCCCAATCTCACCGAACTTTCCTGGTCATACGCTCATGGTGACTTGTGGCGCGAGTCGATCTTCTTCACGCACAAGGGTATCAAAAGGTTCTCCCTTATGCTTTGGCTAGGACGACCTGGCGGTCAAGAAACCATTTTACAATATTTCGAGCACATAGCCATGCGTATGCCGAATCTTCAGAGCTTTAATTTGAATCTCTGTCCTTATGATGCCACCGCCGAGTCTCAAGCTCATATTGGTCCCGCGCTATCATGGCTTCTTCCCAAATTACGATTTCTCACAGCCCTCACCCTTCCCCCAATGGTAGACGCCTACGCCGTGATTTCCTCAACGGCATCTCTTCCCGTGCTAGGTCCTGCTCGGTTTCTCAGCCAGTTTCTTACCATTCAGTGCCGGGTACAGTGCTCCTACAAGTGTCCAGACCGTATAGGATGGGATACACTATCCGAATTACTAGATTCCTTTATTCGGGTAAGGATGGAAGAACAGGAGTTGGCTAGGAAACGGGCCCGCTAAATAAAATCTTCATCAGGAATAGGACGGAAATCTTGCACATGTTTAACTCAAGCTGCAGTAATAATAGCAGTTATCACGGCTGCGCGCGCGCGTAGGTAGCATTATGTTGATAACATTTTAGAAAATCCTGGTAATGGAATGATATTATTTAAGAAATGGAAAGCTGGGTCGAAGGCAGCATCAACATATCACACTAGTAGCGAGATATGACAGAACATGTGGCCTAGAAGTACTCACCAGTCGATTCTTGGAACCTCGACAATGCTGAGCGACCGAAGCGGCTTGTCCGAATGAGAATTCAAGCTACTTCCTTCTCTAGAGGCTAACCCGCATGGTATCATTGAAGATTCAAGAAGAAATTACGATGATGCACTGAACGCTAGTACAAAGTTTGACACAGAACACGTACTTGCAAGTTGGATAGTATAACAGCAAATACCAACATGAGAGCCACGGCGATTTCACAGCACCTTAATCCACATTTCAGACCTTTCATTGCAGACAATTGGACTCGAAATCAGGTAGCGGAACAGACCACATACGAATCAAGAGCGACGAGCAAGAGCAGCGCCGCGGCTATGTGAGCATTTCAGCCGATGCGAATGCCATGAGCTCTCATTTACCATACACTCGGGGCTCAATAATATTCGGGATCCCTTACGTTCTCACAGGTGGTGCACACAATGGGAACAAGAAATGAATATTTATTGAATAGCATCTAAATTTACAACTGGTATATCTCACAACGAGACCAGTAAGGCGTCTCGCCTGGGAGATAAAGGAAGAAAGATCGCTGGGGGCATACATATTACAATCTGAGCGAGGTCGATAGTCATCAATCAGCGCTCATCATATATGAATGAAGGGAGCACCCTACCATCACAGTAGATACACAAACGTCGGAGCTAAATCTCCATCCATCCCTTTAACCTCCTGCCCAAGCATCTTCCTCTTCTTCTGATTCATCCACACGAAATACCCTAAGCACAAGCGCAGACCCCAAAGCTATCCCGCCGCTGAACGCTATCATCACGCGTGTTCCAAGTACATAATTGGGCGCAGTGCTTAAGCTCCCCAGTAACCATGTGGACAGTAATCCCCCCTGCACTCATCATCATAAATGCAATGGCAATCGCCGTCGCACGACGAACGTGCGGTGCTGAATTCATCGCATTCCATGTCAACAGCGTCGGGGTGGACGTATACACACCAGGTATCGACAAAAAGAGGCTGCCATACTGGGTCTTTGCTGATGACGAGGTGAGGAATATGACGAATCCTGCTAATGCGACGATGTTAGAGGCGATACAAACAATACCGCGGACATGATACAGATCGCATAGATAGGCACTCGTACAGTGACAATACAAGGGCGACTGCAAACGGTGGTACACTCATGAGTTGTGCGCGAGCAGCAGTGTATCCCAAGCTCTGGACAATCGACGGCGTAAAGCTACGGATAATAGAGTCAGGACACTGATGACAACAAGACAGGAAGGGAGATACGTACAAAGCCAAGCCATAGAGAAGAGCACCCGAAAAAAAGAATAAGACACTGAAGATCCAAACGTGCGGCGCGACGAATGCCTTCCTCACTTCTCTCCACTCAAATTTCTCTCCTCCAGACTCAGCAACCTGACTAGCCACATATTCCCGTTCTGCTGGACGCAAAAATTTCACAGCCATAGCATCCCGAGGCATAAGGAAGTAGCTCATAAGGCCCCAAGCGACAGTGAATGCACCCTCGAGGATGAATATCCACCGCCACCCTGCACGCCCACCTACACCGTCCATGTGTATGATGCCATAGGCGAGGATTCCTGAGAACGCCGTTGAAAGCAAGGCAAAAGCGAAAAATGTAGCAATACGGGTGGTCATCTTGGCACGAGGGTAGAAATTTGTGAGGTATAATATCATACCAGGGAAGACACCGCCTTCGAAGACGCCGAGGAAGAACCGACAAGCGAGGAGGCCGCCATAGTTCGTCACCACTCCTTGAAGGATGGTGATGATGCCCCAGATAGTCATTAAGGTGGGAAGGAGATAGTTCGGTCCAATGATCTGAGTGGGTGCAATAAGCTCGGGAACGCTGGATATATGCATATCGACATACTCGGAGTAGCAGGTTTGAAGGCAGTTCTATAAGAATATACGGGACATATGTGACAGTCAAAGCAATGCTAAACTGCTTGTTCGTCATTTGAAGGTCATGTTGAAGGCCTGCAATGCGCGCGTTGCCGATGTTCGCTCTGTCCTGTAGCGACTTTCAGTGATCTAAGGAATCAAAAGGACAATGAAAAGCGTACCAGGAACGACAAGAAATAGAACATTCCCATGACTGGCAGTAGAAACAAGTCGAGCTTGAGCCAAACCCTCCTTGCTGACACTGCATCAAACTGAACGCTGTGAGAGCTCTCCTCGCTGTTGAGAGCTTTCGCAGTCGTGATCGTCCTGAAGGGAGTGGGCCATAATTATCAGGGATCATGACATGAACAATGGGACATATATACCCACGATCAATCGCAAGATCGTGGGAGAAGGAATGAGTGATGAACCAAAGATATTTGCAGAAAGAATGATACAGAGAACGAAAACGGACTGTTATCTGTCCTCTCCGCAATAGAAAGGTTATCACTAGTTAGTTATCCTGG
The DNA here is from genome assembly GCA_030435635.1 of Armillaria borealis. Classification (NCBI taxonomy): domain Eukaryota; kingdom Fungi; phylum Basidiomycota; class Agaricomycetes; order Agaricales; family Physalacriaceae; genus Armillaria; species Armillaria borealis. The sequence goes on along the minus strand of JAUEPT010000015.1, from coordinate 501,228 downwards.
CTGCAGTGTCCCTGAACGCGACGACGAGAGTCCAACCGGACAGAAAATGAAGTGAACTTTATCTATGCATTCTCCGTCGTACACAATACGGCACCTTCTGTTCTCCATCGAGGACGACCAAAATAGCACACAATTTTCTCGAGGCATGTGTAACGTGCCATGCGGTGGCCACAGTCTCAAAGGTAAGAGCCTGGAACATGCTAGTTCATTGTCAAAACGCATTGGCGGGATAAGAGTTAGCCGTTGAAATGCTTTTGGATATTCTTTCGCACGCTACGTGTCATGCGACATGATGGCCCTTACTAGCGGCCTTGCCACACCGCCCCGCCTTTCGATATTGATTGTACACGCACAAGTATGACAATGGCCATCGTCATCTTCATTAGTGCAGATTTCTGTTCCTCGCCAGTGACATTAACAGGCTCCCGATTACATCTTCTGTGAAAATGGCGAAAGAGAATGCATATAGAAACGTGACATCGAATTCCTGGTGAATATTTCATCTAGACCCGTGTTCTAGCTAACTCCTGTTCTTCCATCCTCACTTTAATAAAAGACTCCAGTAATTCGGATAGGACACCCCATCCCGCACGGTCTAGAGACATAAGGGCGCAGTGTACCCGACACTGCAGAGTAAGAAGCTGACTGAGAATTCGGGCGGCCTCCTTCGTTTTAGAGGGAAGTTCGACATTCCGATCTTCAGCTGAATCAATTCAGGAAACGATGGCATAGTGGCACGCGGAGGAATTTCCGCAAAACCATTGAGATATTTGCAATGATATGGTCCTACTGAGTGTCCGAGTAGCTTTCGGGGACTCGGGCTTGTACGACTGTAAAGACAACTTAGGTCATCACGGGGAATTCTGTACAGAGGAGATGGGTAGTGGCGTCGAAATAAGAAATTGCAAGGCTGAGGCTTCGGAGTTTGCTGGATAATGTGACAGGAGAAGTGGGAGGAGAGGCGAAACACAAGGATCTACTCATGTGCTTGTTAATGTGAGCATCGATGGTTTCGATATTGGGAAGGGATGCAGTTGAAGAAATGACATCGTATAACTAGCGATTTACAGGGCTTGGCCTAAGCCCGAAAGCCAGGACAAGCCGAGCCAGGCCAGGCCAGGCCAGGCCCTTCAAAGCCAGGCCCTAGTGTCGGGCTTGGGCAGGGCTCAGGCTCGAGGGAGTGGAGACGAGACGGCGCACCTGTCGTAAATGCAAGTAAGTATTCAGAACAATTGACTGCTGCTTTTACTCACAGTGTCCTATATAGAACAAACATCACAGCAGATGTTAGTACATGTCGACGACATACTATGAACTCGGCTCATAAGGTATGTTCCGCAGCAGTCTTAATGTATATTGACAAGTGCAACGTCTTAAGGACGCTTACCATGTTTGGTTAGAGAAGAACTGATTGAGGATGAGAAGGAGGAATCCAAGGTCCGTAAGCTTGAGCAGCAGAGGATGTCGACCAAAGAGTGGAATCGGCTGTTATCGTTCACGAAACTTCTCATGGTGTGTGGCTTTACACCCATGTGATCACCACGGCTAATTCCGATGGGCGATTCACAGCTTTTTGACGATGCCCAACAAGAATTCTCCGCAGAGGGCTATCCCTCCTTGTATCTCGTCTTACCAGCGCTAGAAAGACTCTACGCGAATCTCGACAAACGGCTTACAGTGCCAGAATATGCTCCATTTGCCGCAGCCATCCAAGGCAGTCTCGCAGCGATTGAGCAGCACTACTCCCGGACAGAATTTTCGGATGCATACATCATCTGTACTGGTACGTCCTCCGTCGTCTCTCTATTATTTTTGTTTAACCTTCAGATTAGTTCTTGACCCTACCCAGAAGATGACATGGTTTGATCGAGAGTGGGATGAACCAGCCCGAGAAAAGGCATGGACCCTTGTACGCAACAAGGTATGTGTTCCGCACTTGCGACCATATGTTTCTCTTACTCTTAGGTATCTCTCTAGTTTAAGGAACACTTTACAAAGATGTTTGGTGAAAATGGGGCTCCACCGACAACGACAACGACTTCGAAGAAGAGCTCAAAGATGAAACGACTCCTGTCCGACTCCTACAACGACTCGCAGCCGGTTTCGTCCCCGGAAACTGCTCCTGTGACGTGGCAAGCAAATTTTGATGAATACATCAATGGGACAGATGAACTAGGCGAGGATAAATCAATTGTGGCATGGTGGGGAGTACGTGCTCTGGTTTTCTTTTCAATATCTAACCACTGACCTGCCAAAGCCCAACTCGCAACGTCTTCCTGTATGGGCTGCAATTGCACGCGACTACCTCCCGATTATGGCATCCTCGGTATCAAGTGAACGAGTGTTCTCTGCTGGAGGTATCACAATCAACAAGCTTCGTAATCGACTGTGAGGTGATGTCGTCGAGGCGTTGCAACTTCTCAAGTACGCCCTGCGCAATGATGACCAATATTTTCGGGACCATTGCTCCATGCTTACCGAGGATGCTCTTGAGGATGCGCAAGCTCTCGAAGATGAAGCCATGAAAGAGGTCGATGTTGCTGAGGCTTGGAATTTTGATACAGATTGCTTTCTTGACGATGATGGTACGTTAGATAGCACCTTTGAAGACTAAAATCAATATCATTAGACTGTAATACATGCTCCTTTGCTGCACGCCCGTCCGATGTAAATTCCTGCGTCAAGCCCTGGCCTGAGCCCGAGCCAGGCCCGAGCCACATAGGGCTTAGGCTCAAGGCTCGGGCTTGCGATTTAGAAAGCCTGGCCCGCCTCAAGCCCAGCCCAAGCCCCAAAAGCCCGGCCCTGTAAATCGCTACCCGGGTATAAGTCTAGCATTGGAGTGATCTCGAGGACTTTGAGATACTGTAATTTTGGAAGAAGCCATAAAAGAGCGGGTTTTAGATGACCTTGATATGCGTCGCGACCTATGTGCTCGAAATACTGCAAAATGGGTTCATAAATTGCACCGTCTCCTAGTTCGAGCATCAGAGTAAACGTTTCGATGCCTTCGTGCATGAAGAGGACCGAGTCGCGCCACAGGTCATCCTGAACGTATAACCAGGAAAAGTCGGTGATATTAGGAAGGAACGCCGTAGAATCGAGCCCCAACACAGCAATGTCGCTTATGATAGAACGATAATTCGTGTACATGGACGTATCATCCAGGATGCGTACTCGGTGTCTGTATAGATCAAAACGGGCTCATCCGCTTGGCATAGGGAGAGTTTTGAATAACTGTCAAAAGGAAAAGGCGCATAGTTAGCCCCATGATGAAATTAATTCCTTTACATACTCACGCACTTCCTGTCATAAAGAACGTCTTGGTCTGCTGGTCGATCTTCGACAGGTGCTAGGAGACGGAAAATGGCACTAGGATCACCGATATGACGCCAAATCAAATCCACGGTGATGTCCGCTCATAGTTTACAGATAGTGAGAGGTCCGCGTACGAGTGAGCCACGGGTATCGTGACTGACAAACTCTGTGATGATTGCGGTGACCAGCTCCGGGATGGTAAAGATGCGGTGCATCTCATCCCTGAGGGTAAGTCAGTATTTGAGCAGAAATTTATTGCAGGGATCTGTCACGATGTTGCGGGCAAGGCCAAAGGTGTGGTCATAGTGGAAAGGAAAGATGACGAGTCCCAATTTGGACAGATCACAAAACATGGTAATGCTGACCTTGCCGAAGTTCAGCTTACAACGGCAATGTATCGTCCACACCTTCAAGAAATCAAATTCGCAAAATTCAATGAAGGTGAACAAGTGACGGAAATCCAGTTAACGCAAATATCTCTGCTGTCAATGGTCAACATAGACTTACGAAACCTTCGAACCTCCCACTGTCGGACATCGAGCATATAAAGTTTTTCTCTATCTCAGTCTCCCTCCTTGCGGCCTCGCTGCATCTCATATGCCTCGGACTGCCCGGATAGTTCCGTGGCACCGCGTTGAAGGCTTCGCCTTGGCACATTGGATTTCAGTGTCATGTAACAGGTCACGGGACGTGACCGAACGCGTTGCCGCAAAATTCTTGAGCTACGAGGATTCTCGGTTGGACATGTACTTGCGACGCAGAGAATGGAACCCTCCGGACGGCGCTCCACGTCATGTGAATAAACCGCGTGCCAAGCCAAAGCAGTGCTGAGTAGTTCAAACGAGAATCTCTTCTGAAGCTAAGCCCTCACATGGAAGCAGGGAACAATCTATTAGAAATCACTATCAGTCAACACCGATATTAACACAATTTGCCAAGGGACACGTACTTTCAAGCCGAATACGACATCGAATACCAACGCCGTCACAGCGACCTCCCAGCACCTTGACCGAGGCTGGAGCTAGGCTCCCGGAAACAGTTAGGTCCAAAATCAGATGTCGGACAAGCAACGGCGACCACTATAATCACCACGGGGACCTTGTCGGCGGCGATCGTCTCTGTCGAATGTAGACATGATCGCACGCTCCCTGTGCAATAGCCGAATGACACCTGATACAGCCACATGAGAATGAAACTAGCATAAGAAAAGACCCTGTTATTCAAGTGACCAGGCCAAGCGATATAGTTCGAAAAATGACCTCGCCAAGAGCGCCCAGTTATATGAGCATTCAGCTGGACATGTTTCGTGCTACCAGAATTTGTTCTCATGATAATATTGTCCAGTTACAATAGACAGGGCCTCGATGACATTCTGCATCCCCTAGATTTCCCGCGAGTGGTGGGAACAAGAAATATATATTTGTTGTGTAAGATCTAATTTGCACTCGGTTTATCGCACTGGTTGACCAATGAAGTGACTCACCTCGAAAGAAAGGCAATTAGGGTAGACACATTATTATCTCTACGATGGTGGAAGGATCAGGGCTCACCGCATATGAATGAAGGGAAACAACCTACTATCATAATAAATACACAAAGGATGGAGCCAAATCTCCATCCATCCCTTTAATGATCTGTCCCTGCATGTTCCTCTTCTTCTGATTCATCCACACGAAATACCCTAAGCACAACGCAGACCCAACAGCCATCCCACCACTGAACGCCACCATCACCCTCGTCCCAAGTACATATTTGGGCGCGATGCTCAAGCTCCCCATCAGCCATGTTGACAGAATCCCCCCAGCGCTCGTCATCATGAACCCAATGGCGATCGCCGTTGCACGACGAACATGCGGTGCTGAATTGGTCGAGTTCCACGTTGACAGTGTCGGGGCAGAGGTGTACACGCCAGGGATGGATAGAAACAGACTGCCATACCGGGTGTTTGCCGACGATGAAGTCAGGAATATGATGAATCCTATCAAGGCGATGATAGAGGTGGCGACACAGACAAGGCCACGGATATGGAACCTGTCACATAGGTAGGCGGTCGTCATTGACAATGCGAATGCGGCTGCAAATGGTGGCACACTCATGAGCTGTGAGCGAGCTGCAGTGTATCCCAAGCTCTGGACGATCGACGGTGTAAAACTATAAATAATGAAGTCAGGATATTTTATCAGAATGAGATAGGAAGGTAAATACGTACAAGGCCAGGCCAAAGAGGACAGCGCCCGAAAAGAAGAATACAACGCCCAGGATCCAAACGTGCGGTGCGACGAATGCCTTCCTCACTTCTTTCCACTCAAACCTCTCTCCCCCAGACTCGACAACCTGACTGGCCACATATTCGCGTTCTGCTGGACGCAAAAATCTCGCAGCCATAGCATCCCGAGGCATAAGAAAGTAGCTCATAAGGCCCCAAGCTACAGTGAATGCGCCTTCCAGGATGAATATCCATCGCCACCCTGAGCGCCCACCTACACCGTCCATGCGTATGATACCATTAGGCGAGGATTCCTGAGAACGCCCCTGAAAGCGAGGCAGATGCAAAAAATGCGGATATACGGGTAGTCATCTTGGCACGAGGGTAGAAATGCGTCAGATATAATACCAGTCCAGGGAAGACGCCGCCTTCGAAGAGTCCGAGGAAGAACCGACAAGCGAGGAGGCCACCATAGCTCGTCACCACTCCTTGAAGGATGGTGACAATGCCCCAGATGGTCAGTAAGGTGGGAAGCAGATAGTTTGGTCCAATGACCTGAATGTGACAATAAGCTCGAGAATGCTAGAAATATGCATATCGACGTACTCGGAGTAGTAGATTTGAAGGAAGTTCAGCAGCGATATACGGAACGTAGGTGACGGTCAAAGCAATGCTATACTGCTTGTTCGTCATTTTGAGATCGTGTTGAAGGCCTGCAATGCGTGCATTGCCAATGTTCGTTCTGTCCTGTAACACATTTCAGCGATTTATAGAATCGAAGAAGTTGACGATGACACACGAGGAACGACAAGAAATAGAACATTGCTATGACTGGGAGTAGAAACAAGTCGAGCTTGAGCCATACCCTCCTTGCTGACACTGCATCAAGCTGAATGCTGCGTTGGCTCTCCTCGCTGTCGGAGACTTTTGAATCGTGTCTGTCCTGGAGGGATATCATAATTGTCAGAGGAGACGAACATGAGTAACGAAGTATATATACCCTGCACGGCCTAACATATGACCAATGGCAGGGTCATGGGATGCAATACCAAGGGGAGAGAGACGCATCAGAGGCGTCCGATAGGATCGTGCAGGGACAATGGTATATAGAATAGATCATCTTGTGATGTCCGCCCTTTCCTAGCAACTTAGAAAAGGCACCTCCGCCTCCACCAGTCAGAAAGTCTGGCTGCGGAATGACGAATATCCCTGTAGTCTGTGACACTTTTGTGGCGGCACAGAACCCCGGCGTTCCTTTTTGGGACCTTGTCCGGTTATCTAAACTCTAAACTCTGAGAATGTGATCACATGAATAAATGTAGAGGACAAGAAAAATGAATCGAACTTTGATTTATTGGTGCAATAGTAAATACGGCTCCCATATGAAGGACAGTAGCCGAGGAATAGAGCAGTACCGATGATCTTCGACGCCCGGAGTAACACACCTGATAGAACAATTTCGCGTTGATTTCGCGTCAAGAGCAATCTGTATCGCGTGGGCGACGACATTAACGACGACGGGAACGGCAATATGGTGGTTAATGGTCAAGGTCAACCTGCCAAAAGTTGCGCATGTTTGGAACGGAGGCGACTAGATTCTTCTAGATACTCTTTCCCACGCCCTGTTCCAACCAGATACCCGATCTCAGTCTTCCTATTCTATGAATATCAACACTCTATTGATACGAAGGAGAACCTATACATCCCGTTAAGGGCAACTGGTGAGTCTTGTGCTGGATGGGAAGGACTGTAAAGTACGCTGATGTGTCTTTGCCCGCTAGCGATCGTTGCTACTTCTTCTGTACGGCCAGAACCGAAATCTCTGAAAAATTCAGATCTTCATATGCAGGGAAGCGGTACATATTTCATACCTGTCAGTAATTAATTTTCCACAGGGATCAAGAATAGACGTCTATTCATGTTCTCGCCGCCGAGGTACATGGTCCAGGGAAAACCGATGTTCTAGTGCTTGACTCGTGATGGACGACCTTGAGAAATAACTCTGAAGCACAAATCTTACAATTTAATCATAAGTTCGTCCTCAGTACAGGGCCAGCCTATTCTCATAAGATTATATACTAAAGTTAGTAAGGAGCCGCACGAGCCGCTCGACTTCTTGTTTTCACTGTCTTCCCTCCACTCATCTTTTCGTTTGTCGCCGCCTTTGAGTATCTCCCTGGTTCCGCCGTATTCTCATCATCAAGAGGTCTCTCTTTAGACCTCTCCATAATCTTCCGAGCTGTCTTACCCTTTGTCTTCTTCATCGCACCAGCAGCACCCATCCGTACCCGTTTCGGTGTAACCGTCACAGTCTCTGATTCCTCCGGCCCAGGCAAGTCCACCACCTCGTATTCTGATGGTAGAGGGGAGATGACAGACACATTCCCCTTCGACCTAATCGTCGACTTCAAATATCCCAAGGCTCGCGAGATTGACTGTCCAGCCGTATACACATTTGTATACATCTGTCGTATCTGCTGAATCTGGCGTGCATCCAGTTGCACCAGTCCCACAGTGTCCCGTATGTCGTTACAAATATCTTGAAGACCAGCGGATACGCTTTTTTGCAGATCTTCTATTTGCCGCTCTATACAGCCTAGACGAGCAGCCAGGCTGATGCCTCGTTCCTCGATATTTCGTAGCGTCCCTTCTAGTCTGCCTATCTCGTGCGGTAAAGAAGTGATATTAGATTGCATTCTCTCTGAACATAGACACCGGACATTAGAATGCGACTCGAGAAACACAAAGAACTGGAGAAATCACCTATGAAAATGGATTCGTCATTGGTAGGCGCGTTCGATGCATTTTGCAGACACGCAGTAGCAATTTGGTCATGATTACTGTTAGAATGGAATTTTAGCATCGTGGGCTACAATGAATGTCACAGTGGGACGACGTACAATCCGCCATTTATCGGAGTCCGTAACTGTCCTCCGAAGCTATACGCAGTTAGCTTGAGGACTGAGAGAGAGATGATCACAACTCACATATCACCATACGCTTCCTCCACTGATATTCCCTCGTCAATGTGCATCCTGTAAGGTATCCACTGCATCAGCGCACTTTCTCAAAATGAAAACTAGTAGTACGCACATGCTAACATTGCGATGCAGGCTGACCCTTCCGCTAAAAGCGACAGCGAATTCATTCCCGGCTCCGAGTCCAAGCATTTCACGGTACGCATCTTGGCTCGCAGAATGCATCGTAAAGTCTCCACTAGAGGCCGTTTATATCAGCTAATGATGTTGCATGTCAAGAAGATAAATCATACTCGTCAAACACATCTGATTGTGCGTTCATCTCTGCGGAATGGTGGAGGGCAGGTAGTCGTGCCAATTGAAATCAAAAGAGGGCGCGTATGTGTATTGCGGTATGGGCACTTTAAACAGGATCGAACCATCGAGCGTATTGTTTTCGAGTACAATGGCATACCAAGTAGATCTTCCTGCGCAGGTTTCCTCCAAGTTGTCCCGGCACCCAAGAGTACAATTGCACATCATAGTTGCACGGAGCTCCATGACGACTGAACTTGTTGGCGTGTGAGTATCTATTGTTCTTCCCGGCCGCCAGCAAGTGCTTGATGCCTAACCTGAGCCCTAAGTATATCGATCATCATGAAGATCCTTGTAATACGAGAACAATAAAAGACAGCCATAGCGACGAAATGGAGGGGTGTATCGAAATCGGGCGTACAAAACCGAAAGACAAGCAGTCCCTGGGAAGGCTCGGAAGCATCGCAGGATTTTTATTGTTCAATGTGATGTTGGAATGATGAGATCTTGTTCACACAGCTTGAGTAGCGCATATCCTGGAACATAAATTGCTCCTAAAGGCAGTTCTAGAGGATCCAGGTAGTAAGGACCAAGATATACACCGTAGACTTGCCACAAGGCCGGACGAGTAATGCCTGTTCAGACATGGTCAAATGGCGATGAATCGGAGAACCGGAAGCCGAAAATTGGCTAACTACCGATACTGGGCGAACGCAAAGGGGGTCAAAGGGCATTTTCAATTTTGGCTGGCACAGGACCTTCGGGCCGCTTTCCGATGAACAGCTTTGCCGGTTCCTTCACCACCTCACTGCGCTTCTGGTCCAAAATGCTCTGGTGGTCAGCGTAACTCAGGTTACTGTATGGTACGCCTATCTGCTGTACCGTACTAAACAGACACCGAAATTTGTGCAACCACCGAGTCGCTGCATAGAGTTCACGGCTTGATTCACGGCAAACTGCGTAAACCTAAACTCTTGAGGCGAGTCAAATAGCCGCCCATACGTTGCCCTCTCCCTATCAGATTCAGGTCTATCGACATGGATCTCAATCTCTCTGACTTGTCGAATGTGTCCTTGCCAGCTACCAAAACACCTCCTATCCAGTTCGCTTGCATGTCGATCACTGAGGATCACGAAGTCCATACAGACAGCACAGAGTCTCTGCGTGCATTTACACCACCTCCAATCGGAATCAACCTCAAAGATGGACTGCGCAACTATCGGAGGCGCGTGGGATCGGATCCTTTCCATGACCATCCGAGTCGTCTTGATCGCATCTTGAGAATGTGTCTGGACTCTAACTCTATAGATGAGATTACAACGTCTCAAATCGTAACACACCGAGGCATTGTGGCAAAGTGAGTGAACACTACTGATTTTTAATTCGTTGCTGACTTATATCAGACTATTATGGGGGAACGCTCAGCAGCTGAATGTCTTTCTCTACGACGGGGTGCTGTATATTGAGGCGTATGATCCTGAACCTGACCGGTAAACTGGCTGAGTGACTAACGTGGTTTGTGGCTCGAATCTCATTGCTTTCTAGCAGGCACACTTTTGTCCATGACGGAGAGTGTGTTTGGTACGTTATCTTCGTCTCATATTTCCAGTGTCCTGTTTTAAAATACATCTAGGTCAAACTTCGAAGCGTTGTGTACTGGTGAATCTCCCAATGGCGTTCATGACTTGCATGCGCGGTGGTGTGCATGTGTCACATTCAATCTTGGAGATTTAAAGGTTGTCCTCTCTGGCAAGGTTCCCTGCCAAAAAGATTGTAGGCTATTCATTCCGTGCGTGCGATGATCCCGTTTCTGAACCCCAGTTTCGTAGCAAACTTCACAGGGCAGGCAAAGGACTGCTTAGAGCTGAAAACGAGAAGCCAAGATTCCAAGTAAGCCTACTGGTCTATAGTACCACATGGGGCACCAAATGACAACTATGCATCGCAGACACCCACCTGCAAAACTTCGATGGTACTTCCAATCATCTCTTATCGGCGTCCCAACCATCGTCCTGGGTTGGCATAAAGAGGGCGTGTTAACGGCGGTCGATATGATCGATGTTGCTTCGATGGTCAATGAAACGACTCTGCAACAACGTTATGACAACACTGCCATCTTTCTTTCCGCTTTACGACGACACTGTATGGTTCACGCTATGGAAAAGGGCGAGAATCCGATATGGAGGGTCATGACTAAAAATCAGCTACATCAAGGAGCTACTATTCGTGCTTTGAATTCCGAAGAGATTCAATCGCTGAACAGGGGCGATGAGAGGGTTGGCATCCTTCCTATTTGGTTTGTGACGGCTTTACAGAAATAAATGTTTCAGTGGTACTTTCTCTAATGACTTACAAACACATTATTACATCCCGTCGTTGTTTGACGACAACACCATGCAATTACGATCAGCTTCAGCATCATTCGTTCGTTCCCAAGCGACTTGTTTGCAATATTTCTCGGCCTGATGACACGACGACCCAAGGAATTTTGATGAAAAATGATCACGGCAATCTAATTTCTCCCTTCCTCCCATCGAGCGAGGGAGTAAGGCCTCCACTCCATGCGATGAGGCTTCGACGATGACTCGGAATGTTAAGCAAGCCAGGTATTTATCCAAAGACGACGACCAACCTCATCAACCCATCATCGCTATTGAAAGTCGGCTTGACCGCCTAAAGTCGACTAGGATATTTCAGTACTGGATTCAATGAATTATTATCGCATAAAGCAGGGGAGTTCTACGAAGCTCTATGTATGTTGATAGCCAGAGCAGTCAAAATATTTTTTTGGTCTATCGACGAGACGCAGCTCCCTGAAAGTGGGCACTGCATTAATGAACTCTCGTCGTTACATTGGTCCTGTCGGATAGATTAGAAATATGTAGGGAAGCTTCTCCGAGTATCTGTGCGTTTAGATAAGTTCAACCTTGTATCGAGCTGCAGTCAAGGGCACAAAGTAAATGCTTGCCCCGATATGCCTTTTTTGCTGTCTAATAATCACGTTCCGAGCCACTACTCCCGTCCGATGAGCTCCACTCACTTTCGGGGGGATCCAGTCCATCCTTATCGTACTTTACAACCAGCCCGTCCTCCAGCAGCTCTCTCCAAAGATCTCCTGTTTCCTCATCGTCGAAGGTCTCCAATGGCGAGTCTAAACGTATTTCCTTGAGAATGCTACAAGTGCGACCTTCATTCGTCTCTCCAACGATAGAGGGCCGTCGACGAGATTCCACCATCTTTACGAAGCCAGTGTTCAAACTCGTGAATTGCGAAGAACGCAAGTCTAACGAAGTGAGGTTCGGCAGGAGAAAGGGCGTGTCGAGATCGAAGCGAACGATCAGTCTGGCGAGAAAGGCATTAGAGAGGGGATCGACACGAACCCGAAGGTCTGTGACATTCGGTGTGGATTGTAGAAAACCAGCGAAAGCCATAGAGCTTCCCCCGGAGCTACGAAGATTGGCCCGCACTTCAAGTGTGGTAGCAGTACAACGATTGGACATGTCTAGAGGAAATTTGGCAGGTTCGCCCTCGTCTCTGTAATCAACTTTCAGAGAGATAAGGGAAGGAAGGCGAAGGCATGTATAAATCTGAGCAAGAGCTCCTGCCACCGTGTCATACGGTGTTTTTTGTTCCTCACACAGTGACAAATGACGAAGACTGGGGAGGGTGATGATCTCAAACGGAGTTGAGTCTGATTCGTTTTCGTGGCATACAAGATCCAGGCGAGTTAGCGAGGGCGACTGCGTTAACATCTGCAGTGCCTCAAAATGCTCTGCGTTGGTTGCGGCAAAACCACGGTATTCCGTCAGGTTGTGAAAGGGTAAGCTGAAGTATTCGATGGCCCCCGTGATATGGAGGTATTGCAGCGAAGGAAGAGCGACGAAGGTATCGATGGAGAGGCGCGTCTCTCCTGGTTTTTCGGCATTGGGGTTGAGCTGCAAGGCAAGGTGTGTGACGCGAGCAAAAGATTCGCTGTATGGGGTCAAGGTGTGGAAAAAGGTGTACGATACATTCAGCATTAGAGTCGTGCACTGTGGAATAAACTTTGGAATAATCAATGGGAGTAATGGATGATCGTCGGCGGGATTTGATATCGAGAGGCTAATATCGTGCCCTTTAAGCCTCTCGAGTTGAAGCTCGAGAAGGTATCCTCCATTTGCCATCTCTGTGGAATCTCCAAGAGTCAGGTTAACGCAAGACCACAGTCGCGCTGTGTTCAGTGCCACTGCCCTCCATTGACGGCAAACATGGGACAAAGTCCATGGAGCATCGTCCGTTACCAGCGAGTCATAGTCGTAAGTGTGCCATGAATCCAACAGTTTGGCGGGATTTCGTACGCAATGTTCGAAAATTACAGTCAATATATCATCGGGAAGGCGGCGAATTGGATGTAGGCCAATTTTTATGATATCGATTTCGCAGGAGATGGCATCTCGCGCATGTAAATGTGCCTCAAGCTCCGTTTGTAGCTGGGTAATTTTCTCTTCAATGTATGACAAGGATTCCAGACCGCCGTGCAAGCTCGGCGCGGAGGAGATTCTCTTGAGCATTGGAATGGTGGCTCGTTGTTCTCGTATAAGCCTTTAAGTGATCCTGCTAGTATGAAATTGTTCACTGCCGAAAAGGTGATCAGACGAAGGCATCTGTATAATCAAAACATCGTCAGTATATTTTTAGCTTCATTGAGAATAATACCGAGGTGTACTGACCTTCCGACGGCTGCTGTTTATAGCTCCAGGGCGAGAATTCGGCAAACACAAACTGATCAATGTTCCGACAAACATTAGGATTGCACAGCATTTGTATGACCCCACTTACCAAGGTAGTTTAATAATGAGACTCCGAAAGGAGTAAGACCAAAGCGGGACTTGGCGTTGACGGAGACGGTGGATGCTGGTGATTCTGAGTGAACGTTCGAACGAGGTGTCCGGAATCCGGACCGAGACGTTTCAAACAAATATGTGCAATCTCAACTGAAAATGTTACTCATTTGAAATTCAAATCTTTAACCTGAGCAGCTGACGCCTCTGTCACGGTCTTCTCGGCGCCTGGAAAGACAAGGTATTGTACGTTCAGCTAGACAGTATCACGGATACTAGGACCTAGGTGCGAACTTCCATTATTTCTGGTATCCTGGACTGATTTATCTCCTTTGCCTTACATTAGTAGGCGGCTATATGATATTTCTTGGTTCCAAGTTATGATTACGGACGATATTTGAGCCACTTGGGTTCGATAATGGTGCCTTCTTCCTGTATGGCCAAGAGAATCCCTCCAGCTTACTCTCGCGCCCTCGCTGACATACAGGTCTCCAGCCTATCCTTGATCAGAGGCTGCCAACTAATGCACAACGTATTTACCGGTCTGAAATCCGAATCAAGTACGCCTGACCGTTAAAATGCGATTCAAAACACTGCAACAAACCAACGCTCGCCAGTTCCGTCGTCGCTTGGTGGCTCGGAATCTGCAAGTACGCTTTGATTTCCGGAATGACTATCATGTTCACGAAGCTAAGTATAGGGCCAGGTATCTGTGAGATGGTCTGACGGCATTGATAAAGGCTTCAAAACGAGGTACGCCTACTTACGGTCAACCGTGACTTTTTGTCAGCCTGGTTTATTAACATACCTAAGGTTGATGCTGCATGTGCACCATGGGGTCGCTAGGAGACAATGTTTTTTGTTTTCAATTTCTGTACAAGAATGAGCACCGCGAGCACCTATAAAGGCGGCTTGTCAGGCTATGGTATCATCAAGGTATGTTCTCCATTAGACACCAATAGATCCTCGATTACAACATCCAACTCATGCGTCGTCCGCAGCTCTCGGTGAAGAGTCAATCAATTTGGCCAGCTTGATATCTCACGGCGAGGTCATGGGCGCCGCCGAGCATCTGTATGCGTCCCCATCCAGGACTGTGGTGTATCCAGGGCGCTGGGAAAGTGACTTTGCCAGTTCGTCGGTTGTTGTGGCAACACGACAACTGTATGTGGGGATTTCCCGTTGGTCGGAGAGTGCAATATCAGACACCCATGTTACCATCGCTTCGGCTCGACGTCAAGGCACATGTGCATCATTGCCTTTTGTTCGTTCCTCTCTGATATATTGAATCTTAGACTTCGACTATCATTGAGACTGACAGCTGGTACTCCGTTCCGATTATCGGTATTCAGAAGCGCGTGCTTTGCATGATTGACAGCAATGCCGCTTGACCCTCCCTGTATGTTTGTCATCTTTAAATCGTCTTGCCTTCTGATACTGATACAGTTACTGGTGACAGGAAGTCGACCCCATGCAGATCTCTAGAATATTTCCTTGCTAACTAAATTTGGGATCTAATAGTAACGTACCTGAGCATCTTCCAACACCAGCTTCACCTTCGCTGGTGCCAGTTATCTGAGGGGTGAGCATTTTCTAACGTAGTCATCCTCTTCGGTCAGCTGTATTTACGGAGCCTATTTTCGCAGATTTCGATTGCTATCTTGGGGACTTCACAATCAATATCTTGTATTGTCCGCGCAGCGACGTGTATACATAGTGATACGTCCCTGATACAAGTCTCAGAACGCGCCATAGTAGAGCTCAGGAGAGGATCAATCAATACTCAATTGTTTCGACCCGTGAGAGCCCTGCTTATTCCTCAAATCAATTGGCTTCGGTTGTTATTTTGGCATAGAAATGTGATACATCGAGCCCCCTGGATGGGAATTGCGAGTCAGTCTGTCAAAATAGCGCCATTTACTTACCCCAAAGAATCTCACACCAGAACTAAATATCGACACGGACGGACCTTGTTGCTGGAAAAACACCAATCGCTCTACGTCATAGGGAGAAACCTGACTATCAAGATAATTGGATGGCGCCGTCTCTACCGTTGCCTCGAAGTTGCATCAATGAATCTTACCTCGGAAATTTCGGACCCAGTAACCGGACTATCGGCCCGATGATATCCCTACCGGCCATGTTTTCTATTTTCTCCCGACGGTATTCAATATGATATTGGGGGGGCCGCGTGCGCGTAAACTTCCTTCGTTTGGCACTGGTTACAAACTGCAATGCCCAGAATATTGCGCTGCACGCACATAAAGCATTCAGCGCGTCCACCTCTCAAGGTTAGTGAAAAGTTGGTAACCTGCTTCGCGCTGCCTCCGGGTTCTCTATGTTTTCAGTACGCTTTATCTATGGCTTCACCAATCTCACTAAAGCCGCCCGCTTCAGCTCTTCAGATTAGTAAATCACGCGCCAGATACAAAATGACCCGCGCAAAGCGCCCTTCACGTATGACACCCTTGCTCGCTATAAAAGGCCATAGTCGAGAACACTTTACAGCCCCTTCGGAAAAATTTGCCCGCTCACATATACTTTTCAGCCTTTCCAAGCATTGGGTCGCGTTTGACGACATCAAGCCGTCGGCGGCTATCCAAACTACAAAAACGTAACCTACATCGACGGGAGCTCTCTCCGACAGCTCCAATATATCTGGCGTTCCATTGCGCCTGGTTACAATTCATCGTTGAATATGATGGCCTTCCTTCATTTAGAGCTCGCTTGTGCTGAAGGCGCCGCTTATCTGGGAAGGTCTTAGACTTAGACTCTTAGCGCCGTTTCGAATCCGCACCTATCCATATGTCTGATCTTCCTTCCTCGAAGAGTCTTTCCTGCTCCTCACATACAGGCTAGGAGATTGACTTAATTATACATATGCTAAATGTTTGAAAGAGATTTCATTTCAATGTGGTACAGAAACGAAGGAGGTGGACCACATCCGACGGTCAGCGTCGACTCAGAACCCGAGGGCGTTGGTACATTTCTGATCTGCTCATGCAACTTACTCGTTGGTCTATCCTTCTTTGGGACCTCCCAGCCATACGGAATCAGTCATTTTGCTTCGGCCGGAACTAACCAATGGCCCGAGGAAAGAGCGACTGCTGCTGCGTCCCCGTTAATGATTGGTGGACCCACGTCTTACTCAAGCCCAGAACTCCCAAAAATTGACAGTCCTCATGGAGTGCCGATAGTGCTTGTAATAGAAAAATATTCTCACCTGCCGTGGCCATGGACCTATCGTCAGCTGTGAAAGGTACGCGCCACTTAACTTACAGTCGTGAAAACGCTGACTATTTGGTCACTGTTCAGATACGTGATTTCTCTGGTGAGCTGAAGATAGAGTGTCGTCTCACGATCGTGTCCCAATCCAAGATACCACGCTACTAAGCACACATTCAATATGCCCTTCATTTTCGTATGTTCTAACTGCGATCAATTTACATTGACTGATGCTCATGCCTCCTTGTTCTACACCAGTCTTTTCGTAAGCGTCAGACATGACAACCTTCGCGCTGCTCTGAGGTCGGAAGCTTCCGTATTGAAAATTTTAGACGGTAAGACGAACGAGCTTCAGCTAAGATTCGCTACTCTCTCTATCGCAGGTGGCGCTGCCGAGAACTTATCGGTGCTCCCGAACTGATATCTCTTTGTTACCAACATGATCTACATAGGGTATTACGATGACGAAAATTTCGCACATCGACCAGCCCTGAATAAATGTTACTCTCTCTCTCGTACGCTCGTACACTGCTAACCCGTTCCAGATTAACCAAGATGGGTAGATTTCCATCTCTTCTCACTCCAACGGCAGCCGTCTTCAGTCTTCTCGGTGTTTCGCATCCAGGAACAAACGATGTGAACAAAGTCCCCTGACGGTTAGCTTCGGGAGAAGGCCGAGACTGTAACTTGTATACAATTTACTTGCCTTCACTTATGTAGGCGCGTCTCACGAATGACATGCTCATGATGTCTCAGGCTGTCGAAATCTTATTCATTGATGCAAAAATCTATTCATTTCTTAACTTGTACTAGGCCTCAACCCCGAGGACATCCACTTCAGTACCGAGTAAACCGGTCTAGGCCGTCAAACGGCCTGCTTCTTTGCCGTCCTACTCATAATATACTGCAGGCAAAGCCTGGCCTGGCAGACTTCGAGGTACATCCTTCAACTCCCTGTCACTTTCCAATCGTCTCCTCTGGCACACAGGAAATTACGGTAATCCCATGTCGCTAATTTTGACGTCGCTAGCTCCCGACAATGTCCTTTATACTCTTTGAATTGTCGATTATCAACGGAGAACGCGCGCCGTTCTAAGTCCCGGTGTACATGCCCATGCGGATGCAGCGTGCAAGGAACAGTGAAAATTTCTCTCTTTGTCTTATCTCGGCGCCCTATTTCAGTGATCTTCCATTGTCATTAGATAGTCCTGGGATTTGATCCACGCCTCTGGCCTAGACGCCATCGTCGAGATTTATTTTAGTAACACGGGATCTACCCTGATCCTACATAGACCTAAGACTGTCGAAATTACCTAGGATGCCGATGTGTATACATCCGAGGATTCTATTGCTATTACGATTAAGGGACATGATTTCTGTTATAGGTCACGACAACACCCCGATGGTCGGAAGAATCCTGACTTTCAGCATCCTCTCCCTTCATATACATACACACTTTTCCACAATGTGCTCGCACCGCCACTCCATGCTAGCGTGGGCGGGTATGTTTCGTTATTCCAACTTCAGTTTTCTCTTGACAGGACGGCGAAGACGCCGGCCGGTGGCTGAACATTGGAAAAAGCCTTCAAAACCTTCGTGGAAGACTGCGGGTGTAAAGAGATTGGATGCCGTTAACCAACAACCGAACACTGTCGAATCAAGGAACAGGACTATGTTGGTTGCTTGTAAACGATCGATCGAGTTAATTGTTCAATACTTGCACCGAAAGAAAGGCACGAGAAGTCATAATCTGACTGGATAGCGTTAAAATCGAACAAGGAGAATGTCTTCGAGTTGAAATATCAACTCTGGGTCAGTGATCTGCATCAAGTTTGACTGCATGACGAGAAAATATCTTTGCGGTGCAGGACAGTCAGGCTTCGCATTTCACCTCGTAAAGTTGATCGAAATCTCACGGAAACTGCCTTGGAAACAACACACGGGCTTAAAGTTAGTTTTCTGGACCCTCTGATCATCATATCGCTAGAAAGTCTGGTGGACTAGGGTGGCTGCGATGAAGAATGCTGAATCGAATACAAACATTGCATAGGTTTGATCGCAGCAGGGACAACGTGACGGGATGAGGGGATAAGCGGGTATTGTCCGGGCCATTTGATCCATCCTTCCGTAACTAAAGCTTCCGCAAAGGACCGTTTGCCCCCATCGAAGTGACCAATTCTCCGAACTGAAGTCGAAGTCAATTGAAAAGATTGTTGGTTAGAACATTCGGCTCCGACCTAAACAAGTCACGATGACGATGGGCGATCAGCGTGCGGCGATCAAGGGACAATTCAGCAAAGTGTTCCTTGTCCCTCAAGCACGGGCAGAATGTCGGACGAAGCTGGGTTCTCATCGACCGAAGTGTGTATACGAGATGAGGATGCATCTCAGAATAAGTTAAGCTGGAAGCCAATGAGTCGTGAGAGAAGTGCCTCAGGTAAGACGGTCCGAGGAAGGCAGGTATGACTCGGACTACAGTGTTATCGGAATTCGCTTTACAGTCATGCATTTTATGGTGTGAAAGTTCCGGTTGCCAGATGATAGTTTCTATCAGAGTGTTTGCATCAGAGCATGGGCAACGTATGTATAGCATTGTCCGTGAGAGGGGGAGAAAGAAAAAAAAGCAGAACATATACGCCACACTAAAACCCGACGTTGAATAAATTGAAGGTAAAAGTCAAAATACAAAAACATACGAACGGAGAACTTGGCTGCCGTCACTACGTTCCTTGATAGGCGCCGCTCGCGTTCCACTCACGTGGAGCCCATTAAGTGTCGGGCCGGCGGCTACCGGAGATATTTGCGGGGCCTAGAATGGTAGACTCTTCCTTTTCAGGATAAGGTTTGACGCGAAATTACGGCAGGCTCTCGTGTTTTCTCAAATCCAGTATGCCTTGCCGACATATTTCCGGTTTCTCTTTCAAAGAGAAGGTCGTGTTTCTTGGCAGTGACTGCCACAGAGGAGCCACCAATCCTCTTACCGGGGTCTATTTCTTTTTTTTTTCTCGCTCACTGGCCTGCAACTCGAAGTATACAAAAGACTGGAAATCCGATATGTTCTTTTCTCTTTGGCAAGCCATCTAATGGCACAATCATATGTATTGATCTTCTGATCTTCCAGTGAGAAGTTCATTTTTTTTCGTTCCTTATCCACCGTGGGCACTGACGCTACCCTTGTGGTGTGTAATCGCGTGGCTTTGAGCCTCATTACAGGCTTTCACTTTCACCCTGTGCGTAATCCATTTCAGCCTTTCCAATCTCCATCCCATCGTCGATGGTCGCGAGCTCGACAGGCGACCTCTACTCTCCCTTTCAGCCAGGCATGGCCAACGAAGACGGTCCCCAGTCGAGCTCTGATGGGTCAGGCCTCCATTCTCCAGTTTTCGGAGCTCACTATCCCCCTGCGAACGGTGACAATTGTAAGTTGTTGCCATCGTACTCTTTCCTTCCCTCGTAAATCCTGTTCTCATCTGCTTCCGTAAATAAAGTCCGGTATCAGCAGGATCAACTTCATATTCAGCAAGGAGTTCACGCCGCCCAATTTGAATACTTGCCGACGCTAGTGCAACAACCTCCGTTAATTGACACTGCACTAGAAATGCCGAGCCCCACATCTGAAGACCTTGCATTTCATGGCGGGTTCTCCTCCTCGCCGCGCACACACCTTCGAGGCGATTACCACGTTCCGCCTGCACGACTTCCGCCCCCCCTTAGTGGTTCTGTTGCCGACTACAGATATCAAGGCTCTTCTGAACGACGGTTGCCTAGTGGGACCCATGACTCCACGTATCATCGTGTTAGCGGAGGCATTCCATCCGTCTCCATCGATGACGATCACCGACGCCCTCCGATTTCTCCAACAGAACGTGTAGAAGTTTCTCCAACAACGAACCCTACTAATCCTGTCCGGGAGCCTCGGAGGGAGATCTCTACCGTTGTCATAGCTTGTCGCCAGTGGTAAGTGTTCGTCCTTCCCTTGCATCTCCCAACTTTCATTTAACCATTTTGCGCAATGTTGACCCTCTGTATCTGCTTTTCCCTTTAGCCGGGGCCGCAAAATACGATGCGACTCTACAAGACCCGTTTGCAACAACTGCGTCCGGCGGTCAAATGTCTGCGAGTATGACGCAGTCCCGAAACGTAGAGGACCTGATAAGCGTCCAGGGACTCGTCAAAGATCTTGTAAAAAGAGACCAGCAGACGGCTCAGTTCCTCCACCTCCGAAACGAAAACGTACTGCAGCCCCGAATCGACCAGACGTTATCTCTCCAATTGAAGAAGTTATGGGTGGTGGTCCTCTAAAACAATCACCGACAGTGAGGTCTGCTGAACGCCAGCAGGGCCAGTCACTGAGTATCTCGACGCAGACGCCTTCCCCGATAGACATTCGTGGCCCAGGAGATCAGTCAATTTTGACCAAGGTGGATACCATTATCCTTATTTGCGCTTAATGGACGGCTGACTTGATATACTCAGCCCGAGCAATCGCCCAATTCTCGTCGATATTATCCGCACGATCCTGCCTCGTATTCCAAACCTTCGTTTCCAAGACCACTCGATTTGAACGTTCTGCATTCACCCGCTCGAGAGCACCAGAAATTTCCTTCCCCAACTTCACCTGCAACTCAGTCGGACCAACGGATGTGGTGGGATAATTTTCTAAAGACTTACCCGTAAGCCTCGGCCCTCTAGCCTTTGCCGCCTTAGTCACAGCTTGCATTCCAGACTACCAGATGTCGCTGATGACCTGACATATCTGTAAGCACAGCCACGTTCCTGATGATTTCAGGCTTGACACGGGGTATAGGTTCACCGATGCGGGCTACTGGCTGTCCTTCCTCAACGTAAAGTTCTTCAGGGACACCTTACTCAACGCACAAGAACGTATACGGATTCAACCCGCCTTTGTTCTAGCTGCCCTAGCCATGTCTACTCTGATGAAATCCTCCGAGACGGAGTACGCAGTTCAAGGCCGAACTCGTGCCCTCTACCTCCGAAGTTTGGCGCAGAGCGCTCTGGAGGCCGCATGGGAATCGGAATGGATTGATGCAGCCTTGGCTGAAGCTGCGCTTGTAGGTCTTTTTCATTACCCGTGTCCATTTGCCGCTCAAAATACTTTTTTAAAGATTCTGGCACTCTTCGAGACCTCCGTTCATCCCGAATACAACCCGACGCGCGTCGAGAACGCACTTATCTTTTTGGATAACATCGTTCGCCGTCTTTCGCTGACGTCCATCGATACCAATGACCCGGAAGTATCTTTTTTCCCACAGCGCGGCGTCCCTGTCGTCCTCGTACCCGGTCTCGATACCTTCTCACACTCTCCGCACGAGCGTAAGTGCTCGTGCATACCTACCGATGCTTCCCATCCCCCAGATCCTTTCAACACTTGGTCGTACCCCTTACCCTGGGACTCTTCTTGGTCAACTAACGAAATTCGTGACGAAGAATGCCGTAGGGTTTGCTGGAGTGCCCTCGGTCTCATCGCGAACTACACTCTGCAATGTGCTGCTTTTGATCGTGATCCCCCTAAACTTTTTTTGAGCAGCCCTTCCAATGTATGTGTTCTCCCGCGATCCTATAAGGAGACTTCCCTGATATTACTTCTCCATCCAGTATGCACTATTATTCCCGGGCGAAGCTGTCGATCGCACATCTCCCCCTTATCGATCAGCGGATTCGCAATCGCAGAAAGAGAGCGTTTGGGCGCTGTATTGCCGAAGTATGCTTCTGTGGTGCTTCTGTGATCAACTACGTCGTGAGCCATACGTAGAGGAAGACAAGGCTGAGTATGCGCACGAGGCTTGGAATGAGACTCAGTCTATCCAGGATTCGTTGGATTTGCATGTCTGCAATCTCGATACCGCTGTCATGTACATGTGTCGGGAGTATATCTACAAGTGGATACTATCCTTTTCTTTTCCAGAATGTGATCACTGACGCATCTCTTTTAGTTCTCGCATGGCAATCACACAGGCGTTGCGTAGGTTGGTCCCTTCATCCTCGAATGTGTGCGTGCTCTATTCCTTTTATGAGACTCATGCTTCTTCTGCTTTAGCTTACACGGGTTAAGTAGTGGAGGCCCCGTTTTCACTCGAAAGCAAGCCGATGAGTGGAGTAAGCTTCTTCCCCCTAGTTCTTTGAGTCTGCCTTGCTTATCCTTATTAGTTTATTATCAAGAGCAGATTGTCAAGCGCGTGACGATGTCTATCCAACGTATGGCTGGTACTCAAGGACATCAGCTGACCCGTCGCCCGTTTCAAGTAACCTGGTTTTCAAATCAACTTGCCCTGTAAATCTTTCGTTCAATGAGCAACATCGCTCTAATTCAGATAATTCTATAGGTGCCTTCGCCTTTGGAATAACGATAGGTCCCTATACGGTGCTCTTGAATTAGCCAAAGCTATTATGATTCCTCTCGACATGGTCAATTCCATATGGCCTTGCCCACGTAGGTGGTGTAACCCTGTTACCACTAGGCACCAGATTTACTCTTCTTCCGATCTCTAGAACATCAACACCAGTGCGATGACCTAAGGAAGCACCTGATTGAAGCCTGCACGTCTGTGGGCATGGGTCTCCCTTCTCTCACAAACCGGTCTCTTCCGCCTCTAATGAAGACTCATTGATAGATTTCTCCGATTACACCCTCTCTGTTATTACTGGTTGTGCGATCTTTGCTATCAGCTATGCATTTCTTTACTCTGTTCTACTACGTACATGTATTGTTTTCGTTGCTTATCAGACTGTAGTTTCTAGTTTATATTAGTTTTCTCTCCGAGTCCAGAGTATCTCCATGTAGCACTTCACGTTGAACATGCCGTTTATAATTCGCCCATGTTTCTTTTAATTACCAGAGCGACTGAGCCATCCTTTTGGTACTTAACAGAGTGCTGACGTTTAAATCATATTCATTGATCGTTGCATGTTAGGATCCTTAAAAATCGGCCTTTGTAAGACTCACAGGCACCGATACAGTTGTTGACGGACCCTTTCTCCTTGTAGTCAAGAACGCAAGCAATAACGGTTGAAATAGAAGCCGTTGTCAGATCAGGGTCCCAAGGAGCGGACCCGGTCTTGCCTACCGGACAAGAATACTCTGTAGCGTTATGCATTATTATAAGTAACCGCCCGAACAGTATATATGGCTCGGCTATGAAATCGCCGATCCTCAAATTCATTGATACTTTGGGCGCGAGGTTCCATAAGTTGTCGTCTCCTGAGGTTAGGAGGGAGTTCAACGTTCAAATCACAACACGCTCCTGAAAGCAGCACTAGATAATCGTTCTTCATATCTCCAACTTGAAGAAGACTCGGCTAGACAGATAGATATTTCCTACAAAGTCGGAACGCTACTAGAATGTATTCATGGGTACGGTGCCAACCTCAGAGAGATGGTGTTGGTGTTGGTGTTGTGGTACGGTGGATCTAAAGGACTCTACCGCCCTTCAGGTTTAATTAGCGGTAAGCGACGTGGCCATAGTAAATATATGGGGAAATTGAGATATCGGCCGTGTGGCGTAATGGCAACGCGTCTGACTACGAAGAACTAATCAGGAGATTGCAGGTTCGACCCCTGTCTCGGTCAATTAATTTCCATTTTCATTTGTTTTCCTGCTTATTCGAATTTCGGGTGCTCACTGCTCAGGGGCCAGGATTGCTCCCTGGAGCTGAGAGTACGTTCGAATTTTTTGTTTTATCGGACTCCTGCGTGTCATTTGTGGTCATTGGTCAAGCTATCATTATAATCACAAGGTAGTGGGCAACTTGTTGGTAGCGACCGTCAATCTCGCCGGGCGACTTCTAGCTATGAGTGTTACTCTTCATCATTTACTAGTCAACAGGAGTTAGCAGTCCCTCTATTGATCCCGAAGCATTGACATGCTCTCCAATATCTCCATAGTACGATGTCACGGCAGAGGTACCGCTGGGTACCTACTACTTGGCTCTTGAAGGAACGCTCTAGTGCTCTCACTGTCGACTGCCGTTTCGTGTCCTGGACCACTGGCCTGCGCGTGAGTAAAATCTGTGCAAATTGTTTATCCATTTTCCGACCATGCTGTTACCGATAGAGGCTTCTTTTTTTGATCGTCTGTGATACCTGCTGCGATAACCGATCCCCCTTCGTTTCAACTTCAAGTCGCAACGCCCGATGATGTCCTCTGTTCACGAGGAATTTCAGAATTCGGCAATGTTGGCAGAAAAGCGGTTCTCTTCGGTCGTAGTCTCCTCAGAAGGAGCCCGGGTCGACAGAGCTATTATCGAGCGCTCGGGAGTCTTCGGCCCGCTGCTATCAAAACTGTTTGAGAGTGGTGTCGAGGGGAGGGGAGTGGAGCGAGTCCTCGAAGACGAACGCGATGGAACACATACTTGGAACATGTAAGCCGTCTCTCTACCAGCATACTGGCTTATACTGATCTGCGCGATGATAGCTTTCTCTTTTGGACGTAAGCCTAATTTTTCACCGATTGCACTGAGATCTTGACGGTTGATGCATCATGCCTTCAGCTCTGTGAATCTTGTCCTTTCAAGCCTCTCCATAGGAATTCTTGCGCAAGATATATTTTCCCTGACATTTCCGTGAGTCTTTCCGTGGATCAGAGATTCCTGATGTAATTACTAACTTTATTGCAGACATGCGGTCGCGGCGATTGTTGTTTTTGGCCTTGTGTCAGCGGTGCTGACCTCTCTTGTCGCAACTTTGGGGCCAAAAACTGGGCTTCGCACGATGATAATTGTGCGCTTCAGTTCCGGATACCTCGGCGGAATCATATATTCTATATTCAACGTTCTATCTCAGTGAGAATCCATTCATTATCCCATCTCGTGTTCTTCGCACTCATGTCCTCCGCGCTTAGACTCGGATACGCGGTTACGTGTATCATTCTTGGGGGCCAAACTCTCGCGTCCGTCAATACGGGCTCTCTCCCTCTTATCGTCGGCGTTATCATTGTTTCTATTTGTAGTCTTATCCCGTGTTTCATTGGATATGATATGGTTCACACTTACGAAAGATATGCATGGGTGCCCCTCCTCGTGATAATTTTTTTCCTCTGGGGTTTGGGCGGCCATGCAGGTTTCGATATTCAAGCACAGAAATCCACCGAGGAGTCTGGACGGACTCTGACCGCAAATGTAATAAGCTTTGGTGGAATTGTTTTCGGCAATACTGCAGGTGTCAGTGTTATCTTCGAAAAAAAGTGACTTCTTTAGCTTATCTGCTTCTAGTGGGCGACCCTTTCGGCTGATTATAACTGCCGACTTCCAGTGAACACATCTGCGACTAAAGTTTTTCTCCTCACTTTTTTCGGGATTTACGTTCCGACTTCTTTCGCCGAGATTCTTGGTGCGGCATTAATGACCATCACAAAGTCCGGGTATCCCGAGTCTTTTGAAAGCGGAAGCCTGGGTGGTCTCCTCGGCCAGGTCCTGATGCCTTGGAAGGGCTTCGGAAAGTTTTTGCTTGTGGTTCTGGCCTTGTCTGTCATGTAAGTCATCAGACTTCTCGCGTTGAATCTCGTCGCTCAATTTTTATTAGCACTAATAACATACTGAACACTTACTCCGTTGGATTGTCTATCCAGGCACTTGGCCGTCCGTTTGCGAAAATACCCCGCATATGTTGGACTGTCGTTGGGTGGATTATATATACCGTGGCGGGTGTTGCAGGCCGAGAGCATTTCGCTGAAATTCTATCCAATTTTCTAGCCATCCTCGGATACTGGTCGTCATTCTTTATTGTCGGCGTACTTGAAGAGCACTATATATTTAGGAGGAAAACTGGAACGCTTGGTGGGTATAACCTAGACGACTGGGACACTCCCGGAAGGTCAGTTAGATATTGTTTATGCCTTGGGACCTCGCCGACCCATCTGCCTCGGCAGATTGCCGGTTGGAATTGCTGGTATACTCGCAGGATGTTTTGGCGCTTTGGGGGCCATCATCGGGATGTCTGAAGTGAGAAGCGCATAATATCACCTCTCTCCAGGAAATGAATCCATCTTTAGGTTTGGTATACCGGTCCGATAGGGAGAATGGCTGGCAACGCGGACGTGGGATGCGAGGTAATTTCCATGCCTACTGTTTGTTTGGAATGTCGCTTGTTTTAACAATGTTCGTCGTAGCTCGCAATCGCGTTTTCCGCTATAACGTATCCGCCGTTAAGATGGCTGGAAATCCAGATACTGGGAAGATGATTGTATCGACTACATCGAATTCGATACACGGAGGTAGTGGTATAGAGTGGATACCCTAGTTGACCGACATCCTTCATTATTCCATTTCATAATTAGCGCTCCGATGTCAGATTTTATGAGATACATCTGTCCGCGCGAGCAACGGTGAGAACAGAGCATACTTACTCCGATAAGCAAGGGTTTCATACCTATCTTGTAACCACACTATTTGGCCTCAGTGCCTAAGAAGCTGGATTTTATTTGACTCATAGGTATCAGATGCGAACTACCGCAGTAAACGAAAGTAGGTTATCAACATGAAGGAGCCAGTATACGAGGAGAGGAAACGCGCAACGAACACTGACGCTCTGAGATCTTTCGGACTTCATTTCTAGCTCCCATATTCAACATCCAATCCTTCTTCGCATAAATTCTTCCATTGTGCGGCTACTTGAGGGTCGTCTAGGACGAGCGGAGAGTCAAGGTGCAGTTGCCACAATAGCGACTCATCCTCCTTCTGCCGCTTCCTCCGAGACGCAATCATATTAACGATCAATGAATGAGCGACTCCGTCATAAGTAGATTGACGTAAGTCGAGTATCGTCAAGCAAGGAAGGATGTTCTTGCGGTTACTTTCGCGAGCGAGTTTCGAAATCAGCGCCTTCCCTATACCCCTGGCATGCAGAACCAAAGTATCGAGACTTTGACCTGCAGATATAAAGTCGATGAGGCGTTTGGTGGTTCTCGTTTGGGCAGCGAGATTACAATATAGGGTCAAATACGTGATCCGGTTATCAAGTGGTATAGCCGGGAATTCGACTGGTCCACTGTGGTCATAATCCAGAAAGATTTGATCAAGATTCGGTGTGTTTATGTTCATGAAAAGTCGGGCGATGGATGTAGATGCAGAAGCGGTTTCTCCTGCTGCAATGTAAACAACATTGGGCAGGAGGACGGGCGGGTCAGATTCGTTAAGTGGAAATGGAGGTATCTTCGAGTTGCTGAACTTAAATGAAAGGTGCTTGATGGACGCGTCAACACCTTGAACCTTTTTCAAGATCTCTAGGCTCCGCCGACTGTGAGCTCCCCAGCTCGATAGGTGGGTCAACTGTTTCCAAGTTAGATGAAGATGAACTAAAACTCGAGGGTCTACGTCCAGAGTTTTGAGGGAAGAAGCTAAATGGAAAGTGCTGATGGGAGAGAGATGCTCAGTGGCACCTGGGGTATCTTTGATAATCAACGTGGTGAGAGAGACCAGAAACCCGGCGTACGCGGAAAGAGAATGCAATGTCTCACAAGGTACATCGATACGCAGTCTTTTCCATCGAGACATGCTCATGAGCAGCATCGGAAAGATCGGATGGCCGGATAGGTCGGTTGTACTGTGGATCCTGAGAGCAAGGTCGCATTTTGGCGCCCTTTGAAGACACAGCCCGAGTTTGAAGGACAGAGATACCGCGTGATTCGCTGTATAGGAAGGGAAATCAAGGGATATTGAAGACCATAGGCGCGAAGTGGAGATAGCCACGCATCTCCATTGACGAGAAACCTGCGATATCGTCCACGGTGGCAATGTTGTCTTAATGCTATCATGGAGTGGGTGGGCTAAGTAGAAGTCGTCCCACTCTTTGCCACAATGGACGAATATTTCGCGTAGGATATCATCGGATAAAGTACGAATGGGGTGTAACAGCGTTTTGGCATTCTTCAAATGCTCGGCCGCAATGTCACGTTCTCGAACAAGAGCATCGAGCATCTGTTGTGCTTGGACAATCCTCTGCTCAAGGTCCGCTACTGCACGAGAAGATTGAGCGGCAATTCCGGCCAGTTCCAAGCGCTCCTCGTGCAACGGAGGAACATTTGATTTTAAGAGCTCTTTGACCCGGGCAGATACCGGCTTCTGCGCGGTTTCTGGACGCAAGAATATATGGTCGCAAGTAGCACACTCGAAAGTAGGCAGAAGATGTTCGGCAGCCGCTGTCATATCTGCGATGTATCGTAAAATATATTGCTCGTCATAAAGACTCTGGACATACCCGGACGAGCAAGTGTGAAGGCCACGCTATTGCGTTGAATAGTCAGTTATTGACGTCCGACCGGCTCTCGATGTTTTCCTTACTTACAGAGAGATTTATATCGAATCCTGCGGAGGCACAGTCACTCGAGACAATGATAACTGATAGTCTCGTAAACCTGACTCGACGATCCGTATGAGAGTAACACTGACAGTTGAATCGGAGAAGAAACCGCGCCTATGAAGTTGATACCAAACAACGGCAAGCAAGCAAGTCCAGGCTCCCGCTTCTTTGCATACTTCCATCATGTCCGCTGAGCTCTGCTTGTGCGTAGCCTATGCTTGGACGCGCCCAGTAATGCGAGGGTATTTTGTGCCCGTATCTGAGTGCTGCTCATTTCAGTCGGTTTTCAGGGCTAAATGGACTGCTCGCCTTGTCGGCCGAAGAAACAGTTCCATCATCGAGCGTCTCAACAGCAGCAATCCAATGGAGACGATGCTAAGGAATTAGTGTCCGTATTGAATGGATTTTAAAGCTGTGTCTCTTCGCACCTTTTTCATGAATTCTTCGACAACAACGATAGGTCATTCGCCGACAAGAGCTTCTTGCACCTTTGATTTGAGCAGAGATTTGCCGATGGTTACCTTTGGGAACGGCGTTACACGGCTCTTGTGGCCGTAGTCTGAATAATCGAAGAAGGAAGGCCGTGGTGCGTTTACGTCTGTTATAGCGTTCAGAGGTTGTCGCTAACATCTTTTGGCAAGCGCAGCGCTTGACAATTTCTCAATTATGGTCCAAATTTGAACTTGATCAGTAGCCGAGCCAGCCAGTCGTAGAGAGCTCGGCCTATTTCTCCTCCGAGATCTGGTGTTGCCAAGTTAGAAGACAAGAGCATCCGTCATATCAGGGACTTCAGGCGCATATACAGCGCATACATCAACAGCTTTCATCAGCTGGAAGGATGACGTCCAGTTTCTGGTTCGGGTGTAACGACTATGCGATGGAGCCACGTTCTATATGGTCGAAAACAAAAGAAGTAAACTTTATCCAGTCTTCCTGACATATAATACTACGTATGTTTTGTCTTGGATGGAAGACACGATCATGTGCTTACTCCCTGTCATAAGTTCATCTGCTCCGGGTTTGCGGGCATTATCTCGATCTGCAGTGTTCGCTTGATTGTTATCGTCAAAGGTACGGCAATTTTTACGCACGTACCTTTCTTTTCTTAACTTATCTATCCATCCAGCTCATCGTCCGCGGAGTATATAGGACATGTTCTGTGGGGCTTATCCACCTGGTTTGCGTGATGATTTTCATCAGGAGTACGGCGAATTCTCTGGCCAAGGGAGATTGGTGGGTATACTCTCTTGGTCTCTATTTATGTTCGATCATCATCATGCTGATTGTGCCACCGGAAGTTCGAACTCCGGACTCTAGACTCTTTAATTCCGTTCCTGACCAAAAGCGTAGTTCGCTCCGTACGGTACTCTGTATGTGTCGCATTTTTACAATGAGACGTCGTGTATACGTGATACTGATATGGGCCTGTGTATGGCTGCAGGTGCTAACATGCGTACAACATATGCGCCCAGGCAACTGTGGATTAAAGAGTTTCTGTTGTCTGTACGTAGCTTTCTGCTTTTGTCAGGTTTTTGGCTTAGGCTATTCCTAAATTTAGTGGTAGAAGAGCATTGTACGCCCGTAGGCCGATCCCGCCTCCCAGCCTTTTAGTATCGAAACTGATTTGAGAAAAGGCCGGATGTAACTGAACCTACCAGGCAGTATCGCTGATTGCTTACACGTCAATCGCAGGCGCAGCGCTTTCTAAGCAACATTTATGGAACGCCCATCCTTCCGCAGCTCCTCCTTGGTTCTCTTCCCAAACTGGGGTCTTGATCAAGACGACAGGAGAATGACACAGCATCCTCCTAATACTCAAAACAACCCGCCGATTAGATAGGCTCGTCCCCTTCATGGTGTGCCTTCATTAAGGATAGTATCATTTTAGCTTGAACGGTTATGCTTGCATGAATGACGGTAAAATCGCGTCTTGTACGTGTTTGCCTCTGGCTATATTTTCCTCTTCAGACGTGCGTTCATGCCCGCTTATATTCGTCTCTCAGGGTCTCAATGGAGCGCCGTCAAGTAACTTGTCCAGATGCAAGGTGCAAACTTCATGTTTCACAATGATTGACGGCTAATCGCCAATTTTTTCAGTCATAAACTGTTTTCCGCTTGTCAAAGAATCACGATCATCTGAGCCGAAGCCGGCGAGCCTAACATACTCGTTCGACGAAGCTACGAGGTTAGCTGTTGGTTCTCTTATGTTGTTGTTTTACTTCAGCTATTCTCCTAGTTCGCAAATGGCCCTTGTCTGCGCCCAAGCGAGATTAACATACTCGACGTGCATGGTTTTCACTTGGCAGCCGGATATTGAAATCGGGCGCTCCTCCTTTACGCCATGAACCTCCCCTATCATGTCGATCGCCTTTAAATATTCCTTGTCCACGCTCTGTCCCACCAGTGAAGATGCGTTTCTCCCTCTCTCTCCTAGTGTTGCCCACCCTCGTCGCCTTCGCTTTCGCTGAGCCAGCACCCGCCCCCGCCCCGGCTCCAATTCCAGCGTCTTACCACCAAGTCAATGCTCGCGACTTACGTATCCGCGCCAAATACCCAGAGTACTTCAACAAGCGCACGGCCCCCTCGAGCGGGCCAATCTGTCCAAACTCTAGGAAGCGGTCGCTTCCCGCTGATGCGACCGATGTCCCACCTGAGCAGGTCCTCCATGCCGCGGAGATGGCTGCCTTCTTGATTGGTGGAGGAAAATTTGTGTCGTACGTACCACATTTCTAGGGGTCCACCCGGTTTGCTCATCAACGTTCAGTGCCAACGGAACCTACTATTTCGACGAGCACTTCATGCGTAAGCACGAGAAGGACGCCGCCAAGTTCAAGGCAGGAGCACCGAAGAGTTGGCACGACTCCCTTCGGGACAAGGTTACTGCTGCAATGCTGGATATCTCGCTCCCGGTGTACAAAGTGTGGAGGAACCAGTGGAACGACCCTGAGGCCATTCTCTATCTCGCTCCCAGGTAAGCTGCCGGCGATTCAATGACAACTAGGGTGAAGCTGACGTTGAGCGCTATAGCACGGCACTCCGCGCCAAGGACCTGCAAGCCTTGGAGCTGGCGTTGTTGGAAGATCCCACGTTCGAGGAGATTTACATCGAGGGTTACAGGGTTACGAGGCGATGGATGGAGGCGGCGGTGGAATACGCCTCCTAAGGATGGGTCCTAGCGCGGGAGAGTTCTAGATCGTTCAAGTCACTTCACTCGTACCTATGCCGCTGATACACTTTAGATCGTCAGTGTTCTGGGCTATCGTCCCATTTTACTTTATATTTCAATTGTGATATCCCTTATACCCTTTCTTCTGTTGTTGAGTTTCGTTTGGTGTTTATTCGTTGCGAATTTTGTTAATGATAGTCATAGTATTTGTGCTTCTGGCTCAAAACGTTCCTTACTGCCCAAGCCTCGGACTGTGGATGCGT
This sequence comes from Armillaria borealis, assembly GCA_030435635.1. NCBI lineage: Eukaryota > Fungi > Basidiomycota > Agaricomycetes > Agaricales > Physalacriaceae > Armillaria > Armillaria borealis. The sequence goes on along the minus strand of JAUEPT010000015.1, from coordinate 468,648 downwards.
ATTTCTGTTCGATTGACGCCGAACAGGACAGGGGAATCGCCATGATCTCCTAGACAGCTCGTAAGTAGCCGGTGTACCGCTTCTTCCTCATGGACAAAATTATGCGCGCGCCTATTTGTCATCATTTGACGCCAGTGTCACAAATCACATGTCCGATAACAAGCGTGGATTGTGACAACTTGAAGTGTGGCCGTGCATCTTGGTTTCGCACGACGCCGGATACCTCATCATCCTTTACCATCGACTAGCGCAACAGAATACTCCTGGTCGGGCTTAACTTTATCCAACATTGCTGGACTGGTACCCAACGCCCGGCTGCAATAAGCTCTCTGCTTTTACTAGCTATTCCACCTGCAAATTCAATTCTTCCCAAGGGCCAAGGCAGTGTGTTTCATTGGGAAACTGAAGTAGTCGACTCCGGAAAGCACTACGAGGATACAGAGAAGAATGCGCATTGCAGAAAGCCGGTGATGACCGGCACGATGCTGAACACTTTGAGAACGACGCTCTTCCTGGCCAGCACGACCACGGTCCCGAGTCTTTCCAGTCCCGTTGGGACTGTTAGCCGAGGTGCGATACCCTTGACTTGGAGAACATTCCGCCCTCGCAAGCTCAAGTTCAGCTCCGAAAAGAGCAGGATCTTTGTTTGATGATAAGTGTACGTACTATTACTTCTGAAATGCTATCTCTGTTGGTATCTCGCTCCTGTGTTCGCAATGGTACGCGTTTGATCTATACGTCTGATCATATGCGCATCTAGGTCTTCATTCACCGCTCTCGGTCGGCTTCCTTGTTTATCCGATACCTCAGGGTAGATACTTCTTTCTCGAAGAACCGAGCTCATTATAAACGTATGTATGCTATCATGTTTGGTAGCTCTAGCCCTCAAGACACAGTCGTCCATGAAGGTGAAGACACGTATTTTCTAGATGTATGGGACCAAAACTGATTGTATATGTTCTTAGTGGTCCTGTCCTTTCTTGTACGTTTGACGCCTTCCAAGAAGTAGAAAATTGCGTGCAGAAGAGCGTGAGGCTCCTGTCCATATCTATCAAGAAGGCTTTATGTATTTAGTTAACACTGGTGACTCCAAGAGTGTCGGATACGGCCAGTGACGACTTGAAGCTTGAAGTCTTGAATCCTATTTTTGGATTGGCAGGCTAGTTGAAGTGAAGAACCTGAAGCCTGCGCCTGACCGGCCACCGACTTTAGAGATCTTTGAATTTGACCTTGCTAGCGCTACATAGATGAACGAGAGTAAACTGCAACAATGTACATATGTACTATGCAACTAAGGAAATTAAAGTCAGCTATACTAACAGGGCTAAAACTTAAAACTTAACTAGGTGCGTGGTGAAGTCTGGACTCTGGACTCGGAAAAAATAGAAGCTTCGGATACGGGGAATCGAACCCCGAGCTGCCGCGTTTATGATAGTTTCAACTCGTTCTATGAGAGGCGGCAATGTTAGCCGTTACACCATATCCGAGATCTTTCATAGTGTACGTATTTTCTATACCTTGGTTTGAATGAGACCACAAGCTCTCCCTTGTCTCGCTCATGTTCTTGATAATCTTGTCCAAGAATCATGCCCAAGCCTCCTTGCAGCTGCCATCTTTCACTCAACTAGCACCGCGACAGTCTTGAACATTCCCAGGGCTTGTGACCTCGAAGCATCGGTCGACTGAAAAGTTAAAACTAGCCCCGTAGTTTGGCTCTTTTTTTCTTTCAAACGAAGTAACAATAGTCGGGAAACTGATTTTCCAACTACGGCGCACCAAGACCTTTCCCCCAGTCTGCGATAATGCACCAGAATGTGCTGGAATTGGCAGCGTCCTCCTTGCTCAATTTTGGTCCGACTCTAGGAAGTTGAAAACGTAATTGGCGAAGGGAAAGACTTTGCCTTCCGTTACCAGTAACTGTCACTATCCGTACCGACCACATATCGAGGGGGCTGTATACAGAATTGAATTAGACTGCGACGGGTTGGGTGTGGACTTTACCATTCATAGTAAAGTGTTGTTCCCGCCATAGCGGCACAGTGACATAGCTTGCCACTCTGACTGTGCCGCTCAGCCCCAATAGCCGAACTTTGGGTCATTGTTCTCTTCAATCGGGCTGCTTCCTGCCGCTTCAAACAGTGATAATTGTGCAAAGTAAAAACGTGCGGCCATTAATTTCAAGTTATGAAACAAGGTGGAGTGCCACTGCGCCATGTTACTTTGTACTTTCTCACGCATTTATGAACCTCTCTTCTATTCTTGTTCAAAACCATCATTCGCTAGTGGGACTCACCAAAGTTTCTTCATACTTTCATCAATCCTCTCGTTCAGCTGGGATCCAAAAGGTAAGGGCAATATGCCGGCGCCTTTTTGTCATCGATTGAAGTTCTAGTGGCTTTGTCTGCTAGGCGTCCAACATCAACCATCTATTCTTGAAATGCAGTCGCCCTTCTCAATGTCTACCCCCGCTGATCCTCTGGACGAGCTTGTTCAGAAGCAACATTCCGATAAAATTTTCGATCCCCTCGCTTCCTTTGATAGTATCATGAACTCCACCGGCAGAGTGCCCACCATGGCCGAGGTTTTGGCTGCCCAATCCACAAGTGTGTCCGGGGATCTTCAATTGACTGACATGGAATGTGCTCCCAGTCCCTATCCTCGACGGCAAAGGAATCCACACATCCTCTCGGTCAACTTCACAAAGTACACTCCGGGTCCTATCACCCACCTTCCGGTGGAGATGTTGATGGAGATTTTCAACCACGCCACTTGGCTTGGTGACGTGAATACCTTCGAATCGAGTTGGAACGTCTTCGATCCGAGTTGGAGACCATGTGTTATCAGTCGGGTATGTCACCAATGGAGGGCCGTCGCGATAGGCAATTGCCCGAAGATCTGGACGAATTTCTCGCTTGAATGGGATTGGAGTCGTTGGGATTACATGAATGATCCCGTAGCCCTGCTGTCTTTGGCGCTTTCTCGCTCTGGAACTGAGCCATTGTTCTTCCAACTTGAGGAGGCCGACGGAAAGGATATCCCAGAGGAAGAGGAGGAGGAGGAGGAGGATCCTACGGAGCTGGTACTGTATAAGGACAGGGACGCAGCGGTTACTGAAGAGATCATACGAATTCTGGTCGATCAGTGCCATCGTTGGCAGATTGTCTCCTTCAGCATCCCTGCTAGTCTTTTCCACCTGCTGTCGCCTATTCGTGGACAGTTACATGCCCTCGTCGATTTTGATTTCAATGAAGCCTTCATCGGTGGATTGCCATTCAAGTCGCGGCTTCCTTCCAGAATCGTATCCGACATTTTGGATGGCGCACCTCTCCTTAAATCCCTGGCTCTCTCATCTTCCTTTGACGTCGAGAGGCCAAAGATCACCATCATTCCTCGGATGTGCCCAAAGTTGAGATCATTCGCGGACCTTCGACAGGTGGGAGTAGGTGAGGAGCTTCACGAGCACTTTCTCGATATCGTTGGAAATTTGCCCGGTCTCCGCGACTTTGACGTTAGGCTTACAGGCTTCTTCCCAATTGCTGATCCACGCATCGTCAATACATCGATCACGCAACTCTCTGTGTGCAGCGGATCCTTTCTCCGCAGCGTCATATTACCGAGGTTGAAAGATGTGCACCTACACGGTCCGGCTCCTGGTGTCCATTTGTATATTCATGATGGCGTCGCATCGTTGTATGACCTTGTTACCCATTCTGGATGTTCCCTGACATCTCTCAGTATCAGTTATTGCGCTGTCGATGAGCGCCTCATCTTCATCTTGCGAGCTAGCCCTGAAATCATCACCTTGTCCCTCTCTTTACGCGAGTGGCAGGGTGATTCCGTGCAGACGATCCAGTCTTTGATTGTCGAACTTGGCAGCCTAGGAAAAGCGGAGCCAGCTTTAGTTCCAAACCTGCACAGGTTCTCGTTAGACTTACCGAAAGGTTCCTCTCTTTTGCTAGATATGGGACTTCTTGGTTCGAATTTCGTGGATAGCATTGAAAATCGGTGGAGGAAAGGCTCTTTGCGTTCGGTCAGCGTCCACATTGGCCAACCGTGGCTTGACACTGACGGAGGGTTTACATTGACTCGTGCTTGCCACGAACGAATGGCTAGAATGGAAAAGGAAGGACTTAGTGTGGTCCTTTTGCCGCCGCCATTGCAGATCACAACTCGTGTGGTTTGCGGCGGCGCCAATTTTCGGGGAGGTCTTACAAGTCAACGGTCGTCGGTGTATCATACGGGTAAAGACTGAAATGTTAATCGAGTTCTCTCCTCTCATCGACACCAATTCTTCCTAACCCACTGCGTCACTGTTCAAACGTGTATATAAGTAAGTGAATCGTTTGAATCTCGCGCACCGTCATTGTGCTATACGGCTACACAATTTTCTAGGCCATCATGACGAAGTCTGTCCCAACGCTCCCCATCACCAAGGCCCTCATTCAGACAAACCACCCTCAAGGACGCTTCTTCTACTAGCTCACGTCGAGCTACGACCATCTCAGTGATTATGAAATCGTGATCTTTGAAGTCAAACTGAGCGCCTGTAAGGAAAAGGGTGTGCAAACGGGGAATCAGCTCAAAAGTCTCGTCGTTGACTGTCCTAAGAGCGATAAATATGTCGGCCGTCTTGAAGTTGAATACAAGCTTAAGGTACGTCAACCCTGGCGTCCACTTGAGCATTTCAATTACCGCATTTCCGTCTATGGCAAGCCCAGCAGCGAGGAGATGGAGATGGGTCAAGGCAGGCACGGTACCCTGGCGAATTGCTGGCATAATGGCGGTCGGATTCTTGTAACTGAGTGTCAAACTCCGTAGGACAGGCAACTGGAGTTGGGATATCAGCTTGGCACTGGAACCTGGTCTGCCTCTGGACGCCGTTTCAGTAACGGTGAGATCTCGAAGACAAGCATGTCTAATCATGGGAACCACAAATCCCTGCTCTGAGACAGGAGTACCGACGATCCAGAGACGGGAATTCACCACATTTCTTGCCCCATGCCACTGTAGAAGGTATGCCGCATCCAAGGGCGTCGTGAGGGCAAACAAGCGTGACAGTTCTCTCGAGTCCTCTGGTAAGATAAATTGACGCGAGAAGAGAAAGGGCTCTGTGACCATTATTCCGAGAACTTCAACAAGTAGCCTTTGGAGCCTTGGTGCGTGTTGGAATCCCCACACAGCGCGGGAGTTCTCGAGCGGTGCCCCGAAGGTAGTGGCGTGAATCCCTAAAAACTCGAGGAGGGGTAAAGAGTGCGAGATGTTATTGAACAGGACGAAGGAGCACAATAGAGCGGTGACACTTAGGCTGGTCCATCGCGATGACGTAGGCAAAATCATTGCAAGAAGGGGGTGGCGCGCAATATCGGCACTAGCGTAGATGGAGACCATGAGGGGATGAGACCCTGATCGTGCCAACAGAATACCGAAGCGGAAGACGTATTTTGTGTGGTTCGCATACCTGTCCATAGATAGCCCGATACATGACCATAATTTGGCCGTTGCCAATGCCGTACATCTCCAGCTCGCACAGACCTGGGACAAAACCCATGGCGCGCTCTTGGTATCGAGACAGTCGAACTCGTTAGAAACGGCAATCTCGATGCGGTTTGGGATACACGCCGTGAATATTTCGATGAGCACGTCTTGTGGTAGCCCGCGAACTGGATTTAAGAGTGCCTTGGCGTCCGCAACGCGTTTGACATGCAGAGCCTGCTCCTTGAGGAGAGCTTCGAGTGTTTCTCTTGTAGCGGAGATACGTTGCTGTAAGACGGAGAGGTAGCTGTCGCCGTCACGAACGATAGCCTCAAGTATCGCAAGCTCTATGGGATCAATAGGCGGGTCATTGGAAGAGAAAAGTTCGGCCATTCGTGATGGAGCGAGACCTGGTAGGGCGGGCCTTTCCGTCGACGTAAACCCGCAGTCAGGACAGTTCGAGCCACTGCCTACGAAACGACCTTCTGGTTCCAAGCTCGTAGCGATTGAATTCGAAAGGCGTGCAGGTGGCGTCTTCATTTCTTTGAAGCTACATAAATCAGGTTGGTGCCGAAAGAACAGGACGACTCACCTTCTGTTCGATGGTTAGCGGTAGTCGTCGTGTACGAAGTCCTTTGGCGAGGAATGTAGCGTACGAGCAGTGACAAAGGCTGATGGGGGTGCAAAAGAGATATCGCTGAATGCAGACTGCTGGCTTGTTGAGGAGGTCAGGAAGCAAAGGCTAGTTGATGATCGGAGACGGCACCGGGCCGCGTCCCGCGGGCAATCCAACCAGTCAGTAGACGAGAGGTCCAGACGACGTTTGTCTGGCATCTTTTGATTCCATTGGTTTAGCAGCTATAGCGTTTATATGTATTCTAAGGTAAAGCTGAGTCAATACACAAGATCCATTACACCTGATTTTTTCGGCATGATGAAGCGACATGTCACATTGATGCTCGCTACTCAGCGCCGCTCAGCAGTCAGGCCTACCAAAGGCCTACTCGAAGTACATAATAAGGTCTTCCTCATCTCTGACATCAATTAGCCTCGGCATAATTTCATTTATACGATCTTCGTGGCCGAGACCATTTTCTTGGGATAGCCGTATGAGATTATCCCATGCAACCTTTGCTGACGGAACATAATGGAAGTAGCGGCATCCATCTATGTAAATCGACCGAAACATCCACATGTCGACGAGGAGCCTGGCATCTTGGTGGTTGGACCGCACCCACGAAGTCAACGGTCCCAAGTCGGTTTCTGCAAGAGCTTCAGCAGCTGCGAGGTACGTGCTGCGCGCGGCCGCTGAAAGATGTTGGTCGAGTGGTGGGTATACTTCTGTGCTGGAGGTGAGAGCTTCATGGTACGAGAAAGCAGCGAGGAGTGGAGGTACTATAATTTGCTACATGAGTGTGTGACACACATTCGAAACAAAGCATAGGAAGACCCACGGTACGATAATTGGCAGTGAATTCCGGGGTCCGATACCTTGGAAGTAATTCCAAGAATAATGTGTTCGATCCGAGAGTCGCTGCAGAGTAACAAGTCGGTAAGTCCTTGCAAGTATCATCAGACGATCGTCAATCTCCGAGTCGGGATTTGGAGGTCACCTTGAACAAAGCGAGATACTGCTTCAAACAGGAGGCCCTTTTGCTCCCGTGCATGCTTTAGCTCAAAATCGTTCTCCAGACTCCGTAGACGGTCTAGCTGACGCTGAAGGCGTCTTTCGAGTTGTTCCATGATGATGGCAGATGTAGAGATGGCTTAGGGGTTATTTTTACGAAATAATGTCTCACTGTGAGACTATGAGTCGTCGTCGCACCGGCAGCAGTTCATTTGCTGAAAATATTGTACTGTAGCAAAGGCAGGATTATGCCAACGATATAAAATGAAAGATTATAAACTCAAGCGACAAGAAGACTCACAGCGATTTACATGATGTTTTATTGACCTAAGCAGATCAAGCATATTGATAGAAAACAAGCGTTTGGCACGCCATGCATCAGATGGAAGACGTCACGGTCTTCGAAGATGGACGTCTGCGTTAGGAAACCAACCTTCCAAAACGAGTCTACCCCTGACAATCCTAACACTGACAAATACACCGTCATCCTACCGCGGTCCATGACAACCTCACACCACCACCCCCACCACCTTGCTCGTCAGTCTCTCTCTAACGTAGACGGGTCAATATCATTATTCCGTGCGTCCCAAAGCTCCCTGAAGCTCTTCACTTCTGATTAATCTCACTACAGACTTCTTTATGACCTCATGACATGGAATCCATAGACTACATCGACATTCCGCCGTGGGCCGCCCGAATCAAGTCTGCACCTGCCAAATCAAAGTCGCGCTGTCGTCCTACCCCTTTGCCAATTCGAACCTCGCTGCCCCACCCACAACCAGACAACCCTCATCCCCAACCAACTAGCTTACTCTCACCTACAAATGCCGCACTCAACTTTCTGCCCAACGTTCTTATGTCTTCCGTTCCTACCAACCCGCCTCCAGAGAAGTCAAAGAAACGGAAAACGGGCCAGCCGCCTTTGTTGTCTGTGAAGGACCCGCTGTCTTTAGCCATAATGTCGGCAAACTTTCGGCGTTTCGTGTCCAAGGTCGGACCGGTGTTTTGGCTGCAGGATCGCGTGGAAGAGATTGTACTGTGGAGGAGAGGGTGGAAGGTGACTTCAACGTGGATAGCCGCCTACGCGTTTCTTTGTGCGTGCCTTTTCTCTCATCCTGTGGTTTTCTTTTCTGACTATTTTATCTCAGGTTATTTTCCTCGACTTCTGTTTCTTCTACCTCAAGTGGCCATCATAGCTGTTATCTTGGCTACATATAAATACTCACCGCCATCCTCTGATCCGTCGTCGACAGTCCAGGAGGAAGAGAGCGTAGCTTGGCAAGCCAATATACAGGCCATACAGAACCTCATGGGATTCTAGTCAGTCTCAACTTTTCCTTTCTATTATTTTTATTCATAAACCCTTCGTAGTTCTGACGCTTACGATGCTGTTCATCCTCTGGTACTCAATCTGACCCACCGAACTCCTTTCACTCTTCCCCTCCTTACCCTTGTGACCCTGAGCCTTATACCCGGGATGCCATTCGTATCCTTGCCCTCCCTCCCGATTCGCACCATCTGCCTCTCTCTGGGTATCGTGCCGCTCGCACTAACCAATCCCCACATCCAATCATCTCTCCTCGTTCTCCGACACGTCGACAGAAACCTCCGCTGGCTCCGATCCAAACTCGGATTGGACCCCAAACTTCCCCTAACAACCTTCGTCCAGCGATTGATTGACGACAACAACCTCGCAGACTCGTGCTGGACCGCAGAGATGCGTGAAGTGGAACTCTTTGAGAACGAGCGCCATTTGGACGCTCAGGGGGACACGGAGAAGAGCTGGAGTAAGGAGAATTTGAAGAGCGACGAGCGAAGCGCGTGGACAAGAGGTCCTGATGGTTTGGGCGGATCTGTTAGGTTCGTTGGTTTGTCTATCTGCCATGTCCGACAGACTACTCATCGGGGCTCTCTGTGTAGCAGCAATCTAACATTTACACTCGAACCTGGGTGGCATTTTGTGCAAACCGAGGACTGGAGGCTAGATGTGGATGCGACGTGGACTGCGCAGGGCGGGGATTCGAGTATGCGTCTGCTGTCAACATCCCTTGCCATTTTAATGTCCTTTTTTCTAGATGGCTGGGTGTACACCAATGATTCTTGGCTGGATCCGAGACCGAGTAACATTGGTGGCGGGGCTGCGACAAGGAAAAGGAGATGGGTGCGGCGGATATGGTACAATCCTCCAGTCGACAGCTAGCGTGCTCCTTTGCTTGTACCCGTGCATACGAAGAGACAACCGATGCTTGTTTGCTGAGGGATCACCTGTGTGGGTCCGGTTCCAAGCAATCTTCCAGGGCTCTAGAACAAGAAGAATATTTCTTGATGGCTTTCCAAGCTAGCACTTGTAATGAAGTAAGAACAAGGGACCATCGTGTTCTTTTCCGCGGAAACGCGCTGTTTTGGCATTCAGTCAAGAACGTGCATGACGGTCCATGATCTCGATTCTCCCTCCACCAATGATGGCATGCCATGAGTACATGTCTAATCCTCCGACTTTCCGTAGGGGGAGACTGAACATGTGCTGATGGGGATCGGTCCATCTTCGGTCCCCAGGGTGCGAGGGCTTGCTGTTGTCCCGATGTCATAGCAGGGGGGATGGAGGGTACGTCTCTGAGAAGAATGAGCTGGATACATGCGCGTTCAAAGCCATGCAAGCGCGCACCATGTTCTACGCCTTGACTTTCCTTTCACATCTTTGTGGATGCCTCGCCTGCCGACACTTCTCGACAACACTCGATGTACGCCCGTGACATTAGTCTAGATCTCACGCTTCGTTTTGTCTATGGACAGGACCCTCTTGAATAAGATGTGGATATATGCGCATACGGTGGGAGCCAAACATCGTGTTTGACCGGTTTTCCGTAATCCTTCCAGGCTCGTTGGTTACGCACGAAAACACTCGATGTCTCTAGCGCCATGGACTGGTAGCCCTCTGAGAAGGATAGACAGTAGAGAGAGTAACCGTGGCACGGCTGAGGGAGGCCCGACAGTGTAATGAAGATAGGTGTTGACTGGTAAAAGGGAAAGAAGTAAGTAGAAGTAAGTTGGGACGTCAAGGAAGGCAAGGCGCCGATCGTTGATCAGCGCGTCATTTACCGAGGATCATCGACATCAAGTTTAGTAAAGCTTTGAGATCAGCATTGACCGTATTATCTAATGTTTTACGAAGCTGTATATATGCTACAATCCCTGCATCAGATTGCCATCCGCCGTGTCTTCCACCAATCCACCTCCATCAATAACCTTGCACCCAATATCATCTCTTCCAAGTTCCTTGAAGAACCCGTCCTCGCTCACATACACCTCCTTCGTCGTCCGCTCCAGCACCAAATCCTCCCCAACCAGCCTGAGCCACTCTATCACCGGTTTAGTCATCCACCGCGTCACCGACCCATCCTTGCCCGTCTCGAACCAGCCGAGATGTCCGCCCCCGGGGGTGACAGCGAGCACCACACTCGGGTTATCCACATCATCCGGGACCTTTTGCACGATAGGGTCGTCTGCAGCGTTGAGAGCCAGAAGCGGTACCCGCACGTCAGGGAGCACATAATGACTTGAAGCCCATGTGTAATAGTGCCTCGCTGAAGGGAATGGGAATATCGGTGGCGCGCCGCCGGCTTTGGACGTGAATTGCTCGTCGAATTGCTCTAGGGTGGGGGACTTGAGGGCAAAGGCGGCGTGCATGGCTGTGGTCACGTAGTGGTCTGGTTCGCGGGATAGAGAGGCGGTGTGTCGGGAGAGAAGGCGAAGGAGGTTGCTAGCCATGCCTTTGGAATAGGCGTATTTTCCCCAGAGAGTGCCTTCCATGGCGTCGTTATTCTTGCTGAGATCCCATGGCTGTAGAATTAGAAGTCAGAAGTGAAAATAGAAGGATGACGTTAGTGACTGTTTAGTCCGGTCAAGTCGCAGGATGAGGATACACTTGTGATCGAGCCGCTTGCATAGACATGACAGTTTGTGGATGATGAGAGAAGATCTGACCTCGTCATGAACAAAACTTTGGGGATTTCGAGCAGGGTTCCGAGAGAGAACCATAAACTCGAAGTCCCTAAAATCGCAGTTTATGACGAAGTCAAATCGCGCTCTTCACTCGCAGAAAAGACATGTCACTGGAAACGGCTGTAATCCATCGATGCGCTTTGACCCGGGCTAAACAGCACCATAAAGCTGGCAAGTAGACTTACACAGGCCAACACACATGCAGCAGATAGACGACTGTACTCCTTCTCTTCTGCGAGGTATCGCACAATGACATTGGCTCCCAAAGAGAATCCTAGACCAAACAATGGCGCTTTGGGGTACCGCTGCGAGATGTAGAAAAGAGCCTGGCGCAGATCGTCCGTGTAACCAGCAGAGTAGAACTGATTACTGGTCAATGGGATACCGGCACCTAAAAGACATGAATGGATGGGAGGGGCAAAAAGTAACAACACTCACATCCGCGAAAGTTGACCACAACTGCTCTATAACCCAGTCCGCCTTTTTCCACCGGTAGGCATGCCGTCGCCAGGATGGTTCGAACGTAGGATTCGTGGGAGCCACCTGTAAGGCCATGCATGACAACGACAACGGGTGTGTCCTCCTTGAACGAGTCCTGATTCGGCGGTGTAGAGTCAAGTCCTCTGTCGACACCCTCAGTTTTCCAAGATAACGAAGGCAGCAGCCAAACACTCACAGTGTACCACCATCAACGAGTCGCAGATACGTTCTACCCACCGCTTCAGCCACATTTCTAGTAAACACACCAAAGCTAACGCACCTCTTGTAAACAACGTGATCCGTCTTGGAAAAATCCCCCATGACGCAGTATATAAGTTGCAGATGTCCACTAGACAGCCTATTAGTTCCCAAGAACAGTACTGAGGACGAGCAAACACACTTTGGCAACCACCACGCAGGCACAAACTCCCCCAGAGCCAACGTTGGGCACCGCTCCTCGATAACCTGCCGGAGGTTACTCCGTATCGTCTCCTTCGTCTTGGTGCGAATCGTCACAGCCAAAGGCGACGAGGGGTAGAATATCCTGGTTTTCCCGGTAGAGCTGAAGGCGGCACCCATAATAAGTACAAGGAGGGAAGATTAGGTGGCAACTCGGGGCCAACGCATCATAGTGTCGGAGCAGAAATGTTGTATTGGGGCGGTGGATCGGAGGCCGAGTAAGCATTTAGAAGCCGCCGGCTAGGATAGATACCGAGCCGGAGTGGGTCCTGGACTTTCAGGCTGGACGCGAGTTGGATGCGTCCATTGGCAGCATGCAAAGTGTTCACTGTATCTATAGCGTAGCACCTACTACAGTTCCACTGATCGATAGCATGTCATTTTAATCACGCATTGGAAATGAAGCTTGTCGCCTGACCTCGCCTTAAGCTTGTTCTAAGAAGGCAAGGAAGTAATAATGATATTCCACCAAGCATTTCATTTTGTAGGATTTAACTTGTCACCGTTATTTCCAGTCTGACAGATTTATTCCACGTAGCGATTCATGGTGGCGAGAGGGAAAAGGTCTTACGCAAACGTACTAACAGGGTGAATATCATGTCAGTATTCATTAGCTCACCGTTCATTTTTGATATCCTTTTGCCACGCCGCGACCTTGCTGACATTCCGTTCTCATAAGTAGTCATCTCGCTAGCACGGGAAGAAAAGGGCCATTATTTGAATAAGAAAGTAGCTTCACCAGTCTGTCGACCCCTACCATGCATATGGACTTCCCTTATGTTACGCCTGTCCTATACTTATCAATTGTGTAAGTCCAATGGATCACGCCAAGTCCATCTAGGGATTCACCAACTAAGATTGAATCTTGACCGTAGTTTTGAGAGATTTAGCAAAATCACAAGGGCATTCTTGCTACCCTGAACTCCATGCCAGGGCAGGCGATTCCTGACGGTACTTCCGGGGGAACCAAATGGACATAACCATAATGTTACTAGTAATACACGAGTAACATTATGTACTTCAAGTTACCACGAGCCCGGGAAGAAAAGGATTACAGACCTGCTGAGTGCTTGACCCTCTAACAAACCAACATGCTTGCGATCATGTGTGCTTGAATGCCGACAAATTATTGTGACAGACTGTCAAAATCTTCTCCAATGCACAAGGATAGGACACAATGCTTTCCCATTAACGTCACGTTAACCAAACTCTCCAGATGATCCCTTCGTCGGACTTCCGTACCGTAGTTTTCATTTAATCTCCGTTGATCATGGAGAATCGAAATGGCCAGACCCTTGAGAACTGGAGACATGTCCATGACAGCGGTCATCTTCTCTGCGACGAGGATTCGGGAAAGTGTGGGGTGGGAAAGTGGGAAGCAAGGTGTGTACGGTCCCGGTCCGAACCACCGACTCGGCTAGCACATGATCAGGACGCGTCGCGTCCGCGGGCCGGTAATCGAATTTGAACTGTTTGTATTTGGGGGCGAGTCGCGACGCGAACTGGATGCAGTACGTCTCTTTCTTGGCTTGGGAATATTTTTCCTGCTGAAATTACTACAGTCCATCAGCCCATGCGTAACGATGACTTGGTATGGGACTTTCCTGCCTTTCTTTTCGATTTCTTACCCTTTACTTTTAGGAGATAGGATCTTCACCAATGATGTGGATCTCAGAAGTTCCGAATTATTTCATAAAATGACATGTACTAACCTGATTTGCTACCCCGGGAAAGGACGGGGGTGAACGACGCTACTCACGGAAGAACAAGGATGCAATGGACCTAAATTCCGGGTAAAATAGGGTATAGTCTACATATGACCTCCATGGATCTATTAATGGAACGTGAAAGGGGGTATACGATTGCACGAAGTGACCAATGAGCGTTTCATGGGCTCTCACGTATCATCAAACCCTGTTTGATACCAATAATGACGCGTGCTCTTGACCTGCTTCCTGAGCCTGATACAAACAATGCGAATCATCGTCACCTGTTCGTGTTCATGAGAACAATCCCTGCGGACATTTGATCGGTGATAAAGTCGCCCACGGACAACATCGGGCATTGTGAGTTCAGTGGCAATATAATTCCTCAACCTCAACGTCTTCGGATTTACTCTGCGGCGGTTCGTAATCGAGGTATGGGATGCAGTCCAATAAGACTGCTGAATCAAAAATAGTCTGCGTCACGAGTTATATGAGTGTCAAACCCCAGGTTAAATGTAGCTCGAAGCTTACCCATAGCCTGACGATCACAGAGTTCAGGACCTTGAATTGCGACGCGAAGATGTTGTGCTTGGAGCGAGCATCCCACCGTTCGGCGGCGTCCAGGAGTTTAAGAACACTCCCGAGCTTGGATCCGCTCTTCACCTTTTCATTCGCGTACGTTGATGGCGACCGGGCGAAGGTGTTGTTCATGAATATAGCTTGTCTGATTCTGTCCAAGCGCTCAGTGATGAGAAGAGGCAAACCCTAGATGGAAGGAAACAATATACACCTGTCGATTGTCCTTGCGAGGTCAAGGAGAGAGTTGGTATCCATAATGCTCGACTCGACAGCCGCCCATATCCCAAAGACAGCCTCGTCTAGGAGCACTGCAAGGTTATGTAGAGTGGGCGGTGGATCGCGCAGCAAAGAGAAATGGGAGGCGAGATCTTCTATGCAAGAGTGGATGTCCACTTTTGCTAGAGAAGATGCCGTTAACTACGCGAAAATCAATCAGAGAAGCTGAGCGGACAAATAAATTGGTCTTACATATGGCAAGTATATGTTGTGAGTAGACAGGACATCCATCGTGTAGGAGGACAAAGAGAGAGGGACGGACATAAACGAGTAGGGAACTTGACGAAGGGCAAGAATCTGCTCCGCTCAACCTCCGAGCATTAATAGGTCGAAGCCATAAGCACACCCTCTGAGGTGCGCCCGCATTGATCCGCAAGCATGTTTCAACCACGTCGAGATAGCCGCAGAATTATAGTTCATCGAGATTCACGTTGTACAAATCTGCGGGACAGTGTCATACAGAGCGTCCATATGAGAAAGAAATGTGGCGGACCCTGGCGGACCTGACAGTTTCGTTGGCAATATTGCCCCCGGGTTCCGCGACGCATCAAATTCAGACACCAGGGGCTTCGTCCATCTCGCGATTATTTCGTGTTTTACGAACAAGAAATAGAACGTTATGGTTAACTCGTGAGGGAAATTACTGTACATCTGTCAAAGGAATGTGATACCGACAGGTCGGGACTGCCTCGAGACTTGCGCGTGTCATCTGCGGCACCAACTTTGAGGGAAGAAGCAATGTCGAGGCAGGTCATCTGGGGAGAACCGGGTTAGATGAAGATGCTTATCGGAAACTATCGGGAGCAAACCTATGAAATGCGCCCCTCTGGCGATCGCTCGTCCGATCGTGGATTTCCCCAAGGCGACGCGTTGTGGGCGGGGCGCCGTCCCGGTCCCGACTGGACGCCCAAGAGGTCGAGACAAGAAAGGGCGGCCAAGAGAAAGGAGAAAAACGAAGGCTAGTACTGCGCGTACGCATGGATAGCCCCCATCTAGGGAAACGCAAGTAATTCAGGCCCCTAAGGGCTTTGAAATGAAAACCGGGGGGACTAAATTCCTTCAACACACGTAACACTGGGTCGGAAGCGACGATAGAGACCTTGTCTCAGGATAGGATCCACAAGGACAGCCCTGCACCAATTTAGGCCAGACTATATGCGGTGAAAGCGGGAAATATAGTCGCATATAACCGGGTTGAGCCCGTATCGCAATCCTCTGTAAGTGAGAAAATGAAATGCGGGGCCCCATACGGAGAGATCCAGTGTATCTGTATACGCATACAATAGCCTCACGGCCTCGAAGAAAAAGTAGAAGACGTTCTCGTAAGAGACTTCGAAGCTCCGAATGCCCGGAGCGCATATAAGCAGCCCCAGCTAAACTTAAGCGAGAAAGTGCGAGATATATCTTGCATATAATCAGCTTTTTGAGATACGCAGGATGGAGCATATCATCACATACCTGAATCATACAGCACACAGTACATACAGTTCCATTGCGGCCCTTCATGTTCCGTGACGTACTGGGACGTCGAGGCAGCCACGTAATGCGAGGCTATCAGGGGAAACTCTCGAGTGATATAGAAGGATATCTGTCGACAATGGACGAAAGGGTGTCGTCAAGCTGAACTTGGAAACACCAGTGGTAAATGGACCAGTGTATTCCTTGGTAGAGATCCTTCAGAAATACATCCAGCGGGACTCATCGTAATTGTTTTTCCCATCAGTCAATCCCCTACGAAGAAATCTAAGTTATCTTTTCATTCTTATCATGGCTTGTCGGTGACTAACCTATGCAACTACTAACAATACGAACGTCACCCCGTCACCCGCCGAAAGAGCGCGCGCCATGAAGCCATGAGTCGACAAGCACTGAAAAATAAGGAACTGCAGAGGCTAAGTCCTATTGTCGTCATGGAGGCGAAAGCGTTGGGAGTTGATTTCAAATTCTGCAGGCGGTTCTTCCGTCCCAGCAATCGGGCCGGAGTCCGTTGGTTGCTTTCCCTCATCCCAACTGCCCCTCGATTGGTGCGACTTCTGGAATCGATGTGTATCCCCGAAACATCTATAGCACATTCTCACCCATTATACACCTTCTCACCTTACATGAAGCTTTGGCTACCAAACAAGGCGACAATCCCCAGTTAGAAATCTCTCAGTACTGTCAGCAGCAGGCGAGTTTCCGTTACAAAGATTCAAATTCAATGCCATATCTGGTATTGTGTTGTTGCTCTTTGCAGATGCAAAATCGCGTGGTGGTGGTGATCCAGCACGACATAACAGAAGAGCATGCCAAACGAAAGGAAAAGCCAGTCAAGGGTGTTGCGCTTCTAATATGTACCCTCAATGGATCACGACCTTCGGAAGTTGGATTACTCTCGTCTCACGACTCATCTATCTACTGCTAAGTAGTCCTGCTATCTTTGTTTCCAGCGCCTTGCGTGGCCTTGGACCGTTTCCCAGATACAGAGAAATCACGCTGACTAGCGATCTCCTAGTTGGTATGATCCTTCTAGATTGACCACTTGACCTTTAATGTCCAGACTCAGAATATAACATACCTACGGGGACAGTAACTGGACCTCCCGAAGCAGAACCAGCAGCGCGGCTCAACTGGTGAAAACGAAAGGCTTCACGCTCATCGAGGACATGTCGCATTTTGTCTTCTCAGGGACAAGAATTACACCTTTCTCAGAGTGCGGTCCAAAGAAGGAAAGCCTGTTATGATTTCAAAGAAATCTGCCACTTCCGTTGTGGCCTTCGTTCGGTCATCGACGCCTTTATAAACCTGGATGACTTACGTTTACCGTCTTTTCAACCACACACCCTGCCACCTGCGCCCCGTTCCTCTTTCCAAGACTTACAGTTAAGTATCGCCAATATACTGTACATAAAGTGAGTAGAGGTAAGACCTCGCAGATGCCAAGGCGCTCTTAAATCCCATTCGCAAACTACCAAAAGATGTGCTCATAAAGATCTTCACTGCGTGCATCCCCAGCCGCATCGACGATATGATCTATGCATTTCCTGGCGAGTATGACTCGCTTGATACCAAGAATGCGCCGTGGGTGTTGTCCCAGGTCTGCGCGAGCTGGAGACGTGCCACTTTGGCAACGGCCAAACTGTGGTCATGCATTAGCCTGGCGATGGACAAGTATGTGAACCACATGGAATGCATCTTCCGCTTCAGCATTCTGTTGGCACGAACGGGCGCCAATCCTCTCATGGTCTGCATCGATGCTGATGCCGATTTCTCGCGCCACCCCCTTCTTGCAATGGTTTTGCCTACGTCGTCGCGATGGACCGATCTGAGTGTGACGGCTCCATTACTTTCCTTCCTCCCGTTCAACAACATATCGCATGCTTTGCCTCTCCTCCAGTTTCTGGATATCCGTGTGACTGGTGCGGGCACTTCCGTGGGAGGATTCCAATCCACCCATGTTGTTCGTGGATTCGAATACGCCCCCAACCTCCGCTGGCTGAATCTTGACGATCAAACGGCGCCAGGGCTCACTCCATTTTCGCAGTGGTTGAGATTACCGATGGACTCGGAAAAGGTTTCGCGATTGAATGCTTTCACCACGCCTTCTGATGCGGCTTCTCTCTTGGAGTGGCATGGGGCAAAGAACACGAAGGAATTTTGCCTTTCAATGCTTACTTGTCCTGGTCTACTACAGCAGACCGTTGATGTTCCAACGATCAGACATACTCTGCTACAGAACCTCAGTGTCACTGAACAGGCATCAGAATGTACCCCGGGGTCAATTGCGGAGCTTGTATCCCATCTCTGCCTTCCTGCGCTGCAAAAATTGACACTCATTTACAAAGAAGGGCCAATTATCTTGCCGACCATAGACCATGATACCACTCCTGTCTTGACCGACCTCGAGATCTTGTCAGATCCTCCTACGATACTGGATGAAAATTCAGTAATCGACATGCTAAGGTGGACCCCGAGACTAAGGCACCTCGAGCTGGCAGTAAAATTTACGACACCTGACATTATCAAAGCTCTTGGGGACGTCGAAGATGAAGTCTTTGAGCTGATTCCATGTCTGGAAACCATCTCTTTAATGGGCGCTGAGTTTCAGTTTGATGACTATGGTCATGTAATTACTGAGATGGTTGAGGCTCGATCTAGGACAGAACACGAGGGTGTGGCTTTCAGATTCTTGGAGGAGGTCTATTTGAACGAAGAGATAGGAGATGAGGAGATCTGGGAAGAACTGTGTCATGGAGGCCTGAAAGTATTTGTTATAGCAACATAACTGGTATACGGACCAAAAGTACATGTTTTGTCGCAGACCAGCTGACATTTTTAAAAAATGCGAGGAGCGTACGCCGGCTCGTCTTGTTCGACAAATGTTATGCCCGTTTCTTCACTCTTTATATTGATCGTGCGTTAACGATTAGCATGGGGACAGTGCGCGAGAATGGACCAGCAGAGTCAAGTTGGTTAGTGAGTTCAGGACCGGCTTGTGGCACAGAGGAAAACAAATGGCATTGTATAAAGTTGCAGTACTACGTCCATGCACCCCGCTCGAATACTCCAAACCTATTTTCTGTGGCAGCAATTTGAGCCTTTGAGGATCAATCACGACTCGCAGGCGGGCTTTGGGTCATCATGAGGTCAGAAGAAAAAACGCGTTCAACTCAGGAAGCTCCAAATAGTGGAACCAGTTTTTATATAACGTCGAATGAGGCCACAGTATAGGATATCGAGGTGTCCGTCGCGGTAAGCCGACCAAGCGCACAGCCACATAGGGGACGTCACAGGCGCGTCTGTCATTGCACATGTGATTTGTGACACTAACGTCACCCAAACATCGACCGTCATCATCTGCTCCGCTAGAGTCGTAGACCGGCAGCAGAACTGTGCATTCCATCCGTTTTCAGGTAATACCGTTTCCAGAAGTACCCGAAAATGAACCCCACCGATTGTTATTGTCGTTTTTCAGCTCGGGTTTGAAAGAAGCATCGAACGACAAAGTTGGTGACAGTGGTGGTTTGTGTGTATCATTATTGGCATTGCATATCGTATAATCGTGATTCTTCTCAGGTATTGATCTTTGTCAACAGCGCCCCAAAGCCTGGCTGATTGATTCTCTTGTTCTACAGCTCCGATTTCGAACCGAAGCACTTTAAACGACCTCAGTAACGGTGGTTAATCCTATGACAGGTATGCTATCTCATTCACTCGGCGCATGCGATGCTGAAATGCTATATTCTCTCTGATAGATGGACAAAATTCTCCAGGCCAATACTCTGACGCATCCGAGTCACTCGACGTCAGCCTGTCCCACCTGTGGTTCTATATCTCTCCGATCTGAGGCAGTGCGGGAGCCTCCCTCAGCTGCGCTACTGAAGCTTCTACAATCCAACAACTTACCTTCTGACGTAGAGCGTGTGGAACTCATCGCAACCGCCTCCACATGGACGTCTCAAATCTCAGATCTCGACCAGGACATCGCTCAAGTGCAGGCAACGCTGAAAGCCCTCGTTCTCAAGCGAAGTGGGGTGTCACAGAACCTGAATGACGTTAAATCCACTCTGCATCCCATTCGATCCATTTCTGATAGCATTCTTCGGGAGATATTTTTGCGGTGCGTGAAGGGTTGGGACGACTTCGTTACAGCAACCACTGCCCACAATTCTCTTGACTCCAAACATCCCCCTTGGACGTTATCTCAAGTCAGCCACCAATGGAGGCACGTAGCCCTGTCGACTCC
This sequence comes from Armillaria borealis, assembly GCA_030435635.1. Classification (NCBI taxonomy): domain Eukaryota; kingdom Fungi; phylum Basidiomycota; class Agaricomycetes; order Agaricales; family Physalacriaceae; genus Armillaria; species Armillaria borealis. The sequence goes on along the minus strand of JAUEPT010000015.1, from coordinate 448,322 downwards.
ACGGTTATGGTCATCCATTTCTCTTAACTTCTACGCACAGCGGTCGGATGAAGACTTGTCCTGGTCTTTCAAGTTCGGGATCCATCTGCAGAGAGCCGGCCATAGTCAACTTGCTCTCAGAATATCCAGTTATAAAGACATCGCGAAACAACCTATCATGCCTATGCTTCTAACGAGCATGAGTCAATGGGGACGTTTACGAGTCGGGATGCCCTTCGCTTCATTCTCTCCTCTGTCTCTCTCTGCAACATATCTCAATTCACTTGTACAGCTTATCATCGATGACCCTTCGTCAGGCTACCACCCTTGCAAAATCGACACCTTTCGCATTGCGCCAGCTATCGTAGATCTCAAGACGTCTCCTCGAATTGCCCCTTACCTCGATTTACCCTGGAAAAACTTGGTCAATTTCCAGTGCGAGGGACTTCACTCTGACCGAAACTTGCAACTGCTTCACAAGTTCGAAAGCGTAGAAAAACTTTGTCTTCGTTTTAGTAGCTGCGGGGCAGGTTGCGGGCGATTACGGGAGGAAGTCGTTCTTCCGAGAGTCAAGTTTCTCAAGCTGAGTGAAGGGGACGACTATGCGAAGACGACCATCGTCGACTTTTTTTCAAAAGCAAAATTGCCGTCTCTGACTACTTTGATCCTCATCTATAACCACCATGGAAAGTTGGATTTTCCCGTCATCGACGCCGCTTCTTGCCCTGGACTACAGACGCTAGACATTAGATGCAATCGTTCACATCATGCCGAAAATCCCAAACGAATAGCAGCCTTCCTTTCCACGACACTGAATATCAGCTCGCTCACTATCTGCGCAAACGGTCTCAATAAAGTAGTCATTTCGAAGCTCGTTCGTCAGCAAGGGGAGTCGGACGCGATGCCTTATCTTCGAGTCCTTGATCTGCGGGGCTCAGAGATTACGGTTCGGCACGAATTGATTGTTAATATGGTTCTATCTCGGTGCAAAGAACTAGACGCACCCGGAAGCATGCATATCTTGCTGGAGAAACTATGCCTTGACGAGCCACTCGTGCTCAAAGATCTTCGAGTGGCTTCTCGATGGGAAGAAGCAGCTGAGCAGGGGCTACATGTTTGCTACGGAAAAGACTCGGACTAGTGGATCAACTTAATGAATGCTTTTCGACAAAGGTACAGTAGCATTATCTTCGCATTTCCCCCTCCGCTGACAGTAGCCATAGATCAAATATTTCTCGGAGAATAGTGCGTTTAGTACCAAGGTATGGAATCGGGGGCATCCGAAGAAAACGGTTTTCGAGGCGAGTAATACTAGGGCGTGTATACCCCAGCCGACGGCACGAGAGGAAGGTTTCCGCCATCAGAACGTACTTCAATGACGGTGACGTTGCCGAGAACACCAATTTTAAGAAGTGGTGAACGATAAAAAAAGAACAACGAAGGTAAGGTATGGAACACTGGTAAATTGAGATGACCGTGTTGAAGAAGGGAAATCGGCTTAGAGTTAGTGTTACTGAAAAATACGGCAAGGACTGTATCGAATTATTTCCGATATCACGGTAGGATAGATTGGAAGTTACAGCATTAGGCGCTGGTTCACAGTGTTAATTGAGACCCAGTTAGATTCTCAACGCGCACAACGACACCATTCTTCGAGATTTCTATGGAAATATGCATTTGAGAAAACGGTAAATACCTTGACTGTCATTAGAAAAGACCCGTAACGAATAAACACCAAACGACACCCAGTAAGGTATAGCGAATATTAAAATTTGAATATAGAATAAACCGGTATGCATGGACAGTACTTAGCTCAGAACACTAACGATCAAAAGTGTATCAGCGGAATAGGTACGATTGAAGTGGTCTGGAGCTCGCCCGTGGTCCAATCCGTCTTAAGAGACATATTCCACCGCCGCCTCCATCCATCGCCTCGTAACCCTGCATATATCTCCTCGAACGTAGGATCTTCCAATAATGCTAGCTCCAAGGCCTTGGCGCGGAGTGCCGTACTATTAGAGTGGTCAACGTCAATTCTAGTCAGTAAAAAAAGTGCGTATCTGGGAGCGGTATACAGAATAGCCTCGGGGTCCTTGTACGCTGGGAGCGACATCACCTTGTCGTGGTTCTCCTGCGTTGAACTTGGCGACATGCTTATGTTCGTCCAAATAGGTGGCTCTAACCCAGTCAATCCTAGTAGAAATGTGGTACGTACGACACAAGTTTTTCCCTCGCCAATTAATAAGGAAGCCAGGATGGAGGACCTGCTCTACTGGACGGCGCCGAGAGAGCAACTGTTTCCTGGCCACTGTACACGTCGCACGCGTCTGAAGTACTCTGGGTATTTGGTGCGGAGGCAGCAGCGTAGTGGAAGGGGGCTGGAGTGGGGGCGAAAACAAAGACAACGAGAGTAGGCAGGACTAGGAGAGACAGCATCCCTCACTGATGGGTCCGACAGGAAGAGGACGTAGGCAGGGTCGGATGTGAAAGCCCAAGTGGTGATCTCACTTTGGGGTGACGAGAGCAGTAGTCTGGGGAAGTTGGGAAAGGAAAAACCCCAAAAGCTGACCTCATAATTTCATTGAACGACGTAGAATCTCGCCGTCTTTCTTGACAGGGGGATGATCGTGAATCTTGATATTAGCTATGCTTGCATGTACCTTGAGACTTGTAAAGGAGGGGGTACATGTTGGTTCAGAGGCAAAATTGATGGTACAAAGACATATTGCATGCTCCGAAGCCAGTGTCGAGGTGACCACGAACGTCACCAGAAAGAATGCGATATCGCGAGTTGGCATCTGCATGCAAAAAAAAAACAGCAAAGCTGGACCATCGTTCTTCAACGGTGGGGATGCTTTTAGTAGAGAAGGGCGCCGTGGATGTTAGAGGACATTAGGGTGAAGGGGGAAGTTATCTGAGAAGTCAGTGACTGTGAGAGTATGACAAGTACCTGATTTTAAATAGATAGCTAATACAAATGTTCGGATATGGTGTAACGGCTAACATTGCCGCCTCTCATGGATAAATCCGGATTTCCGGGCTTTCCCGCGGCAGCTCGGGGTTCGATTCCCCGTATCCGAACTACAGATGTGGGCTTATGTCTACCTTTTTAGCATGTGAAATTGTCAACGTCTAACTTGCGACTTTGAAGTTTGATGGACCAAGGTCAAAATTTTGGAGTGCCTACTGATTAGAACACAGATTGAACTCGGAAGGGAGTTATACAGACACGCGAGCTTTGGCATAGTCGACGCTGAAGACCTCGACGTTCAAGTAGAGTACATAACCATCGATAGCCAAATACATATACAACTAGCGTGCTACATCACTTTTGCGAAAACAGGCACAACACTTTACGAAGAGAAGAGAGACCGAACAACGTATCCTGAGAACCTGAACGTCAGAACGGTTCTCGACGTAAAGATGTATACACATACCTATCGTATAGGAGAACTGGACCAAGGCGAAGATAAGTTTTAGCCCCAAGTATCCAGGAAAAGGAAGGTGTCGCAGGGTAAGTCAGAGAAACGCAAGAACAGCAGCCTAATTGGAAGAAATCATGTCGCTACGGGGTGAAAAGGGGGAGATGCGTAGCCTACGCGCGCATATAACGAGCTTGCTTGTCCTGAAAGAAAGCAACGGAAACGAATGTCTAGGCGCGCATATAGTCAGACGACGCTTCGGTACTAGATCCAACGCGTACCTTTGAGAGAAACTAGAGCGATGAATTATCTAGGTAAAATGTAGTAGATTCCCAGCATCTCAAAGTAATAGCACGCACCATTCAAGCATTGTGCATACCAAAAACCCTGGGAGCCGGAGCTGGTATCCTACTCTTTCCTGCCGCGGGACGTCTGCGAGGCTGAGTTGGGGCTTGCGATGGTGGGATGTTCTCCGAGTCGACGATAGCGCGTCTTAGCTTAGATTTCGTTATTCTGGGTCTGGATTTCGGCTTTGTTGTGGATATTGATGTACTGGATATCGTCGTGGTGGGTATCGCTTTTGTGGGTATCGGCTTGATGGTGGGTATTGAATTTGATAGGCGAGCCCGAGGGATGTGGAAGGCTCGACGGAGTTGGGAAGAGTGGTCGTGCTGGCCAGGAAGAGTTTCAGTACCGGGAAGGGTATCCTTCTCGTCGTCGTTCGCCTTCTCCGTGATCCGTGATCCTCTCTCCCTTTCTAGCTCCTCGTAATACTCCTTCGAGATCCATTTGATCCGTCGTCCCGGCTGTGTGCAGTCAAGCGCCTCCGCTAGTACAGTCGTGGTGGGTAGCGCCGAACGTGGCTCTTGCAGTCGCCACGTCGTGAGGATACGTATCGCCTTGGGAAGAATCTCTGGTGGAATCGAGAGTAGCAACGAGCCTATCGCCAGGTCGGAAGAGAAGGACGTGTCCGAATCTGGGAGCGCTGAATCGAGGTCGACTTGAGGTATCATGTCGGACGAGTCGACTGGAAATGATATTGAGGTATCCGGCGTGGTGAGCATGGGCGAGATGGTGGTATGAGTAGAACTAGGGGATGTTTCCTTTTTAGGGGCCATAGTATGTACTCAGCACTGAGCACATGTTAAACTCGGGCGACGGGAATCACGACGCGCGTAGTACAACAAACGTACCGTTAACAGCTTGAACTTTGAAGTTTGAATGTAGGCTCAGGCTACAACCCTAGCGCGAACAAAAGATGGAAAACACACACAATTTCGGATACGGGGAATCGAACCCCGAGTGGTCTTATCTCCACTCTCCCATTCTACCTTGATTCTACTAGAAGTGACAGTAATGGTGAACGCAACCCCCCATACTTGACGCAAAAACTCTCAAAAAGATTAATTTAGATGGTAGCAGTACAGTGAGTGATACGAAAGCAAAACAAAAAACAAAACAAAAAATGTCAAGAACGGATCACCATCCCGCGCGCGCGCCAACCATATTAGTATTCATACCCGCGCCGATCCAAGGCGTCGAGAACGGTACATTCATATTATAGTTCAGAGGCGAGAGCAAAGCGCCCGGGTTGGGAGATGCGTAGATTGGGGATGCGAAGTTCGGGGAGAAGGCTGGAGGTTGTGGAGGAGTGGGATAGGTGTTCGGGGCTGGAGTCTTTGAGGGAGGCGGTGGCCCTGACGGCGGGGAATAATTGACAGGAGGGATATAGCCTTGGGCAGGCGGCGAGTTGTTCGGCGCTTGGTAGGGACTCGATTGCGGAGCGTATGGACTGGTTTGGGTCTGCGGTGTAGAATATTGACGGCTGGATTGATTGGGTTGCTGGTACGGGCTCGTCTGAGGTGGTGGCTGGTACGGGCTGGTTTGTGACCGCGGCGTAGAATACGGACGGCTAGATTGATGCTGAATTGGTGGTTGGTACGGGCTCGTCAGAGGCGGTGGCTCATACGGAGTGTACGGGCTGGTTAGTGTCGGTGGCGCAGAATAAGGACAGCTAGGTTGATGCTGATCCGGTGGGTAGTACGAGCTTGTCGTCGACAAAGACGCCGTCGGTGACTCGTCACTCTCCGTCGACGTATCCGAGTCCAAGTCCGAATCCGAATCTGAATCCGAGTCGTCCGGCTCGACCCACTGACCCAATAGATACCTCCCCCTAGGCTTCGTCTTCTCCTTCCCCTTCTTCTCCTTCTCCCGCCTCAACCTCCTCTCCCACTCCCGAATCTCCGCCTCTTCCTGAACCGACATCACGCTCGTCTGCCTCGCAATCGTCTTAGTCACCACCCCCGGGTGCTCCCTCAACCACTCCTCCACCAGCCTCACCGCATCCCTAATCCGCACGCGCATCTCCGCGAGCTTCCACGCCGGCCACGCATCGTACCCCATCGTCGCACACTCCGCCCTCACCCACGCCTCCACGATCTCCTGCGTCCACTTCCCCCCGCCCTTCACCCTCAGCCCATTCAGGAGGATCACCACCACGTCTCCCGCGTCGTACTTCTCGTACCGCATCAGCTTCAGCCCGACAGCCCATCCCGGGGAGACACTGACCATCCGCACGCTCCCCCGCTCAAAGATGGTATTCTGCGTGAGGTTCCCCGGGTGCGTGCTGCCCTCCCACACACCCGGGGGGAGCGCCACGTCCGCGTCTGCATTCATCCAGTCCGCGCCTAGCCCGGGGAAGGCGCGGGAGGTCTCGGTGATAGCGCGTGTTATGGTCGTGCGGACTGCTTCGCTGAATGGTTTCGCGAGGTAGTCGACGTCGAGGGTGCTCTGTCGGGAGGTCGGGATCGTTTGGTAGGATGGGTGTAGGAGCATTGCGGCGCCGCCGTGGATGACTAGTAGTAGGGATGGGATGTGGTATGGCGAGCCAGGATTAGATAGTTGGTCGCAGAGGTACTTGAGGAGCGTCTCCAGCATCGGACGCGTGAGAGGGAGGGTATTAGTCGTCATCGTCGCAGCATTAAGATTGTAGTAGTAACATTCAAACGAACGGAACCTTTTTGTTTAAGCCTCGTGTAAGTCACGTGTGAAACGTCATTAACCTAAGTCCGGCCGTTGCCACTATCTCCCAACTGTGATTGGCCTATTGCTGTCCGGCGGAACAGCACACATGCGTTCTCCATACCACCAAAACGTGTTTGCAACGCGTAACTATACAGCACTATCTGACTCAATGTTCCGATATTCTTGCGGTGCAATATTCCTGTGCAATCTCTCTCACTCCCTTTCATATCAATAAACCTAATCTGTCCTCTCACGATGCTGTTTCCTTGTACAGGAAACACATATGAACGAGCTGTGCCACTTGTCCATATATGAAGAACTAGCACAGGAGCTCGGAATCCGATTCCCGAGAGTTGATGTTCTTTTCTAGATCCTCATTGTTTACCAGTTCGAACTTGGAAGGGTGGTTTACAGGCATCTCTTTTTAGGACATGACATTTGGCTTCGACGTCGAGCATCTATCACCAAATATTAGCGCGTCATATTGAAAGGCGAAAACAAGCACACCCTCAACGATAGCTATTTGAGAACGAAGAAGCCGAAGAACCCCAGGAACATCGACCAGAAGACCGAACGACGTGGCAACAAGCAATTTAGATTCGAACCTCAATATTGATGCATATATAATACACCGTTATCAGATAGACTCGGACCGAGGCGAAGAAACTAGGAACGAGCACAATCCGGAAAATGCGGGATCATCGCCTTCGTGTGAGGGAATGACATGAGAGACAGAAAGAGGTTAGAGGAAATCGTGTCGACGAGAATGGATCAGAGCCAATACTTGATAGCCTGCTTCAACTACGACGGAGCAAATATCCAAGTGCGCGACGCCTCTGTACTAGATCATCCTTTGGGCATTGTCGGCCATCTCAAAGTAACATTCAGATCCCAAAGCTTGCGATGGTGGAATGTTCGCCCTGTCTTGACGGGCCGGGCAAGGATAGGTATTGGTCAGATGGTGGGCATTGTGGGATCAGGAAGAGCATCGTTCTCGTCGTTGTATTCCTTCCGAGATCCATTTGATGCGTCGTCCAGGCTACGTCAAACTTGGGAAGAATCTCCGGTTGAAGCGGCGTAAGAGAAGGATGCGTCAGCGCTGAATCAAGGTCGAAGTATTATGTCGGACGAGTAAAGTGTAAATGATACTGAGGCATCCGGAAGGGACGAGATGGTGGTATGAGTCGAACTCGGGGCTTTCCTTTTTAGGGACCACTACTGTCTGGAAATTACCTACGCTGATCTTATGTGGATGCTAAAAATGCTGAACACAACGTAGAGTATTTTGTTCTATTTCGACACGGGATGGTGCAACACGACATAACCATCCGACAAATACAGATACAATTAGTCATACTCAAAGGCAAATTTACACCCTCAACCGTCAATAGGGCGAAGAAGGAAGAGAAGCTAAGAGTGGGAACACGCCAAAGAAATCACAGAACCACAATTTAGATGGTGATCAGAGCGCCGGCAGTATTGTCCACGTAAAGACGCATATAAGTACACCCCGTTATCACATATACTCTGGCCAAGGCGAAGAAACAAGGGACGAGCACAATCCCAAGGATCCGGAAAATTCGGTATCATCGCCTTCGTAAGATACTGCAGAAAGAGGTCGACGCATATACGTCACAAGAACAGCAGTGTTGGAAGAAATCGTGTCGCTACGAGGTGAGAGTTGGGGAGATGCGGCAATACTCTTGTCCGAAAGAAAACTACGGCCTGCCGCACGGACAAGGAAGAGCAACGGAAATGAATATCCAAGTGCGCATATAAGACGACGCCTCTGTACTGGATCCATCGCGCACCTTTGAGGAAAACAGGAGCGACTCTGGGTATCTGGGACACTTTCCCGACTTCCGAGAACGTACTTATCCTTTTCATCACACTTGCAGTCGCCAATGTCGTGAGAAAACGGATTGCTTTGGGAAGAACCTCCGGTGGTATAGCCTGAGAGAGTAGCAACGAAGCAGCGCGCAGGAGTCTGGATAGGACGAGGTCAGAAGAGAAGGATGTGCCCGAGTCTGGCGGCGCTGAATCAAAGTTCATTTGAAATATTATGTCTGACGAGTTGACTCTAAATGATAATAAGTTTTCCGGCGCTGTGAGCATTGGAGGAAGGCACAAGATGGTGGTATGGGTATAACTTAGGGCTTTCCTTTTTAGGGACCACTCTAATACTGCTCCTGGAAATTACCTACTGATCTTATATTGCAATTGAACATGCTAAAAATTTTGAACGTAACATATAATATTTTGTTTTACTTTGATAGTGCGAGCGCAAGCAGCCCCACCCTTGCGAAATTTAGGTGCCACAAGTTCAACAAACTACAAACACAGCAGCGACTTTCCTTGACTGGAGAACTCCACATCCATTCCTTCATCCTTTAGCCTGATCATATTTTCCCGGAAACCCTGGGATAGTGTAAACTCTCTACTTTGAATCGTGACCGTAACCGAACGCAAAATCCCCTTCCTCCATCGGTCCTCGATGAAATACCCAAAAAGGCGATCATAAAGCCCGACATCTGTAGATTCTGTACTGAGGAAATCAGCATCTTCCATTGTCAATGTGAGACTCTGCAGCCTTGGAACCAAAACATGTTCGAAGCTCCTGAGCCGGTCAAATAAGCTCTTTATGGTTTGTGCAGAATCACTATCATACACATTCTTTTGGAGTGTCAGGCTGGTGAGGTCTGGACTGGCTTCCAAAATATGGATGAGGTTCTCATTGACGGCGCAGTCTACGACCTTGAGGGAGGAGAGATTGCATGCAGAGTGAATGACGAGATCGTATAGCGAGGATATCTCATGGTAGATATGATCCTGGAACACGCGTGTTGAGTCATACAACTCCATATTCTTTAACCCCGGTAATCTGAGGCTGCGAAGGAATGTCCCATCCGCGGTGCTGAGATGTGTGATACCCGGATGCACGACGTGAGGTGTAGCGACGGTGGGGGACCATATACGCATGATGGAAAAACTCTTGAGATGAGGCGAGGTGCGAATTATATTCAGGAAGTGCTGGTGAAGCGTCAGGTCTCCGACTCTTGCCCGACCGTCCGTATACGAAGTTAGATTGGGGACTCCCTGAGGAATGAGGACTGGCAATTCGGTTCCGAGGCAGGACACAGACACGGTCTCCAAGAGAGGCGCGCCATCCAAGATATACGATTCAGTCAGAATGGACGACTGTACGGCGAAGTTCTCAGTGACGCAATCGAGGCTGAAAAGAACGAGAGCAGGCAGTTTTCCACGAATGGGCGATAGAAGATGGAAAAGACGACTTGGAATAGAGAAGTAGACATCTCTCCACCGATGACAATGGCGAACCAAATCTTGCAAAAGTTGCTCTATGATACTGTCATCAATGCGAAGATACGATACTCTACGCGCATTTATCTCGTCCACGTCTTCGTCGACATCATGCGACCAGAACTCTGGCGAGACGCCATAATCTGACACATCACTGTCGCCCGACGCGTCAAAATTGAACTCCAAGGATCGTTCCGCCCCACGGGAAAGCACCAATGAAAGGCGAGCAACGGGGTCCTCCACATAATCCCATACTTCCTGCTCGAGTATGAATTCGGTCCAGATTTCCGGGCACTGCTCCGTTGCAACGACCCTCCATTTGCGGCACACACGACTGATGACAAAAGGTTCCCATCGCATATCCAAAGCATCACCCATCTCCGAAGTCGCTTCCTTAAAAACCTGCACCAATATCTCCACAGGAAGGCGCTCGATGGGAGGCATGGCTCTCTTGATCTCAGCATCCACACGTAGGAGGTGGTCTTGGATCTTCTTCAGTTGAGAATGGGCGCCGATGAGCGACTCCATGTCAGACGTTATAAGGCGAAGGGCGTCAGATACGTGTTTGGATAGGTCCCCCAAGACTTTGACGTCGGATTCGGGGGGAAGGTCATTGGTTTTCAGAAAGGGAGAAAGGGATTGTGGAAAGTCATGATCGAGGTTGGATGTATGCTGCTGGACGAGCAGTTCCAAAATTTCGGGGAGACTCGACATAGTAACAGTACTATTAGGTAGAAAATGCAAGTGTCAGCGCGCGCAGTCGAATGATAGAGTATCTAGCGAATACCTCTAAATCCACGGTCTGAGGAGTTGATGGTAATCTTTCGGCAAGTATACTGGAAGTAATTAAAAAGATCTGTCCGCAGAAACGGGTAGACAAACCTGCGTCTATTTATCGGGGGAAAGTACAAAGACTGCCTTTCGTGACTCGAATATTCTCAAGTGAATTTCTCAGCCTGGCTCTTGAGGGCAAGAAGTAGTAGTAGTAGACGTCGCACTGGCAACGGTCCCTATCAAGGAAACAGCCAATGAAGAAGATAGAAGCTAAGATTGAGTGCACAGCCACACTTGTCGTTCACGACCACATGATTTAGCCCACAAGTAAGTAGAGCCCTCTATCGCGTCATTTCGTCCTCCTCTGTCATTATGTCATCGCGTCACCTACCATCAACTATGACGTGCACGGGCCACACCGACGCGCCCTCCCAGTATAAAAGGGATCCGCTTGTCAAAGACCGACTTCGACACTTCTTTCTTCCCTCCTCCCACTGTCATCTCTGCTTACTTCCCTATCTCTCCCCGCCCATTCTTACGTACCGTTCATTTACTCTCCCAGAGTGCATGCAACTCAACAAGACTTTTGGCCGTATGCAGAAGGTGTGCTTGTGCTGACCGCCACTATTATATGTCTCGCCTGGCTGCTGCATTGCCAGTTCACGACACTCGCTTTCATTACTTCCGAGGCTTCAGTTCTCGAGGACTCTGCACACGACAAAAACAAAGACACCGAGACTGTAATAGTACCGGGCCTTTTTAAAATAGGCAAACACCATCCAGAAATGGGTTCGTGTGAAAAGAGCAGAGGCTCCCCACTCAACGCTAAGCGGTAGAACGCGATCCTTTGGACGTCACATGCACAAGCTCTGGCCATTCACGTTACTGCAGCAGAGCAGAAAGGAAGTGTGTAAAATCAAATGCATGCCTTCTTGCCAACGATCTAAATATCCAGTAAAGTACAACCTATCCCAAGCACACACTTGCGGTAGCAGATCCATACCACTACCGTTCATCCGGTGCCATCCCCGTCTCTTCCCAAGCCCCTTGAGCTTCATCCCACGCCTTCCTAATGATCATCTCACTCTTCTCCGACCTCGGCTTGAACGTGATGTTATACAACTTCGGTATACTCACGAAGCCATCCGAGAACGTCCGCTCGTCATCTGCCATATCCGGGATAATCGGTTTGCCAGTCTTCTCGTCGATGGGAGCCTGGAAGTCGATACCCCACAGGAGCCGTGAGAGCACGATGAAGAGGGATGCTTCGGCGATGTAGCTGCCCTGGCAGAAACGACGGCCCCAGCCGAAGACATAGCTGTGATTTCGGTTAGTTGAGATTATGTAATTAGAGAAAAAGGACCTACTGATCGCGGTCCTGGTCTGGTCCACTCGCCCATCGCGTAGGCTTTCCGGGTACGTAAAACCGTTCCGGTTGGAAAGCGGTGGGATTACTAGGACACAGAGTGGTTAGGCCAGCCGCTCTTCACCGAAAGCGCTCAACTTACGGATAACGTGCAGGATCCATATGAATAGCCCATACATTTCCGATGACAGTTGCTCCCTTGGGGATAAAGTATCCGTTGTACACTTCATCCTCATCAGCGCTGTGCGGGATCCCTGCATACATCGCCTCATTAGCAAATATCCAAGGGTTCATGACACTCCGTCTTACCCATAATCGTTGGCGGCCTCCTCCTCAGAGTCTCCTTGATACACGCCACAAAGTATGGCAAGTTGGGTTCGTCGTCGAATGTCGGCATACGGTCCGGGCCCACGACGTTGTCAATTTCCGCTCTGACCTTCTCGAGGACAGCCGGGTGGCTGAGCATGAACAGGATGAATGACTGCATTGTGCTGGCTGTCGTGTCAGACCCAGCTTCCAGGACAGTTGCAGCGGTGTAAGCGAGGAGCTTGTCGCGGAGCCAGCCGTCTTCGGTGAGTCCGCATCCTGGAGCTTCGGCGTGGCCATTTTCAGCGCGCTGTTTGAGGTAAGTACCGACGTAGCAGGGTACAGAGACACCCTTGTTGATGTCAGCTTGTATGTCATCGAGGAGACCGCCCCAGAGTTCCATTTCCCTGATGGGTATCTTAGCTTCTGCGAGCGGTAGAAGAGCAGTTTACACACCATTCATGCATCTCCCGGCCTTTGATTCGCCATGGAGCGAGGGCGTCGGGGAGTTTGCGGAGGATAGGGAATGCATCTGCACTGATATCCGGGGTTACGAAGCTTGGCGGACGTTGAAATGATGGACACGTACAGATAATTGCCTGGCTGTCCGACAGTGGTAAAGTTGGCCAAGACCGCATAGATTTTATGTCTGCGTATGCCAGTTAGCTTTATGAGGCATTAGCTGAGCATTCTACGTACAGGCGATGGTTGTTTATAATCTTGTGTGCTCGTTTACCATATGTGACCGTCATAACAATGCTGGTTGTCTATGCGCCCACTGTCAGTCAAGGAGAGCAACAGAAGAAGTTGGAAACGACTTACGTATCTGCGTATCAAAGAGAACCAGTGCTCTTCAGGGACAACACCGTCGGATCCTTCTTTGAGATTCTGAGCGACGCTATAGTCGCCGTGCGAGAGGATGTCATTCAACAGTACGCATGATTCGAGATGCTGAGAAGGCCGTAGTTTTTTGGACGCGGTGGGCCCGATGGATGAATGAAGACTTTTTCTTGCGACCTTGAAGCAAATTAAGTGACCGCATACTGAGACGACGAGCAGGACGTACCTTCCATTCCCTATCATAAGGCAAAAATACCAGTCGCTGCCCCGCGCTCATGATATCATGGGCAACATGTGGAGGAGAGCGACTGGAAAAAGATTTGCTGCGATTCACGAAAAGCTCATCGGCGGCCTCGGCAGTGTTCAAGACGATGACATCCTGGGGTCCGAGACGAAGGTGATAGATGGGACCGTACTTCAAAGCCCACTCTCTAAACTAAACTTGATGAGTATCACACACCCACCACACCTGTTTTCCCCAGCTCACCTTGGGGTACGGTCTCAACACAGGTACCTGGAACAAATTCCCAAAAAATGGAATTTTTGAAGGACCAGGAGGGAGCGTGCGGTTGCCAGTCTTGCGTGATTGGACAAACGCCACGAAGAGCGCTGACAATATGAGAATGACAGTTGCTTCAGTCGACGACAAGAACGCCATTGCTTGGAAGGGCGCTGAAAGGAGTGATAGCATGCTATATAGCCCGCTGACACGGGTGATGGTAAATCGGAATTAGGCGTGGCCATACTGTAACAAGGTTTCCAGAGTATACGGATGACTGAACAATTTGTTGTGGATCGGTTCGCAAGGAGAGAAGCCCAATTTGGCACTCCGACACTCGGTACTCAAGTGGATCCCTTAAAGTACCGCCGGCACATAATACTGCCGATTTTTTCTCATCGTCTGACAAAGCTCTTGCAGGAGTATGGCCGCGATTCCCCAGCCTCAACCCCGTTCTTATCGTTCTGTTTTTTATCTCGACGATGTCGGAACCGACTTGCGCGAAGGACGAGGAATCCACTTTATCACCTCATCTTGATCTGGACGTGATCAAGTCCGAAGACGAAGGGTCGGTCTCCCCACCACAAAATCCGCTCGATTTCGAGCCGACGGACGGCGGATTCAAGGCCTGGTCGACTGTATTAGGGGCGTCGTTAGTGGGATTATGCACTTTTGGGTAAGCCGATCTCCTGAGGCAATGATACCCACCAACTGTAATTTTGACTTCCATAAAGATTTGTAAACGGCTATGGCGCCTTCTCGGACTACTACAATGAAACGTATCTGTCGGACTACTCGGCCACACTCATATCCATGATAGGTGCCTTGCAGGTGTTTCTTCTATACATCTGTTCGTGGTTCTGCGCCCTTAATCTCGAGTCTTAGCTCATGACTTTAACAGTCGCCGGGCTTTCCGGGGCCGTGTTCGATGCCGTGGGCCCACGGCTTCTGATACCTGGAAGCGGGATAGTTGTCGTGTTTTCTATATTTATGCTGTCGATCACGAAGCCTCAACATATATGGCAGCAATATCTGTGTCAAGGGGTATTGTTCAATATTGGTGCAACCTTTGGGTGTGTGTACTCTTTGTATTCAAAAGTCAGCTGCCCCGCCACGACCTGGCGGCAAACTCAGGGCGACAGATATCCTTCTTCTTTACTATATGCATCAATATCTCGATAGATTTACCATCATCTCAACTGAATATGTGCCTTGATCTGACCTCGTCATGTATAGATTCTTCCCCTGCCTAGCTATCACTGCTCATTGGTTCCGACGTAAGAATGCATACACAACTGGATGCGTTGCCGCAGGAGCCAGCGTTGGCGGGATCATTTTTCCCATCCTCATGCACCGACTTCTCCCTAAGCTTGGTTTCGGTAGATTTCCACACCTTACTTGCTAGAACTCTGACGACTCACACCCCTAAAGGCTGGACAATTCGCATCATAGGGTTTATCTGTCTCTTCTGCTACACCGTGGCAGTGATCACGATCCAGCCTCGTCGCCCCACGAAGCCTCTCCCTCCAATGTCCAGGCTCCTGGATTTCGGCGCGTTCAAGCACCCGACATACAGCCTCCTGGCAATTGGTGCGTGGATATCCATCTTCTCGATATTCAACCCGTTCTTTTATGTGGGACTGTACGGCTCTGTCGCCTTTGGTGAATCCAATCTGACATCGTATTACCTCGCCATTCTTTGTGCGACGTCTATCGTTGGACGCGTTGGTCCTGGATTGATTGCTGATCGATTGGGAAGGTAAGGGTTTCTGGCTCGATCGTTGGTGGCCACTCGATCATAATCGAGTCCATAGTCTAATCGATCGAATCTGAATGCCTGCCTCCCATCCAGTGACTCCTTCTGATACCTTTTTTGCAGGTATAACGTGATCTGTGCCGCATCACTCGTCTCCTCCATCCTTATACTCGCGGTCTGGTATACCTCTTCCACCGAAGGCAGTTTGGTGGCCTTCTCTGCCTTGTATGGATTCACCTCTGGTCCTTTCTTCTCTCTCCTCCCGGTATGTCCCCCGAAAGGATATGATGCTTCGCTGACCGCTCTCGGCAGTCTTGCGTCGCACAGATATCCCCCATCGAGCGCGTAGGCGCGCGGATCGGGATGATGTTCGCGTTCATGTCCTTTGGGGCTCTTGCAGGCACACCGATTGGCGGGTTGTTCATTCGGGCCAAGACGATTGAGAACTTTCATAGGCTGATACTGTTCTCGGTTAGTGTGCGCATTTCATGAACTCTTCCGTTGGCTGACGTATCAATAGGGCATTGTGGGACTTGGAGGATCCGTGGTGCTGTTCTTGGCTCGCTTTAGCCTTCAGCGGAAGATATTCGTAGTCGTATGATGTTTGAATGATTCAAAACCAGCGCATGTTAACACTACTCGGGGACGTCCTTTCGAGGGGATCCGTAAAAATGTAACTGAGTGGATAACATAAGAAAACTGATTAGCTGCACTCGTAGACTCGTGTAACGCTGAAAATGTTTCGAGGACTACTAATAACAAACTGAACTGAACAAAGACAAAACAAAAACATACTTAGCTAAGCCGTAATATGGGCGGTGGGTCATATATCATACTTCGTGCCGATTCTGTTTTGAAAATGGGAGGAACTTCACTGAATCAGTTGCGCCACAACGCCAAGGAAGCGGAATCGAGAATACATTTTCAAGAAGCCAGAAGACTCAGCGAAAGGCGAAAGTAGTGGCGTTCCGAGGGGCTAAAGGTACTTCAAATTCTAGAACGTCCCTGGCACTGACTGACAGCGCGGCGGGGGAATAATAATAGCTGTGGCATTATGAATGACAACGACTACCGAGTCTTCGACGTAGGAGTAGAAATGGGTGAGGCACTGACGGCAAGAGGTAGTCGTATGAAGTGAATTGATATCCTCACAGAGTCATCAGAATAAAGACTCCAGTCACTCTTTGATTATCTTGATGCTTAAAGAAAGCGCAGGAAGCACCAACCTTTATGTGTATGCCCTTCAGGCTTCACCAAGATAATCATAGACACAGCATAGTGGTAGAAATCAAAGGTAAAACAGAGAAAACGGCGCATATGTAGCAGTCCGAAAGGCATAGGTAAACAAGGCTTAAGAAATGAATAGCTACAAGATCATAGAAATTCACATTCCTTATAACGATGTAGCCTGATATCTAATTACAGACCTATCTACGAAGGGCAGTTACAAGCAAGGGAATTTGTGGCCCCTCCTCTGCCTTTCCTGGAATGAGGGGGCTCAAACCTATACCCGCGGGACTCTGCTGCAATTTAGAAGCCCCTTTCGGAATACTGAATTCGAAGTTATCTAAGAGCTCTGTGACCACAGATTGCAGTTCCATAACGCTATAAAACAATCAGATCCTAGAAAATATGAAAAATTGATCTACACTCGCGCAAATCGCCACCTGCAGATATGAGTAGTTATAGGTCAGGCGTGAACCTTGCGGCACTCAATGCACTCACCCAATGCATCCACGAATACCAGCACCTATTGTAGTACAATCATCAACGAAGGCCACGGACAGAAAATGTGATCGCTTACTGAAAGTCAGTCTGCCATACGATTGCTGTAATATCAGCGGGAGAAATATATAAAACGGGGAAATCGCACAGATTTGCATAAACCCCAAGAGAGGTTTGCTTGATGTCACAACCATCAAGGAACCGTCGGGGATTCCACTCCTCGGCATCCTTACCCCAGACAGATGGCAGCCTAACGCCAATGATAATCCTGCGTTAATCAAAAGCAGAAGACTACACACCGATTGTAGGTATACACGGAAGCCATGACGACCTGTCCTTTGGAAACAGGGATCTGCAAGCACAATTTACCATCCGAAGTAGTGATAGGCTCCGCGAGAGGCAGGACGTCGTCCTGTGCTGATTCACGATACAGGACATACAACAGGGGATGGAGACGGAGAGCTTCCTATTGTAGTCCATGAATTAAAGCTTGGAAGCTTCTGATATATCATAGAACGACAACCTACTTTAATGCACGCATTTAGCCATACCATTGAATCATAGTCATTCGAGGTAAGCGCCTCCGGAGCGTTCAATTTGGTTTGCGCAATCTCCTCACGTATCTTCGCTTGATCCTCCGGGTGAAGACTCAGCTCATAGAGAAGCCAGGCCATGGTGTTTGCGGTCGTGTCATGACCAGCAATAACAAAGGTCCTGTTCAAGAATTCAATCTGTCAATGAGCGTAGACGCGTCACACAGAGTGAAACCAGTTTACGCTAGCTGAGAGTCGATTTCTGTATCGCTCATGTTCTTCTTCGCATCGTCGCTGAGATGAGACATCGCTGAAAGAAGATGAGAAAAGATGCAACGATGAAATTCATGTTGCATACCGAGAACGTTGACAACATCCTTTTCAGCGGAATTGACATCATTGGCCACTTCCTTCACCTGTCTCTCGAATATAGGCCGGGACACCTTCATCGCAACGTCTCTAAACCGATTCATCCGCTTGGTCTCTCTGCTGGGTAACCATTCAAGCACCAAAATCAACCATTCAGGGAGTATACGCCAGAGTGCAGAGTACAAGAGCTCCAGTGATGTTGGCCACATTCCAGCTTCGAAGCTATTACAAAAGGAAAGTACGCAAGATATACAACAAATAGTGAGGATAATGCGTACAATATTTTGTTCAGCGTCATCATAAGCTCAGTTTCTCCACCACTAAGCGAATTGAACTGATATCTGAAAGCACCTAACGCGTGCGCTGTTAAACACTTTGACGACAATGAGTGCAAGATGAAGCCGTACTGATGCCTATGATATCCAGCGCAGCCTTGCTTGTCCACTCAAGCACATTGAGCACCCCACCGTCCACAACACGCTCGTTTATCTTCTCTGTAAGCTAGCGTATTCGGGTGAGACGCTGTCGTTGAAGTTTGTGCACCTGCCGTACCTTCATGGCTGATGCCTGGAAAACGGTTAGAAATAGCCGGAGCTGAGACGTTGTAAAAGCTGGTCCAAGAATTTTCCGCTGGCGTTGATGGATGTCGCCTAAAAGTCCAGTTACACAAGCTTGACAACGTAGAAACTATTGACATACCTCCCACAGTAGCTAATCCTTCTCCTGTGAGCGCCTTAGTGGTACGAATACTGTCTCTTGTCTTTGGGAATCGGTATCCAGAAGAATGGAAAATGTACTGCAGCGCTTTAGGGTCACCGACAGACAAAATATCTTGCTGCATTAGAGTCAGAGTCATCAATGAAAGATATACAAGAACCGCCGACTGAGAAACACCCTTTAGTACGGTATACGGCGCCGTACTGTTGACGCCATTCTGTCTCCAGGTCGCCTACATGTTGACGATTATTAAGGAGGTATTCATGACCTGATCGACGAGTATTAACAACACAGCTAAACGAAAGTGGGAAGTCAAACAAACCTAAGAGAAATGAGGGACTTGGCGGTCCACGAATACCCCGCACCGCAGATCTGCGCCCCTTGAAGCGCCGAAACATCACGGTAAGAAGAACTGCCACTGTAGGGACGACGATGTAGTATGAGATATGCTGCATGATGATGATGTACGATCTGAACAAAATGTTCTGAAGAGGATGCCATTTTATACAGCCTCATAAATAGTCCTTCTTGCATTCCATAAAATGTTCTCGAGTTCGGTGATGACGTTAGCAGGATGTCATAATTGCAGAAAACGGTCCTGTTGAGAAGTTGTAGCTATGCCAAGTGTTTCCTGATTCATTCGTTTCGTTTCGAACGGAAATGTATGAGAAGCGTATTCGGGCCCCTTGTTGATCGAAGAGAGTAATCTCACTGACCTTTCGACCTATTTCGGCCCTTCCTACCCAGATAGTCAGATGGTCCCATATCGACCAAGGTGCTCACCAAAAGGTTTATCAGCAGCCCTCTGCAGCACTTGATCGGCAAAAAAAATCCCTGCCAGTGTGTAGTCGGAGGGATAGTTCTTTTCCCTCGGCCCGGTGCGATTGGCTTTCGGTCGGACGGGCCGGGTTACGTTTTCAACTCTGGCGGCATTGTATATCGTCCAGACCGGAAATCATAGCGCAAGAGTATGTATTGTTGCAATATGTCGAAGTCATCCGTAGTCAATAGGTACAAACACAACTATGTAGCTCCGTCGTACTGTAGCAATCTGACAATCATCTGCGTGTTCGTGTCTGTGTCTGAGCTTCTCTCTTTCTCTCTCTGCTCTTTCTCCTCCGGTCTGCCTTTCCTAGCCTCGCTCCCTGCAACATGTATCACTCTCGGCTATCAAGTCTTACCATTCATTGAATCATTCGGCAGATCACAGTATGATATGAGCCCGGATGGTAGGGGCACCACGGAGATAGCTGATAACTGCTGAAGTTTTTCTAAAACAAGTCTCCGCCCTTTGTTGGTCTTTAGGTAAACAGGAAGGTCTCAAGTATGATATCCTTTCTTGCGATAATTATGTGGCTTCGAATGCCGATGATCTGTGATCGGAAAAATCGAGCCGTCTCTGCGTGTCGTTCATGGCACTCAGCCCCAGTGGTGGCATGTCGTTCCGGCACGGCGGAAATGATATGTAGTACAACATCTTTGGAGCTTGACATGACACCCTTCGCCTTTTCCAACATATGTACAACTGATATGCAGCATGGTGTGTAAAATTCTGCTTTCTTTCTCTTTAGATTCGCGCTCAAAAGGTTATCTCCAATTCGTCTTGGGAGCTTTGGCGTGAAGGTATCCAAAGATTGTCCTAGGATGTCTGTCCTACGGCAATCCCGCCTGGTAAGGATGGGTGCTTCCAGAGGGAGAAGATATCGATCATATCAACTTGGCTGCGCTCGTACACCCGGTGCCATGATATATATCGACCAAGTCCATAGCTATTCGGATGCTGGAATCGATGCTTTCGACACTGCCAATGCAAGCGACTCAGTAATCCTGAACGCTCTCTTGACTGAACTATTTTTCTCTCGTAGTTCTTTTCAAATTTCTAACGGGAAGTGTGAGATTATACTCGGGAAGGTGATCAAGTTGCACAAGTTGCCGCGCCAAGAACTTATTGTCGTGATGGCCAAGGCGCGTAGATACTCAATCACATCGAAGCCACAGCGCTAGTTTTCCCAGATCTTCTTCACAGTTTCGCAAGCATCGGGAGAATTATATGCGAGCCCTACCGATAACGGAAAAAATCGATGTGTACCAGCATGGTCTCAACAGAAAGGTTCGTTCGCGCGGTGTGTTTCTCCGGAGTCTGGAGACAAAGGCATTGAGGTCGCGGGAAGCTCATCTTCGACGGCTCAACTTGACTATATTGATGGCCTACAATGTGAGCGCCAGTCCATTGTTTTTCGTCCGCCTTTTCTCTAACATCATATCAAGATTCTGTCAAACCATAGATTCAATCTCGAAGCAAGGCCTTCACGAAGTCGTCAAGGCCGGATACGTCAGATACATTGGCATGAGACTTGGAGTAGGGTGCGCGAGTTTTTCCATCGCCTGTTGCATCTACCACCACAAGGATAACTATTGTTTCTTCTCTGAATTGAGTCCGAATTGGTGACGAGACAGTGCTCAAAAGAATGAGATATATGCCGTGCCAATCGAGCGCTTTCGTATTTCGTTCGGACACAAGTATACCCTCGAACTACTGGGGCCTCAAGGACGTCTCATTGCAACTGACTTCGGACTCAGTCAATCACGCTGTCCGGCGTAAATTGTTGGAGGACGCGTACCGCAGAGGTTGTAGACTAAGGTAGTTCCTGCGTCGCAAAACAAGCGTACAACATGGCTTGTCTGTTCCATAGTGATATCATTCGACTGTCATACTCATCGACTATGAGTCTGTCACAACAGCATGTAGTGACAAATGTGTCTGTCCCACAATTCTCCTGGTATCTCACGCCTCCGAAGTACCCTCCCCAAACGCATCCGCCACCCAATCCACGATCACCCCCGCCAATTCCTGCACTGGCCGCTTCTCCAAAGCGAGCTCAAACAATACACTATCATGTACCCCATCCTTCTGCACGACAAACTTCACGTCTGGGTGCTGGTCCTTCAGATACTCTTCATGGAACTGCACATGCGAGTCTGTGATACACTCTGCTTCTCCTGAGGTGACGAGGATGCGCTCCACCAGCTTCTCGATGCCGGAGAACCACGTCTTTGGCGCTTTGGATGGTTCCATGAACGCGAGGTCTGCTTTGGGGACGTCCTTGAGGGGAATTTTCCCCCACGCTTGGTATGTGTTTGCTCCTATGAGGTCGGTCTTGTTATTACTAGCTGGGCCCATTCCGATGTCGCCACTAGGGGAGACCCAAGGGGATGAGAGGAACGCGCCTCGGAAGCCTCGAAAGGGAACTTCGGAGGCGGGAAAGTTTATGTGCCCAACTGAGGCGAGAGGGTGGAGCATGTGGGAGAAGATCTGCAAGATGAGGTTCCCTCCCGCCGAGTCTCCAGCGAGCAGGATATTTTCCGGCCTGACGCCCGATTTGAAAAGATGCTCGAGCCCAGATATGGCTTCACGTAGCTGGCTTGGGAATTTCCCAGGCGGGATGAGATCTGTTTCGATATTAGAAATGGTGGCACCTCGCGTTCAAGTTGGGGTGGATACACGTACTGTATGACATGAGAACGACCCCGACATGGATATTCCGGGCTTCTAGTTCGACTTGTGCGTGCCTCCAGAAGGTTAGGAAGGAATCCCAGAATGGCGCAATGAAGCCGCCACCTGTATCAACTTAGTACCAAATTCCGGACTGTCGGTTAAAGGCTGCGTACCGTGGCAATAGAATATTACCTTGTCGGTACGTTTAGGGCCGATCCATAACAGCCTCGCACCTTCTTCCGGAAGGTCCTCGATATCAACCGGCTGCTTCTTCTTTTTTGCCCATCGTTTGTAAATATCGACGCTGAGGCCTGCATTGAACTGCAGCTCGGGGACAGATAATTTGTCCGTAACAAATCTCGTTTGAGCATGGGAAATAGAAAGCTTAAGAGTCTTCTTTCGTAGAGTCGGCGAGAATGGATATTTTATTGCTGTCCACAGCGAGTACAGAGCTGGGAAATCTAAATGAGCGCGGAGGAACATAATATCGAGATAATGGGGTCATACGCAATGCGATTGTTGTCACAGAGTACACTTTGAGCTTCTGACGAAAGGAAATCTGACCATATTGACTGGGGGAGGAGGTCATAGCTGTTGGCTGGGAAGAGAGTTGAAGAAACGGCTTGGGCAGACCGGTATATATGGGTTAGGGACGCGAGTTATCGAGAAAACGAGTAATCATTGCGTCACATGCATGATCAGCTGCTCCTACTTCGATTTGCAATCCCCACGAGCTGACCATTCTTTACGCGGAAGCAATATTTCTCAGAGAGAATGAATGGCAATTCGTGGGATTTCGAGAATTCCGTTCTCATGGTCTCCGGCATGGCCTGTGGATATACATTCAATGTTACAGCTGCTTGAACAGTGGATTTGAATGGTCAAGGCTGTGGAGATAAAGAAGAGCAGTTGCGGCATGATAGTGTAAGTTGTCGACCAAGAAAGGCTTGAGAAAGGGCGTTTGATCGGTGCTTCTTAATCTGATCAACGTTTTCTAGGTTCGCGGCCTCCGTGTAACGTGTACCAGCAGTACTAGAAGCTCCCCGTGCGATACCATCCGAGACTGCTACCATGACCATGAATCAAAACAATGTCAATATTGATATTCTTCTGCAGACCTTGGAAATGATTCTAAGGTTGTCGCTTTTGGGTTTGAAACAGAACGGCGAAGAGTTGGAAACGTCCAGGGCGACTTTTCGGAGTGGTCAAAAAGCATCCATCAAGTACGAAGGAAAACTTCTAGATGGCCGAATTATTTGGGCGCGAACGCCATATTCGGAAGAGCGGCCCGGAGGCAGCCTAATTTGGAATTTGATCAACAGTCGGGGCCGTGCATGCTTGGCGTGTTTCTTGTCCTCTTACCGTCACCATGGACTCCTCCGCCGTTAACGCCAACGTCAGTGTCGACGACTTCGACAGTATCCTACTCTACTCTCCCGACCAGTCTGTATGGACAACACCGGATCCGTCAAGTTCTGACTTCAACGCTGCTTCGAGCCAATGGTGGATGGGAACATACCATGCGACTGAGACAATAAACGCCTCAATTAGCTTCAATTTCACCGGTATTTTCATTTCCTTCGCAGTTTTCGAACATTTCTGAACGAATTACAGGACCGGCGATCTACATTTATGGCAATTCTGGTCCAAGTTACGGATCGTACGAGGTTACCATTGACTCGAACACGACCACTTTGAGCGCGTATTCCTCAAATAACGCGTCGGAGCCGTATCTTCTATACGGAAGCAGCGCTCTGGAGTACGCCAACCACACGTTGACCCTTAAGAACGTCGGAGCCAAAGGTAGCGATGGCGGTGGAAACGGGTTTTTATTCGACTACCTCCGGATGACCGTGCAGCTTGCACCTAAAGGGTGAGTGGCCATCTCTGCGAGAATCATTGTCATATTAATGAAGCACAATAGAGCGACAGTCACAAACAAGACCCTCGAAGAGACCGACTCGTCAATTACGTACACGGGCGTATGGGGGAACAATACCTCACCCGCATTCAGCGGAGGAGGCTCAACATTCACGAACGAGAACCTGGCCTCGTTCTCACTGAACTTCCAAGGCGAGTCTCGTCATCCATCCCTCTCTTCCACCTCGGCTTATGGTACCGGTTGTATTAGGCTCAGCCATCTACGTGTTTGGTGACAAGAAGAATGATCATCGAGAGTACAACGTCTACCTCGACAACGGGACTGCCCAAGCATTTAATGGCACATCCGGTTGTGGAGGGGCGTTTGGACAAACGTGCGAGCAGCAACAGCCTTGCCTAAAATTCTTCGCGTCCAATCTTGACGGATCCACGCATTCACTGAAGATCAAGAACTTGGCCGGGGTTAATCAGTCGTATTTTGGTGCGATCTTGCTTTCTTCTCCAATTGAGTATTCCAGGCTGACGGAGGGATAGATTTCGACAGTATTGTTTTGTCTGTTCCATCGGAGTATGCCCCTCGAGAGTTATCGGGCTCTTCTGCGTCAAGCAATGCATCTGCGACGTCCTCGTCAACTTCCTCGACTTCAACAAGTTCTTCCAGTTCTTCCAATGCTGCGAGCCCGCTCATTGCGTGGAATCCGATGTTGCTACTCTTCATGGCCGTTGTCTACCTATTCAGGCCACGTCTCCACTAAAACATTGAACAACTGGACTTTAACTTATCTCACTCTGGACTGTATTTCATCATTTTGCATATGAACGGTTCAGTACTTCTCATATTCTTTG
Source organism: Armillaria borealis (assembly GCA_030435635.1). Lineage (NCBI taxonomy): Eukaryota > Fungi > Basidiomycota > Agaricomycetes > Agaricales > Physalacriaceae > Armillaria > Armillaria borealis. Next base: position 423,468 of record JAUEPT010000015.1, on the reverse strand, counting down.
CTGTTCAACGATCCTTACTTCGGTATCAGTACTCGTCCATTGGTCTATTTGACGTCTCTTCAGGTCGAAGGTGTTTTTAAAAAAAATCCAATACCCAAATCCTTTCTGTTTCCGCTTTTCAGCATGTGTTTACACCGGAAAATGGTGTTTCCTCTGACTCGAGTGTTTGTGTCTTTGTTTCCTGCATCTGCACCCCGGCGCGACTGATGAATGCAACAGGATGAACTATTATCCGCTAACCACTCACCCACAACAGCCTTAGCCGGGTCACCACGATGCTAATGAGGCTCAGAGGCTCAATCCTTAATTACAGTATTTGATACTCTGAAAGACTATTACAGGAAACCCCCCTAGAAGACGTGGTTCGGTGTCGGCACAGAGGCAAAGTCGTGCTAAAACATATGTTAACCATCTCCAAGCAGCCCGAATGCCCCAGATAATCTGCCTTCCTTGAATATATTGACCCTTCGCCAGCCATTTCGGCGTGGAATGTAGCCCATGGACAATCGCGAACTAGTATGCCGGGAGTGGGCGTCTCGTCATATTTTCCTCCCATTCATCTGGAGTCTAGCACGACCCGCGTGATCCATACCAGGAGGGTCGCGTTCGCAGGTATTCCAATAAGTATCGCAGGAATGCTAAACCAACGATTCCTCAACCCAGAACGGCATACCGAATCTCAGGCAGGACGAACGTTCCTCGGGCGGGATACGGCGTTTTGTGGCAAGGCCGGCTTCAAAAGACTAGCTGCGCGCAAAGTCAAATTCGACCCGACCAGCGTCAAAACAATCTCGGCAGTATCCCGATCACCAAACGTCGAAGGAACGTGTAATCGACTCGCAGATATTAACTTCATCGAGCGCTTACCCGGCAAGTAACCCATAATACATATATTTACTCTGACCTGTGTAATATAGAGTACGAATGAACATTGGCTCATAGCGAATACAATTACACCTTGTAAGGCTACATAAGTAAAGAGGTATCTAAGTGTCCTCCTCGAGATATCTATGGTCATACACCGGCATTTCCACTACTGCTCGGTCGCGGCAGCTCCCCAAACGTAACCTTGTTGCGCGTCGAATCAGTCTCTTCATTCATCCTCGGCGTGCTAGCCCCACTGCCACCACTGTGACGCTGCTCCTCGTCCACAAAACGGATGGACCGTGACGGAGACGCTTCCCTCGACGAATGCATCGCTTTCACGCTGTTGACCCTCAGATGCTGCGGACCCGCTAGGGATTCCCTTCCCCGGCTTTCTTGCATGAAGTGCCCCGCCAGACCTCGTCGTATCGAAGCTCGTCTCCTCTTCGTTCCAGGCTTGACTGGGGTCTTTGCTCGTGGCGATTTTGACCGCTTACGTCGATCCATAGCAGACGTGGAGGCCTCACCCTCAGCATTGCTGTGGTCCGATGCCCATCCCTCTTCTTCTTCCTCCTCGCCCTTGTGTGGCAGGCTAGGCGACACCTTACCCGCAGCCTTAGCCACTTCATGTTCGATGCTGCGCACAACCTTGGGAGACCCATCTGCTAGCCGCTCCAGGAAAGCCTTCACTTCGTGACGGACGGAGTCATGGTGGCCAGTAGTGCGGAGTATGTGAGATTCTTCTCCTTCGTGGCCGGCATTCTTGATAACCTCAACTTCAACCTAAAAAAAAGGTGGCGTTTAGTCACCCTTCAGTGAGTCATCCATGATGATGAGTCTTACCTCCTCGCCAGGACCAGCACGTCGTTCAATGATTTTGTGTGGGCCTTCCTGCCACTCCGAAACATTCCCCCGGCCATCAGGAGGTTCCTCGCCTTCCGGCATATGCAGGGAACCTTCCACCTTCTCCTTCTCTTCGGCTTTTTGAATGGTATCCTTCTCCTTCTCCACCTCATGCTCATCCTTCGGCGACAACGTTGCAGGCGCGCTGCCATCAGCCGGCGAGCTCTCCACATCTGTCTTCTCCTCGGGCGTCATTTCTCCTCGCTCCATTTCATCAACATGATCTCGGTTGATGACGATATCATCCCCTCTAGACACCATCCGCGCTTGGTTCGTCCAATCAGGCGGTGCGTGCCGGGACCACGTCCGCGAAACGGAATGCACGCGTCGACCGAGAGAAAAGGACGGAATCGAGAGACCGTGGATAGTGATGGAGCATAGAACCATGAATGCGACAATCGGCTGGATGGTGTCAATAAGTAGCTCATTTTGATGACTGGGATTGTCGCCTAGATTGTTGTGCAGAACCTCCGCCGCAAGCGTCGATATGAACACGGCACCTGATAGACAATCGTTAGTGACACAGAAGGAGGCAAAAGAAGATGAATACCAATTCCGATGGGCCCAAAGTGTCCACTAAAGACAGCCTCACGGAACGTTTTAATATCCGGGATCCACTTGTACAGCGCGATCACGACTGGTAGCCTTCTGAAAAGGAGGACGAGAATGGCAATGACGATCAAACGCCACACGCTGAGGGTGAGTTCTTCATTAGAGAATTGGCCAAACGGCATCCATGCGCCTACAAAGACAAACGCGGCAACGTTAAAGAGCAGGTCGATGACGGAACTAAAAACAGACTCCTCCGTCTGTCGGTTGAAGAAGCCATCCCACGCGAATGCGGTGCCGCAGGCAAAAGCTGACAGGAGGTCATCTGAGCCGAGAAGAGTGGTCACCCCAGTTGCGAATATCGCGAGCGAGACATACTGGGCAACATACGAATGTCGATCTATCAGATCGTGTCGTTCGCAAAATTTCATTAGGTGCCTGAAGCCGAAGCCGAGGCAGGAACCTATGACCACGCCAAGGACGACCTGATCTGCTTAAATGTTAGAAGTCGAGAAGGCAACCTGAAGAATGGAGATCACGTACAGAGCCACAGGAGAAGAAACCAGTCTTTGATAGCCTTGCCAGTGCTGGGGGCATCGATGATGAGGTAGAGGGCGATGTAGAGGAAAGGGAAAGCGGCACCGTCGTTGCAACCACTTTCTGCAGCCAAGAGATGTCGGATATGAGCAGGGACGTGTTTATCGGCATATTTTCCACCGACGACAGCGGCTGCGAGAATGGGGTCTGTTGGCGTGAGACACGCGGCGATGGCAAGAGAAGACAGAAAATTGAGTCCTGGAATCAGGGCGTAAATGAGACCGGCAGAGACGAACCAACCCTAGAGAGACATGTTAGACAGAAAAAATAGAATAAAAGTGAACGGACCCAGGTCATCACGGGAGCCAAAAGGAAGAAAAGACTTTTCCAGTGGCGTCGCATGTATGCTTTGGGCAACTCCACCCCTATGGCGAAGACACCAATTGCGAGGACAACCCTAGTGAATTCCAGAACGACTGTATTCGTCGAATCCTCGTTGCCCCAGGCCCTGGGGTCGAATATCCCTGCGCCGTATGGACCTGGAGTACAGCTTGAGCCCACTCGCCGAAAGCAAAATATTAAGCTGGACACACCGATAATGACACCGAACAAAAAGGCCCAACATGCTTCTCCAATATACAACTGCCGTCGACGTTGGTAACGAAACGGAGTAAAGACGTGCAACACACCTTTTCACGGAGAAACAAAGAAAACATGCCAAACTACAGCAAAGGTCAGCGCCGGTCTGCAGGTACTGCATAGTCACTCACCAGCACGATGAACCCGCCGAGACATGAATATATGATATGTGGTGTCGTCACCTCAAACTGTGACGCATGATGAGCCTCGACGACAATGAGGACAAAGAAGGACCCACAGGGTAAAAGCCCATGACGTAGAACCGCGTGCACTCCAGGGGGCTGGATAGGGCGAGGTGGGAATTATTGGCTCAGCCTAGGCAATGGCGAGCAATGACTAAAGGCGTGAGCTCGTTGTCGAAGACGACGACGAGAATGTTGATGGCGGCAGGACGGAAGATGGGGATCCGGCTGCGTTTTGCAAATTTGGAACTGACGTCGATCGAAGTCGTTCTTGGCACTGCTGACGGCCCGAGTTCCAAGACGACAACACGAGAGGTAAAGTTAGAAAAAATACCCAAGTCTTGTCGGTGTGGGGTTTTTTGGTGGGGCTGCCAACGGACCTCGGTGTATTAGTATTATTCGCCCTGAGGTGTCTGCCGTAATCCTCAGTGAGCGACGGTACCGGCAGTACGGTGTTCACTTTCATTAAAAGGTCCTTCATTCATCATTAATTTTTTTTTACACTCTGTATCTACCGTTAGACCGCGTGTGAACAACCTTTTACAGCCTGTTTTCCCCTCATTCCCCCCCTGGGGCGCCACTTTACCTATACACTAAAGTGGACGTTTTGTTCTTTTCCGATAACACCTGATCCTTCCTTATCATTAGCCATCATTAGCTTCTTCTTGGCCCCGTCGCCATCAAGTGGTATCAAGTGATATCGCGGTACCGATACCCATCTTGGCATCTTGAACAAGATCCTCAATCAGAAAGGGGGAAAATGACCCAGCAAGGTCTTTCAACAAAGTTGCCGCAGGGACGCCTGTAGATCGCGCTTTTCGAGGTGAAAGCACGCTCTCACGAGTACTCGCACCTGGTATTCTTGGCATTTCAAACGTGTTTTAGAGTCGCCGCAAATTGACTTGGCACGCGAATGCGGTGCATACAATTTGTCAAGCAAAGGCAAAAGTGGAGGAGCAATACCACCAACTTTAGCACTCCAACGACGTGAAACAGCTTCTTTCACCAAAGCCAGACGTCGACAAAATTAAAAAAGTTAAATCCAGCCATCTGTGCAAAAAGATTTATCGATGGTCGGAGCAGCTGTCCTTCCTCCGTGAATGAAAGTTTCTTTTGAGACCTCAGCGGAATGTGGCGGAGTACGCACAAAGGGGGCAGGCACACGTTTGGTCACCAAGGCGGGTAAAAGCACTAAGGCACTAGCGCGAAAAAAGTTCCTTAGGTCGGTCCGGCCATAAAACGATATCTGAAGCCGTAATTCACCGGGGTCATGATCCTGCTTTACGAGATCAAAGCGTGCTTTTGGTAAGTCGTAGCGCTACGGCTGGCGTCAATGCCGCTGCGCAATCACAGGCAAAGGCTTCATGAATAGCTGTAAAGGGACGATAGGGCATGAGTCTTGCGCCGCCGGGAACCTTGTCAGGAGCCTAACCGCGAGTTGAATTTATTATTCATTTATTGGCCTAATTTGCCCAGCGCTTGTCTAAGCTTGGAAGGGCGAAAGAGTAAGAGAACTGACAACGCCAAGCTATCGGGAGCTTCGGTCTAGAAGGAAATCCAGCGGAATGCGGGGTTCCATTATTTGTTGGTAATTGAGGGTCAAAGCGCGCGGTGGTAGTAGACGGGTACTCATATGCACGCGTGGTGTGGGAAAGGCAAGCTGTATAGAATAACCAAATGTCGCTCTAAAACCGAGAGTCCTTAGCCGACCAAACGAATTACCTTCGGAAACAAAATGGAAACGAAGTCAGCGATGTAGAAAAGGATACAAGAGACGCTACTTACCCCTGCGTTCCGGTCATCGATGAGTTATACATCAGCTGTTTCAAGGATTCTGCATTGCATGCTTTAGCTCGAATCCATTCCGGTTTTCTGGCACAGCAGTGTTCGTGGCCTTCCATTACTGCGGCCAATCTGGTGCGAGTCATGGAGCTCAGCAGCAGTAGAGCACAGTTTAACAGTAACATGCGCAGCCCCGGTATAGTAGAGTCGAGTCATAAGAATCTCGGCTAGCCTTCTGATGGGTTTCCATTTCGGGGAACTAACCTCACGACTCCCATCCATAAGAACTGGAAAGGTGTCCCATCATGCGCAGACCCAAACCCACGCACGATGTTCACGACGGAACACCTATATCTACGAGCCTTCAGAGACTCCGACTTGGAGTCCCTGCTTAACCTCTGGAACGACCCACTCGTTCAGTCAATGATTACGGACGAATACATCGTCCCGCGCGGAAACAGATTTGCCGAATACCTCCGCAAAGCAGCAGATTCAGAGAAGAATATCCTGTGGCTCATGGTCGAGGCACGCGATTCGGGAGAATTCGTGGGACAGGCATCGGTGACGGTGGGAAATCCTAAGAATCGCGATGGTGCTTTCGGTATTATGCTCTTGCCCCAATTTTGGGGTAAGGGATATGGAACTGAGGTTACAAAGTTTGTCGTGGACTATTCATTTAGGGAATTGGGATTGCACAGGTTGTCTCTGTCGGTGTTTGAGAGGAATGAGATCGCTATCGATCTGTATAAGAGAATGTGAGTTTATGTCGATCGGAGCAAAGTTGGTCAGGACTAACCAAATTAATACGCAGGGGGTTCCTCGAGGAAGGTCGAAAGAGGAAGGTCAATTGGGTTCATGGGCGTTGGGAGGATATGTTCTTGATGGCGATATTGGATGAGGAATGGGAGGCTCAACGTGTGACGAAACTAGATTGACGGAGTCCAATCCACTGATCATGAAAGATGTACATGATTTGATTATTTGGACTGCGGCCTCAAGCTTCAAGGCGCATAAAATCCCGAGATGAAGATCGCAAGGGCATAATGAAGACCGAAGTGAGTTTCGGGGCCCAAGCCCGAGAGCGACCTGGAGTTTCCGGCAGGCGGACAAAACGATGTCAGATAGATTCCGAGCTGGTCATGTCAAGGTATGTGTTATAGAGGACTATAGGAGAAGAATTTTCCTTTGACGAGTACTTCAACGATGTTTGGGGAAGAATATTGATGGCTCCCTGCAGCTCCCGCCGGGGGGCAGCTTGACAATCTTGGATTGTGGTTCAGTTTGAAACGTATTGCAGTGAGAATGAGGTCCATCTTTGTAGTCATTCCGGTCAGTCATAGCTGTCATGCGCCCTAATCAATGATGAGAACACGTTCGGAAAAGCTCTAAAGTCGATTTACCTGACACTGAAGATTTACCGTGGCCATCGTCTGGCCATTGTCTAACAATGGGAAATGCTAGTCTCATTTTCAGGAGAAGCGAAGCGAGACCTGAATGGTCAAAGTCACAGCTGATATCCTCAACTCGGTTCTGAGGATGTAATGTTTGTCAACGCCGTTCGGGCGTTCGGGTTGTACCCCGCCCCGGGGTGACCGTGATGGTATCGAGTTGTTTCTCTCCGAATCGGCAACCTAATACCTCGTTCCACTCACGGAGGTAAGTTGCGAGACTTAACGCCCTGCCTTTCGCACTGCGAGCAGTAGCAAATATCATGACTTCTCCAGGAACAGGGACCGGTACTTGCCTTCTCCGTCATCCAGATAATGCAGGTGTACTTCAAACACAGACGTGGCTGGAGATAATCACAGTCTGCAACGCAAACTTCAGTGAGGCGAGCAAGTAATCAGACGATACCTTACTGTTTCATGGATGACGGCAGACGTCAAACGAGCTAGAGTTGAAATATGATGCCGTTCTTAGGACGTTGTGTATCTGTAGTCGCAGTAGTCGACGAGCCACCCCGCGCTCACTGCCGAGACATAGCCACAAAGCGACCGGCTGTGACAGCGGCGTCGACATTGGGGGTTGAAACAAAAATGTAGATCCTGAACACCTCGGGGTAGTATTTATCATGTGCCGCGCCGCCTCCTTCTACTATGCGACAGGGCAATGAAGACGGGCGAGTCGCTAGGCTGTGACGGGGTCCTAATCCGATCCATTGTGACATTGCATCCGAAGCAAACGATATCCCGCGCCGAGGATACTAGTAGATACTAGGGCTGCAGGAGACCAATGCTCATCCCAAAAGAGGGCGTCACTAGCAGCACAGCATGCAGTGCTAGCGAATGAGGTGGGAGATTGAAGAGATATGGGCCACCTATAGGATAGGCGCAATATAAATATGCAATCCTGAGGAAGCCGTGTTAGGAGATTGACCGCCCTGAGAACTGTTCGCTTTGTTGAGGGTGATGGTGTCTATCCTCTGAGCATCAGTGAAAGGAACTTGTTGTCGTCGATATTTGTGGAGGGGGCCAGTTGGCCCTTCGATCCAAGATGGACATCTGATTGAGGTCTGGATGGCATATTGTCCATGGCGTACTGCTACTAAGAGGCGAAAGAGTCACTGATGGAGTGTACAAGTCAGCATATATGCGCATATATACGGATATAAACACACAAAGATGGCATATGTATGAGTTTTCTCGGGTATCATTTTGTTTCATGCAGACACACTATTCCATAAGCCTTGGTACATTCCATCTTTCGCCAAGTCCGAAGACCTCCTGGAATGATACCGTCCTTGAGAGCTCCTTGACGATTGGGTAACGCAAAGCACTGTTCCGCATTTCTCGGACTTATCGTGACCAGGGGTCATAACAGCAATGGATGGAGGAAAAAGTCAGGATATACGAAGACATCGGCTGAGATGGTGAATGTAGGGAAGGAAGGGTGAGAAGAGGTGCTAGAATGTTATTTATACCTAGCCCGAAAAAAGCGTGACCTGCCAAACGCGTCCGCCGTCGAGGCTGGCTTTCTTCGAGCACGTGTGCGTCCCCTTCACAGAGCAGGAAAGGCGAAAGGTATATAGACGGAACAAAGACGAAACGCAAGAGATGATACAAGGTTGGAATTGGAGCAGTCGGGACGTTTCTGGCTGGTTTCCTTATAAGTCTAGTACGGATGCCGGCACGTGTGGCTAGGGGTACCGTAGAATGACATTTTGTCTACTTGCGTTGGGCATGCCCAAGTGATACCGTGCCGTGTAATGATAATTATAATGAGGATCCTGATATTAATCTAGATCTACAGGAAAGATATCTGAACCCATGAACCCAAGTCTTTCTCGTGCGCCGAGATATAGGATTTCACTCTCGCAAGCGAAACCTCCTCATTTTTCCCCTTCAACTCCACGTTCTTCAACAACTGGCAGTTATTTTCCCCCATCTAGAAGGACGGCTGCGCAGCTCCAGCATGCGTAGCAGACGCTGTGGCTGGAAACTTTCATCAATCTAGAGTGAAAGGGATTGGAGCGACGGAAGGAGGACGGGTTGACCTTTCTTAACGACACTGAGTTTGTCAAGAATAGACACACGATTATCGGCATATCCCACTCCTGGGACAACATCCGAGGCCCACTCCAGCGAAAGGTTCTTCAAGCGAGGCACCATGTTCAGAATTGGACTCAAATGACCACCTAAAGGAACCGGATCGCGGATATACAACTCCTCGAGTGTACTCCCCGAGCGACGCAGGAAGGCGACGATTTTGGAAACAGTCAAAGGAGTGATGGCAAATTTCTCTAGCTGTGTCAATGTTAAATGGTCGATAAATTTCGATGCGCTCCAGGCGACATCGAGCAAACGAAGCCTGGTATGCACGATCAGGGTGGCAGGGAGAAAGTGTGAAGGGATGTCCAGCCCCAGAGAAAGTGTCGTAAGATTCGGAGCAGATTGCAGAAGTCGGAATGGATTGCTCTTCACCGTGCCCCCCGCGTGAAATTGGCGCAGCTGGGGCCGGTCCAGGACATGTTCTGCATCTGCACCATCCCAGACCTCCTCAGAAAGAAGTTCCTGTCGGCAAGGAGCAGCGGTTTGTTCGACCGTCTCAGTATCACGGATGTCACCTGTAGCCACAGGCGCACGCTTGTAAGGAGCCTCTTCCCATATAAAAATCTCCCATCGGTGACATTGAGATACAATCAATCGCGCCATAGCCTCGTAGTGCGGAACAGTCGCGTCACCCCCGACTTCACCGTAAATCCGTAAAGGAGCATCTCCCGATCGATCCAACCAAAGCTTCAATGTTGAAACCGGTGGTTCACAGCATGCGGCGGCATCAATGTCATTGAAACTGAACTCGGACCAAAGCTGGCTCAGAGAGAGTGTAACGGTGCGCCAAAGACGGGACACACGACTGTAGCTCCAGGGCCCTAGGCGAGTGTTGTGAACCCGATGGTAGAACTCCCAGTCATCCCATGATAGAGTGTGAAGAAGTATCTCGCCAATGATCTCGGGTGGCAGCCGTCGAACCGCAGCCAGGACAGGTCGGTGGTGCTCGATGAAGTTGTACACCTCGCGCAACGCCGAATACTTTTCCTCCGTCGCCTGCGAACAGTCATCGTCATGCCAGGCTATGATAAGCCTCTCCATTTCGTCGTCGTCCAATGCGAGTTGATGTCTCAAGCCCTCCATCGTAGTTTGGGCTTCCCCGAGCAAGTGTTCAATCTCTTCAGACTCGCAGTCGAGGGGACTGTAGTTGGAAGTCGTGAGGTGCAGATAGGTTTGGGAGAATTTGTGAAATTTAAAGGGAGCGATCATGTTGGTTGGAGAGTGTCAGGTATCGTAGCGGGAGAGAAATGAGGAAGCCTGAATTTCGTGGGAAATGTGGATGTAGTTTTGCGTGCACAGCTAAATAGGGAATTTCTTTGAGCCAGAGTTTAGCTTGTGAGCTAAAAGAACAATAGATCCCACCATTAATATTACATGGTAACAGACAATTACGATCAATCGTTGTAGATCTAGAGGGCGAGTCCGAGTCCGACAAGTTAGCGACCAACATATATAGAGAAATGCTTGTTATCTAAGGAGGATCTGTGAGTGATATATGATATTAAATAGAAGGGGGTTGACAGACATTCTCGCTTCACACAAGCTTCACGACCATTCTAACCGTTGACCGATGATCCATCATTGGCAACGCCACTGTATGAGCTACTAGTGTGAACTCATACTCACGTCGGCTGCTAAAAATCATCAGTTGAGGCAAATAATAAAGAGAAAGACATACACTCCGGTGGGAAACTAGAGTAGCACATAGCGTTGCCTCGATACCCCTCCTGGCAGCTGGCAACGATAAAGTTGAGCTTTAGGTGGCAGTGCCCATAAGGTAAGCGGGTATTCGGTCCGAGTGGCCGAGTTACTGCAAGCGACCATTCATGCATGTCGCGCCAACGTCGCGTCGATGAGGCCAAATAGTCCGAGGTCTTGCGAAAAAGCCTTCTGCAATACATGCTTAAGTCTTGCGTTTTTCATCCTGCAAAGGCAAGGCAAAGGTGGTGTCAATAGCACGAGTTTATAACAGCGACAAACATAATAATTCCCCGACAAATTGATATCTTCCCCGCTTGAACTCCTACCTTTACCATTTGCTGACCTTCGGCCTGACTTTACTGCGGCCTGACGGATAGCCTCGCTATGAAAGTCGCTGTCGTAGGCTCCGGCGTCGCTGGTCTCGCCGCTACCTGGGTAACCTTCCCACTTCAGAAGCTCTCTGTTAGCTAACTCTGTGTATAGGCCTTGAATGAGTACAGTGACCATGAGGTTCATTTATACGAAGCAGACAAACGCCCTGGGGGCCACGCCAATACAGTTCCGTTCAGCTATGAGAGCAGAGATGGATCAAGGCAGACGGTGAAGGTCGATACGTGTGTCACTTTCAATTCTCATTTTCGCATCTTCTTACGCGTCCTTCCAGTGGATTTGTAACGCCTCCAACTTTTCTCGCGAACCAACGCTAACAGTTTGAAAAAGATCGTTCTCAACCCGTCTACGTACCCCAATTTCCTGAGATTCCTCAAGCTGCATCCTTCGGTGGAAATCCTTCCAACAGAGATGACATTCAGTGTGACTCGGGACAGCGGGAAGTTTGAATGGGCTGGCAACAACCTTGCCACGCTATTTTGCCAGCCTTGGCGAGTTCTGGACCGGAATATGTGGCGGATGATATACGACATATTACGGTTCAATGCCAGTGCACGACGGCTTGTGTCAAAGTGGAGTAAGCAGAACACTGAAGCATGGGAGGACTATTCCATTGGCGAATACCTGGAGTGGGGCTCGTACTCTAATGCCTTTCGCGACAATTACTTAATTGTGAGCCTCCCTACTTGCGCCCTGGTCTGGATGATTCACCGACGGCGTTTCACGCAGCCCATGACTGCCGCTATATGGAGTACGCCACCGGATAAATGTGCTCTTGATTTTCCCGCTCGAACTTTGGTACGTGACTTTCCTGCGATGTGATCGAGACGCTCATGCACTCCAGTAGATCCAATTCATGCATAACCATCATCTCCTTCAACTCACTGGTAAGCCTTCTTGGCTAACCTTCAAGGATGGAAGGTGAGCGCGTCCCGCTTGAGTTTTGTTCGCTGTTTGAAAGATTTTCAGCCACGCCTACGTAAACGCTATTCTATCCAAGCTTCCTTCATCGCAGTTACATCTCCTCGCGGCGGTTAAATCAATCAGCACAGGATCTAGGATTACATTAACAACTGAAGATGGACGCGAGGAACCATATGATCGTGTCGTCATGGCCTGTCATTCTGATGCTGTACTCTCAATTCTCAAGTCTGGGAATGATATCCAGCCAAAGGAAGAAGAAATTCTAGGGATGTTCAAATGGAACAAGAACGAAGCTGTCCTACATTCAGATCCTAAAGTACGTCATGTTGGTTCTCGTCGTTGATTTGTTTGTTTACTCTCCCTCCAGCTAATGCCTAGGAGCAACATCGCCTGGTCCTGTTGGAACTATCTAACATACTCCACCGTTGACCGCCATGGAGAGAGAAGGGCCAACGTTGACCAAGTGTCCCTGTAAGCTGATTACCCAGTACGCGCTACCTAGTCACTAATCCTGTCCTTCAGAACATGTACGCGCGCTCTTTACTTGGCACTTCACTGCTCACCAAAATCTTTGCAGACGGCATGAATGCTCTTCAACATATATCCAAGAAAAAAGTCGGTCCGGTCCTTGTGACGCTCAATCCTCCATTTGAGCCCGATCCCACCACTGTTCGTGGACGATGGAAATATGACCACCCAATCCTCGACGGGGCTGCTATTCGCGCGCAGAATATGATGTCATCTATCCAAGGGACTCGGGGCATAACGTATGCCGGCGCTTATTTGAACTTCGGCTTCCATGAAGATGGGTTTACGTCTGGGCTCGTTGCGGTCCGAGACCTGGGTGTTTGTCTGCCGTTTGAGCTGGAATTTGTGGATGGGAGCGTCTGGGATATCTCCGTCAAAAAGCGTAGACCAAAGGATTGGACCGTGGAGTGGGCGGCATGGTTCTTTGACTTTTTGCAGAGTTTCGGGATTAGACATGTTGTTGGGAGGCTGCTGGGATTGGTGCTCGGTTATTGGCTGTCGTTTCTGGGGTTATTCGGTATCGAATTCGAGTTCTGACATCAGTTTATGTCTCTCGTTTCTTCTTCGAACTGCATTCGATGTTTTACTTTCAGGTTTATAATTGATCGCACTGCATCGCTTTTGTACAATAATTACTTAGGGACGTTGATGATTTGATAGGATCACTTGATAGATTGCTTTTGATGGATATCATCATAACTAACTATTCTTTCGGAAGCACAGGAAGACAAGGGTACTCGGACTAAATGGTCCATATGTTGTCATGCCTGTTCCTTCCATCGCGACAGCGTGAGTTCACGACCATGTAAAAGCAGAAGAACGAGGACACCCACCGTAACAAATTAAGGGCAGAAAGTGTGAGTGTACGTCTGGCCAAGAGCAGAGTTGCGATCGGCAGCATAGTCGGTGGCGTAGGAGTACGCCTGGTCATCGGGACATGAACTTTGGGTGCACGTCACGCTAGTTCCATCAGAGCTGGACAACCTTGTATTAATGTTGATGGAAGAGCTGACAGCGGCTCAAATCCCAGGAGGTTCTGTCTCCGCCATACTGTCCAAAGTTTGCGTATCCGTACTCTGAGAGGATCACGCCGGAGGTAATGCCAGCGTCCTGTGCACACGAGACCTGAGGAAGTCAGCATTCAGTCAGGGAAGCACTCAGAATGGAAACAGCTATAAGGCTTACCGCCGTTGCACCCGCCAGTAGCGCAGTTTGCTCCATTAGAGTTACAGCCTGTACGTCCCCAAGCGCGGATCCCCTAGAGCATCAGTGGTTAATGGCGCGGAGAGATAATTAATATTTTGTGGTAGACATACAAGGGCGTGGTCGTCAACGCCAAAACTAGCGGATGCCCCTGGTCCCAAAGTCGTCCCGAAAGAAACAGAGGTGTCGGGAACACCGTTCGGGGCCTTCCCAACAGCAGGCCAGACGGCTGTGAAAAAGTGATTAGTCCTTGCTCTGGGTTGGTTTTGCCTAGGCTTACTGTATCCGCAGTTGTTCTTGAAGGTGATTGTAAAGGCGGAGGCCGACGAGGCCAGTGCAACGAGGAAGCCAAATGAGAGAGCGATGTTCTTCATGTTGAGGAATGAGGATGTACAGCAAGCAGTACTGCTCAACAAAGGAATTGAAACTGTCTATTAAATACCCTCGCCCTGTGAAACGTCCACACGACTGCAAAATCAACGGGGTTTCAGAAGCAACCGACATCAACGACGAGCTTGAAATTTTACCGTTGAATTGCATCTATGCTCGGTATCCACAAAAATATTTAGTCTGGAACTCGCACTTTCTCGGGATGCGATCAAGATCTTAATTATTGGATACAAAAATGATGTCGGGTGCGGGAGAGGGCTGTGGACGCCATCGTGATTCGTGACTTCAGGAACAGGGCCTGAGTGGCGTCGTAACCTTGAGGTTGGCGGCGTTGCGAAGGTAACAAGTATGAATACGCCAGAAAGCCTTCTGTAGCTTCAGCTACAGCTCTCACAGGAAGGATCCTAAACCTGTGGAAATTTTGTTGCTGTTACGGTTATGCCGACTTCCTTTGATGTCGGACCGACTAATTTTTGAACAGCGGTTTGAGCTAAATAAAAAAGGTGGCGCGTGCTTTTTTTGAGGTCCTTGAGTAACATATAATGGCCGTCATCGACTAGAACCAGGAGCTTCCCGCGTTTGAATGTACTTTTTTTGTTCAGATGCCGCCGCGTTAGCCCAGAGCATCACGGTCATTTACCGAGTTCATTGAGTAGCCTAGAGCCGAAGATCAACTGGGTAAAAGTGGTATGATAATTGAGCCGTACCCCATGCGTACTCTGCGCGGCATGTGGGTGACGACCCATGGCCAATATTGAAATACAGATCACTGCAGCTCATGGCGGCATGAATGCAGCATCACGAACGTTAATAACATAGCATGTCGAATTCGGACGTAGATTCCACAGATAGAAAAGGACGACGACATGGATGCGTACAGAAAATCGCCGTGCTGGATATGACTAAAGAATTTTTAGCCCAGGAAAAGAGAATAGCATACACGGTTACACCCTTCGATTCTTCGGGAGGCCTCAAGTTTGGTTAGCACGGATCGTCCACCCCGGTAGTTTCGGTCTTTAGCCAGCACCTGGAGAAGGGGTTTTCTTCGAAGTTTGAGCTACATTGTTTTTCCAACGAACGAAAACAAATGCGCCCCTCAGGGCTAAAAGCAAGGTAGAAGATGCCGGTTAGATGCCGGATTGCTTAAAGATCCGGCATTGCCGGACCGGATTTAAATTTCCATCCCTCACCTCTTACCGACGTCCGCTACCTTCACGACACTCTGAAAACACATCCATCGACTCTTCTGGACATGGCCCCGTCGCTCTTAATATTTTACATGAGCCGACAAGGGCTCTTTCCGACTCTAGGTCGTTCAATCTCAAAAATGATACATCATCTTTGATTGTTTGAAGCTCACTTGGGGTCAACAAATTGATGCATGCACTACTATTCCACGTTCATGCATTTTTTCATCTACTTTGGACAATTCCCGTCCTCGCTAGATTCTGTAATATCCGCATGGAGACTTCGTGCTACAGATATTTGCGAAACGTTTCAAGGTGGCATGATGGCCGCGCAGGCATAAAGCAAACCATAGTTGCCGGAAGACTATCCATCGGCTTCATCGTTTGTACGGCCGGTCGAGAACAGGTGATCCAATTTCACCCTTACCTTCATACTGTGGGTTCTCGCTCTTGATGTTTTCACCCTGTTCACTGATAAATAGTGAAACATCCAGGTTTGAACCGACCCTGGTTGACCATAATGCTTAACCTGAGATTCCGGAATATGGCTGCCTGTAGAGGAAAGGCGACACTTGTCACCATCACACTATTCTTTTCAGGAGCTCGAGAACATACTGGCTGCTTTCTGGGTGTGATCTAATAATCAGTCAATCATGAAGCTCATCTAGCTCAGCTTTACGTCAATTGTTGGTCGCCAAACCTTCCGGATATACGGATGAGATGTGTTTGACCAATCTCAGGTTTGAGGTTAGGAATAGTATCCGACTTGAACGAGACCTTCTCCATCTTCATTAGTATACTGCGGGTAACGGCCTCCGTCTGAGAGCTCCACTTACTCACGAACTTAAAATTTCACTGCCTTGACTCATTATATAAAAGTCAATACTGTCCGTCTTCAATGGACGTATCATTTTCAGCCGGCGTTTTTCACTCTACGAGCACCCTCACCTGGCGGGATGAAAGTTGCGGTTATTGGCTCTGGTGCAGCTGGTCTTGGTGCAACCTGGGTAGGAGTTTTCAGGTTTTTTTCATTGTTTCCTGTCTTAACAGTGCCGGACTAGGCGTTGAATGAATACAGTGACCATGAGGTGCATCTGTACGATTCTGATAATCGTGCAGGAGGGCACGCCAACGCTGTACCGTTCATCAGCAAGGACCAGGATGGACGCGAGCAATCCGCGTACGTAGACACGTACGCTCTCGTTCTCTTTATCCGCAGAAATTAGCTGATATCTGATAGTGCCTTTGTACGTGCATCGTACAACATATCCCGAGATCATTTTAAAGATTGGACGATAGGTTGTTTTTAACCCATACACGTACCCCAACTTTTTGCGGTTCCTCAAATTATACCCCGCTATCGTTATCCTTCCAACACAGATGTCATTCAGTATATCGCGAGACGACGGCGCGTTCGAATGGGCTAGCGACAGCCTCGCGACACTGTTCTGTCAACCATGGCGGATCTTTGACGCGACTATCTGGCGCATGCTATACGATATTTTCAGATTTAACGCGTCTGCTAGGCGCCTCGTAAGCAGATGGAACAAGGTGCACATCGACGACTGTGACGACTGCTCCATTGGAGAGTACCTGAAGCGAGGCGCATACTCTGATACGTTTCGTGACAATTATCTGATCGTATGGAGCCTTCCCTCTCAGAGTGGCTATCATTGACCTGTGCTTTCGTAGCCTATGACGGCTGCTATTTGGAGTACTCCACCCAATACCTGTGTTTTGGATTTCCCTGCGCGGACCCTCGTAGGTAAATTCATCTAAACAGCTTTCGAAGGCTAAGCCCGCGGCCGCCTTCCAGATCCAGTTCATGTATAATCATTTTCTTCTTCAATTAACAGGGAAGCCATCGTGGTTGATTTTCAAAGATGGAAGGTAAGTTAGCCCGGGCTCGATTCCATCCGTTGCTAGTTCCTTCTGATCAGAAGCTTAATTTAGCCAGGCGTATATCAAAATGATCCTCTCGAAGCTGGATTCCTCGCGGCTACATCTCTGCACCCCTGTGAAGTCGGTTAAGAACGCTTCTTCCGACAAACATGTGGTGCTGACCACGGCGGATGGTCGAGAGGAAGTCTATGACCATGTTATCATGGCCTGCCACTCCGATATAGCGCTGTCAATTCTCAAGGAAGGCGGCGACATTCGACCCGAAGAGGAGAAGATACTAGGTATGTTCAAGTGGAATAAGAACGAGTCCGTTCTGCATTCCGACACCAGGGTAAGAGTTGTACGGTCTATCACAGGTTACGGATGGTATAACCCTTCGAACAGCTGCTTCCGAAGAGTCATCTGGCGAGGTCATGCTGGAACTATTTGTCATTTTCAGCTGCGACGCGCGACGGACAAACGAAGGCGAACAACGATCAAGTCTCAGTGTGCGCTTCATATTTCTTGCGTACTTTCTAAGCAGCTGATTTTTTCACTAGCACATGTATGCTTTCTGTTCCTCCCTTGCGTCCCTGACGCTGACTATTTTATTTTCTACAGTCGACATGAATGTCCTGCAGCACATTCCTGAGAAGAAGCACGGGCCTGTGCTAGTTTCCATTAACCCTCCGTTCGAACCTGAGCCTAGCACTATTCAAGGAAGATGGACGTTCGACCATCCGGTCCTAGACGGGAATGCTATTCGCGCTCAACGAATGCTCAGGACGATCCAAGGTATCCGTGGGATCACTTATGCTGGCGGGTATCACAATTTCGGGTTCCATGAGGATGCTTTCACGTCGGGACTGTTGGCTGCCACGACATACAGTGGTCTGGACGCGAAGTTGCCGTTCGACCTAGAGTTCGCAGAAGGGAGTCCTTGGGATGATTCGTCGAGAAAAAGGCCCGCCAAACGCGATTCCAGTGCTGAACTGATGGCAATGATTTTTGATATCATCCAAGCTGGTGGAGTGAGGTTCATCGTCGGGACAGCGGGCTTGCTCCTCATGAGTCACGCAGGGATATGTAAGGGTCAAGTGTCGAGATTGATAAACAGTTTCTGGAAGTAAATAAATTAGTAGATACAGACCTGTGTGTTGGAAAGCGTGATCATAGATAGATACATGAGTCCGTGCGTCGTGAGTAAACTATAATGTAATGTACATATCTATTACAGAGATTGGAGAGCGTCCGGCCACTCCTGTAGAAAGGTGCGGGTCTATGCAACTTGAGAACACGACGATGGACAAGCAGGAGAAACACATACCGGTGCAATCAGTATATGAGGATGGGGAAGAAGTATAATATAGAAATGTAGTTGATGGCTTTGCCGAGGACGGCAAAGACACTGAGGGCCCCACTGGACTCCGAAGTTGCAGTACCGGCGGATGAGAATATATCTGTCTGGGCGCCTATACACGCGTCAGTCGGCTATCCACAACGATAGCGAGACAACAAACCGTTCTGCCAGCCTAATACCGTGCTATAAGCAGGGCTCTTCGGACTGCCCGCACTGTCGTAACCGCTAGTTACAATATTGTTTCCATCGAGCTGATGCCAAAAAATCATTTGCTTGGCGCCCGATACGCAACTTGACGATCTGCCTTCACACCACACCGGAGGTTTCGCCGTTGCTAGAGCGGCGTTACCCGTTCTACCTGTAACTGTACATCTAAAGCCTTGCATGTACATGTTGGGTGTTCCACAACTACCAAGATAATGATCAGTTTGTAGGCACCGCATAATGGTTTTGACGTTAACGTACCCGTTGGGTACCTGAATGGGGAGTAGAGAGGCGTTCCTGAGTCATTTTGTGGAAGAAGAGCGACAAACGGCACCTACCCATCCCCACTGTGGTGGTGGGTCAGTTTGATTGCGTGATAGATAATTGAAATGTGTAGACACTCACGGCACAAATACAGCCGCCGGGTGGGCATGCAGGAAGGTTGGGGACCGAATAAGTAGCGACTCGTTTCCAAGGAGTACTGAAAGAATGTGAATTCTTAGGAAAGTGAACGGGGGTACCAACGTACTGCTGCAAGACTGTGAAAACAACAAGATTCTCTGGCGTAACATCCGCGATGTCTGACTGTGGGTCGTCAGACGTCATTATTGAAACATCATGAAAGGGGTCACTGACGTTGTACGATATCGCAAAGGCCGTTCCTGCAGCCATTGATTCATTCTGTGTGTGGACTGAAACGCGCCGATGAGGGCAACGTATGCCGTATGCCGAGAGAAAGCTTACTGTTGGGCTGGGAAATGCATTCCGTTCGTTGTCGATAGAACTCCGGGTGAGCCTGTCCGTCTCCAAAGTCGTTTATACCAGCGCCGTTGTAGGATAATGTAGTGAAGGCGCGGTTTACGGCCAGTTCGACGGTGAATTCGCCATTCGCGGGCCTTGTTGTTGTTAAGCCTCATAAAGATCAAGCGGAGATAGATGGCCTACAGTTCTAAAAAGTCGCCTTCGTCGGGAGGGAATTCGTCGCACTGGAAAAGCCTTAATCATCAGCTCCTTATGATAAGGAGACAAGCTAACCCCGTTGTAGTGATGAAACCACCATTGGTCTTTCGTTAACTGGAAAAATGGTGAATATCAGTATGTAGTGAAAGTATGCCACTCACTTGATACAAGGGTTGGACTGCGTCAGCAGTGTTTTGATTATTGACACCCGGCACTGTACCATTTAAACAGTACATTCCTACAGTGAGCCGTCCATATTTTGAGTAAATATTCTTGGGTGCGCGAGTCACGCACCTTTATGCCACGCCGCTACATGCGCGCCCACCATGCGTCCGAGGGCGAGCCAAAGGAAACCGTAGAGAATCATATCGTGAGGGTAAGAAACAAGTAAGAAAGGCGGAGCAAGAATAAGTTTATATAAAAGCAAGAAGATCGTCTAGAGTCATGAAGCTGAAGAGGCAGTGAATTGTCTCTGTGCCAAGATAATGGGAGGAAGGACCGCTCATCGTTCCCCTTTATATTGGAGTGAACCGGCAAGGCCAAACCACATTCGGACCTAGCCGATCTTATCAAGCTTTATTTGGCTCTGTTAGGAACCCGTCCCATCAGCCTTCTCACCTTCTCTGCCATGGCGGTAATACGCGACGCACGACTGCCTCTTACCTACCATCATGAAGGGTACCCAGCAGAGGCAGCCTAATACTTGCAGGAGACCAGCGGACCTCTTTCTTTTCGTATTCATTGTCGTGGTAGTCATCTTCGGCGCCCAGCGATGTCTTCTTTCGCCAAGCAGAGTCATGGTACCCCAGCCTATCCGTAGCAGTCCGGCCTTTCTCAAGGATGTCACCCACGACATTGAGGCGCAGAAATGGAAGACAGACCAGGTCGCATATGATAAGTACAGTCTGTTACTGAGAGGGCAAAGAGTGTTCCTGCAGTGCGCCGCTTTCTTTCACCTTTGTTCGTTTCTTGACACGTCAACATAGCTCCGGTGAATTCCACACCTTTCGGCTCCCTGTTCCTTCTCTATGGCCAGACATCATGCAGAAGTTCAAGGCAGCAGGCTTGAATGCCGTTAGCCTGTACACCCATATGGGGATCATCAATCCATCTCGAGGTGTACTGGACTTTAATGACTGGCGCGCCTTGAAGCCATTTTACGAGGCAGCGGTAGAAGCAGGTCTCTGGGTTGTACTTCGTCCTGGTACGTTGCTGGATAGATACGTATCATTTGACTAATATACCTCTAGGACCTGTGCGTAATTCTCTCACCCTTCACGCGTCATCGGTTTCGAAACGTAAATCGGGAGATGTCTTCTCGCGTCCCTTTCTGACGCTATGAACGGTTGAGGCATCTTCCGGTCTACTTTTCGCTGCCGAAGATTTGTGGCTCACGATAGATGCCTTAATGCTCACAACCGACATAGTACATCAATGCTGAAACAACGGCAGGCGGCATAGCTCATTGGGCCACGTCGGAAGTGTCTGGAATGCTGCGAACTAATGCGACCGATTGGAGAGACGCGTGGACCGAATACATCAAAGGTATAATTGAAGAGTCAGTCCCGTACCAGATCACTCAAGGTGGACCTATAATCGGTCAGTACTTCATTTACGGTTGACGCCACTGTTCTGCCTCTAAATGACTTCGTGTAGCCATACAGCTCGGTAAGCTATTCAACGATGAGCAGAACCTTGGAGCCAAAATGTCTTACAGATAACGAATATGAGCAATGGCTCGGCGCTGAGTATTTCGAAGACCTCAAAGTAGTTTATTATAACTCACCCATCGTCGTACCTCTGACGTACAACGATCCTGGACCGCGTTCAAATTTTATAAATGGCACTGTACGTACACGCGGCTATATTATATGCTGTTCTGCAAGTAACGTCTTCTCCCAGGGTGCTGTGGACCTTTATGGATTGGACGGGTACCCACAGAGGTTTGATTGCTCGAACCCCTTAGTCTGGAACCCAGTTCCTCTGACTTATCACGACTATCACATGGCTGTCAATCCGTCTCAGCCTTGGTACATTCCCGGTACGTCTTCCTGTTTTTGAAAGCTGCTTCGCTCAAGAAGCACAGAGTTTCAAGCAGGGTCATACGACGCGTGGGGTCCTTCTGCACCTGGTAGGTGTCTTTGACATTGTATCAATGGTAGGCTCATTCCCCCGGAAGGATACGGTCCGTGCGCGGTCCTGACTGGGCCGGATTTCATGTCGGTCTTCAATCGCCAACTGTGGGCTAGCAACGCAAAATTGATCAACTATTACATGCTTTATGGGTAACCTGCCTTTTGCGTTGACAGATGTGAATTTGACGCGATTTTCGTAGTGGCACATCGTGGGGGGCCATCCCATTTCCGTGAGTAGGGGTCCTCTTCCTTCAGTGATTACCATTCTGATCAATTTCTCACAGTGGGGTATTTCCGCCAGCTTTTATGTCGTTCTGATCATAACATCTATTTTGATCAAAGGTTTATACTTCATATGACTGGTTCGGCAGTATGTGTCTCTAGAAATCTAAGGAGCCTCTTTCCCTAATTAGCTTTCAGATCAGCGAGGACCGAACACTGACATCTAAATACGACGAGTTGAAGCTAGAGGGCTTCTTCATAAGGAGCTCACCAGACTTCTACAAGACTGGTCGTGTGGCCGATACATCCACTGGCCTTGACATATCCACGTCTCCGGATGTGTTTGTAACTTTACTCGTCAACCCCGATACAAATGCGGGTTTCTACATCGCAAGGCACAATGACTCCTCTTCGACGTTCGTTTGCCCTTTCTAGGCCTTGGCATTAATTGATCTTTTCGCAGCGCTAATACCAACTTCAAACTGACGGTGGCAACCGCTGAAGGAGAACTGCAGGTACCCCAAGTCGAATCCGCTATAACCCTTGGTGGACGCCAATCAAAGGTCATCGTCACGGATTACATTTTCGGCTCCTCAAGGGTTCAGTATTCTACGGCGCAAGTATTCTTTGCCGGTGTCATTGATGACCGCGACGTTCTATTCCTATATGGCGATTCATCACATGGACATGAAGCGGCCATCTACTTTACCGGGACTCCCAATCAGCTGCACCTAAAGTCACCATTTGTGTCCATTGAATCGAGGTCCAAAGGAGCTACCATCCTTTCCTTCCTTCCTGGAATCCAAGGGTTGGTGACGCTGTATGATTCTGACACGCAGCTTGTGCTTTTCGGTGATACAGATACGGCAGCAACATTCTGGTCCCCAGTCATCGCAGGCGACGAAGCTGATCCCCTGAGGAACTTTTGGGGTCTCGGCACCAACACGTCCATTCTCGTTGGAGGTCCGTATCTTGTCCGCTCCGCGAGTATAACGGGAACGGAGTTAGCACTGAGGGGCGATCTCAGTGAAGGTGCAAGATTGACCGTCATCGCGCCTAAAGGCATCCGGTCCATCAGCTGGAACGGGGAGCTTATTTCTAGTGATGCCATCGCTGCAGCGGGTTTGACGTCCGTCGGCGGATTTATCGGGCGCCTGGAGCTCGGGACATCTTTTAATGGCATTAAAGTGCCGGAACTGAAAGGTTGGAAGTATAAAGATAGCTTACCTGAGATTGGACGGCATTTCGATGACGAGGCGTGGGTTGTGGCGAACAATACGTCGACCAATATCCCTCTCAAGCCGTACTATGGTGATGGTAGGGTGTTGTATGGGTGTGATTATGGATTGTATGAAGCTTTCCCACCCTCCCGAAACTCTTGTCTGACATTTGTCCTTCATATAGCTGCGAGAATATCGTGCTGTGGAGAGGTCATTTCGTCGCAAGCGGGTCGGAGAAGAGCGTGAATCTGTCGATCAATGGAGGAGAAGGTTAGCAATTTCTCGTTGATAGATGCTTAGTGCTAACGAAGCGTCGACAGCCTTTGCCGCGAGTGTCTGGCTCAACGATGTGTTTTTGAATACGTCCTACGGGAAGTGCATGGTTTTTCTTCCCCCTTTCCTTGGTCCCACTCAAATTTTGGCTCCTTAGTTCAACGAACAATCTCAACATCTTGGAAGAGACGGACGACGTCTTCGTGTTTCCTGAAGGGACACTAATTCCTGGTCAAGATAACGTCATTACAATTGTTCAGGTCGATCGTTCATTCTAGTCTTTCCATCGTTTTAATCAACTGATGTCGATCGCTTCACAGGACAACATGGGTTTGAACGAGACCGAGGGCGGTAAGTTACTTCCCCGTTTGATATGTGCTCTATTAATGTCTTTCGTTAGCTAACCCCGACAGCTCGAAAGGACCGCGTGGCGTACGAGGCTTTCAGCTGAACGACGGCACTTTTTCAGATTGGAAAGTTCAGGGAAAGGTTGGAGGATATACCAAGTGCGTTTGATCACCTACACTACTATATTTGTTTAACGGGTAAGCTTCCTTCTACAGCTTCCCCGATAAAGTCCGCGGCATCTTCAATGAAGGAGGACTCTTCGGAGAACGGGCGGGATGGCACCTTCCTGGTTACGACACGTCGCCTTGGGAGTCTAGGGATCTTTCTAATGGTCTACCAAATTCGGCCGCTGGGGCGGGGTTCTTTGTGACGACTTTTGAGCTGGGCATTCCGGCAGGCTATGACGTGCCTATTTCGTTCGTATTCGACGAACCTCTAGGACAATCGTATCGGATATATCTATTTGTGAATGGATGGATGATGGGGAAGAGGATCGGGAATCTTGGGTATGTGTACCTATTCAGAGCACAAACTCGTTTCTGATCAAAACTGTTTGCAGGCCGCAGAGCAAGTTCCCTGTACAAGAGGGGATACTGGATTACCATGGGGAAAAGTAAGTTGTTTTTCCTGATGATAAACAAGGATCGCTCTTAAGGACTGTTTTCTCCAGTACTGTTGCTGTTGCTCTTTGGGCGATGGAAGAGGACATTCCCATTACGCCGCTTCTTCGGCTCGCTATTGATGGGGTGTTTGACGGCGGTGTCGGTCATATAGCGACAAACAATCCTTCTTGGTCTCCCCAAGGGAGGTTACTGTGACTTGTGCTCACCGAAATTTGATTGAACCATATTACTTTTGATGGCAACAATGTTCTCAACGAAAGCAAAAGAGCACTGTTCGATTATCAAGGCTGATATGAAAGACTTGAGGTTAACCTCAAGTGTTATATTGAATATTGGGACGTCAACCGCCTTTCTTTTGATCAGACGCGGAAGAGAGCTTAGACCCATCTGATATACTTCAAGCCAGGTCGTTCGACTGGATGATGATCCCGTCTATACCGATCTTTTCCGATCATAGCGGCACGACTTTGTTATATCACCATTCTCACGTACGCTTTTACAGGTCGGCTTCAACCCTGAAGAAACCTGTTTCCGCGTAGTATTTGACAGCAGTCATCTGGCGATTTGCCATGACAAAATGTCGCTTTTATTTGTGAAGATCAGGTTCGCTTTGACACTGATATATCATCATGCGTCTTTGGAAGTCGCACATAACGTTATTCGACAGGGACAATATGAGAAGACCGACAACCGGAAAAGGTGGATGACGTGCGGACGTTCTCAGATAGGTTCGTGAGTATACTTGAGTTGTGTCTCGTCTCGTTCAAGCCGAGGTTGGCAATGCCTGATAGGAAGGGGTGGGAGAAAGGGGTGATGCCAGTTGGCCAGAATGCCTCTGCAACTTGAATGCAGAGTGTTGCAACCGGCGTGGACCAATGATAATACAGTCGGCGATGACAGCCTGTCCTGACCCCCTACTTGAACCCGAGCTACAGACGCCACTGAAAATGAAGTAAGAATTGGCTAGCAACGCATAGCAAGCGTCAAGTTCGGCGGGCTAAACCAGACTAAGCGGTACCGATATCCATGTATGTAGCTTTGCATTGGGCGACAAGATTATCGACATGACCCCATTCGAAACGTTTAACCGACTACAAGACGTCCTCATCAGCAGGTGAAGGAGCTATACACCGCGTTGGAATCGAGGCTATATTTCAAGAGATCTTCCAATGATAGCGAAGAGCAACAGACCAAAGGCAGGCGCGCTTGAAAATCCTTCGTCATATCTGAAATGCGACTGGGGGAGAATCGTGATACTAACCAGAAGAAGCGTCCTTTCTCTCCACCGATCCTCTATGGCAGGTCCTAAAGCGGAACAACAAGCCTGGATTGAGTGCGGAAGACTAATAACTGCAGCGTAAGAGACTTTAGCTGGCCGAAAGGGCCTTGGTGCTCTTGCGCATGATAACCATTGTTGATATTGATTCGCTGTCCCAATTGGAGTCTGAAGAAACGCAAAGAGTGAGAGCGATGAGTTCGAGACTGGCCTCCAGAATGGGTGGTCGACACTGGAGCAGTTTACGATATTGAGATTGGTCAAGGAGCAAGTGGAACGGTCGATGAGATCATATAAGGATGATATCGTATAGTGAAGCTGGTTCTCAGCGAAATCAACCAACTGTACGAAGGTGATCGGATACTACGAAGGAAGAATCAGATATCGGGGAAATCCTCATGATCAGTTGACATGGTCTTCTATCGGTGGCTAATTGCGTACGGCTCCCAATGCAAGCCGAGAACATCGCCAATCGCGGGAAGGTCGTTCGTTTCCAAACTCGTAGTCGAGCTTGGATGCATGACCCTCAATGAGTTGGACGATCATCTCAGTGAGGTCCTATATGATTTAGCTGCGCTACTAGCACGTGTGATATAAGTATATCAGTCCAGCGTACCGGAAGTAAAGATAAATTTCTATACTTTTTCAGCAAGTGTACTCGAATATGTTTGGCATGAGCACTTAGTCTCCTCGATGCAGACTCTGAAATCTCTCGCAATAACTGGTACTAGTATGTGAAGTAAGGTAAGATCTAGGAGCGGCAGTTGCCGAGTCCTCGATTCTTTCCTTCTGTACCAATTGTGTACGAAGTATCTATCTTCTTGCCTCGATATTTCAGTACCTCCCCCGACCTCATCAAGAAAAAGACACCTTGATCAAATGCGGAAAAGTAGCGGTTCGCTTGGCGGCTGCGCATTTTGCACAAAATCTAAACCTTATTCTGTTTCGTCAACGAGTACCGCCCGTATTGCCTTTACGACCAGTCCCGAGGAAAGAGAACACTCGCGCTTCATTGTGTCATCACGGCAACAACTATGACGCGTGCAGGCCCGCTTACCAGCAAGCGTCCCCATCATCTCTCCTTCCGCCCGCTCTTGTTGTCACCCCGTTCATGTCAGATATGCCCAACAGCACCAGAATACACACTGTCTCTTTCGATCAGAGAAGGCCCCAACGAACACGTAATTCCGTACCCCCAGAGTATCCTTCAACGAGCCGCTTTGAGAGATCGATTGAACGAGTTCACACAGCCCTCCTTTATCAGCTGGGCTATCATCGCCCCGCACAGCGACGCTCAGACCCAATCTAGTCCTCGAGACTTGATGACCCCGTGCTAGTACAGAGCTATTTTGAAATGCCGTCGCGGCTCAAAGTAGTGTTGGCCATTCCTTCCTTCCAAGTGACGCTGGGTGCGAGGCTAAAGGTATTTATGCATCACTATCCGACGAAGTTCGCAAAGGAAGAGGCCCTCTTTCGTCCAGCTTTCATTCACAGCCCAAGCATTCTTGCTGCCAACCGGCTTGCGTAGACCCACATCCCTGATTGATTGTTCCGTTCCAATGGCGGTTATGGTGGATCGAGTCTGTTCTGAAAACTGACTGGTTGTGACTGACCCGTTCCTTCCCTCCTTCCCCTTGGAGTCCGAGAATCTGCCTGCCGGACCTTTTGCAGGAAGCGATCGACTTCGTGTGGATGAATTCATCAGCACACGAACTACCCAGGTCCTGCTTCTGTGCTTCTCCTTATCACACGAGCTGCGCACCTTTCAATTGGTCTCGCTATTCTAGTGGATTAGACGCTGTATCTTACGAACGTACTGCCTTCTTTTCGTCTTGCTTTCGGGCGGGGTGCTATTTCAGTTTTTGCACTTTGCAGCATCTGGACATGTGCTGATGGTCCATCAGTATCCTCCGGTCTGCTGTTCTGATTAACGTTGCTGGCCCTGTCATGGAAGCTATGCCAAGCAAATAATGCATGCTTTGTGCTTCTCGATATCTGTGTCCTGTATCCTTGCCAGCAAACCATCTGATAGTCGTGTTCGCCGGTGATAGGTCCAACGACTTGCAAAATTGGTGTTCCGGGAGGTCATGCTGTATTCGTACATATGTTCATCCGATCCCTTGGTATTATTACACGATGCGACAAGTGACAGAGAAAACAGGAGTATACCAAAACAACAACTAGAAGGTTGAAGAAATGCCACGACTAGTGAGAGAGATGCTGAAAAAAAATAGGAGTGGGGTGTGTGTGTAGATGAACAGATGGGAAATCACGTCAACAATACATAGAAAACGAGCGTCAATCCCACGATGCTTAAAATCTTGCTAGCAACCTTGGTCCCCGAAAGATCGAGGGTGTCTGTGTGGTAGCCGTGGTCCGCGTCGGAGTCCTCGCTCTCCTCCGATCCTACATCCGAGGTCTCAGATCCTGATGTCGACGGACTTCTAGGTCGAAGACGAAGACTCGGCGGTGGGGTTGGTGGTATAGAATAGTGCAGATGGGGCACAGGAAGGAGAATGGTATCCTTTTTCAGTGTACAACGGGTTTTGCAGGATGGGCAGCGTCCGTCAGAGCGCGAGCCGTGTAGCCACTATACTTGAGATGAGCAAAGAATATAGCAACATGCAATCCACGTACATCAGCGATGTGCTCTAAACAAAACAGTTTTGAACAGCATAGTGTTCGACAGGGGACTACCGCGCTTTCGAAGCTAGACGGCTGGGTTAGACATTGGGGGGCAAGAAACAGAATCTGGAAACACACCAGATGCCACAGTCCCTGTCTACGGCGTCCCTCCTCGGCTTGCTGCTCCTCCGCAAGCTGGATAGTGACCGTCTTCGTACGGGGGTCCTCGAGCCCGACCTCTCCCACGCGAAGGGGTATGAGGATATAGAGGGTGTCAGTTCTTCCGGCGTCTCTTCGCCAAGGTTCAAACGGTATTCAGGCGTCTCATCTATAGACGGGAGAATGAAAAGGGGAGAGGGGCGAGGACGGGGCATTCGTTCGTCAGCGTGGGTAGCAGCAAGGAGTAACGATGGAAAAACCGACCTTCATCGTCTTCATAATAACGGCCATTATTGTTATGCTCAAAGTGGAAGGGAAGGGGGATGGGTGCTGGGCGTGGTCTCAGCATTATTGTTAATGGGAGGGGGAAGACAAGATCTTGTGCTGCAAGCTAATATAAACGAGACTCTTATGAAATGGGTAATTTCACGTGTTATCCGAGGGGTGGGTCAAATGACGCTGACGTGGGTTTGGTGACTAACGACTACTTTGTCCGTGGCGGGTCCTTATCCCGTATCGTCGTCGTTGTCGGAGGCGCTCGTCGAGTAAGAAAACAGTAAAGTTCAATGACACCACTTTCTGGCCGCCCATGGATAACCTGGACCAGATAACCCACACACATGCAAATCTAGCCACAATCTAGCCATTCTCTGGTCTTAGCCTTCGAGGCGCCACCGCTCCACATTCAGGTAACCTCAGGCTATTCAGTAGCCCTCTGAGATCTGCGTCGACACAGGGTTCAGGAATGACACCCGCAATTGTCCCTGTTCAGCGAGGTCAGCCTGTCCGCGGACGATATAGAGTCCGGACCGCAATACTTGTGGCGTCTCTTCTTTCCGAATGCGTCGCTCTCCGAGTCCAGATGCGACAACGGAGGGAGACATACACGTACATACTACAGGCCAGGACGCGTAACGGAATCGGCGCTAATTAAAGATAGGGACGTATAAATACCATATCTCTAGGTATACAAAAAAATTTAGACGCTGTCAAAGGGAATGTATGGACCACGAACTTTGCTTCTCATCGTGGTTTGATCCTGAGGCTCAGGTTAAGTATGTAGGGACTCGCTCGGAAATGTCAACTGAATTGTTTAATCCGAGGAGATTGAGCTGCTTTGCGGGTCTTAGCGTTACAGGAAGCGCGTTGACTTATGAGCAACATTTAGTTTTCGGACCAGAGGCTTACTGGTAAAGAAATAAAAAGCACGACTCCGTCCAAAGCCATCGATGTTCAAATTTGGCCGGCCCTGGAGTCCCCAGTGACGAGTCCCTCAGAGGCTTCCTCCCGACAGTAGGGTAGCGCACGAAACCTAGGTTAATTGCCGGTGAGTTGCCGGTAAGTTACCTCCCCTCGCTGGAGGGGTTTTCGTCGTACCTATCATGTGTCATGTGACTGTCAGTTGAGCATGATAATTCAGTACAACTGCATGTATACTCTATTTATAAGGCACAGCTATAAAAATTCAATACTTCCAAGTGAATAAAACTCTTTCAATAAAGAACATGTGTAAAAACGCGAACACAGAGGTGCTGCAAAAAAACTGAAATTACCGCGCGTCAGTCATGTGATTTTGCACGTGGGAGTTAAATAACAGTAAATTAGTAATTACCGTTTAAAAACACCCCATGGAGAGGGGTCGGTAGTTAGTACCTACCCCTGGAGGTTTCGTAAGTCGCGAGTCGCGACTTTCGTCATTTTCGTGCGCCGCGCAACGCTAAGAAAAAATATTCCACCACGTTTACAGGATTCCCTCTAGCCGACTTGAACGACTGACCTCGTCATAACATTTACTAGTGACGCGCTCTACCAACTGAGCTAAGAGGGACTTAGTCTCCGTATTTATTTATATATCTAACTACCTTCAGCCATCATTGGAACTAGAACTGAGAACATTAAATTCGTACTCTTGTAATAAAATGAGAATCTAAAGACGTACACTATGCTTGAACATAAAAGTACAATAATTAGCCCCCACTGCCCATCTGCATCAGCACTTATCCAACCCCAACCAGATATCCAAATCCTCCCACATTCTCTCCCTCGCCTTCCCCCACACCACAATCCTCTGATCCACGCAGGCCTGACAATACCCCGCCTTGGCCCAATCCAACTCCATCAGCGCCCGAGTCCCACAAATCGGGTCCCTCAAGAACGTCTCGAACAACCCCGAGGCGACGACCATCTCCTGATGCTTCGAGGCCACCAAACTCACGTCCGCAGCCGTACAACTCTCCACATTCCCAATGCACTTGGTTTCAACCCCAAAAGTTGCTGTAGCGATCCGGGTGGTCCACGCAGACGTGAGCATCTCCCGAGCGCGAACTAAGAGCCTGTAGTCAGACGAGGAGATCGCGGTGCTGTGGTCTGACTCGTCATCCGAATCGTCCTGGCCGAACCCAGCAAGGCGCACGAGCTCGTACAATGCTCGTTTGCGGATGCTCTTGAGGCCCCATTCACGCGCAAGGATGACGGTGTCGGAAGCATGGCTGATTGGATCAAGGGTCACTTTACACAAGGAAAAAGGCCACATTTCTTCGAGATAACGTGTTGCCCAGTCTCGAAAGTATTTGAAGGAGAGTGCACTGGAGGCGCGAAAAATGGATACTACAGTCAAAAAGTCGGGAGGGTTATAGAAGTAGGTGCTAGGAGGCTGTCAGCAACAAAACGGAAGAGAGGCAAGAGGACGCACATGGCATCATCCATCGCGTCCAAGAGAGCCTCGAAATCTTTTACCGTGACCCTGTCTTCCTCTTTGATATTAAACACCGGATCCTTCCCTTCAAACCCGTCCGCCTCCTCCTCAAACCGCTGGGAGAGCCATTCACTATGCTTAGCCACGCCCCGATGCACCCTAAAGAGCGTCTTCTTGATACGAATGACGACGTTGCCGTCGAGCTCCCAGTGAACCTGGTGTTTATGCGTAGTCGGGAAACGTCTGGCAGCTTTGATTTTGGGTCTCTTCGCAGGCTTCTCAGCAGCAGTGATGCTACGGTCGCCATCATCTTGTTTGCGCTTCTGGGATCCTGACATTTTTGTCTGACTACAACTTTGGGGCGTACTAGCAGGTGAAGACGAGATAGAAATGATATCAGGCGGCGAAGGAGTAAGTGGAACTTTGATGGGTGCTCTTTGGGATTGGGACCGTTTGGGCGTGGAGGCAAATGGAGCTAAGATGGACGATTCCTATGGATGGAGTCAGGACGCGAATCGCGCCAAGTAATAAGCGTACGTACTGAATTTTCGCCCTTAGTGAAACTAGGCTGCATGTGTGCCAATTGTTGCGACAGTTGCATTACTGACGGCAGTTCATCGTCATCGGTCTCGATAGCAGGTGGAATGTCGAACTCGTCTGGGTCCAGCATAACTGACTGGGAAGGCGGCGACATGGGAAACGGTCTTGCAGTTGTCGGAGTCGCTGCAGCTGCCTTTTGCGAAGATTTCAACGGGTTGCTTGTATGCGACGCGGCTACCGAATGATGAGTTTTAGAGCAAGTATCAGTTCAGCAAGTATACCAGCGTCATTCTGTCTGAGTACAGGAGCAGCAGGCGTCCCTGATGATGGTCTTGGTGGGCCTAAGTAATAAAAAAAATGATGAATGATCCAATGGTTGACAGCAACAGAATGCCGTAATCTCACCAGATGGCCCTGGAGTTGGTCCTCGAGAATACCGTGAGCCCATATTGGCGCTGGCAATGCTGTTTTGATGTAAGGAAGAAGAGGCGGCGGGCTCTGCTGTGTCGTCGCCCATGGTGGCAAGAAGCAAGTTCAGACTAATCGCGTTGACGCGCCGTGAAAGTTTGGATATGTTTGGGAAATGCACAGCCGCGGCACCGATCCCCTGATTCGAGTCTTAGTCAGCGTCGAAGCTTCGAGTCATCAGCGAATTGGACAGAAATATATATGGCCATATAAGCCCTTAGCAAGGCTCGAAATACATGGCAAGGTCCGAAATAATTGCGGCAGCCTTATAAGCCCATATGAACCATGGAGGAATAGTAATCTGCATGTATTATTATGAGTATTTCTGATGCCGGTAATGCTTGTCAGACTTCGAAAGGTGTTAGTACAATTACTTGGCACCATATGCAGGTATAACATGATCGCCATCGTAAAACGAGTTCGTGATTTTTATAGCTTCTCAGGTGGCTAGGGGCTCACTTCATATATACTACGAATATTTTCACTCTTGGAGACAGAGAGGCTTGAAATAGTAAATTTATTATCATCGCCGTAAACAGAATACAGGTACGTCTAGATAATGCAGTTTATACAAATGGCTTGCTGTCCGGTTGTCCAGGTCCTCGTCTCAACCTCTTCGCTGCCAATCGCCCTCCAGAGCTGCCATCAGGAAAAGACTTAGATAGGTGAACTCTTCTGGCCTTGAACTTGAAAACACGGCTAGGAGAAAGGATATCAGCACACATCCCTGCAACATACGAAATAATTACTTCAATTGTCGGAGCCGGACGTACTCGTCCAATTCCACGGCGATCCAGACCACCAATCAAAGGAGAAGGATGACTAAAAAAATTCCCTGAGATGCTATACGGAGCTGATTTCAAGGGATCCAACTCACTGACCGTGACGATTGACTCACTTGAGCACCTTTCAACACGACCGCTTCCTCCTCCGACTCTGCACTGATATGTCGCTTCAGAAGACCTTGAATGTTTGAAATGGACGCACCGATGCCTGAGAAGAGTTGCATAGGCGAGGAATTTGCGATGCTTGGAGAGGCGATGATATCTTGCTCGAGACGTTGGGGCTTTCAACTTTGGTGGCTACTTCGGACTTTTATTTATGTTGGAATAGCTGACTACATTGTAGTTCCGGCTCGGAAGAAGAAGTCCGTATCGGAGAAGATTAGGTCTAGAGGCGAAGCGGTCATGTAGGGTCGGTGTCTGATGCATGGTCCATGTGTGAGTGAGAGAGCCGCATGGGACGAATGGACACGTACTGCTCTGTGACGAGAAGGAAAGAAGGAAGAACGCGTGGTGTCACGGGGTGCATTACATAGGATGACACATTCAGCATTGATCTGGTGATCGCGACTCGCGAGATCTCGGACGCTCGTTTTGTCACGCCATGCACCAGTTATCTTAATGACCGAACTTCTTCTCCCGCTACAGCACTCTCACTGAAGTGGGCCGAGGGCATGCTGAAAATTCAGTAGTGCAGTACTACATCCGAAGGACTCTTACTTCGCAAGAACCACTGTGAAGCCAGTTTTTAACTACGAGTCGAAATAAATCTAGTCAGACTTCCGCACACAAAACGGGGACCAACAGACGAAACGATGAAGCTATCATGGAAGAAGATTCAGAGGAATGTGATGAAGACGATGGCGAGGGGCTTTCCGAAGAAGACACCAACTCTGATGGACCGATAGAGGTCGAATTACCATCTCGATGTCATAGATATGGGGTTTGCTGGCTTACACATGGACACCGAAGCTTTTGAGGTTCAAATACAATCAGTCTACAGAAGCGAGACTACAATTTAATGGGCTTATAGTAGTGATATACGAGCTGGAGATAGTTCTATGTAATTTTGAAGGCTAAGTTATCATACTGCGAGGTTTTAATAGCATATGAAAAGGACGCAACATCGTGCCCCGGTTATATGGACTTTGTAAGGCCTCGACAAGGTGAATAAGAATTCCGCCGGATCGTGGTTGCCGCAAGTCCCGGAAACTTTTTTCCCAACCTGCTGATGGTCTCGCGACTCCGAGCCAACTCCGAACTCAAGAAAAAATAGATAAATTTTCGTTTGCACCAGAAGATTTATCTTCAGAAAA
Organism: Armillaria borealis; assembly: GCA_030435635.1. NCBI lineage: Eukaryota > Fungi > Basidiomycota > Agaricomycetes > Agaricales > Physalacriaceae > Armillaria > Armillaria borealis. The sequence goes on along the minus strand of JAUEPT010000015.1, from coordinate 389,054 downwards.
GTTTACGTACACAAAAGACGCGTCAGTACATTAATTCGAGTCTCTTGCGACAAATTTGATTGGCACAGACCCCAGGGAAAACGCTGTTCCACGCAGAGTAGCGTCTGCCGCAATCCTATCCCATGTTTTCGCCGTTGTCTCTCCAGCCTCTAGGACAACCTCGACCTTCCAGTCCCTCAGGAAATGTGCAAGGAAACAGACGGCCTCAGTCTGAGCGAATTTCCTGCCCACGCACGCCCTAGGTCCAAAGCCGAACATGAGGAAATCATGCTCCGTAGCGTCGTACCACCTCGAAGGGATGTATTTCTCTGGTTCAGGGAAGTCGCGTGGATTGTGAACTTTAATCGACGAGATCAGCCTGCCACGCGTCGAGACTGGCATAAATAAACTCACGGACGGACACAATGTCGATAACAATACGAGAGCCCTTCGGAAGGATGAAATCCCTTTCCACTGGCCTAGAGCTGTGGATAGGTGTATCTTCCGTGGTAACTCTGGGTAAGTTTATTGTAACAGCTAAAATCCGACGTTAGTGTAAGTAATCATTTAAATATGACGATAATCACGCACGGACGAGTCGATGAGCTTCATTGAAACACGCGAAAAGATGCTTGAGATTATTAATGATACTCAAGCTCTTTGGAGAAAGATATAATGCTAAGGATTCAATGACTAAGGACAATCACGCACCAGGCCCTCCTTGCATGTGGCTTCACGTAGGATTTCTTGATATGCCTTCTCCTGCTCATCGGGATGCAGAGCTAAAAGCGTGATCGTTGACAATAGCGCGCTGCTCGTGGTTTCTATCATCGTCGCCGGACATGAAATACTGCTATCGAGAGATGAAATGTACACGCACCGTTTCCGGCAAAAAGGAGTGACATCATGTTTGCCGTCTATGTTTCCCGGAATTAAGAACATTCCAGTGGCAAAAGCTTGAAGATATACTCACCACTTCCGCAGGTTCCAGCGCGTATTTATTCGCGCCATCAGTTGCCGAAACCAGCTTCGTCAACAGGTCCGTTATATTCCCGTCACCAAATTGCTTTTCAAGTGAAAATCCAGTTTGTCTTCTGGCAGCGATACTAGTCATGAGGGATAGCACATTTCTCCATGACTGCATGATAGCACGAAGACTAACAATCAGGAGATCCTCAGCAACACATTCCCGGAGCACAACAATGGCTGTCTTCACCTTTGGACAGGCAATTTCCACACCCAGTCTGGAAGTATAAAGCGAAGGATAATCGTTCGGGCAGCAACAGAAAGTTCGCGATCAAAAGTGGCGAGTTCAGAGTGGTCTCTTCCTTGCGTCCACTCTACCGGGATTCCAAACCCGCAGCGACATATCATAACCAACGCGAACTGGTTCTCGGTTAGAATCAGTTGAAGAGTTCTGTAGCTTGTGAACTTACTCTGTGGAGGATCCTGTCCAGATCGGCTACTACAACGTTATTCTTCTCCTCCCATGCTTCCTTGGAGACCATATCGCGGTATACACGCCTGATTCCTCAACTATTGTGGAGTACCTATATAACAAGTGGTCAGCTTAACCAAAGCACACTTCACAACACACATTTCCGTACATTGCAGTGTTGAATGAAGGAGCAACAGCTCGACGATGCCTGCTCCAGTCGCTACCCTGAGCTGAAGCGATGCTGCTTCCAAATATTCTACGCGAAAGATAGATAAGTAAGTGACGGAATCATTCACCCAGCCGTGAGTCCGCACGTTTCAGTCGTGAAGTCCTGTGGCTTCGCCAGGTTCGTCTTCAACTCGTTGCCCCAGACCTGCTTGGCAATATCGACGGAGGCTCCCACGTAATAAGGATTCCCGAAAACCGGTATTATCGTGGTCAAATCATATGCGTGCTCGAAGTGTGCTTGTTGATATCTTTCAGCATGCCGAGCCTCGCTGATGATGTTACATACCTGTACGTCGATAAAGCCAAGTCCACCTAAAGCCTAGATTCCACCACGTTGTTGGGATAGCATTTCCAGGAAACGAATACGGGTCAAACAGTAGTCTGTACCCCTTCGTACATTTATGACGCTATCAGTTCCAATCAGAAGCCACTTCACCGTGTACGAGCACAGAGCATCTCACCCTCAATAACACCAAGAATCTCAGGACTCGATGCAGAACGAATACTGTTGGCAGAAGAAGTGGTAGCCACAGCATGGTGGAGGTGGAAGAAAAGGAATGTCGTGGGATATGGCGCCCTCCTCCTGTTTTATTCAAGATTATCATCACTATCACCGCGTCGGCCGAGTGATTGATCTCAGGTAAAATGCCTCGTGGGTGCTAGAGTTTCTGTGCTAGACGATCCTTGCTCTACGAAACGGAAGAAAGCCCAGATAGCGGAATGGCGTGTCGATTCTGGGAAAAGGGAGAAAGAAAAGCCTCTGGAATTCGGACATGAAGCGCCGAGTCCCGAGCATCTCGGAAGACAGCCCGAGATGTCGAAGAAATGAAGGCGGTCAGAATCTGACTTCGGCAACATTTCTCCAGTGGAAGAAATGTATATGGAAAGTGCTCTTCTTGAGCAGAAAAACAGTAGCAGATACCAAAGAGTCAGACCTCAATCAGCGCCAGAGCTAGTATCATTGGTCCAAACCAGTTTCGCCGGATCGCCTAGTAAACTGCGCCCCACGCCATCAGCCGATGCCCGTCGCTTAAAGAAAAGGCTTAAAAGAGCAGGTGTGAAAGCAATAGAGTCAAGGACAATTATTTTCCACACCGCTAGTTTTCAAGAAACACGATCCTACTGATGACGAGGTGCTAGAAAGCGCTCATACTAGTCATGAGTGATGCGGGGCTCCCATCTCTTCGAAGCCTGTACCTATAGCTGGCGTATATCGATCACGGAAGAGTATAGTAGAAGCAATAAGCAAAGACGCCCAGCACATTCGAAGGATCTGCTAGTGGAAGTTCGAAGAATTGAATGGCAACGTTTCGTAATTACAGCGAGACAGCGGACCGAGTAAGCCTCGATTGATAGGCGCCCATTCATCTGGAGAAAAGTAAAATGCAACACCCACTGGAATCAGTATAGAGTAGGTCGCTCGCCAAGTGGGCGTCAGTGAGTTATGCAAGTTACCATGTGAATCCGGGAACGAGAGGGTTCTTCCTATTGATCACTCCTGAACAGGACAAAAAGGAAGTCAAGTTTCGAGAAGTATAGTACGATGCTTAAATATGTTGTGGATTGGATGGAAACGGTAGTCTCTTCGGCTTTGCATATCCATAATGCTTCACTGCTAGTCCTTCAAAACCGTTCAAGGAACGGATAAAAATACTCTGCCGCTTCCCAAATGTGTATGGAGTACACAACGTCAGAGATTTGAGAAGCGCAATCTCATTCGGATTCGCCCCGGAATTTCTCCGCGAGGCCACTACATCAAGAAGCTTGTCATTGTGGGTGATGAACGTCGTTAAATGATGTGGGTGAATGCCCTGCACGTAGAAATCATCACGGATAGACAGGTGCTTCAAATGCAGTACAAGACATGAGAAGGATCTGGTATAATCCAATCGAGGGTAAAAAAGCCATGCCCAGGTTGGATCGACGCATAGGGATAATGCCGTCAGGGAAGAACATCTTTCCAAGACCGACACAAGGTGGGCGAAAGGAAGAGCGGGCACTTCAAGGAAAAGAGTTCGTAGCTCGCACTGCGAGTTTGATAGGAACTCGTCCGTGTCCAATACATGGGTGCCTCCCCAAGGTGTGTAATGGTTTCTCTCCACCTGCAAATGCTGCAAGGCCGGAAGGCGTAAATGCTTCAAGCATTCTGTATCTGTCTGAAATAGGAGCCAACGAAGCTTCCCGTGTAACGCTGGTTCCAAGTGTTCATCCCAGCTTTCAAATCTAACCCGCAGCGTAGCCTGACATAGATCGGGGGCGCCACGGAAAAGGTATGAAAAGTCAGAGGGATGGTCAATATCGCCATTGAAAGCCTTCAGCTGTCGCAACGGCAGTAAAACTTCGGATAATCCAGCTCCTTGAAGTATGACCTCCTCCAATTGGTGGGCATTGCGAAACAGCTCGATAGGCGGGGTGAGAACATCCAAGCGACCATCCCGTAAGGTGGGCACTGGTTGACCCATATTAACCGGACGCGCATCTTGTATATATAGACAGAGCCGTTTCAGAACTGGAAAGTTGCCAGCTCCGACAGAAGATGCAATAGTGCGGAAACGACGCGGCGTAATTGTCAAATCGACGATACCCCAGCGGTGCATGTGTTGCACCAATGACTTCAACGGTCTTTCGAAGTTATCCATCACGGAAAGGTCCATCGTGATATCCAAAGAATGCTGTGAGGATCGTTGCAGATACTGGTGAAGAAGACGGCGCTTTAGCTTTGGGAAATGGTCCGAGTATTCATCTCCCAGAATATCTATGCGGCACCAAAGGGCTGGAGTGGATGTCACTATGGTTCGCCACGCGCGACAGACGCGACAAAACGTCCAGGGCGCGGATTTCTTCACATTGAACGCGTCATAGGAAGATTTTCTAGACGCAGCTTTGATGGTAATTTGGAGTATCTTGGCAATGATCTCCACAGGTAAAACAGAGATAGGAGCTGATGTATACGGTACCCGGGGTGGCGCTGTGTCGGCTAGGAAGGAAATCTCTTTGGCGGGTGGAGGGGGCAAAGGAACGAGAAGACTCCTTTGAAACGAGATGATGGCATGGTTCTGATCCACTCGTCTACGAAAACGAGAGAGTAGTGATTGAAGGAGGCATATATCCTGTCCAATATCGATAGATTCCTCCTCGAGTGCATCGATATTGCATTGAATCAAAGAGACAGGGTCCTGGGAGAGGTGGCCGCTGGGCCTTAGTTCTAGGAGAGGCACAGACGATGGTATTTCGTCTTCTATGTCGGATTCTACTGCCAACCGCCGCAAATGAGAAGTTCTGCGCGAACATCATAAGAAAAGCGCTGTTTGAATAGAAAGAGAGTAGCAGAATAACACTTACAAAATGATCGTCATTTAAAAGCAGCGACAAGAACCAGCATATACCCGCAGAAAAACAATGAATACGATGCCGAGGCGGCGAGGCCCGAATGATATCCTGAAGCAGGGAAATCTTCTTGATGATACCTTGACAACTTTGAACGAAGGACGCCTATGGTTTACTTCCCGACAAAGACTTCAAGAGGACGTGGTTCGATTGGTGGTGGTGGTAACTGGTGAGTGCGAACTGCCCCCCGGCCCGACGACTAAATCTGGACATCGCACCCCCTGACACTCCTTCAACTCGAACAGCCTGGCACAAATTTTTGGTCCATGAATCAGAAACTCATATAAGTTAGAGACAAGATACTATATCACAAAGCAGGAGACATTAAGGCCAAATCTTCACTAAATTTTACCAAACTATACCCACAACCTACAGAATGTCGACGCCCATAGTACTTATACCTACGCGGCATAAGCAGGCGGCAGCAATCTCCTCTGTACTTTTTCTCTCGGGTGCAGACTCTCTGAAGACTCATCCGTCGTCACATATATCGAATTCCTATATCTTTGAGTAGTAACCGAAGCGTCTTCTGATACGGATTCAGCTGCAAAGTCAAACCCATTTTGTTAGGCTGATAAAAGTGGATCTGAGAAAAACCATCGTACTTATGAAGGGCCGGTGTGATGTCTCCGAGACTTCTACAGCAGCTTGTCGCCGGTGGTACCAGAGTAGCCAGATAAGGAAGAGTATGATCGCTCCTACGAATGCAATGCTCCCTACCACGATCCCAGCCACGGCGCCCGCACTGAGAGAGTTCGATGGACTTTCTCTACTCGCAGAGGTGGAAACCAGGGAGGCACTTGTGGCAGTGGAGTATGTTGAATATGGCGTCGACTGAAACTGTGAACTACTGGTTATGTTCACGGTCGTTGATGCACAATGTGTAAAGGAATTATTTCCATCAGCAGCATTAGTCGTTTCCATTCGTTCGCGGGACCATGTACTGCCAATTTGGTATCAGAATGGAGGAACTACGTTGAGGACAGATCCAACATACTAGAACCTGTGGGCGTAAATTTAGATCAGAGGTTCCAGTCACTTATAATGAAGTCTTTGCGTACCACGATCCATCGCTCCAAAACACCCTGTCGTAGAAATCGTCGTGAATCTTCAATTCATTATTGCACACCGCCGTTTGTATGTTGGTCGTAAATCTAGGGATAAAAATTTAGGTCCGCCCCAGCAGAGATGAACTGCGCGCACGATTTGTTAGTATTGGGGGTGCAGAATGAGTTCGATCCATGCATAAGATATTGCTGATATGAGCCGGCGCCTTCCATCACGGATGAGGATTAATCAAACAGATTGAAACACATACGCACCAGCGTCGATACCGTTGCCGTTTCCTCTTCCTTGCTGGCATCTACGCACCTGATGAGTAGTTTTTAAGGAGACAGGGTGGTCACTGACGTTAGGCACAGCATACTAAGTCCGAACGCGATTGAATTGCAACAACAGTCGGCTATGGTTCCGGAACAAGATGAGTGGGCGCTGTCAGAGTCAACTGAAATCAAGCATACCAACTTGGTCGTTACATGTATCCGGAGGAGTGTTGGGACTCAAGGCGCCCAAGACATCTGGAGAGAGAGGTTTAGTTCAGATCGAACTGACGGAGAAGAACGAGTCTTACACTGGCTATTGCATATTTTTCGTAGCCGTTCATACGTTTGACCTGATAAAAAGTTCAGTTCAATGTAGAAGTGCTGCAGGGTTGGCCTTACACGGCGTCTCCCCAACGACACTCGTATACCAGTCTGATCCACTATCGGCACATTGTGTATGGTCTTGTGCAAGAATGTATGGGACCAAAAACGAAAGACCGAAGAGAACTTGAAGGAGAAAGGCTAGCGCATCCATGCTAGAACTTGGGGGTCAACAGTTGGATAGTAACAGTGCGTATGTAGATATACCTGAGCCCTCCCGGTATCCTGATCAACAGACTCTGAAATGATGTGCCAGCAACTGATACAATGATCATGATGTGATACTCCCACACTTGGCAGAAGGCGCCTAATTAAGGGTGTCCTTGATCACGAACTTCACATGAGTCGCTCCTGAGATAGTGAATGAGGATTGTGAAGGTAATATGAAGGTGCGGATCACGACCGAGAAAGATGTGAACGAACGAAGCAGAGAGTGAACGAAAAATCTCATCTCCCAGGAAACCATCACATCCGCATCCGCCATCGACTCAAGGGTGATGGATGGAACAAGTCTTTCGGTAATAATCACTTCAAGCCCTAGATATAGCCATGTTTCGTTACTGTAAAGCGCTCAAGGACCGTCCTTCCGACAACCCCACAATAAGTGTCTTGGGAAACACAAATTTGGTGACGGTGTGTATGCATTGTAAAACGATGATATCAATCTGGTTGAGAGTTGGGTGTTGATAAATCTGGTCAAGAGGTTGATAAGAGACAATACGAACCTTCGATGTCCATGGTTGTCACGCACAATGGCGACGGTCTATAGTTGGCATCGGGAACTTTGACGGTCTCAGCCAAGTAATGATTAATTAGTGTTTCATGATCAGGTGCAGAACTCGATTACGCAGAAGACGGACTGAGAAAAAGACAAAACAATTAGGCAGGCAAGGAGTGATGGCAGGAGGACGGGAAAGGTACTACCCGAAGTTTTGAAAGTCGGGCCGAGTTCATCGAGCCCCGTTCCATCAATTGATTACTATCGTCAGTTGACTGCTCTAGTTTATCCATCTTCTTGTTTCTCAGTGTAAACAAGGCTTTTCATTTGTAAAAGCAAAGACTTAACTACAAGATCTGTACATGCTCATGGTACAAAGTCCACAGCCGACACGGACTTTGGGGGGGAAATTTTATCGTCCTTCCATAAAGTACAAGTTTAGCACCCCATTTTGTCCCAGGCTCGCCGTCTTCGACCAAAACATTTCCCCTATGCACCGTCAAACCAAGTCTACTCTGTATACCTAGGTGGTGCTTCCATCTGTTCTTTCATCCTGAGCCGTCCCCCGGCTCCCGACCCAGGATTATTCGTTGTGAGCATGGGGGTTCCAGCACTGCTTGACATAGACGGGGCTGTAAACCCAGTTTGTTAGTCCCCAAAGTAAAAATCCGAGAAGAATGACTCTACTGTAGGTGTCATCGCTTATGGAGAAGGGAGTGGGCGCTGTTTCAGGCTCCGAGTCTTCGGTGTCAGCTTGTCGCCGGCGGTTCGAGAACAACCAGAGGAAGAAGAGCGTGATCGCTCCTACGAATGCGACAATCCCCACCACGATCCCAGCTATGGCGCCGGCACCGAGAGATTTTGGTGGACGTGGTAAGGTGGAAGTTGAGATGGCGCTCGCGGCGGCGGATTCCGTGCGCGATATCATGTTCGACATGGAAGATGGCGTTGATTTTAAGAGCGAGGTCGACTGGGACTGCGAACTACTGGTCACGTTCACGGTCGTTGATGCACAATGTGTAAAGGAATTATTTCCATCAGCAGCATTAGTCGTTTCCATTCGTTCGCGGGACCACGTACTGCCAGTTTGGTATCAGAATGGAGGAAACTACGTTGAGGACAGATCCAACATACTAAAACCTGTGGGCGTAAATTTAGATCAGGGGTTCTAGTCACTTATAATGAAGTCTTTGCGTACCACGATCCATCGCTCCAAAACACCCTGTCGTAGAAATTGTCGTGAATCTTCAATTCATTATTGCACACCGCCATTTGTATGTTGGTCGTAAATCTGAGGATCGCAAATTAGACCTTCTATGCATTGTACTGTGGACGTGAATCATGCATACGATAAGTTAGTATTTGGAGTGCAGAAGGAGTTTGTTCCATGTTGAAGATATCGCTGATATGCGCCGACGCCTTCCAGTACCGGAGGTGAGGGTTAGTCTTACAGAGTGAAACGCACACACGCACCGGCGTCGATGCCATTGCCATTTCCTATTCCTTGCTGGCATCTATGCGATGATGAGACCAGGTCGCCTTTTCCTTCTCAGGAAACCACTTACGTCAGGCACATCATACTAAGCCCGAACGCGATTGAATTACAACAACAGTCGGCTATGGTTCCGGAACGAGTTGAGTGGGCGCCGTCAGAGTCAACAATCAGTCATACCAATTTGGTCGTCACATGTATCTGGAGGAGCGCCCGGAGTCTTTGGAATCAAGATGCCCAAGACATCTGGAGAGAGAATTTAGTTCAGATCGAACTGACGGAGAGCAACCGAGTCTTACATTGGCTATTGCATATCTTTCGTAGCCGTTCATACGTTCGACCTGATGAAATGCTCAGCTTAATGTAGAATAGACGTACTAAAAGTCTGAAGAGGCCTTACACGGCGTCTCCCCAACGACACTCGTATACCAGTCTGATCCGCCATCGACACATTGTGTAGGGTCTTGTGCAAAAACAAAAGGAAGCATAAATGAGAGGTAAAAGAGAGTTTTAAGGAGAGAGGTCATTGTAATGGAAGGGAGGGCGGTCAAGAGACGAAATACGATGGCGCGTAACAAGATATACCAAAACGTTCTTTGGCATGCCAGTGATCATCGATCAGCATCTATCTGAGACCTGGGACCTGGCTTGATGGGCGCTATCTGCCAGCGATTGATGCAACGGTCACGATGGGTCCCCAGCTCTGATTTGCAAAAGCATCAGTCGATCCTGGAATAGTGAATGAGAATAGTGCAGATAGCGAGCCATGAGTGATGCAAAGTTTGCATACCAGGACAACCATCACATCTGCTTCGGTTTTAAGGACATTGAAAGGGACAGCGGTAACCACCCAAGACCCGGATAAAGCTAACCGTTTTACAATGTGTTACAGTTCTGTGCCCCCCCTTTAGACCACAGCTGATATCCCTGGAAGCAGCTGTGCACATCGACAATGATGAGATCATTCTGTCTCACGATCAGTCCAAGGCCGACTTTGAGAAGAGGCAATACGAACCTTTGAAGTCGTTGATCACCATGCACAATAGTGACAGTCTGTAGTTGATACGGGTATTGACGATCTCGTGATCCCGCACAAAAGTCGCCTCCACAGAAGGCGGGTGCAGACAAAACATGACAATAAGGCGGCAAGGAGCGAATCAGACTGTCGAGTACACAACATTGAAAGAGACGGTCACCGAACACCCGAATATGACACAGCTGGGCGGCGACTATTTTGGGCGAGTCAAAATAGAATCAAAGTGCGAAATGTCGGATTTTGCCTCAGTCAAAATCCGAGGAATTCCCTAATAAGGAAATATCGAAAGATTTTGCCTCTCCCAAAATCGGGATCTCGGATTTTGATTTTATTTTGACCATCCAAAAATAGTCACCACCCGGCTGTGTAATGCAGTTGGTGGAAGAAGAACGGTCGTATCAGCGACTCATATATGTGTGTCGTGGTACCTGTGGCGCCTGAATGGGTCAATGAAAAGTCGCGGAGACAAAATCAGTGCACAATGTTATGGACCGGCAATGATTCTCAAAACCGAGAATCAGAACCATAGGTAACAGAGCGCGGTGCTCTTCCTCCGTCCCCAGTTCTGCGAATCGGAATATTCTTCCGACGGGTATTAGCTTCGTCATTTGAGTCATGCCAGCGGTAGCAGCAGACCGGGATGTCCTTGAAGAAATGTCAAATTTCTTCATGGAAGATACAGATTCCTCGAGGAAATATATGCTAGCAGAAGCGGCGGGCAAAATAGTAGCAGGCGTCACGATAAGCGAGAAGAAACGGGATAACACAGTAGAGATGCGCTACAGGAAAAAGAAAAGGCCGCTAACACCAAAATGCAAGACAAGCAAAAGGTAAAGATACTACAATGTTCCTGAGCATCGTCAAGGTCAGACGTTGGCAAATACTGGATACGGGTGGACCTACAAATTTTTCCCACAGCCTCTGAAACACCGCCTATTGGTATCGACATCGACATGTCGCCAGCGCCGTATGCTCCAGGGAGAGCGCTTGGCAGTAGTTCTTCAGTACGTGGAACGACAGGTGCTGCCAACACTGCGACTTCCTTTTTTATCTTCAAACCAAACTGACCAAGTCAAAAAGTACAACGAAGATATTTCTGTGAAAAAGTCTTCAGTAAAGAAGATTATTTAAAAATAAAAACACTCACCTTTGCCGACTCGTTCTGCTTGACGGGGCCGTCAACAGAAGTGGATGCACATGTCATCAAGAGCGGGGATTGGCGATGTAGGCAAGATTACAGGTCAGGGATGAAAGAAGACTCGAGAATTTAGAAAACGCTAGTAAGTAGCTCACCATCGCACTGGTAACGAGAATGTGATGATCAAAAAAATCATAAGTTTGTCATCATTTAATACCGAAATATTGAGAATAAAAAAGATCTTCAAAGAGTTCGTGGGTGTGCGCGCCAGAGAGCAACTGTCCATAAAATGGTGGCATATTTGGGTGAGTAATGGCCTGAGCTAGCCATACAATTGCTGCGAAGGACCTTGCTGCGCCGCCCAAGCAGGGAATCTGGGTGTAAGGCAAGGGTGAGGTCGGTGGTCGTACGCGTAGGCGGAGACAGTAATGGAGACGTCGTTTTTTCAGGCAGGGTTCGTCGTGTAACTGTAAGAATCGATGCCCGAAATACGTCCTCACATGTTCCCATCCTCACATCCACAGCTCTGCCAGCATGTCCCTCAAACAACCCCTTCCTGCCTCCTACGCACGTCGTCGCCGCTACTGTCATCGGTCCCCCTGTTGGATTTCTGGGCATGCGTATGGCCCACGCCTCCAGATGGCATCGGATTTTCAATCCTTCTGTGAGTTCGGAGTCATTTCGTTGTTAGATCACCACTAATCCCTGTGATTAAGGTCGATATCAGGCTGCGTGCAAGAAATCAGAGATGGTAGTGGCGTGGGTACTGGTGGGTGTACTGACCATCGGCGGGGACAAGGCTCAGCCTGATAGCGAGTGAGTGTTGGGGGAGAGTCGCAAGAGGATCGAACGTCGATTGCCAGACATGCAGCTGAATGAACAATCGTTCTATATCGTCAGCGGCCGACGATGCTTTGAAACACTTTTCTCCTGGATAGAGCTATATCTTTATTACAAAGCGCCCAAGGAGCGCCCCTCTCTTCCGAGCCCCACAACAAGTAACTCGGGAAACGCAAAATTTGTGAGGTATGCATGCGTTGCAAAAGGGTGATATCAATCTAGTTGAGAGTCGGGTGTTGATCAATCCGATCTTGAGGTTGAGAAAATGTAATACGAGCCCTCGATGTCGCTGGTCGTCATGCACGCGGTCTGTAATTGGCATCGAGAACTTTGACGGGCCCGGCCTAGTACTGTTTAGCGGTTCATGATCTGGCGCACGACTCGCCAACACAGAAGAAGGATCCAGAAAAAGACAAAAAAATAAAGCGGCAAGGGTATGTAAGATGACGGGAAAGGTACTACCGAAGTTTTTGAAAGCCGAGCCGAATTTATCGAGCCCGTTGCAATCAATTGATTATTATCGTCAATTGACTGTTCTAATTTATTCGTTCTCTTGCTTCTATTAAATAAGTTGCGTAAACAGTAACAATTGTTTATAAAAGCAAAAACCTAACTACGAAACCTGTACGTGCTCATGGTACCAAGTCCACAGCCGACACGAACTTCTGGAAAAACCCTATCGAAGATCTTCCACCACGTACTTGAAGTTTACAACATCCCGCTTAGTCCCAGGCTCACCGTGTCCCACCGAAACGTCACCCCTTATGCAAGTCTAATCTGTATACCTAGGTGGCGGCTCCCTCTGTTCTTTCATCCTGAGCCGTCTCCCGACTCCCGACTCGGGATTCCTCGTGAGCATGGGAGTTCCAGCACTGTTTGACATAGATGGGGCTGTAAACCATTTCGTTAGTACCAAAAGTAAGAATGCGAGGAAAATGACTGTACTGTTGCTGATGGTGAAGGGAGTGGGCGATGTTTCTGAGTTTTCGAGGTCAATTTGTCGCCGGCGGTACGAGCACAGCCAGAGGAGGAAGAGGGTGATCGCTCCTACGAATGCGAGACTCCCCACCGCGATCCCAGCCATGGCGCCTGCAGTGAGAGATTTTGATGAATGCGGTAAGGTGGAAGCTGAGGTGGCACTCGCGCCCGTGGATTCCGTGAGCGATATCATGCTTGACAGGGAAAACGACATCGATTTTGGAACCGACGTGGACTGGGAAAGTAGCGTGGATTCTGAACGCAAGATTGACTGAGATTGTGAACTACTAGTTACGTTCAAGGTCGTTGATGCACAGTGTGTGAAGGAATTATTTCCATCAGCAGCATTCGTTGTTTCCATCTGTTCGCGGTAATACGTGCTGTCATTTTGATATCAGAATGGAGGAAAACCGCTGAGGACAGATCCAACATACTAGAACCTGTGGCGTAAAGTTTAAACTATGTATTTCAGTCAATTACAACGGAATTTATGCGTACCATTGTCCATCAGGCCAAAATGTCTTATAGAAGTTGTTATGGATCTTCAGGTTATTGTTGCATACCGCCGCTTGTATGTCAGTCGTAAATCTAAGGATCGCAGATTAGGCCTTCTCTATGCATCGTACTGTGGACGTGAATCATGCATACGATAAGTTAGTATTTGGAGTGCAGAAGAAGTTTGTTCCATGCTGAAGATATTGCTGATATGCGAGGACGCCTTCCAGTACCGAAGGTGAGGGTTATTCTTAAAGAGTGAAACGCACACACGCACCGGCGTCGATGCCATTGCCATTCCCTATTCCTTGCTGGCATCTATGCGACGTTGAGACCCGGTGGCCCTCTTTGAAAGAAACGGCGACCACTCACGTCAGACAAAGCATACTAAGCCCGAACGCGATTGAATTACAACAACAGTCGGCTATGGTTCCGGAACAAGGTGAGTGGGCGCAGTCAGAGTCAACAGTCGGCCATACCAATTTGGTCGTCACACGTATCCGGAGGAGTAATGGGATTCAAAGTGCCCAAGACATCTGGGGAGAGAGAGGATTAGTTCAGATCGACCTGACGGAGAAGAACAAGCCTTACATTCGCTATTACATAACTTTCGTAGCTGTTCATACGTTCGACCTGATAAAGAGTTCCGTTTAATGTAGATTAGACGTAACTCTAAGTGGCCTTACACGGCGTCTCCCCAACGACACTCGTATACCAGTCTGATCCGCTATCGGCGCATTGTGTATGGTCTTGCGCAAAAACATAAGGAACAACAAATGAGAGGCCAAGGAGAGTCTTTTTGAGAGAGGTCATTGCAAAGGAAGGGAGGGTGGTCTAGAGACAAAATGTGATGGCGCGTAACGAGATATACCGAAACGTTCTGTGGCAGGATCAGCATTATCTGGGACCTGGCCTGCCGGGCTGATCTATCTATCTGACAGCGATTGATGCAACGCATCGTGACCGGTGACCCCCGGTCTGATTTACGAAAGTATCAGTCGATCCTGGGATAGTGAATGAGAACAGTGCAGATAGGGAGCCATGACTAAAAAAAAAAACTCAAGGAACGAAGGAACGTGAAGTATACATAGCCAGACAACCATCACATCTGCTTCGGTCTTAAGGTCATTGAAAGGGACAGCGGTAACCACTCAAGTCCCAGATAAAGCAAACCGTTTTACAAGGCGTCACAGACTAGGACATCTCTGTCCTTCCCCATTAAAGCCCCAACTAATATCCCGGGAAGCAGCTGTGCACATCGGCAACGATGATATCAATCTGTTTCATCGATCTGTCCAATGTCGACTTTGAGAAGAAGTAACACGAACCTCTGAAGTCGTTGATCACCACATACAATGGCGACGATCTCTGATTAATCGGTGTTTCGTGATCCCGCACAAAATTCGCCTCCAAGGCTCCACAGAAGACGGATCCAGACAAAATGTAACGATAAGGCGGCAAGGAGCGAATCAGAATGTCGAGTGTACAAAACACTAAAAGAGACAGGCACCAAAAACCAGAATATACTCCCAGCCATATAAATCATATCTCATCGTGGCCTAAGTCTTATCACGAGTTATCATGAGTATCGGTGAGATCTTGCGACAGTTGCGACGAGTGTGTTGATGATCGTGATGACAGTGAGAAGCAGAGCGGGCTCGGCAACTTCCATCTCATCAATTTGGGTTATTCCGAAAGTAATCCCAACTTGGTCCCGATTCCCTTAGCCTAAACGCCCATTGCATTAGCTGGTACTGAAGGGCTTTCAATATTCAATTCTTGAAGCTTGAAGTCCAAGCCTGAGCCACCACAAGCTTCAGGCTTCAGGCCGAGCCTTGTACATCGCTGAGGCTGAGGCTGAGGCTGAGAAAGCCTGAGATTAGGAAAATTCTTCGGACGGGCATTAGCTTCGTCACTCGAGTCATGACCGGTACCGGTAGACAGAGATGTTCCGATGTTCCTGACGAGATGTAAATTTACTTCACGGAAAATACAGATTTTTCGAGGAAATATATTTGAGCATGGGCAATGGGCAAAGATTGTAGCAGCGCCACGATAAGCAGAAGAAGCGGGTGATAGCACAGTCTGAAGGAAATGCTACGAGAAAAAGAAAACGCCTATAACACCGAAACGCAAGACTGCGCCAGACGTTGGCAAATACTGAATGTTGGAAACGGGTGAACCTACAAATTTTGTTCCGCAGCCTCTGAGACATCGCCTTCAAGTTGTAATATTGACATGAATACAAACCTTTGATATCGTTGGCCGTCCCGCACAACGGGGACGGTCAATAGTTGCCATCCGGATTCCGGAACTTTGACGGTCTCAACCAAGTGCTGATTAAGAGGGCTTCGTGATCTAGTACAGTTGAAAACAGATGCAGAACAAGACAAAACGATAGGGCGGCAAGGAGTGATGATGGTAAGAAGACGGGAAAGGTACTACCCGAAGTCTTTGAAAGCCGAGCCGAGTTCATCGAGGCCAGCTTCATCAATGACTATTACACATGTCAGTTGACTCTGCTACCTTATTCGCCCTTTTGCTTCTGAAGTCTTCTGTCAAGCTGTGTAAACAATGAAACTTGTTTATAAAAGCCAACACTTAACGACGAAACCTGTACGTGCTCATGGCATAAAGTCCACAGCCAAAATGAACTTCTTTAGAAAACCCTTATCGTCCTTCCACCATGTGCAAGCGACGTACGAGTGAGCTAAGACTTCAAGCTTGCACTTTGACCCAGGCTCACCGTGCCCGGCCAGAGCGCTCCCTTTGTACAAGGTCAAACCAAGTCTACTCTGTATACCTAGGTGGAGGCTCCCTCTGTTCTTTCATCCTGAGCCGTCTCCAGGCTCCCGACTCGGGATTCCTCGGGAGCACGGGAATTCCAGCTCTGTTTGACATGGATAGGGCTGTAAACCCATTTCGTTAGTCCTAAAAGTAAGAATCCGAGGAAAATGACTGTACTGAAGGGACGGGGCGATGTTTCCGAGTCTTCGATGTCAGCTTGTCGCCGGCGGTATGAGAACAGCCAGATGAGGAAGAGGGCGATCGCTCCTACAAATGCGATACTCCCTACCGTGATCCCAGCTATGGCGCCTGCAGTGAGAGATTTTGATGAATGCGGTAAGGTGGAAGCTGAGGTGGCACTCGCGGCGGAGGATTCTGTGAGCAATGTTATACTTGACAGGGAAAACGACGTCGATTGCAGAAGCGGCGTCGACTTGGAAAGTGGCGTGGGTTCTAAAAGTGATATCGACTGAGATTGTGAACTACTGGTCACGTTCAAAGTAGTTGATGCACAATGCGTGAAGGTAATGCGTGAAGGTGTTGTTTCCTTCAGCAACTTTTTTCGCTTCGATTATGTTGCGGGAAGTCGTGCTGCCATTGTAATTTCAGAGTGGAGGAAACCTGCGGAAGATAGATCCAACATACTAGAACCTGGGGCGTAGAATTTAGATCATGCGCTGGAACCAGTTATAAGGGAGACCTGGCGTACCATGTACCATCGCCCCAAAACAGCCTGTCGTAGAAATTGTCGTGGATCTTTATATCAGCGTCGCATACTGCCGCTTGTATACCGATCGGAAATCTGGGGATCGCAAATTAGACTTCCCCCATTCGTTGCACCGCGAACATGGATCATACATACGATAAGTTAGCATTGGGGTGCAGAAGGAGTTTGATCCATGCATAAGATATAACTCATATGTGCCGGCGCCTTCCAGCATCAAAGGTGAGGGTTAAGTAGTCTCACAAAGTGAAACGCACAAACGCACCAGCGTCGATACCAAAGCCATTGGGCCCCATTCCTTGCTGGCATCTATGCGATGATGAGATCTAATCGCCGTTTCTCTCTCGAGGAACGGGTACCACTCACGTCAGGCACATCATACTAAGCCCGAACGCGATGGAGTTACAACAACAGTCGGCTACAGTGGTTCCGGAACAGATGAATAGGCTTAGTTACTTCCAAAGAGGTTGGTTATACCGATTTGATCGCCACATACGTCCGGAGGAGTGCTGGGATTTAAGGCACCCAAGGCATCTGGAGAGAGGTGTCAACTCGTATCTAAGTGAACGAATGATAACAGCTTCTTACAAGTGCTATTGCATATTTGGCGTAGCCGTTCATACGTTCGACCTGATAAAAGTTAAATTTAAAGTAGAATAGATGTAGAAGTGGCCTTACACGGCGTCTCCCCAACGAAACTTGTATACCAGTCTGATCCGCTATCGGCACATTGTGTATGGTCTTGCGCAAAAGCATAAGGAATCAGAAATGAGAGGCCAAAGAGAGTATCTAGGAGAGAGGTCATTGCAGAGGAAGGGAAGGTGGTCAAGAGATAGAACGCGATGGCGCGCAATGAGATATACCAAACCATTTCCCGGGATGATCAGCTGGCCATCTGCGAGTGATTGATACAACGGTCACGATGCAACACCAGGTCTGATTGCTTGAAAGTGTGAAAGCATGAACCGATCCTGGAGCAATGAATGAGAATTGTGAAGATAGTGAGCCACGGCCCACAACGGGAAAAAAAAACGACAAACTCAAGGAGTGGAGGAATGCGAAGTTTGCATACCCAGACAATCATCACATCTGCGTCGATTTTAAGGCGATTGAAAGAGACAGTTCCTCCAACGATAATCACCAGGTCCTAGATTAAGTACAAGGGCGTCACAGCTCCATGCCTACCCTTCAATACTAATATCTCCAAGAAGCACTAGACACTACTGTGCACATCTAGGTCAATCTGTTACATCGGTAAATTTATTATCTAATGTCGAATTTGAGAAGAGCCTAGACGAACGGCCACAGTCAATAGCCGCCAGTAGTTGACATCGGGAAATTCGACGATTTCAGCCAAGTACTGATAATAATCGGTTTCCGTGTTTCGTAATCCTGTACAGAACTCGGAAGACGGACCCAGGCGAAACACAACGATAAGACGGCAAGAGTGATCTTGATGGTTAGAAGAAGGGAGAGGGACTGGCCCGAGTTTGTCGAGTTTGATTTTGATTTTGACATCGTCAGTCAACTGTCCTAGTCCACCCGTCCTCTTGCTTCTACGGATCATGTAAACAATAATGCTTGTTTATCAAAGCAGACCCCCAGCTACGAGATTTGTACGTGCTCACGGTACAAATTTTACAGCCATGCCGAACTTCTGGAGCCAGGCTTTTCATCCTTCCACGTCATCCTGGGCTCACCGGAGCGTCTCTCCAACGTACTGCCAAACCAAGTCTACTCCGTATAAACAGGCGGTAATTCTCTCTGTTTTCTCTCCCTGAGCCGTCCCTCGGGATTCCCCGAGACCGGCATGTATGCAACTGTAGACTCTTTTCGTTAGTCCCAGAAGTAAGGATCGGAGGAAAGGACCGCACTAAAGGGGCGAGCGGACGTTTCCGAATGTTCGATAGCAACTTGTCGCTGGCGACGTATGATCAGCCAGACGAGAGACAGCGTAATTGCCCATACGAATGCGAGACTCCCCACCACGATCCCAGCTATGGCGTCACCACTGAGAGACTTTGAGGAACTTTCTGTCTGTGTGAGGATGACAGCTGAGGTGGCACTCGCGCCCGTGGATTCCGTGAGCGATATCATGCTTGACAGGGAAAACGACGTCGATTTTGGAACCGACGTGGACTGGGAAAGTAGCGTGGATTCTGAACGCAAGATTGACTGAGATTGTGAACTACTAGTTACGTTCAAGGTCGTTGATGCACAGTGTGTGAAGGAATTATTTCCATCAGCAGCATTCGTTGTTTCCATCTGTTCGCGGTAATACGTGCTGTCATTTTGATATCAGAATGGAGGAAAACCGCTGAGGACAGATCCAACATACTAGAACCTGTGGCGTAAAGTTTAAACTATGTATTTCAGTCAATTACAACGGAATTTATGCGTACCATTGTCCATCAGGCCAAAATGTCTTATAGAAGTTGTTATGGATCTTCAGGTTATTGTTGCATACCGCCGCTTGTATGCCAGTCGTAAACCTAAGGATCGCAGATTAGGCCTTCCCCATGCATCGTACTGTGGACGTGAATCATGCATACGATAAGTTAGTATTTGGAGTGCAGAAGGAGTTTGTTCCATGCTGAAGATATTGCTGATATGTGAGGACGCCTTCCAGTACCGAAGGTGAGGGTTATTCTTACAGAGTGAAACGTACACACGCACCGGCGTCGATGCCATTGCCATTCCCTATTCCTTGCTGGCATCTATGCGACGTTGAGATCCGGTGGCCCTCTTTGAAAGAAACGGCGACCACTCACGTCAGACACAGCATACTGAGACCGAACGCTATTGAATTGCAACAACAGTCGGCTATGGTTCCGGAAGAGATGAGTGGACGCAGTCAGAGTCAACAGTCGGCCATACCAATTTGGTCGTTACACGTATCCGGAGGAGTGTTTGGATTCAAGGCGCCCAAGACATCTGGAGAGAAAGGTTAAAGTATGTTCAATTGACGAATAGTAATAGAGTCTTACAATTGCTATTGCATATCTGGCGTAGCCGTTCATACGTTCGGCCTGGTAAAAATTCAGTCCTACCGAAGAGTGGACGCAAGAGTGGCCTTACACGGCGTCTCCCCAACGACGCTGGTATACCAGTCTGACCCGCTATCTACGCATTGGGTATGGTCTTGTGCAAAGAGATAAGGAACCAGAAATGAAAGACCGAAGAGAATTTTGGAGAGAGAGCTCATCGTCGCCATCCGAGCTAGGATAAGGGAAGATGGTCGACAGACGGGACGCAATGGCGCGCAATGAGATATACCAAAAGGTTCCCGGCATGATGAGCGGTCTGTCTCATCTGCCGGCGATTGATGAAACGATCACGATGATGTGATTACTTGAAAGATGCTCCAATGCTGATGGAAAGCATGAGTCGATCCTGAGATAATGAACGAAAATTGTGAAGATAGCAAGCCATGACGAAGAGAGTAGACGAACGCAAGGGGGAAGGGAACATGAAGCTTTCATGCCCAGGCGACCGTCACGTCTGCGTCGATTTTAAGGTCATTGACAGGGACGGCTCCTCCGACGGTAATCGCCAAATCCCAAATAAAGTACAAGGCGCCACAGTTCTGTGCTTCCCCTTCAAAGCCTTAACGACTAATATCCCAGGAAGCACAAGGGCGCACGGAAAATGATGAGATCAATCTGTCTCATACATCAGTCCAACGTCGACGTTTGAGAAGAAGCTGTACGAACCTTCGATAGTGCCGATCGTCCGTGGCAATAGCCGCGATGTTTCTGTACTCCCGTCGCTAGCGTTAGCTTTTCTAGCCTAGTTCGAACTTGATCGATTATCTCTCGTTCCTCGCAATTTGCACTTTTTATCCCAATCGGATTCTTGTCATTAAATAATCCGGCATGAATTGCAGTTGGTCTACGCCATGTGGCCCTTGTCGCCGACGCGTCACGTTCCGCTCGTGATGGAGGAGAGGGCCGGAGGGGCCTGGCCTGGCCGGAGATATCGAATGCGCGGCAGGAGGATTCGGTATCAGAGTGGACGCATCATTTGCAGCTGTCGGCAACATCATCGCGGGATTGTTTTGAGGGGCTGAATCTGTTGAGAAGCTTCAAGATCAGTCAAGATGGATGGAGAAAGGAATTTTCTCACCTTGAACGACCGAATGGCCTACATTTTTTAAACCATTGTTATTTGGTGGTTGAACCCACTGGGGTGAATCTTCTTGAGTGTCCGGACTCCCAGGAAATGTCCAAGTTCTCATCGAACCCGGCTGTTCCTCTCGTCACTGTACAGCTGAGCTTGAGGTAGCATATATATAACTGTGGGGGACGTGCGGATACTGCGCAAAGTAGTGATCATTACGATGATGGTAAGGATGAAGAAAGGTACGAGCTCCGCAATAACCGGTTGTTTTGCCGAGGGATCGGACCGACAACGTACTATTGGCCTCCCATACAGAGTGCTTGCTGCTAAATCTGAGTATTCATTGATCAAGGATCAAAAATTAAAAACGGATGGGGCGAGAGCGCAAATATAAATGACCGAGACAGGGGTCGAACCTGCAATCTCCTGATAACAAATCGTAGTCAGACGCGTTGCCATTACGCCACACGGCCATGATATCGGCTTCGTCAGTAGACATCACATCATGGACCCACACTCCCAAGCTTACATAATCTCGCATCAAATACCTACTTTTTTGACCCCACCACGAACGCCGCCGCCGCCGCACTGTCCACTGCCCCCTCACCGATGAAACGCCCAAACTCCGATTATCCGCATGTCCTTCTCTCCGGAACTGTCAGTGGATAAGCTCGTTCACCCACCTTCTTTGTGATAAAACCACACACCGACGGAGATGGACCAGTGTAACGAAAATACCCATGTCCTTCGTACGACCCAAATTCAATCTCGGATACGAGCCCCGCGTTACGGAGGGCGTGCGGACGCTCCCTCAGGCGATCGAGTACAATGCGAGGTTTAACGGCGACAGGGTTTTCGCGCTGCAATTGCATCCTCAATCACAGGATAAAGATGAGCTAGGGAGGAAGGTTACCTTTGCGGATCTCGCGCATGGTGTGGACGTGGCCGCTAAATGGCTTGTCGAGCGTGGTGTGGGCGGTGGCGAGGACAAGGGAGGAATCGCGGTGCTTATGGGAAGCGACGTGGGGTTGTTCATCTGGGTAGCAGCCGGTATGAGAGTCGGAGTACCTGTGAGTCGCCATTCCCCTCATTTTCTTCCCTTCTTCATCTGTATTCCAGGTCCTCCTTCTCTCCGCACGACTAACACCCGTCGCAATCGACCACCTGCTCTCCAAAACAGAGCCCAATCCCAAACTGGTCCTCACAGCACCTCTCACCTCCCGACTTACTCCTTCCCCAGCCCCAAATGCGCCGATATGGATCGAAGCCCCAACATATACCGAACTGCTCTCTTCACCGTCAGCTTCCAGCATCGCTCTACCACCCCATCCACTCTCTAACACCACCGAACGCACAGCTATCATCCTGCACTCTTCTGGAACGACGGGACTTCCGAAACCCATCTATCATGCTCATGGATACGTCCTCGGATACGGCCAAGACCATCTGTTTACGCCTGAACATGTCAAGGCGCTAGGATGGAACGTGTCGACATTGCCTCTGTATCATGTACGTATCATCCTTGAAAGGTTACGCATTTTCTGACATGATTTAGGGCTTTGGACTGCTGGCACCCATGCTCTCCCTTAGCATCGGGCTACCTTTCGTACTCCCAGGCGCTGGAACGATACCGACGGGCAGGGGACAACTGAAGGTTTTGGATGCGCTCTGTGCAGACGGGCATGCGAATGGAGTCAAGGTGAACGGCACAAATGGCCACTTGAATGGAACGACGCATACAATCCGCAATCGCGTTGGCTTGATGCTCTCCGTCCCATCCGTTGTTGAAGACCTCCTCACGATACCTGGTGGCGTCGACGCGCTGAAGCGCCTTGACGTGCTCGCAGTCGGCGGTGCGCCATTGAAAGAGGTAACAGGAGAAGAGTTGGTGCACCGAGGAGTCAAGCTTCTCAATCATTGGGGTGAGTAATAACCCGATCCGTCTTCCTCATTGGCCTGATTGCTCGCAACAGGTGCCACTGAAATTGGAGCGATCGCTGTCGTCCAACACGTCCCTGCCAACTACGACTGGCACTACCTCATCCCACGACAGGATATCCCACTGACGTTCACTCCTCTTGGCGAGGGCACATACCGACTGAGCGGTCGAGCGCCAGGCTGGGACGAGGATTACGTCGTGCAGGATCACCTAGTCGGTAACCCGGCCAAGGAAAACCAGTACCGTATCCTCGGTCGGAGCGACGACCTCGTTGTTCTCGCTAATGGTGAGAAGGTCCGCCCAAGTGGTATGGAACAAGCATTAGGAGAGTGCCCTGGAGTACGGGGAGTCTTGGTGTTCGGACAGGGCAGGGAAGGATGCGGCATCCTCGTCGAAGTCGAGGGTGAACCATCAGCAGACTTTGGCGCTTTCCTCGACAAAGCAAACGAGCTCGCTGACAAGCACGCCAAAGTATCGAAAGAGATGGTGGTTTTCATCAGCCCCGGCGAGCTGGTGAGGACGGATAAGGGGAGTATCGCGAGGAAAGCGAGCTGGGAAAAGTGGGAGAAGGAGATTGTGAAGGGCTACGAAAACGCCGACCAGGAGGAGGAACCGATTATGGATGCGGATGCGGGTGTATGGGTCGCTCGGGTGCTGAAGGAGGTCTTGGGATATGACATTCCCGAAACGAAAGACTTTTTCGAGTGCGGAATGGACTCGCTACAGGCTGCGAGGATACGGAGGAGGATTGGTCGTTCGCTGAAGGTCGACCTCGAGACTGATTTCGTGTATCGTCATTCAACGTCGAGGAGACTCGTGTCGGCAATAGAGGAAGTGAGGGAGGGGCAGTATGTCTCGGAAGGAGTGCGGAGGGAAGAAAGGATGCACAAGATGCTGGAGAAGTACCGTGCTGAGATGCTTGGAAGCAAGGTCGTCCTGCTCACTGGATCAACGGGAAGCTTGGGATGTTTCCTCTTAGCGAGACTAGCCAAGGATCCGGAAGTCAAACGTGTCGTGTGCATTAACCGGCGCGGAGGACGAGAGAGGCAGGAGGCGGAGATGAAAAGACGAGGCGCTGGAGTCATCGACTGGTACAAAATCCACATGCTAGAAATTCCCGACCTCGGCGACGTCGACGGCCAGTTGGACGGTGTGGACGACGTGACGCACATCATCCACAACGCGTGGCCAGTCAACTTTTCCCGAGGATTGGACAGTTTCGAAGGACATGTTCGGGGGCTCGTCAACCTCGTCAAGATAGCCCAGAGATCGTCAGCGAAGGACGTACGCGTCCTGTTCGCTTCGTCAATTGCTGTTGTCGGTCAGTATCCCTCGCAGCCGGTACCAGAACAACCTGTCCCGCCGGAGTCGACGGCTGAGTTTGGGTACCCCGAAGCCAAGTGGGTGTGCGAAGAGCTACTGCTCTCGCTCGAGGGGAAGGTCCGAGGTAGTTCAGTGAGGATTGGGCAGATGACTGGGGCAGAGGGAGCCGGGGCTTGGAATGAGAGCGAGCATTTCCCAGTGGTCGTGGGTGCGAGCAAAGCCGTCGGAGCTCTTCCCAGGCTAGAGGGAACGCTCTCCTGGCTACCCGTCAACCGTGCCGGTCAGATCGTTGTCGAGCTCTTGTTTTCCGAGCGCTTCAGGCCAATCTACCACATGGAGAACCCTGCTCGTCAGGAGTGGACGGCGGTTATCGATAATCTGGCGGATATACTTGGGATACCCGTCTTGGATTACGCGGAGTGGCTCGAAAGAGTGAGAGGGAACGAGCAGGTGAATAAGCTAATTGGGTTTTTGGAACGAGACTTCGAACGGATGGCGAGTGGTGGCGTAGTGCTGGGGACGGAGGAGGCGAAGAAGGATTCGAGGGGAATGCGAGAGTCCAGTATCGTTGGACGGAAGGAAGTCGAAGAGTACGTTAATTATTGGAGGGGCGTAGGCGTCCTTTAATGGAACTTCGGTCCATGTAATTGTATACTTGTAATAGTATCATAGACTTTACGCATACACATAGATTCCCTGTGAACAGTTGGATCCATTCAGCGCCAATGCGGCGAACACGGACCCGTTGCACATACCTCGTCCATTTCTTCCGTTCAATGTCATTGTTCCTCGATTGAGGTGAGTTTCCACTGGCGCAATTGTAGCAACAGTTTCCAGTCTCGCTGATAGAAAAAGAATATCTTAGCCTTGTTAGATTCAGTAAAAAAAAACCCAGTACACGCACGAGTTGTCTGTTGCTCCTCTATTCTTAGGTACCCAGTGAGAATATCAGCGTTGATTAGCGCATTGGTGATGCCTTGAGAGATAGTCCTGGAACCAGACTGCTTGTTACGATGTACAGTGACGGATGACGAGAATGGATGGATGGATGGCTATAGATGGCGAGAAGAGACGAAGGTTGTCGTGGGTCAATATCGGACGGAATACCGGGCCGCATCATCACATCACCACATCGTCATCAATCTTACCTAATTCCCACTGTCCCGCTGCCGGACCGCCCGGTTCCTTCTCTTCAACCCGACTTCAACCTTGCAGTGAACTTCCTCCCTATAAACTTCGGAGTAAACTGCTGCAGCTCCCGCGCCTGTCAGCCCAAGCTTTCTGTCGTCCTTAATAATTCATGCTGTCGACAAGATTCATGCCGGTCTATCCAGTGATTCTCAAGTGATTCTTAGTATCTATTTTACTTCTTCCCTAAACCGTATTCTCTCCCATTCAAATGCCCCTAGCGTCTAATGCGACCGTGGGGATAAGCGCCTTGAACAAAGCTTCGTGCATCATGTGTGAGTGAATTGGTATTATTTTCATCAATTTCTTTCTACAAAAAATCCAGCCATTGCCCTTCAGGTCTGTTGGCTGCGAGTCCCAGCACTCGGGTAAGTGCATGGCGAGCACGAGATTCCTACAGACAGATCAAACGCGCTGGAATTCCATTTTTTTCTAAAACATCTACATGAGGACACTACCAGAGGCGATGGGCAATACAGGTCCTCGTGTTCCAGATTCTCATCGACAGTCCCTCTTATAGTCACTATATTTTTATCAGTCACATGCGTGGTTAACCTTGTGACTTGTCGCCGATGATACTAGAACCGCGCACATTTAGATCGAAGACATACTTCGGTCGCTGTATGTTCTGAAATTGTGTTATCATCATATCTGAATAGGTATAAACTCGCGCGCGCCTAAGACATCCCAATAACGCATCTACATAGACGAACTTCCCTGCTACAGGAGTATATATGCCTATCAAGAATTCGTTTCCCTTTAACCTCTTGGTTCTTCTCCCCTCGCACTCTCAAAAATGGGACAAGTTCTCAGCGTTTTCGGATGGTTTCTAAGCGTTGTCTTCAAAAATTTAAGTAATGGTAAGCTAATTTTCTACTGTCATCCTCTAGTTGTCATAGGCTCTCCAGGTTTCAGCGTGGAGGAGGGACAAGCGAAACGAGCACTCGCAGACAGAGGTGCGCCTGTCCCGTAAGCACACGAACCCTGACATTTCATGCTAGCTGACCACAAATATGTAGGCAAACACGTCAAGCCTTCGCGCTGGTAATCGGTATCGACAAATACAAATTCGTATCACCAAACCAAGATTTACACGGTGCCGTTAAGGACGCCGATAACTTCAAGAATTATCTCATCAGTGATCGGGGCGTTCCAGAGGCTAATATAATTAACCTTCGCAATGAGGAGGCAACAAGATACGCTATCATCGAAGGATTCAGAAAGCTCCAGGATGATTCGAGAATTATCCCAGGCGAGGGAGCGATCATCATATACTTTGCCGGCCATGGGGCTGTCGCTTGAAAACCAGCCACATGGAAAAACTGGGAGGTTCCTGGCGACATAGTCGAGATGTTGTGTCCTGCCGATATCAATCATGATATAAAGGGAAAGGGCAAAGTTGAAGGAATTCCAGACCGAACGCTTAGCCGACTTATCCTGGATCTATCGAACGCCAAAGGGAATAACATTGTATGTCGTGAACGGAGAATACGCACATGATGCTGATGCTTTGTCGATGCGTTTTTAGACATTGATACTTGACTGTTGCCACGCCGCCGGGATGAATCGTGGATCATCCCTGCGGTCGCGGGCACTAAACTTGAAAAGCGTCCAAGACCTGTCACCGACTTGCGACGAGCATATCTACTCACAAGGATCTCGGACTAGATCGGTCCAGGACGGCAAGTCGGGCTTTTCAGCCTCGTACTTTCCCTCACACGTTCTATTGGCAGCCTGCAAGCGTACCCAGACCGCATGGGAGGATGGCAATAATGGAATCTTTACAGCCGCTTTGCTCAAGTCACTGAGAAATGTCGCCTCAAGTGATCTTCCGCCGACGTACGACTCCTTGATGAAAAGTCTTCCTCTCATGCGGGACAAGTGAGTGCAGAATTGATTTGTATCATTCTATGCTGAGTCGCGTGAATGATTCAGCCAGACGCCACACTGGGACGGAAATGTCCATCGACTCATATTTGAGAGCTGGCAAGACCCGGCTGGTAGTTGTATGATCCCTTGTTCTCGAGGAGAAGTTGGAAGTCCTTGGCCGTCCGATCTTGTTTTACATGCCGGATCCCTTCATGGCATCACAGTGGACTCAACCTTCGAAATATTCAGATCAGCTTCACGCTACCCGAACGCGAAGTATCTCCTCGCGACTTTGAAAGTGAAAGAAGTAAAAAAATCCATCTCCTGCTTTACTCCTTTCGACACTGCTGTCTTCGCCTCACAGAGCGAACCCAACTTGCTCTGGTTCGCTCGATTACGGAAAGCTGCTTCCGTCAAACTTAGCATCTATTGCAACGATCCGGACGTCCGGTGCCGGATTCTCGCCGATGATTTTGAATCCAGGCTCATGGTCGATGTCATCGACGCTGAAAACGCACATGCCGCCGATCTCTGCTTGACGGTGGAAGAACAGAATGTACGCTTTAGCCAAGGGAAGAGTGCTAGTGGAAAGATCCCGAGGCTCTCCTCTCAGGATCCCACTCAGTCCCCTTTTACGATCCACTCCCTTGCAGAGATCCGAGCATTTATCAATCGTTATGCCCTTTTCACCCCTCGCCTAAACGTGAAAAGTCCGGGTCCAATTGAAAAATTTGTCCACATCGAAATGAACAAGTTGGTACAGGATGACGACTGCTGTTGGAAATCCAAGTGCGAAGTTGTTCCAGAAAACAGTGAACTCGCTGAGTTTGCTGTGGACATTTCTCGGTCTAAAAAGTTCAGTGATCCCTACGGGTTTACGGTCCACAACAAATGTGGTGCCGACCTATACACCTATCTCTTGTACTTTGATGCCTCCACATGCGAAATCGGTACGTTTTGTACGACCCGCTGTTTGTTGAAACTGACTTCTTTCGGTATACAAACAGTGGCTTGGTACTCTTCACAGCAGGGCCCAGCCAAAGAGGCTGTCGACGCATGCCTCGTAAAGGACTCTAAACTTACTCTTGGTCATGGAAGATCTGGCATGGCCCCAATTATATTCAAGATCCCAGATGGCCAAGATGTAGACATCTGCTATATCAAAATCTTGGTAACGACAAAGGCAGTAGACATCCAACCGATCGTACAATACTATAGAGCTCCCCCCGATGTCAAACCGCGGGGCGCTATGCTCATGCCGAATCATCTTGTCAATGGCTCAGACGTCAAATGGGCTTCAAAAACGATGACTATCAAATTAAAATATGCTCAGTCTGCAAAGGTCTGTCTAATGTGCCAGATACTTTTAATATATAGTGTTTACCATGATACGCCTGCTGGGTGTACACCCTTTAAAAACGCGTATAAATGAACATTTTACCGCAATACAAAAAGACTACATTGTAAACCTAAGTAAGAAACACAGAGTAAGAACTACATTGTAAGGGAGAAAGCGCCAGGGAACTTAAGAACCAGGTTGTTCTAACGCTTAGATCGAAGATCGGATATTCTACCCGGAAGGTCAAAAGCCCAGGCTGTGTGACTCACATAGTGTAAGCACCCGGCATCCCGGCGGATGT
Organism: Armillaria borealis; assembly: GCA_030435635.1. NCBI lineage: Eukaryota > Fungi > Basidiomycota > Agaricomycetes > Agaricales > Physalacriaceae > Armillaria > Armillaria borealis. The sequence continues at coordinate 360,033 of JAUEPT010000015.1, read as the reverse complement.
ATCCGATCACAGAACGCTGGATCTAATACGATCGATCAACCTGGTAGCCGGCGATGAGCTCATATCTGCCAGGCAGATAGTTCATACCCACCTGGTTGGGTCAGCAAGTATCTTAGTCAGTCGGAAAAGGATTGGAAATCATAGATAAGTAGAGTAGTATAAATACAGGTCATGTAACTAATGGGGAATCAGGTTTCTGACCCCCGGAACGCTACCAGGCGAATAGTACGGGTTTATTGGTTAAGAGCTTTGAGTCGTAGACTCACCTGGAATAGAAATATTGTGACCTGGTCACTTCGTGTGTGCAAGAACAGTTAAGAAAGCGAACCGTACGAACTAGATTCAGAAAGACAGACCCGAGAAACAGTTCAGAACAGTCAAGAAGTGTTTAAGTCGCAACCAGGCGCATTGTATCAAGTTAGAAACTGCACCAGGCAGTCGTTCCGAGATAGTTTGAGTTTGTGTTCAGTAACACACCGAACTTAGAAGTGATCCTGCAATATATCATCGAACCAAATCTATTTTATTGCTACCCGGAACATTATCTACAGTACAAACTTCGTAACCAGGTATATCATACCTCTCTTCGAACTGCAATTCCTAAGTGTTTGTGTGGTGTGTAGTGTGTTTAGGCACGTTTTGCACTCATAGATAGTTAGCACCTTTCAACCATAAATGCAGGAGGATACGTTAGCCAAATTCTCTTGAAGTACTTGTGAATGTTAGGGAAATGTTTGGTGGATGATGGAGTCGGTTCGTTCAGTGTATTGCAAGCTTATTGTGAAGCTGGACTGTTATCACCTATGTACTACCACTTCCTGTCCCATGAGCTGGTACAAATGTTAGCAATACTGATATTGTTTTCCATGCGCTGTGAGACTCAGGCCCCCATCGATCATCGATGATACCTTCATCCAGCCCATGGCAACACATGTATACCTTTTGGTGTCGAAGTTGCTCTGTGTCTATGTTCAGTTTCCTCTGCATGAGTTCTCTCTCTTGCATTGTTTGCATCTGTGCTAATTATGTATGGCTTTATAGGAAAATCGAATAGCAACCTTAGTACATCCTCTGAAATCTTCTGTCCCATATCACTATCCTAACACACTCTCAAGCTCCAATGTGTTCTACTCAAGTTTAGAGCGGACGAAGGAACCATCGAACCATCGAACCTGAATTCAAACCTACCTGCAAATTAGAGGAACATCAATTCACATCCGAGTCCAAATCAAATTTCCGACAACTTGAAATTGCGATGAAGAAGAGAACAATAGCTGCAATTCATGTACTAGGAACTTCAAGAATGCATTCTGACCTGATCTAAAATGAAAGTGGGATTCAACGTATGATGAAATAGCACCTGTCGACTCCCACTAGTTAGGTCATGGTGAAAATTCAACGTCACCGCCTTCAGCTTTGTGAGTTGAAAGCAGCAGATGAGCAAAAGGATGGACATGACTCGTGGTTCGAACGAGACAGCACATCACCAAGCTAGAATGATGTCAACAATTTTTTCAATCTACCATCGCCACCCACCACCATCGAATTACCATGGGCTCGACCTCCGCTGCTGCGCGCTCTCCATTTCTTTGTAAATGGTCAGGTGGAGGCTCTGTGCTTGAGTTTCAAGGGTTTCATGGCCCTGACTTCTGCTGCTGCGCGCTTGCCATTTGCAAATGGTTGGCTTCGATGCCGGCGCTCGTTTGGTGCTTTCGTTTCGTTCCCGCACTGTTTTCGTTTTTCGGGTCCTCAAGTTCGTGGTCCATGCATATGTCTGTGTATGTCTCACCCTGTCTCGCCTCGCATGATGACATCATTCCTCCTGCATGTTTTTTACCTCCAATATGCGATTGAAGAGTGATGTCGAAAGCCCAAAAGCCAGTCCCAATGCCTTGTTTGGGGCTGAGAATTTTGTCATAGAATTGGACAGTCACTGAAAGTCGACCTCGAAACTGACTTTGTGTATCGGCACTCGACAGCAAAGAGGTTAGTGTCAGAAACAGAGGAAGTGAGGGCGGGCCAGTATGTTTCTGAAGGAGTGCGGAGGGAAGAAAGGATGCACAAGATGCTGGAGAAGTACCAGGCTGAGATGCTTGGGAACAAGGTGGTCCTGCTCACTGGATCGACAGGATGCTTGGGATGTTTCCTCTTAGCGAGACTAGCCAAGGATCCGGAAGTCAAACGTGTCGTGTGCATTAACTGGCGTGGAGGACGAGAGAGGCAGGAGGCGGAGATGAAAAGACGAGGCGCTGGAGTCATCGACTGGTACAAAATCCACATGCTAGAAATTCCCGACCTCGGTGATACGCCGTCTACGCGTTCACACCTAGATTTTGCGATTTGGTAGCAATACAATTGCATATCTATCCTGTACTAGTGATAATAAAAGGACTATAGCTGAGGCTCCGAGCTGATAGTCACAGCAGTATGCGACTAGTGAAGCCAGGACTTAGATGCGATACCACTAGTGGGTCAAATCTACCAGCCGGCTGTACTAGTGACTTGAATACTAGCCGGACTACTTAATATAAGGCCACTAGTAGACAAGTAACGCGACTAGCGCACCAAACAAGGAGCAGAATACACAGATCTCATGAAGTTCAGTCACTAGTAGACCGATCGGGGCAGAAACGCCTAAGTCAGGTTAACTAGTCACGCAGCAATCTCGAAGCAGGACTTAGAAATGAATTAGCAACGGATTAACGTTACGCCCAGATCCGACTAGTGCGATCAGATCTATTACGATCGGTACTAGTATAGCCCGGCTGCGCTTTCGATCACGGCCGACTACGGTTGCGAGCACGAGGATGTGGCTAGTCATTCATCTCCGGCACTAGTGGCGCGTTGCTGGGTCAAGCACGCGAGATTAAACCGCTAGCTGAGCTCCGTGGCTCACTAGTCGTCCAATAGCAATTTCTAGACCGACTATTGCGTGTTTATGCGCGGTATTTCGGGCCTAGCCAAGAAATCAGTACCGAAAATACCCCACTAGTGTAGCTGTTTGTGTCGCTTTGTACCATTCTTTACAGTATATAAGTAGTAGAATAGCCACTCGCAACGGCAGGCAAGCCATCCCTGCGATTGCGAGTGACTAACAAGAGTTTAGTGCCCCAATTAAAGGCTTTTGTGCTTAACCTCGACGAAGCGGCTACTAGTCGCTAAGTTACCTATAGAATTGAGTGAATTGAAGTCCCTTTTGAGCAATACTATTGTGTCCTGCAAAGACCAAGAGTGTTTCGAAGTAAATTCTTGCAATTTCTCAAAGTTAAAGTATTATTCTTAGGCCAAGAGTGCCACTAGTAAGCTAGAGTGCGAACTAGTCAAGTGTTATCACTTGTAAGGAGCAGTTTCTAGGCCAAGAGTGCCACTAGTAAGCCAAGAGTGCGAACTAGTCAAGTGAAGATCACTTGTAGGAAGTAGTACAGGGCCAAGAGAGCCATTATTTCGAAGCAGTCATAGTCCCAACGAGCGCAGTAGCTCAAAACCAAGTCACATTCAGTCAATTGTGTCTTACCCACCCCACTAGTGCGAGTAGTACGCTTGTAAAACTCACTAGTAACGAATAAAGTGTCTTTTGAACAACATCCCTTGATTATTGAGTCTGCAGAGTGCTTCTATCGTACTCGAAACACCCGAATTCAATCAATTGGTGATAGTGTAGAGTTGTGAGAGGTTTAGTGTCGGTTGGAGATCATTTCCGCCCACTAGTCTTTTGTCACTCGCTGTTACCGAGCACATCATCGGCGACGTCGACGGCCAGTTGGACGGTGTGGACGACGTGACGCACATCATCCACAACGCGTGACCAGTCAACTTTTCCCGAGGATTGGACAGTTTCGAGGGACATGTTCGGGGGCTTGTCAACCTTGTCAAGATAGCCCGGAGATCTTCAGCGAAGAACATACGTGTCCTATTTGCGTCGTCGATCGCTTTTGTCGGCCAGTATCCTTCGCAGCCGGTACTAGAACAACCTGTCCCACCGGAGTCGACAGCTGAGTTTGGGTACCCCGAGGCCAAGTGGGTGTGTGAAGAGCTATTGCTCTCACTTGAGGGGAAGGTCCGAGGGAGCTCGGTGAGGATTGGGCAGATGACTGGGGCAGAGGGAGCTGGGGCATGGAATGAGAGCGAGCAAGGCCGTCAGAGCGCTTCCTAGACTAGAGGGAACGCTCTCCTGGCTACCCGTCAAACGAGCCGGTCAGATCATCCTTGAGCTCTTGTTTCCCGACTGCTTCAAGCCGATCTTCCACATGCAGAACCCTGCTCATCAGGAATGGACGGTGGTTATCGATAATCTAGTGGATATACTTAGGATACCGGTTTTGGATTATGCGGAGTGGCTCGGAAGAGTAAGAGATAACGAGCAGGTGAATACGCTGATTGGGTTTTTGGAATGAGACTTCGAGCGGATGGCGAGTGGTGGTGTAGTACTTGGGATAGAGGAGGTGAAGAAGGATTCAAGGGGAATGAGAGAGTCCGGTATAGTTGGAAGAAAGGAAGTCGAAGAGTACGTCAATTATTGGAGGGGCGTGGGGTGCTTTGATAGACCCTTGCTTCATGTAATTGTATACTTGTAATAATATCATAGATTTCACAATCTGGTATCAATGGATTCCCTGCAATTGAACAATGCACAGAGCACTGATGATTTAGGTCAATTCAGCGCCACTGCGACGACCACGGGCTCGTTCCTCACCTCATTCATTTACTCTGTTCAATGCTATTGGTATTCCTCAATTGGGGCAAGTGTTTACTCACGTAACTGTAGTTACAGCTCCCGGTCTTGCTGATGGAAGAATATCTTAGCGTTGTTACATTCAGTAGAAAAACCAGTATACGCACGATTTGCTCCGTTATCATCAGGTATTCAGTAATACCAGCACCGATTAGCGCGTCGGCAATGCTTCAAGAAAGAACACTGGAGATTGGGTTGCTTTTACTATACATGGCGATGAATGCGAGAAGGTACAAGAAAGGACAGCTGTCGATGATGAGAAGAGGGATGCACCGCACGTGGGTGACAAACGTCAGCACTATGGGGCCGTGACATAACACCCGGTTCCGGTCATTCCTGGAGAATTTCAATTCGACTAACCTTCTTTGAAAGTGCCCAACCATTGTCGCATTAAACACTTCGCCGAAAAGCATTCTGACCCAGCGCTATTTGAAACCTCTTTCTCGTTTATAACTTCGCAATACATTGTTGCAGCTCCAGTGCTTGTCGATATCTTCCAAGTCCTCTGTCTATCTTTATGGATTCATGCCGTCGACACGATGCCTGTCTATCTACTCATTCTGCGTTCTCACAATCAAACGGCCGACTCCATTTCTCTCCCATTCAAATGCCCTTATTCCTGACCCCCGATAACGTCGGCACAAAGGAAATTCAAAGAAAATAGATCACGCAGCTGAAGACGCTCCAGTACACGCATTTTCCTTTGTCGTAATCTACATTTTGGCAGGGAGAATTTTATGTCTGACCGGACGTAAACCACATAGAGAAGTTTTCCCAGAACCACTACGGATTCCTTCATACAGAAGCTCAGGCATAACTACAGTACTCCCTAAAGGCTAGTGCGAACACTGATGCGGATAAGCATCATGAACGAAGTTTCGCGTGTAAGTGAACTAGTCTTATCTCCATGAATTTCTGTTAACGGCAAATTCAGCCACTTCCCAACCAGTCTGTTGGCGTCGAGGACCAGGACTCGGGTAAGCATGTAGGCATGACATGAGTACAGCGGCGTTACAACGAGGACACTATCAACTGAGATGCCGTGTTCGTCTTCCAGGGTCTCACCGCCAGTCCCTCTTCTCTTCAGTTTTTTCAGGTATGGCCGCATGCATGGGTGGCCTTGTGACTTGTTGCCGAAGACGCCAGAACCTTCCGTGCATTCAGACCAAAGACACAGTTTGGTCTGTGTATATTGTGCTTCCGTTATGTCTAAATCTAACGCATGCCTAAGGCATCTCTATGACTTATTTGCATGTGCGAGGCCAGAGGAATATATATATGCCTACCAAGACTGCATTTCTACCATTAACCACTTGAATCTTCTACCCTCGCAATCTCATTACATGTAACTCCCCAATTCGTCCAACATGGGACAAGTTTTCAGTGCTGTCCATTGGTTTCTGAGCGCTATCCTCAGCAATCGTAAGACGTCCTTTCTGTTGCCTTTCTCCAGCTGTCATAGATTCACAGCTTTGAGCACGGAAAAAGGACAAACGACACAAGCAGTCGCAGGCGGAGACGCACTTGTTTCGTAAGGATGTGCACTTTCGACATTTCATGCTAGTTGACTCCACCGATTTGTAGGTGCCAAATATCCGAGTCGCATGATGTCGACCCCAACGAACAACCTCCCAGCAATCCAAGCAGCAGTAATTCATCCTCTTTTGTCTTCATTTCACCATCACACTCACGTCTTCATTACAGATTTGACCGCCGAGGTAGGAGCCCCCCAGACGAGACAAGAGCCTGTAGGTGGAGATACACCTGTTCAGTGAGAACGACAAATCCTTTGATGCTTCTGCTAGCTTATCATCATCTTGTAGGAAAAAGCACCAAACCTTCGTGCTGGTCATCGGTATCAACGAATACAAATTCATAGATCGAAAGCATGATTTACAAGGTGCCGTGAAGGACGCCAATAACTTTTACAGATATCTCCACGATGATCGGAGCATCCCAGAGGCCAATATAATCAACCTTCGCGATGGGGAGGCAACAAGATCGGCTATCATCAAAGAATTCCAAAACCTCCAGCAGAATCCGGAAATCATCCGGGGAGAGGTAGCGATCATCATATACTTTGCCGGGCATGGGGCTGTCGCGCCAAAACCAGACGCATGGAAAGACTGGGTGACCCCCACAGGCAAAGTCAAGATGTTGTGTCCTGCCGATATAAACGGAAAGGACAAAGTTGAAGGGATCCCAGATCGAACGCTTAGCCACCTTCTCTTGGATCTATCGAAGGCCAAAGGGAATAACATTGTATGTCATAGAATGGAGAACACGCACATGATGCTGATGCTTTGTCAATGCTTTTTCAGACTTTGATACTTGACTGTTGCTATGCTGCCGGGATTAATCGTGGAGTAAACAAAGCAGGGATGCGGCCATGCACACTAGACTTGCAAAACCTGTCATCGACTTGCGACGAGAATATTTATTCCCCTGCATCCCAGACTAGAGCGTTCCAGGAAGACGAGTCGGGCTTTTCAGATTCATATGGCTCGCACGTTCTATTGGCAGCCTGCAGGCGTACTGAGACTGCATGGGAGAAAGATAATAATGGCGTCTTTACAAAGGCTTTGCTCGAATCCCTGAAACCTCTCTCTTCAAGAGATCTCCCGCCGAGTTACGATTCACTGATGCAGAATCTTCAGATGTCAGTAAACGAGTGAGTACTGAATTTGTTTCTATGTCCCAAAGCTGAACCACCGCAATGTATTAGCCAGCATGTACACTGGGATGGAAGGCATGTTCGCCGATGTCTGTTTGACTGCTGGCAAGAGCCCGTCAGTAGCTCTATGATCCCTTGCCATAAGGGAGATGGGAAGCGTTGGCCATCCGGTCTAATTTTACATGCCGGGAGCCTTCATGGCATCGAGAAAGGCTCGACCTTCGAAATCTTTAAACCGGATTCACCCAAGGCTAATTTGAAGGATATTATCATGGATTTGACGATAACGAATGTGAAAACCGCCTTCTCCGTCCTTGCCCTTACTTCTTCCAACTCTGCTATCTTCACCTCAGATAGCAAACGGCCCTCCTGGTACGCTCGATTGCGGAAAGCATCTGGTCCCTGCATCAGCAAAAGGGCAACTTTGTCTTTGACAGCTTTGTCTTTTTTTAGACCACTTTCGGCAGCTTTATCTTTGATATGACATCTTGATCTTGGGCAACCTGGATCTTTCATGTCTTTATGATCTTGCTCTCATCGCCGACTCTTTCATTGTTCCCTTACCTGGATTTCTCCTAATGATGCTCTGAATGCTTGATTAAGATGCTGCACACTGTTTACTGATATATCGGCTGAGAATTCTGTTCTTCGTTGGACCATAATATTATGTACCATCGGCATGCAAGTCCAAAAATTGCTAAGTCATTTTGAAGTCCGCCCGGGGTATAAACTCCAGGGTCCGTGCGTAGAAGCCAGATCAGTATCACGCAGTTCCACGTGATGTTGAACTTCACGATGTGGGCTGATGTGGGCCTGGCATTTCTTCATTTCTTCCTCCTTCCTCCTACTACCATCCCCCCATTGCTTCGCTTCACTCCTTACTCATAGCTTTCTTGTGCAGCCATCACCGAGACGACCTTTGCGGCTTCAAATGGCGCTTCCATAGCCCAGCCATATGCGTGGTCGCGGGCAGGTCCTAGTGGGCCACTGTTACTGCAAGGTCACTATATTGATCGTCGTTACCTCTCCCTCAGCTGACCAAAAATATGCTGCTAGATTTTTCCTCTATCGATCTGCTCGCCCACTTTGACCGTGAACGCATTCCAGAGCGCATCGTGAGTGCACTTGTACGGTGTTCTAATGTGATGGACTAACCGGATCCTAGGTCCATGCTAAGGGTGCAGGCGCACATGGGTACTTCGAGGTGACGCATGACATGAGCAACGTCATGCACCTCTCTCTCTGCCCTGCAACTTGACAGTGGTAAGTGAATTTGTTTGCACTGCTGGTAATCCTCTGTTGCTGACGTCATTCGGTTCATAGGGATGCTCAATGACTAGTGCACAGCACATCAAGTTTTGCAAGGGGTAATGTTTTCCCCCTTCCTTTTATATCCTTTGCTTACCATTTCAACGAGTCAGGCGCCGCTCAGCCCAATGGTATGGATCTCAAGAGCAGGTTCTCTTAGGTATGGTGCTGGTACAGAGACAAAAATGCCAAATACCTGATAATACCCAGTAATACCGGGTACTACCGAGTATTACTGAGTATTACCGGGTATTGTGTGGGATCACTCGGTATTCCCCAGTAATGGCCGGTATTGGCAAGTATTATAAGGTATCACTCAAGGAAAAAAACCTCTCAACCTCCCATTGTTCCATACCTCCCAATACCTCTCACTACCGCCCACCTCGTTTATCTTGCCATCTCTTGATATAACTCCGCCGGCAATGCCCCCGAGTATCCGGGGTCCCAGGCCTACACTGCCGTCTTCCCTCAACACTGTTCCCCTTTCCCTGACCACCACTGTCGCGCCTGTACTCCCATGATGACAGCCCCCGTCTATGGCTCTTCTCGCTCGACATTGTTGGCAAGTCCTCATCGCATCCGCAGTCGACTGTCGGCCCCGTCACCGCTCCTTACGTAGGCCATACCTTCAAATTTTCATTTTGTTCCACCCAAGCCTACGAAACAAAAAACTTGCTAAATTAGATGTCCTAGGAAACATTCCTGTCTATCTGATATCTCATCGAGTTGTGTATCAACTGTGAAGGGCCCGATACTGATCCACGAAATCTAGTCCCTGTTCTGTCCCTTCGACCATGGAGAAGTAGAAAAGAACTTCTTATCAGCGATCCTTAGCACAATTAAAACCAGCGTTGAATCACACCCACCCTTACTAATCATAGTCTTCGCGATCTAGCCTTGATTTCAAACCTACATAGTCCATGAACATGTCGTCAACCAAACACATTCCAAACACTTACGAACAAGTGTTCTCGCCGGACCTCGCCTGTACCAAGCTGTCACAACACAACTTGTTGGTTGGTCTCCTGAAGGCGCCTTCACCGTGACCACGTCCCTTCGACCAAACAGCCACATTCTAGTTTGAGTCTCCTAGAGTGAACGTAGTACTTACCTCCAATGTTTCAACATGTTGGAAACGACCTAACAGGCTGGGTGCCGACCTCCTCAGTGTGTACGAAGTGAAACCTCGACCCAGCAACTTAACGTTTTAGTTAACCATGAGACACAATATAAGACTCGGACATATAAAACTGCGTCACCCACCTTATTGGCCCTCAAAATGCAACTGGAACACCTATCCACGAGCTCTCGCTCACATCCCTCCTCGTTCGCCGGACGTTGATACGCTGTCTCAGGCCCACATTTGTTCCTCTTCTGGACGCTTAGATGGCGCGTTGTGATGGCGTTATGAACCCGAACTTGACCTGCTTACCGAGCATAGCCAATCTGTGCGTGCCTTGGTCTTGTAGCCTTGAGTTCTGCCATTGCATACATATGCTGTCGCGTCGTGTGCGTCGGTCGAGCGACGGATCTGAATGCGGGGATCATGAGGCAAGGCCCAATGCATCAGTGTACGTACCATATTGTCCCCCCATCCAACCCTCCTCAACAGTCCTGCACTGAATGAACGTCAGAATGTGCTCAATAGGACGAAGCTAGCTCACTCACCCTTCAGCACTACACCACCAATCGCCATGGCAGTGCAGAAAACAGGCTCGATTACCTATACCCTCCACCATCTATCACAGAAGCACCGCGCTTCCATCACAGGAAGCATTGGACATAAATATCGGGATCAATCCTGGAAGCATCGGCATCCCTCAAAAAAGCATTGGCCTGTTACAGAGGAACCGCGGCATCTCTCAAAGGTTCATTGGCATCGCAGACGGCATAATGAGCTGGACAGCCGCTGGGCATGCATTGAAAGAGAAGCTTCGGGCATCGGGGGGCGGGCGTCAAACTCCCCTTCACCGCCTCTCCCCAGACCACCCCCAACCTCACATGGTCGATCATGCCACCCTCAACTAATCCCTACCCTACAAACATCACCACTGTCCCCCCCGACGATGTCCCTTTTCCGGAGAAACATCGCGTCCGAGTTCAAACCTATTCCCAAACCTATTCCCGTCCTCTCAATTCGGGGCGCGACAAACCACTTCCACCCGTTCCACATGTCCAGCGTGCGCTCGACCTTCAAACATCTCTCGAACGGCAACGCGATGTCATCCATCCCTCCTTCTACCCATCCCCTTACAGCGTTGAGACCAAGATGAATCTTCTTCAGGGAGGCAAATATCGATACCCTCTTCCTCATACCCCCATTCAGCCTCGCGAGCTCCCTTGCAACCAACGATCGCTTCCTCCACCATACAGTGCACAGGATCCCGGGGCGCCTCCACGTTCCTCTCGCACCATCCACTTCATCTATCGACTCGTCGACAACCCAAACAAATGTCGCAGCAATGTGAGCGATCCTGCAACAGTCTCGGCCCCCTATTACCCATTGGACGCGTCGTCCAACCATGGACAGGGTGCAGGCCCTCGTGTCCGCACTTTCTTCCGAAAGTGTAGGCAATGGCTTCACGTCCATGGCACCCGCAACCGACGTTCAGGTCAGAGCCAGCCATGCTTGGTAGCGTCATCCTCTGATCACCCTTAACCAGACTCGCCCTAAGCGCATCCCACCAGTCACATTCCCGATCCCACTTGCATGCCTGTATCATAAATATGTCTTCACCTGTAGTATATTCCTCCAGTCCAGTCCATCTCTACTGTATATATTTCCCCTCCTACGCGTATCTTAAAGTCAGTAACCTCACACCTGTTTATCACTTTCATTTCGTTAGCCACTCGTTTCCCACCAATCAAGGATGTACACACCTGTATTAACACCATATCTTCACCTGCAGTCTATTTGCTCCAGTCCAATCCATATCTACTGTACATTTTTAGCATCCAACACATTTCTTGAAGTTAGTACTCATCAGCAAGTCATGTACCCTTATTCAAGCAAGTATACGTACCCCACCCCCAACCAACAATCCTCGTCTTCTTTCGGATCGTGCACGTAGACCCAACTTATATGAGACATGAGAGTTCAAAGACGCTTTCTTCATAGTGAATGACTGAGGCGTAACCAGTCTTATCAACTCCTCCATGAAACTGCTAAATTGCCGAGATAAATCGGGTGTCGTTCTAGATTCTAGTTTGCACTTGAGGGTACAGCTATCGTATTGAGCTTATCGAATTTCCGAACTACCAGACACCCGGTGTATTCAGTATTCCGTGACATGGCATGCATCTCTAGGATGAGCGTATGTCAGCATTCAATATGTGTCCAGCGAACAGAAGTCTTGTTACCTCGCCTCTTCCATATTTCGGGATGTCGATACCTCAAATGATAGGACCATTCTCATGGTGTATTCCATTATCCCTCTTCTGCCAGTATCTCACCGAGTGGAGTGGAACTGTAAATGTCATGGCAGGCACTCGCAAACCATATTCATACTGAAATATATTCTTCTGTATCCTTTCAATTCAATTAGCATCAATCTTAAATTTGTGGCCGACGTAGTTCACTCACCGTTTGAAACAACTCACAGGGAGGACAAAAGAGAGACTTCGATCTACGGACGGACGTCTGGCTGGGAAAGCTCGAATAAGATGTTGAAGCTCGCAATGTGTGCGCACAGCTCGATCTTGATTTTAGGTCGACGGCTCTCTGATTGTCGATCCTACATTGTATTCGAGGCCAGTTTGTGGTCGGAATGTTGCTAATTGTTGTGATCGGGATTGATCTTATTACATGTGCGAGACTGCGAAGATATTCTACCTTGTGCATCTCTTATGCAGATCGGTTTCCCGCTACAATGAACAACGTCAGAAGATACGAATCTCTGGGCTCCAAACTGGCAACGAATACTTTTCTCCCTTCAGTAATCATGGAATATATGGTCTCCAATTACCGAGGCGCCAACGAGGTGGGTAAACACTAGGAATCAGAATCTCCTTAATTACGAGTGCCGACGAATCTGTATTCACCTATTCGAAAGTGAAAGAGCCAGTGTTCATCTCATCTTGGAAGCGAATGGGTATCCCAACAGTCTTAGATGGATACGGCCGCCCGACTGCCCCACCAAGGTAATCATACTGTACTGAGGCAGCATGGAAAGAAGGCTGTGGATAGTCTAGATATTCCATGTCATAGATTTCGCTGAAAACTGGTGTGAGAGCTTGATTGAAGATGGTAGCCAGTTCACATACAAACTTGTACACTCTACAGCTTCCCACATCACAAGAAACCGAACCAGACGCTCCAGGTGGACATCTCAATCAAGTCAAAGTTGGCAATTCATACTAAAGATAAACCCCCCGTCATCGTAGACGAGAAAATTGCTCGTGCACTTCCTTCAGAAGGAAATGACTGCAAAATTTGAACAAAACCACAACGAAACGAGCAGTTTCTCTCCATGTACGTGTCTTCAGTCGAGGAATCCAAGCGAATGAGATGGGGTGCGTCAACGTGAATAGCATTCCGATGGGGTTTTGTTCATATTCTATGCAATATCCATATGTATAATCTCCTCTATGCTTGCTCTATGCATTCTGGGCTGGGTTGCTCGCACTAGCAGCAGAGGAGGTCGCTCCAGCAGTGCTCATCATCGCAGCGTCCGCATTTCCGCTAGGGATGAGCGTGAAATGAGGGGTAATACCCTGCTGGATGAACGTGAGGTCGGGAGTGCATTCATGGCTGACGGCCAGCATCGCTCGTCGGAGGCTCTGAAGGTGAATGGTGAGTTTTGATCTCAGCTGTGTCGATGGGCCAGCAACACTCACATTTTTACGTCGTTCCACATGCTCCGGTGCCTCTGGCCAATCGCGAAACCAAAGTACAAAGAGTTCTTGCATGAAACGTTCGGTTTGCTCTGTGTAGAGCGCATCCTCGAAGAGGTGCCCTATATGGCGCAAGAATCCGACGTGATCTTCACTGTAGAGACACTGAAAGGGGATAAGAACCATGTAGCATTAACGTGGGGAATAGCGTACAGGACCATGGTCCTCATCGACCACCAGATTGGCGCTACCAGTTGGCGCGGAGGCGTCAGGAATGCTGTTGAGGGATTCGCTCATAATGGGTCAACCACGAGGTGAATATTCGGGAGGAGGCTTGCGGGTCCCGAACGGCACGTGTAATAGACCTGTCGTTTCAAATCCCTTTGCAACGACACTCGCCCTCCATCATACTTATAGATCTTGTCCATTTCCAGTGCAATTTTAATTTACTTAAAATATCCGTCGTGCTCTGATTTGACTGAGACATCCGCTGTAAACCTCGGCTGGTCCCTGGGTGCCTCTAAGTCAGCCAAGATCCCAGATCTCCTTCCCTAACGGAAAGGACTCACCATCGATAATAATCGTTAAGTACCCATTGTACCCATCTACTGTGTTCTACCCCCACCTTTCCATGAGCGCGCACATTCCCATTCGTCTACAGTGCCTTCCCCCCTGTGATTGTGCAGAGTTCTACTCTGATGGCTCGAGCCTGCGTGGGCCTACGCAATTACAGCACTTGAAATACGACAGCTGCGGCCACCCATGGTTCTCCCATCTGGTGCTAGACATCCTCGAGACAGACGCACTGTACCCGCACCGCCGCCGAGGGCTGCTCGAAAGTCGCTGCCAAGGTTTTGTTCCCAACCTGCGCGCAGTACGTCTACTCACTTCATGAACATTCGTCAATCCGTTGTGTCTCTAACGTTCCTCTTCCAGACACTTTTGACGAACCACTGGAATCCTCACACTCTGTGTGTATGCGGCGGTGAGTGGAAAGCTCACATGTCCTACCATGCCAGGTTAGTCACATGTATCTCATCTCTCTAGTCGCCATCACTCACCTTATTGCTGTTGTCAGTGTTTCTCCTCCTGTTCCTTCGGCGTCACCGTTAGCTGCTCCCCCCTTCACTCTTCCATAGTCTGACTAGTTTGTTAGCATCCTCTCGGTGGCGCCCACTGTTCTGCCTGCCGCACCACCCCCTCTAGCTCCCACTGACACGGTTCCGCCTTTGCCAACCGCCAGAGCCATCACCGCCGTCGCCGAGCATGCCGCCGAGCATGTTGCCAGGCTGCCACCACCTATTCAGGCGATCCGGAGCCTGGCCGTCATGGACACTACGGACATGAACGCCCTACGAATGGACGCGGCGCAACGAACACTACCCCAGCACCAGACTGCCTCCCAAATGGTCCCTCCATCAGCCAACGCCAAAGGTAAACACAAAGCTCGTCCAGCCAGCATCAATCCCCAAAAGAGTCGCATCGAAGTTGACATCATGATTGCACCCAACGTTGTAAGCACGTCATATCACACCCTCGCGACCATTGTTACCATGGCTAAGTCATTCCTTTAGGGAGAACCGGACCACGTGGACGATGTGTGAGGCTACCATCAGCTAGCTTTGCGTGCAGACCAAACCGGGACCGCCTACAAGGATGTGTTCATTCCTAACCACCTGGGGCACCATATTACCCTTATGCTAATACTGCCAGTGTTGCAGCAAGTCCATAGTGAGCTGCATAGAGCAGTCCAAGTGGGTAGGTTGGAGGTCCCAGGACTGGACGAGTTTGTTGCCAACAAGGAGGAAGTCGTTTATAACTCTAGCTATCCATGGGTTTGGCTGGCTCCCCAGCACAGGGGCAATACCTACTCCTTCCAGCCAGCCGGAAGTCTCAGCGGCGCCATCATCACGCCTTCGGCCTTGGTGAACATGACCCGAATGTTCCAGCCACTGCCTGCCAGCCAGGAGAACAGGTTCTTCCTCATTGTTGGTACGTCCACAGTGATGGTTCATCAAGTGTCTGCTCATCCGACTTTGTTAGCTCCTTGTTTCGGCAACATCAAGGGGTCCATACGGTACCTCGTCAAACCCGGCGAAGACATTGTCGATCAGGACGAACCGCACGCATGCTTCTGCTATCGTGTATTGCACGCTGCGGGGACCGGATTCTACCGCAAGGCCGGTCGCAGCAAGGACGCCCCACCCGCCTGGCCCCAAAAGGTTCAGTGCCTGCCAGAATGTCCTTAGGCGGAGCCTCTCGACAGTTCTGACGATGAGCACGGCGGAGCACTACCTAACGCACCCACAGGTCATCCTAGTCCTCGCTTCCCCTCATGGTCACCACCACCCGTCAAGGTCACGCTCGCAGCAGGCCCACGTACACCCACGTGGAGACACTCGACTCCTAATGGCCATGAGCGGATGAGTCGGGAGCCTTCTCCCATGCCTATGGGGCACGATGCCCATCGCATGGTTATCTTCAATTGGCAGAGAGCGTGTTACCTCGCAGTCGATCGGCGCTACACCAATCTTGGTTACAGGATAGCAGGCAACACTGTTGAGGACATTGCGGAGGTGCTATGGTCTTGGTTCCAGCACACAGTCAAGCGACTTCTGGCGAGCTTTGATCTCCGCCCATTCCCATCGATTCAACAGTTCAGTCTGAGTGATGGAGGGTTCCATATACTGCAACTCTTTGAAGAGCAGACATATATGTGACTCTATAACACGTAAGTTCCACTATGTCTGCATTCGGGCTTTAACTCACTGAGTTGATGACTGCCGGTAGGGAAGGATCACATAGAGGAGGTCCCGCTCTCGGTCCAGGGCCCAAGCGTAGCTGTTTGTTGGCCACTCTGCAGCTTATGGTTCAGGGTAAACATTACTGGAAACAACGAGGGGACGGGACGTACACATTCATACTCGGGAGTACCCGCATGCCTATCGACTCTCGCACCCAGTATTTCACCACCTCGGGCAGATTGTTGGCCCTGTCTCTCCTGCAGTTGGGGCAAGGTTTTGTGGTGTCCCCGTGGGTCATGTTAGCCTTGATTGGCGGGTTGGATGCGTTTGGACAATTAACTTTGGATGAGATCTGGGCCTTCTCCGAATCTGACGCGAACATGGTAGCTTGTTGGTATCAAGTGGATCGCCGCACTCGCATAGACGATCGCTGTCCCCAATGTGCGGCAATCCAAGGACTGTTCGCAGAAGCTCTCTCAGTGGAGGTAAGCCCTTTATCAAATGTCTCTAGTGAATTCGACCTTTGAGCGCACGTCAATAGCTCGCCGACTTTGCGGACCCTCGCAACGAGATGTCCCACCATGCTCTGACTGCCCACCTAAATGCCCGCATGCTCCTCGACGACGATGTCTATTGGGCACATCCCGATCTCGTAGCCTTGCGCCGTGGCTTTGATTGGGAAATAGCACCTGGGAGCACCGGCGCTCTAGCGAACAAATTCATTGACATGAGCCGGCTGTGGTTTATGCATCTATTCCTCTGATCTCCCGTTGTATTCTCAGATAATGAACCGTTTTCCGACCATCCCATTGCTGCAGCGATTGTTTCAACTGTTTGTGACGGTCGAGGAGGTTATTCCCCACCTGGTCTACCAGGTCAATGGTCGCCACAGCCTGCCTGAGGATGTCTACGAACGTTTGCTCGTCCTATTGTTCAAGATTCGCCTGGAGTCCTATCTTTGGGGTGTCGGGCATCCACTCGCAAGCAAGGGCGAGCTAGTAACCACGGAACAATGGGAGAGAGAGAAAGACGATCCATTGGTGCAGGCCCGGCTGTTGCTGGATGCTGCTTGGGCACTGCCCCGACCTCTGCCTTCGCCTATGTGGGAGATTCGAGTGAGTCTTCATAATACACTGGTAGGGAGACTGACTTGTGTTCTCCAGTTCGATTGCACCTTTGCCAAAGAAAACAACGCGGTACGCCTGATCTCCCTCCCTTCCCTTCCCCTCCCCTACTTACCTTAATCTCTCTGGACGTTCCTAGAGAGGCACGTCGATGCATCTGCATACGTGTTTGGGGTCGGCCGACATCCACTTCACTCCTGAGCTAGCTAATGCGCTCTCTCAAGGGGGCTCCGAGACGGATCATCCTTCCTACCGTTTCTTTCACGCACAATGTCTGCGTTCAATCAAACAGTATTCCTCAGCTTAAACGCACCAGTCGAGAATGAGTGAGTCCGCTGACCTACATAGAGGCATAAAGAAATCGTAGTTTGGGGAGCGAATAAATCAATTTGATTGCGAGATATGAGAGATTTATTAAGATTGATCCCACGTCCTGCGCTGGAACGTTGCGGTATATGGAGTGAGTTGTCAGGAACGAGACACAGGAACGGGGGCGCTACCGACACACCCCAAATGTGAAGTCAGATACACCCAATCTAGGGGGCACACCAGCCGGGACGACATTCTGGCGGATATTTTGCACTGACATTTTGTGACATTTTGGAGCATTTGTAATGCCTTTGTGGTCCATGTATAATAAAAGGATGACAGCCCGAAAACTCTCCTCCTGTTGCGAGCGCCGACCATGACCAAATGATGCTCCACCAACGCAGCATGCTCCCCCCTGCCTAAGCGCATGAGAAAGAAAAAGGAACTGCTTCCATCTGTTCCTGATGCGCCTCCAGGACCGCGCCGTAGTCGGAGGACCATTAGGCCACCCCGCCCGGCCGACGAGACCATTAGTTACGCAGAGACGCTGCATGATCCGACCACGTTGGGCCCGACCCCGTCAGGTATCCTTGAGGCTACAACTGGGAACAGAGATACCCCAGCTGCCGACGGTGGGTTCTTGAATACATACACGTTGAGCATTCTGGTTTGACTGGTTCTCACAGGTACAACTCCCATCGAGATCGCGAGCGACACTGAGGATGAAAAATCTCCTGAGTTCACCGGAGAGGTACCGCACTACTGTAAGCGCCTGACTGATGATACCACGGCGGTGTGTTCGGCTAACACTCCCTTGTAGTCAGAAATATGAGCATTACCGAAATGATGGGTGTGGAGCAGCTCTGCGACCTAGTCCAGGCGACCCTGAATCCTCCCGTGGATCGTCGAATGCATACTCCCTCCCCCACTCCCTCAGTTACAGCTGGTGAAGAGGATCACATGGACACGCATGAAGGGGATAGTTTTGACCACGACACGGAGGACGCCGTCCTACACTGGGTACCAGACGGTTTCACAGCCTCCCGATCCTCCTCCCCAGCCCCTCTTGCTTCCCGCCTAGCACACCTTAAGACACCGAGCGAGGCCCTAGTTTTTGTCCTCTTCTACGTCACCCATTCGAAGTGTTATGTCCTCACCGAATGCTTCACCCCGTCGCAGGCAAGTCCCAAATATGCAGAGGTTCTGTCTTACATGAGGTGACCCGACGCCACTTTGGGTGGCTGGCTAAATGATGCTTCGGTCGACAACCCAGTCAAATACTGTGTGGGTACTTGTCATCGAGTCTTCGGGGTGCACGACAATTTCATGAGTAGCATGTTTTTTATGCAACTCGGCGCGGTGGAGAGTCCGGCCCGCGGTATGATGAGTCGGCTTCCCGGATTCGCTACGCCGCCTGCCATGCTGACAGAGATTGGAGCGGAGGCTCTGCGAACGATGTACGCGATGTACATCTATCCTCAGGTCAGTTCAGTCAAGTTTTGTTTTCAGGGTGTGTGATCTCACTTTACATTGGCCTCTCCAGATGTTGACCCCCAAATCGTTGGAGCTTCCTCTGTCACAAGAGTCTCACGTCAACTCAGAAATCTCACACCGATCTGATATGACGATGGCCCAGCCAGAGACCATGCACGTTCGGCCCCAGGCGACACAAGCGTTTGGGCCGGGCTGTGCGTCGTCGTCGTCGTCCGCACAGGCAGCAGCAGACGACAGCGAGAAGTTCATCAAGTGGCTCGATGTAGTGCTTGGCCATCATTTTGGAGCCGACATTCAGGATCATACTGTACGCAAGGAAAGCGGAGAGTATGGCACCACATACATGGCCTTCCTCAACAATTGTTTGCTCCTGATTGTCTACAAAGCTCTCTACCCTACAGGCAACCAGACGACTGAGTTCACATTCCAGAACAAAATGTACTGGATCCACCGCCATGATGTAGGTCGCACGCTGATTGGCTCATTCAATACCGCCAACAATCACATGTCACATATCAGCAATGCCAACCGCGCCCTGAAATCCTTGTGCGCCGCTGCAGAGGACAAACTTATCCCCCAGGACAAAAGCTTTAAGCGACACCTCGAGGCTCTCCTAGGGGATACCGTCTTGGGTCCTCGATCCACATACCGGGATACCTCATCAGCAGAGTACAATGCTGTAACCATGCTCTTGGGCCACATGAATGACACTGGGAAGGAAATCCGAAAGAGGCTGGGTGAAGTGTGAGGCTCTGTACCAGAGGTAACAAGTAGACAAACCGACCTTACTGTTGAGTTAGGCATTTAGTCCAGCCCCCATTGCAATGAAAAGTCTGGTTCTCTTCTTGTGTCTTAGTGGCAGGAGTGGCGATTATCTTCTGCGATGAGGTGGAAGCGGTGTGTAGTGAGATGCCAGTTTGAGATCGAAGGAGACGTCGCTCGGCTACGACGATGTCGTTGAGCCAAGGGAGGGCGACAGGACTGTCGCCGTCCTGTACAACGGTGAGATAAGAATCTTGGTGACCGTCCATGGTTGTGCTGGCAGGAGCATGTGACCACTGCTGACTCATCCGATCCCATGGCGACGCCCTCCCCAGCGCCCTTCCACCTGAATCCCCGCCACCAGCCTCAGGCGCCGCAATACAGTACTGTCTTGCGAGGTCCTCGTTCGATATCATCGGCGAGGATGGCCCGGTGGTGATGATTGCGGAGTCTGGATTGCCCTCCTATCTGTCGGGCTCCCTTTTTCTATTCCACCACTCCACGGCCTGGATCTCCCGCCTTCTGCCATCATGTCGAACGACCCCCTCAGTCAGCTGCGACAGGGCTATATAGACCTCCATCGATGTACAACTGTAACTATTCGGACACAAAGTGGTCAACAGGAAGAACTCGACAGAGCCAGAAACAATGTCCTCTGCTTCATGGACGATGCTGCCATGGTACGTCCTCTCGCCTAGCTGCAAGTCGGCTGATAGAAACGTTCCTGTCCTACGTCAGCACCAAGCGCGATTTCCCGCTGCCGAGTATGCGACCTTGCAAGATAACATCCACTCCATGGTGGAGGCACTCGACGCAGCCGTTCACCTGTGCAACGACCCGCCAGATGCCGGACCTGTGCTCACTGTGGGTAGGCGTGTATGCACGGGAAAGTGGGGCTGGCCACATATCGAGATCGAGCCCAACTATCTGCTGCAGACTTTCAGGGAGTCAGGTAACAGCGCATATCGAGAGGTCTCCACCGCTGCCGACTGCTGTGGACGCAGTGTTCGGCGACAATGTCAAGACTATGGCCATCTGGTGCGTGGCGAGCCTGTTTATACAGAGGAGGCGGCACCAGAAGAGGGTGGAGAGTCTCGCCGACGCTTCCATGGCAGGGGCAGACCACTATCGTCTACACTGACTGATGAACAACTGGATGCATTCCTCATCCAATGTCTGCAAGACTTCCTCAAGTTCGGACGACGCAAAATCGCAGGGTATTTACGAGAGCAAGGACAGCATGTTCCTGACCATTGTATCCGAGAGTCCTATGTTCGGGTGCACGGTGTGCCTGCGATCTTTGGTGATCGCAACATTCATAGGAAACGGTATCATGTCGCTGGCGCTAATTCTTTATGGCACCACGATGGTCAACACGGTGAGGGTGGTTTGATTGCGTGAGCCACTATGACTGACCTCCCCTGGGCGATAGGTCTTATCAGATACAAGATCGTAATCCACACCTTTGTCGATGGGAAATCACACCTAGTCACTGGAATCCAGGCCAGCAACAACAACCGTGGCACCACGGTCTTGTTGCTCTTCCATCGCTGCCGTTTGAAACATGGAACTCCGAGTCGCCTGCGCGGAGATCACGGTACAGAGAATCTGCGCGTTGCCGAATGGATGTTGCAGAATAGAGGACCGGGGCGCGGGTCGTACATCTTCGGCCGGTAAGTCAATGCCATGCTTTCGCGCCCGTTGCGCCCTCTTTCTTAATATGGCTCAGGAGCGTTCACAACACCTGAATTGAGCGACTCTGGTACGACGTCACACACGATTTTGGTATGAAGTGGAAGGATTTTTTTCTCGAATTGGAAGTACATTACAGTCTCGATCCGTCCAATCATCACCACATATGGCTCCTGCACTATCTCTGGTTGGACGTGATCAACAGGGATGCGCAGGACTGGATGGGCATGTGGAACAGCCATAGAATGACTTTGCCCCGTTCTTTGCCCTGGACCCCCCGAGAAATGTTTCGCAGCAGCATGATCACAGATGGACCATGAGGACTGGCGGATCTCTTTGCGTGGCCCATGGACGATGAGGTGGAGGACATTGAAGCATTTGGTATTGACTGGGATGTCGTCGATGACGCTACATACATGGAGCATCTCCAGCAGCACAATCAGGATGTGTGGGATCCAAGCAATCCGTTTTTGGCCGCCCCCCCCAAGACGTCGCATGTATCAGTGGATCCGCCTGAGTGTCCTTTCAACCGGGAGAGTATGGATATTCTGGCTGCCGCTTTGGCCGAACGAGTGGACCTTATGTCGAGACAGATGGATGTGCGTCGCCTGGTATGGTTGGAGGCGATTAATTTGTGCAATTACTTGTTGAGGACTCAAAATGCAGGCTCTGACACCGCAATCTTCTGATGTCGCTGTGTACAGAGTTTATAGTGCCAACGGTTGTACAGGACTGGCCCTATTGAAATGTAACTTAGAGAGAACAATGCCTCACGAGAGGGCAGCTGGCAGTTGTATTGTTACGTAGCGGCGTATACAGAAGTCGCGGAGTCGACGGCAGACCAGGCGCACGTCGCGCCGCCGCCAGCCTGACTGGTTGGCGCAGATGACTGGCGGCGCTTGCTCTCACGCGGGGCCTGGTGTGAGACCCAAACGCACTCGCAAATGGCAGCGAACATACATCAATTGCACATGCGATCCAGGGCGGCATAGCGGTCGCCAATCAGGGTGTGCCAACAATACTACCCTCCCTCCTATCACACGACAGCAGCCAAGGCAGAAGGGAAGCTACAGTCGGTGTTCCCTCTTCCAAGCACCGGTGCCGCGATGAGGGTGTTTGAGACACGCGTTGACGCAAAAGCAGTCCACTTTCTGACTAAACATGGTAACAAGTTCGATTGTATTCATGTTCTTCTGCTCAGCGAACATTCCCTCCTGGACTTCTCGAACGGCCTCTGCCCGAAGCTAATCTCCTTAACCACCACAAAAAAAGCCCCAAGTTCCATCTCCCTCCATCCCTCCCCATGCTCCCTTCATGTCGTCTTCGACCCCAGCCGCATCCCTTAACGATGATCAAACACTTGAACTCCAACTGCTAAGAGAGTGCGTGGGTGGGTTACTACAGGTGCACCATCTTCAATACAGACACCGGAAGAAGCACTGACATCCCGCCGCCTCACGACGCGTGCAGACCGTCGACGGCCTCGAGGATGCACTCCTGGCCCAAACAGAGCATGCGCAGACGGCGCGGGCACATGCAGAACATGAGTGGGAGCGAGCCGAAAACGTGCGCAACAAGCAACCGAACGTGCACAGCAAGCCATCAAACGCGCCAAGATAGCCCAGAACGACAAAGCCTGGTGGCGCAATGTGTACTACCAGGTGAGGGTGGCCCACGAGACGCCCTGGGCCATCAAACTAACACTTTTCTTAACTGCCTTAGGAAAACTACAAGCTGTGCATGCAAGTGGCCGATTTGGAAGAAGAACAACTGTACCTCAAGGGCGCTCTGCGCGATCCCAGGAGCGTGCAGGCCGCGGCTGATCATGAGGGTCGGCGAGTGGTACGTTATTCCAATGTCATGCCACTCCAGGTCTCACCCACAGGGTTCCATTCCACAGAGACGAGACCAGGTTTTCGAACACCTGCGCTGTGATTTTTGTCAGTGCCCCATGACCGACGCGTGCCTGTAAGTGCTAACACAGTATGTAGCCCCGTGTATGAACTGACGCCTCCGCAGCCTCGACTGTGGTCATACATTCCACACCCCGTGCCTCTTGGAAAGATATCAAGCTTTCAACTTCGAGTTTCGAACAGATCAACCGCATGAGGGCACCGCCCCATTCAAGTGCCCAGTCTGCTGTGAGGATATCAAACACTGACCCCTCCAAAACCTCCTAGTGGAACATGCCACTGTCTATCTCCCCGACCTGAGCACAGGCCGGAACGCCGACTTCTGGCCGAGAGTTGAAGGCGCTTGGGCGCAGCTCTTTCCCGAGTGCAGCAGTGGGCGCCCAGCAAGCTTGACCTGAATGGGACAGAGGAATCTGCGACGTGAATGTGATAGAGAAGACATACATACGGCGCAATTTATATACAATACAACATATGATCTATGTCCTATTTCCTTCCCTGGATGTGCACCCTGAACATCCAAACAATGAATAGTTGTCTCCAAGTCTTTGGGTGGATTCGACACTGCTGTTTACACTTGCCCAAGCATCACCAAGGAAACTCTCTTACGAGCTGCTGGAGCTTACACCCTACCTGTAAGATTCTGGGAGATTAACCGGTCGATTCCCAACCTGAGGTTCTCGAACAGAGACGGAATGGTCCCATCAGTGAGAACATTGATGCACCAAAAATAGTGTAACTTATCTAGTGCGTCTACTTCCATCATGGTTGCCCAGTGGAATGTTCATGTGCAGCCAATGACCTTGTAGCGCCAGTGGAAACTGTCAAGCACGCGTATTCCCTCAATCCTCATAACCCTCCACACTTGCACCCTACCATTCACCCACTAGCACTTAGCCCAGGAGAAGGAATGTCCCATACCATGTCTGAACTGGACCTATTGCGGATCCAAGCGGGTGAGTTATTAGAGGTGAGTACAAGCAAGATCTGTCATGGCAGTCATGACAGATGGAGGCACGGACCTGATATTGACTCGCATCCCCAGGAAGTCAACGACCTGAAGGATGAGCTCAAGCAGGCAAAAGAACGGGTGGAGGCCGGTCAAAATGAGGCGGAGTGGTGGCAAGTCAGGCACTACCAGGTCAGGCAGATGGTGCTAGTCTTAGAAAAGTCCTTCTGATAGTTGGCCAATCACTAGGAACAATATCATACGCGGCAGCAAGTACATGATCTTGAAGATGAGATCAACACCTTGCGGGAGGAGAACATTCAAGCCGGCCGCCACTCGCGGGAAGGCGTAGCCGAGCGTCGGGAGAATCGCCAGGTGAGTACATTGCAAGCGACATGTCTCCCGGGTGTGCTGACCACCCCTCCATTTTGCGACAGAGACGAGACCAAATTTTTGACGTGATACGATGCTTCATGTGCGAGACGCTGGCCACAGAGGCATGCATCTGAGTGCCTTTGTACATGTCACTACTGACGAGATGGGCTGAACCCACCACAGTTTGGAGTGCGGCCATAGCTTCCACGTCGAATGTTTGATCCGCCGGTTCGAGGTGGCACACAATAGTGGACTGCCAGCTCTTTGTCCATCGTGCAGAGATCCTGTGCTCCATCACCCCATCTGCAACCATATCCTTGAGGATATCAGTATGTTTCTGCCTGATGCAGAAGCGCCCACAGACAGACACGACGCGTACTGGGATGCACGATTCCTGGCCCCAGCCCCGGGAACAGGGAGTCTGGCGTGAAGTAACCAATCACACGTGGGTAAAAGTGAAGGGCCTGGCGAAGTCATAGCAAGTCAAGAGCGATAGTCATCTAATTGTACAGAACCCTTATGCCGTATGCACCCCTTGTTCGAATTAGATAAAATTCATATTATTGCTTGATTATTGCTTCTTGAGTGCCTCCGTTCCGAGGATCCGAAGTGAAATTTCATATGCCACCCAGCCGACCAATGCCATGGCTGTGGCGGTGCAGCCGCTGCCACGTCTCAGGGAACAGCCCCTTCTCATGGCTCACCACTGTATTCCATCCCATCCATCATCACTCTTGTCAGGATTCGACAGCCCAGTCGTTTCCTTCTCTCAGACATGACATTGTCAGCTGAGACAGACTTGGTGTATCTACCTCTGACCAGTGGAGATGGAAGCCACTGTACAAGAGATCCTCAAAAACCCGGACTTGTTGACGCATCGTCAAGCCCCAAACGAAGGTGCGTGAGCGGAGGCCTCGCCATTTGCTAGAGGTCTGATGCGCGCCGTAGTGTTACACGCCTGGGACGGACTATGTGGAGCTGTGTCGACCGAACTCAAAGATCTGTTAATCACGTCGCCCAACGCTTCTGTCGTATACGCGCTGCCCCTGGGGGTCAACTGGGAGATGGCGATGTATCGGAACTACCATTATGCAGATGACGATCCGTGCTGTTGGCCCCAACCCTACATGAGCACATGACCCTATCTCACATGCATTACGACCAAACCTGCACCCGGCAGCGACACTTACCGACCTCTCTATGGATTACCCAACCGTGTCCACTTTGAAGAGTTGGATGGTTCTTCTCTCATCCTTGGGCCAGGACTATGGGCCAAGCAAGAATTGGACAAACTCAAGATGTGCTGCAAGCTTCTCTTGGACGTGGCGGGGGGATCCGACCTTCCTGTAACTCCCATCCTGATCGAACAGCGTCGCCTGCTGCCCATGTTTCTGGAGCGGCTGGAAGCTCTCCCCTTGACTTTTGAGCGTCTACGTCTCTGTGTGGCAGAAACACAGAGACTGGCGCCAGAGCTAAGGGCCTATCTGGATTATTACCTCCTCTATCGTCCACGCATGAACTCTCCCAATGCGGTCCCACCCTCGGCGCCAAAATTCGACCTCGCGGGCGCCTTTACCACCAGTACGACAGTCGCGCAAGAGCTATTCAAGGCGGGAATTCCTGTATGGCTCCTCCGCTCCCTCTCTGTGCTCCCCGCGACTCAGATCGACCGTGCGGTGGAAGTGATGCCTTGCACGGAGGTTGTAGATTTACAGGCTTGCCCGCTGCACCTGCGAGAGGTATATGTAGGTGCGGCAACCGACGAGAAAAAATACCAAGCTTTTGAAAGATTCACATGATCACATTTTACCGCACCCAATCCATTCTTGTGGACGCCCGGAGTTCATCAGCAACATCCTGTTCTACCGAGACCACCACAAGAGACGGCACATCGATATCAGCCTTGTGAGTAGGATTACAGCTTTCATCAAAAGTTGGTGTATACTAATACCTCCTTCTCAGATGAGGTTCCTAGCCGTGGGAGGCGGGGCCAGCGTGGGTCCAAAGCACGCACCTTACCAACGAGGTTCGAAGTGGCGGCACATGCGTACCTGCCACCCATAATCCCCTCCTGGCAAGCGGGTTTGTTAGCGGTCAACGCTGACCCTTCACGCAGCGATGCCCCCGCTGCTGGGTACGCCTTCCCCAAGCCTGAGCTGTTTGTAAGTGTCAAAACCCTGGAGAAGCAGAAAGTCGTACTGCTGGCTTGGCTTCAATTACGAGTGGGACTGATCGTGCTGCTCGCCCCTCCTTTTAACCCACCAGTCCTTCCGCATCAGACGTGGCGGACGCTCCTTTAATTTGACTGGCTGCAAGACCCCGCAAATCACGACCCCGCCTTGAGGCAGGTTAACGACAGAGAGGCGAAACGATGGGAGCAAGTGTCCATCTTTTTAGCAGGCTGCCAAGGAGAGATGACTCTCAGACAGGACAAGCCTGCGAAAGCAAAGTGGCGAGACATCGACGTGGACCACCTGTCGCAAGATGACATCCAAGCTATCCTGTGGGAACTTAGCGAGCTCAACTTTCGTCTGGAATTATTAGCCTTGGATGCGCGCATGTGTGGGATACCTTCAGACGATGAAGTTCAGCGAATGGCACACAGTCGTCACCTTGGCCTCTGCTTCCCCACTCATAAATTGGATCTGTGTTGGATCGTAGACCCGGGTAGTGCCAATCATGGGCTTGGTGATCCGGTCTGGGTGAATCGCGCACCGTACATGTGTGCGCTTCAACGTGTAATTGCATCGTGGGTGCATCCTCCCCCAGATATCACCCGTGAACGCGAGACATATGACCCTGAGCAACTAGAGCAACTGGAGTTGGCGGTAACCAAGTATTATTGTGACACGTTCTTCCTGAAATTTGGTTGGGCACCTATCGTACCTCGCCACCTCGAGCACCCCTTGCAGACGGGGTGGGAACCTCAGCCACGAGATACCATGTTAGGGAAACACTCGGGGGTGTATGCAGATGTCACCGCATGGGAGGATCTGGCAGAGCTCGCTGGCGAAGTATAAAAAACATGGCCACTCATAGTCAGTTAGTTGCAGTGGGATGACCTGCCTTCACGCCAACATGTAATCATATTCTCATGTAAATTGATCTTTCTTGGCTCGGCAAGACAGTGTGATTCAAAGATAGGCCGTCACTCACAAGAAATGGTACGCTAAAATACATTTTATGACCTTGACATCAGGGTACTGGCATCCTACTCCACGCGGACATGCTGACGCGACCTAAAAGCTTTCACAATGCACTACACTCCACATCATCATCAACACTATCCACGCATCGGGTTTCCAGCACCTCCAGCTGCATCCTCAAAATCCTGTTGATGTCTTGCTGCATCTCCAGACTGATTAAAGCCTGCTCCAGTAACTTTTTGGTCTGGAAGAGTGCATCCTGCGCAAGACCGGCTTGACAGGCAGCATTACGACGGCGTCTGGCCAACTATGAACACGCTCAGCAACACGAAAGAGAGGAGGGACGACGACGCTTACCGCCTGAGAGAAGGCGACTTGCATCGCCAGTCGCTTGCGTAACTGGGCCATGTGCCATCTGGCAAACTCTAAGTCTATCATGGCAAGCTCCCAGGACTGTGCACCCATCAGCCTCTAGAATGATAGCGCGAAGATGAGCAACCTACTCTCTCCACGGATATACCCTCCTCTTCCAACACCTGATTTGTTCTAGAGTTTCCCCGCAGCCATCAGAAGGAGAGACCCGAACAAAACATGTTGGTATGATATGATAAGCAGACGGCCGCTGTGAAGACGTGCCAGGAGAGGAACGGCGGGGATGGGGCAAGGTCTAGGTGGCAGGCGAGATGGAAGAAAGAGGCCGCACACACCCAGGTGCGCACAGTCTCTGATTTTTGAGATTGATGAGGGTAGATAAGCAACCCAGATAACCTTTTCGCCACCGGGTGAATGAGGGCACGCCACAGCACAGGGTCGCAAGCTTGTCAAGACTCAACAGTCTGCTTTGGGGACACTTGGATCACCCCAGCCTCAGCTTAACCTATGGCGGCGACACACAGAATCGCACTGATTGTTACAATACCATCCCCGCATGTTATAATAACGCAACAGTATTTAACTATCCAACCGTGTACCTACCCTACGCGACCCATCCCGGTAACCGATTCCATCCTCAGCCTCAAGACTGTCTGTGATGGCTGAGGTATCGGAGTAGATGGGGCCAAGGATGAATTGCAATGTGTCCATCATGATCGCCGCCAACCGCTGGCGGAGGTGGGCGGAAACCGCGACTCGTTGCCCACGCTTGAACGGCCGCCTTGAGACCGAGATTCTCAGTGGAGGCAGAGTGAAGTTCACATTCGCAAGTGGGACAGGTGTACCGGGGACGTTTGGCGTGAGGGGGATGAACAAGGTGCTGAAACAGAACGCTGACCTCCCATAGCTCGGCTTGCTTCCTTGAAGCGAGGTCAAACAAGAGCTGGGGGAGCACGACAGGGCTGCGGAGATCAACTCCTGGATGTCGGACCAGGAAAGTGTTGTTGATCCGGTCGAACCATGCATGTGAACAGTGGGCGCAAACGGAGTGCCCACATTGCATTCTAGAAAGTGGTTGTCATTTGAGATACCGGTATAGCACGCCGACTGGGGACTCACTGGTAGGGCTCCCACATTAAGGAGTGGCAGCGCGGACATTCCAAGGGCTCAGTGATGGATTGCACCTGCGAGATTCGGTTAGTTGTAGTAAAGCCCAAGCTGAAGGTAATCATACTGACCAGGCGACACAGAAAATGGTCCCCAACATGCTGCCTGAGGCGGTGCGTACCAAGTTCCCTCTCAAACTCCAATACACGGTTGGTGAGACGGCAGTTATCCTGGGTCCAAGATCAGTTGGCAAAAGTGTGTCACTTGATGTAGTTCATACCTCTAAAAGGTCCTCAAAAGCGGTTGCAACATCAAGAGTCAAGGTGCCATTGGGGGAGGAGCTTGGACTGGGAGAGCCTGGCATATGGGAGGGCATAGGTGTGGGGTCGGGGAAGCTGGGAGAGGACATGGAAGGTCTCTGCGTCGATATGGTGGAGAGATGAGTGGCAGTGCGATAATCACGATTCGGATCTCGGGTCTTTCGGTGCTTATCAGCGCTTATTGAGACGGATTTATAATCACGTGGTGGCGTGCGATTGATGGGGAGTGGAGACTGAAAGGCGGCTTTGACCGAAAGTGACATGGTCAATGGGACCCTCTACCTCCCATGGCCACGTCAGTAGTCGCACTCACACTGGCACATGGTCTTCTCACTGTTAGGGGAGCTACCCACACGGAGCTCTGACGAAGGCCTGTATTCACCATGCAGTGCGAAGAAACATGGACCCTACCTGTCTATCACGCACAATTTGACAAAACATTGGACTTTCATATTAAGGTTCGTGGCCATTGACTGACTGTTCCGCACGCTGAATTTATCAACAGATTCAATCGATTCTGACCCTCCTGTAGGCCGCCCTCCCCTTGTCAAGACGGACGAGACCCCCCCTCCTTTCGAGTTGAGACTGGCCACGGTTGAACCTCACGGTTACCATGGAGCAATCAGAGTCAACATCGTCGCTCTGCTTGGACCAAGAGAACTTGTGTGGGAGACGGGGAAGTCTTACTGTCTTGAATTGGATTCGCAATGGAGGCTGCGTTTCGGTCCCTAGCAATGGAATGTCCTTGGAATTGGGGGACCAATGTTAGCGGACGCGTAACAAATGTCGATTTATTCAGGAACATGCTGCGCTGAGCAGCGCGCCCGCGATCGGGGATAGGTACCTGAGCGGAATAGGCAAGACAGCATGCTGCTAATAGGCGACGAAGCATGTCGCGCCTACCTTGTCATTCGCAAGGCTTGTTATGCTAGCCAGATCGCTCGGGGTTTAGTACCATGTCCTTCCAGGTATTGTGGGCTCGTGTTAGTGGGGGATTTGTTTATTAACGCATTCTGAGCAGGCACTATGTACGGAATTGGTGGATGCCATCATAGATTGGGCATGTGAAGATGACCCCGGAGAGTGGGGACAACCATCCAGGGCGGGCGTAATCGGGTTGGTGTGCAAAGCTACGTTAGCACGATCGAGGGTCCGACTTGTTGAGACGGTGGTGGTGGCGGCGGATCGTGAGGATCGCGACGGCCCGGCAGTGCGGGGCTGGTTTATGCATGGCCCCCACCGACATCTGCGGACGCATGTACGTCGTATCAAGTGGTGTGGTCCAGTGGACCTCGCTCTCGTTGGACCAATGATCGAATTCTTCCCTCGAGTTTTGACACTCTGTCTCTGGGCATGTGAGGACTGGCCAGTCATAACGCCGGGCGAGTCTACCTTTCCGACAATCACGAAACTCAAAGTCGAGCAGGCCAGGTTTCCGACGGGGGGCCTGGCATATATCACCGAGGCACTGCCATCCTTGATGGAAGTGCATTTGTGGGATCGTGTGTGGGTGTGTCTTTCGCCTGGCAACTTTGGTCTACTGGACACTCTGCTAGACTTGAGTCTGGACCTTGAGACTGCCTTGGTTTGGGGGTTGGATGACCGGCTGTGCTGCACATGGTTGTCCAAAAAATTGTGCACCACGCTGGACCCATGGTTGGTAAGAGTGAGAGGCCTCCAGACATTGTCGGTCAGGGCACAGTCGAAGAGTGTGATGGTTGTAGTCGATGGGCTGCTGGAACGTAATGCGAACACGTTGACATGTCTAGAGTACAACACTGGTGAGTGAGAGTGGATCTGCATATGTATGTGTACTGACTGAGCTGCAGGGTGTGATGATGGATTTGAGGGGGCCGACTTGAGTGTCGACGTTTGTAAGAAGCTGGAGTATTTGGTGTTGGGTGCCATCGATCCGATGGTCCATCTGTTAGTGCTGGTGATACAAGGCTTTAAGGCGGCTAGCCTGAAGACGTTGTGGCTGGATATCCACATCGTGACGCAGAGCATCTACGGCAGTGTATCCATGGAGAGCCTGGAGGTGTTTGACCAGTTGCTCCAGGCTTTACATGACCTGTTGAGCCGGTCGCAGGTGCAGGAAGTCGGTTTCGCATTTTACTACTACAACAGTGAACAGCCGCGATCTACAGAGGAATACATGAGGTGGGCGTCGGGCCTGTGGGAGGCTAGGGCGGTCACGCTCTGCAGTCGTAGCTACATTAGTACACGTGAGATGTGAAAATCGTGACAAATGAGCGCTTGCACGGATGTGTCATGACTCTGGTGCTCGGTTGTCCCGGTGGCTGCCGCATTGCCCTGTTCCTGCGCTCCTAGCTTCGGTTTTTTGCCTTGGTTATAATGAATGCGACCGCTAGTCAAGCACCTGCAGCACAAGGTCCCACGCATTCGAACAGTCTGATAGAGGTGAGTGTCGGATTGGCAGGATCGGACGCGCAGGCTAAGGTCCATCGCAGCAGCTACCTGACGATGTCTTGCAGAGAATCGTTGTGCAGGTGTGTGAGGGCGATCCTCGGGTTGGAAAGTTTTTATTGCCAGTTTCCGCGTGTTTCTATGCAATGGCAGAGGGAATCACAAGGCAATTGGTGGAGGTGGTGGACTACGAGGCGGAGTATCACTCCCTGGAGGCGGCTGTCCGCTGGTTCTCTCACATCGACCACTTGAGAGATGCCTCGGCCGTGACATGGCTGCAATGGAGGGCGGGTACATTACGGGCCGACCAGCTTGCAGCGGTGCTGGCTCAGCTACCGAATGTTCGTTCGATGAGACTGGTAAATGCGAGGGTCGGCGACGTCTTGCCGATGCCGCAGATGGAGAGCGTAGTGTTGGAGCGTTGCACGCTCTGGTTCTCGGAGCTGGATTTGTTCCTGGCTGCACTACCTGCCCTGCAAAGCCTGGTGATTGAGGGCCATGGAACCGTTTTTGAGAGGGGCGTAGGAGTGGAGGCAGAGTACGAGTCGGCGTTGACGCTTCCAGCCACGTTGAGTCGGTTGGAGGTGGATGCCAGGCATGCGCCCGAAGGTGAACGGGCTTTGTATTGGTTTCGCGAAGCCAGAGGGCTGACAGAGTTGCGTGTGGGAATGACAGGTGCTGTGGGGTGGTACCCTGGAACTAACATCGTGGATGATAGCCAGGAGTGCCTGGAGGTCTTGACCTTGGCCCTGGGTGAGTCTGTGTTCATCTGTCGAGCTGTGTTAGAGGGCTAACGGATCCCAAAGAACACCTGGCGGCAGCGGTGGAATCATTACTACGACATGACAGACTGTGTAGCTTTGACCGAGGTCAGCTTGTCGGTCACCGATGCTCCGGTGGACCTGGAGCATCTGGGTGGCCTACTGGGCCACTTGGATTCACCACGACTGGTTTCGCTAACCGTCGGCATTCACATCTGGTCCCAGACCGTATGGGCTTTCGATTTGGACACAAAGAATACATATGTGACTGCGGCAGCGGCATGGATAGGACCCTCGTTGGAGACACAGGCGGGGATTTCGCGAGTAGACTGTCAGATCCGCTGGAATGCGCAGCCGAGTCTTCGCCAAGTCAACCTCGTCCTCTATTTCTACGAGGATAGTTACCGCAGGGAGGTTGCAGAGGTGTACTGGTCATGTTTCGTGGAGGTGAGGCGGCAATGGAACAATGTGAAGGTAGTCAGAGAGGTTGTAAGCTTCCCGTACGAACTATTGTAACCCAGACGAGGGTATGCTGAATGAGCAGGCGAGCAAAAACATTTTGCACCAAGCTGAGAAGTCTCGGAAAGCGTGGTGATAAGCCAGGACAGATGCTCCCCACCACTATGAGCTATTGTCGTGGTCTGCGCAGTTGTCTAGGCAAGCGGTAACGGGGAGCGATGTGGTACTAGGGCTCTTGATGTACTCGGTGAGTACCTCCGTCTTGCGACATAGTGCGATACTGACGAGCTGAATGGATGATGATTATTGAATAACAAGGTGAGCTATCCCTCAGTCTTTCGTGACGCTAGGCTATGGAAATGACAATCGATAGATGTCGCTGTATCCTTGACGGGTCGCCCTGGTTTCGTTAACAGCATCACCTAGGTTGAAAGTTGTGGTGGTGTCATGGCGCTTGTACACTACTAGAGTAAAGAATTCATACTTGGGGACACATTCCGCATTGGTAGCAAAAATGGAGAGTCGTGTTCTCGGTAAGGACTTGAGCTTTCATAACATTAAAAGCTAAGTGCTGATTCGAGAATCGCCAGAGAGCCAAAACGACAAACGCCACGTATGCGCCCCGGCGAGGAGGATCACTTCTGTTGTTAGAGGTTGGATGTCACTCAACGTGGTTAGGGACAGGGCGGGGTTGAGCTTGCTAACAGGGTATGTATAGATGTTTTCCTACTCGTACACAACTTTTTATTGACAGTCAAAACAACGTGGGACAAAGGTAGTAACTTCAAGAAATACATGTCAAAGGCTGATCAAGAACAATGTGGATGGTCCATACGTAGGATTGATGTGAATATTGCCCAATATAGTACAAGGTAAAGATGACGGATATGATACAGTGTAATGTGATTCAAGACGGATGGTATGGATAATGAGGTGGTGGGATGGACGTGAATACGGAATCTAGTGACCCATAGTCAGAGCATGACGGGAGCAAGTGGTGCTCGTCCTTACCTGCTCATGTGTTGCGGGCGCCCTGGAGCCATTTCTTGCACCTGCAGAAGAAGTAACGAACACGACCGCCTGAAGCTTGTCCATGAGTAGAGGCGACGTGGTTGGTATTGGACAACGCGTCCAATGGATAACTAGGGCCTACATTCCCGCGACGTTTACGGGGATTGTCTACGGGTCGATCGACCCATTGGACAGTCCGAGAGGAACACGGAGGCGCGTTTGGATCAACAGCGGTGTATGGGGGAGGGAGAGATCATCGGTTGCGCAATAATTCGCGATGCTCAGCGTAGGTGTGATGAAATGGATGCAGAAATTTGCCGTTGAGAAGAAGTTGCATCTTGGTCTGAACGGTGAGCATGGTTGTCTGGAAGGAGGGATGAAGGGCATTGCATTGGGATTGCAGAGACGTTTCCAGAGCGGCTGCATCACGGACAGAAGGGATTGGTGGAAGTGGTTTGTCGCGCCCAAGACAATGGGTTTTCGCATTGAAGTGGGCTTGCGCTGGATAAGGAACAGCGTTGGGGGGGACAGTGGTGACGTTTGTAGGGTAGGTATGAGTGGAGGGTGACATAGTCGACGATGTGAGATTGGGGGTGGACTAGGCAGACACTGTGGGAGTTTGAGGGCCACCCCCCGATGCCCAATGCTTCTCTTTAGAGGCATGCCCGACGGCTGAAACGGCAGGGGCTGTCCAGTACACCATTCCATTTCTCATGCTGATGCTGGTATACCTATTCGACAGCTGAAATGGCTCAGCACACGTTTCCATCGTTCCATGCCGACGTTTGCCTGATTGATGCCGATGCCTGCCTGACTGGTGCCGAGCCGATATCGATCTAGTAGATGCCAATGCTTCTGTGATAGATGGTGAAGGGTATGGATGCTCCAGCGCATCTATTCTTGATGCCAACCACCTCTTTCATCTGCACCTCCAGATTTTCGATTCTCTAAGGCTTGCCGTCATTCTAATACCTACTCCTTTCATCTGCTAATCTGTTTAATGGACCCGTGTCTTCCCTTGACCAACGTCGTGTTCAACATATTTGAGTCAAGACGTTCCTATGAGTGGAAAGGATAGGATAACTAGAAGGCAACAATGGGGGAGTTCGGGGCAACTGAGTTTTAGGTGGCCAGAGGGAAGGACTGGAAAGAATCGGTGTAACCATTCGTTGATGGAGAGAACTGGGAGAGAGCTTCTTCTCAGGTACGTGTTCACTATTATGATATTCGGCGGCTGAGACTGGCGTTATGTGAACAGGACGATTGGAAAGGTCCGTTATTTTCTGTGGGGCCCTTGACTTTGATGGCTAACATCAATATGGCAGGTATCTAGTACCACGGTATCCTTGTACTAACCGTCCCTTCAGTCTATGTCGTTCATTCTCGGTAGGGCAGCACGAACTTTATTCTGATACAATATATTGTGTTCCGGCAACCAAGACCCATGAAGCAAGACAGCTGATGTGTCACGAGAGCTTGGAGGCTTGGCAGCTGGCACGCGAGGCGGGGAGGATTAGTCGACCACGCTCTGAACCTCCTACATAAACACACAGTCAGCCAGCGAGCATTTCGATCTTGTGGTCGCTCAACGGCCATTCTCCAAAGTGGGTGGCGACGCTTGGCGCGCGTGTTCTCTGCAGGCAAGGTGTATAGTATGTTATCACCATCTTTTTCTGAGCTCATGTACTGAAGTACTTCGGAAGCGTAGTTTCAAACTGGGTGTCATTGCTATGGTCTATCAAAGAAGCACACTATCATACGTCTTGTAGTGCCATTTATCAATTTATTGGTTCCATCGCAGTATAGAAAATCGTCGCATTGAGTATCAAATTGGAGTTTCTAAACATGGAACTACAGTGCGAGCGTGGTAGGACCCTGGAACCCAGTCCATGATCGTGCCGAGGAGGTGGCCAATAAATGTCAGCGCCGCGGTATTGTGCGGTAGTGCGCGGTATGACGTGGTAGGAAAAAGGATGGGGTCAGGTATTGGTAGGTATGGGGATTGGTGATCAGGGACTGGTGGCTGTGGAGGAAAGGCTGGTCAGACACTATAAAAATAGTCTATTACCGGGTACCACCGGGTATTACTGGGTACTACCGAGTACTACCGGGTAATACCTCCCAATACCGCATAATACCTGGCAATACTTGAATGTGTGAAAAAAGTGAGTGGTTCATGATTTTTGTCTCTAAAATGACACCATACTTAGGTGATGGTATGCTCAATCACATGGTGGTCATTTACATTGACTAACTTTTTCCAGGCATCGTATGTTCCCTCAAGCATTGGGTCAGAATAGATGGGGCCAGGGACAAGGCTCGGGCGATGGTGTCGAGGGTTGGTGGCTGGTTGTATTAGGGTTATCTGTTTATGCTTGCTGTATGCACATTATGTACATGTACTATGTTTATCCCAAAGACTAATATACTTATTGTGCTCTTTTATCATTCCAATGCCATAAGATCTGAAATATATGAAAGATGTCACACCTTACAGGTCCTCAATCAGTCTTTCAAAGAGTTGGTCTGCTTGACAAGACAAGGTACCTGTCTTGTGAAATACATTTTCTTCTTGCAGAAAGACATTGTATTTCGTATCTTTCAAAGCTTTTATGACTTTAGAAAGTACTGAAAGACCACAAAGATAAAGTGACTGTTTTGCTGATGCGTCTTCATATTTATTGTGACGATGCGCGTGTTCTGGACCAAATTCTCGCTGATGATAGCAAATCCAGACTTAGGGCATCTGTTTGCCCTGTCAAGGACTCAGACAAAGCAGATCTCTGCTTGACAGTGGAAGAAGGCGCCTTTCTCTTTCACCGAGGGAAAACATTTAGCAAGCTTTCTTCTTGTTCTCCCCCTCTCCCCCAATCCCATCTCTACCACAATGCAGACATACGAGATTTCATCAATCGCTACTTGCATTTTACCTCCCACCTGATGATGAAAAGTCCAATTTCCATTACAAGCTTGGTCACTATCAAAATGATCAAACTACGGCATGATAGAGAGGAAGTGGAAGAAGTTGCACTAACCACCATAGATGATGACAGGCGCACTGAGATTGTCTGAGTTCTAGACACGTCCCTAGACTTAGACGACCAAGATCATTACGGGTTTACGATTCATCAGAATCGTAATATTGACCTATACGTCTACGTTGTATATTTTGATGCCTCCAAATCCGATATTGGTATGCCTCCATCATCAGACCTTTCTTGAAACTAATTTCTTTGCTGCCCAGAAATTTGGTACTCTGCACAGAAGAGTCGATTTGGAGACTCCGCCGATCCATGTCTTGCAAAAGACTCTAAGTCTAAACTTACTCTTGGTTATGGAAACGATCTCATGTCCTCATTGTACCTCGATATCCCGCATGGCCAAGCAGAAGATGTCTGCTTCATAAAAATATATGTAGCTATGAAGGCGGTTGACATCGGGACTCTCAAACAGCTTCAATCCCCTGGTCCTGGTACCAACGCTTGGAGTGCCAAACAACATAACCTACCTGTCCAGCCTTCTGACTTCGAATGGGCCTCAGAAACGATTGCTATCGTAACAAAACGCGATAAAAGCGTGCTCAGCCCACCGAAGGTCTGTCTCACGGACCCGATTTGTAATCCAAGAGTAACCGCTTTTCGTAGATGCAGGAGAATATGCTACCCAAAGCCTGAAGAGCCTAAACCTCGACCAAGGGTATCATTTCGTTACCGCTTTGGCGAGATATTGTTCTTACATGGCTGTCGTGTGTAGCTGCCTGAGTAGCTGGTCGATTTTATACAAGCATTTTAGGAAGTATTTCAGTATGTTCGGGAAATTTTGGTGGATGATGGAATTGGCTCGTTCAGTTTATTGTGAAGTTGGACTGTTATCGCCTTCGTACTATGATTTCCTCCGGTGTCTCGAGTCTTATGACTGGCACAAATGTTAGCGATAATGAAACTTATTTACTATATACTGTGACGCTCAGGCCCTCAAGGCCTTCGCTCGCAGTCAGAGTTTCATATGTCTGAAGGACCCGGAATTTCAACAGAGAAGGTTCGCGGCTACGTCAGCACCAATGATTCAAATTAAATTCCAAATTTCGAATCCAACTATAGCAAACTCCGAATCATTCTCAAACCCGGGGAGATACGGCCCACGCTGAAACAGCCGTATGCAACTCGCGGCTCTTCTCTCTGCCTCTACATTAGATTTATGAGGACAACTTGGCTCACCAAGTCGATGTTATTCAAACTCCGTGTTCTAATAAAGGTCCTGATGCCTTTTCTTCCGAAGGGACGGTTGTACCGACCACCCCTCGAGACTGTGAAGAGCTACGAAGACGCGGAGCAGGGGGAGAGGCTAATTGTGAACGCGGATGCTGGTGTATACGTCGCTTGGGTACTGAAGATCATTACTGAAATGAAAGGCTATTTCAGGTGCGGATTGGACTCGCTACTGAAGGTAGACCTCGAGACCGATTTTGCGTATCGTTATTCGACGGCGAGGAGGCTTATGTCGGCAATAGAGGAAATAAGAGTACGGAAGTATGTTTCTGAAGGGGTGGGGACTCGGAGGGAAGGAAAAATGCGGAAGATGCTGGACGAGTACCAGACTGACATGCTTGGAAGCAAGGTGGTCCTGCTCACTGGATCAACAGGAAGCCTGGGATATTTCCTCTTAGCGAGACTAGCCAAGGATCCGGAGTTCAAACGTGTCGTGTACCTTGACCGGCGCGGAGGACGAGAGAGGCAGTATGCGGAGATGAAAAGACGAGGCGCGGGTGTCATCGACTGGTACAAGATCCACATGCTAGAAATTCCTGATCTCGGCGACATCGACGACCATTTAGACGGCGTCGAAGACGTGACGCACATCATCCACAACGCGTGGCCAGTCAAAATCAGATTTTCTCGAGGATTGGACAGTTTCGAAGGACATGTTCGGGGGCTCGTCAACCTTGTCAAGATAGCCCGGAGATCGTCAGCGAAGGACGTACGCGTCCTATTCGCGTCGTCGATTGCCGTTGTCGGTCAGTATCCTTCGCAGCCGGTACTAGAACAACCTATCCCGCCGGAGTCAACGGCTGAGTTTGGGTACCCCGAGGCCAAGTGGGTGTGCGAAGAGCTATTGCTCTCGCTGGAGGGGAAGGTCCGAGGGAGCTCGGTGAGGATTGGGCAGATGGCCGGGGCAGAGGGAGCCGGGGCTTGGAATGAGAGCGAGCATTTCCCGGTCGTGGTGGGTGCGAGCAAAGCCGTCGGAGCTCTTCCCAGGCTAGAGGGAACGCTCTCCTGGCTACCCGTCAACCGTGCCGGTCAGATCGTCGTCGAGCTCCTGTTTTCCCACCGCTTCAAGCCGATCTACCACATAGAGAACCCTGCTCGCCAGGAGTGGATGGCAGTGATCGATAATCTGGCAGATATACTTGGAATACCGGTTTTGGATTATGCAGAGTGGCTGGAAAGAGTGAGAGGGAACGAGCAGGTGAATAGGCTGATTGGGTTTTTGGAACGAGACTTTGAGCTATGGCCAGTGGTGGCGTAGTACTGGAGACGGACGAGGCGAAGAAAGAATCAAGGGGAATGAGAGTGTTCGGTGTAGTTGGACGGAAGGAAGTCGAAGAGTACGTTAATTGTTGGAGGGGCGTAGGCGTGCTTTGATAGAAATTGAGCAAAAACTCGGTCCATGTAATTGTATACTTGTAAAGATATTGTAGGCTTTACGAACCTCCATGCGTCATCTAATATATTTCCTTGGAGGGATACACAGAACAATCATGGTCTAGGTGATATCAGCGTTAATGCAAGGACTATGAACACGTCGCACGTACCTCGAGCCAGAGAAGCTATAACAAGGGTCCACAAAGCAGTCTTATTTAGTTTGCATTCTGAATCCATTATTTGTATTCGTGCCTATGCCATAGTCTGCATTGGAAAGAGTATTTCATGAGTCGGCGTTAGTCCCTATCGGCGAGACAGGTAGATTGTGTTCTGGGACGTGTAACTGTCAATGTAAGTACCACGACGTCGTCATACGTACCTAGAACCCGAGTCCCAGGGAGCCACTGTTAGATAACAGGGACCTATCAAACAGTCCATTTAGTCCATTCGATATTATTTGTATTGCTCAATCCGCAAGAATCGGCACTGGCGCTTTCCACTCGCACATATGCGGCTGAAAATCGGTGTCTCAGTGCCTAGCTAATATAAGGACGTAAGCGGTGGCTTTAGTAGAGAATATAATCTACGTACATATTGGCTCTCGTTCCGATATTATAGGATGAATGCAGTGGGAATATCAGCACAGTGTCATCGGAAACGTAGTGGTGTGTTGAAGCGCGTCACTGGACAGTAAAGAACGAGACTAGGTTAGCTTACCATACATACTGAGGTATGGCGGGAAGGAGCGCTGCGGACACGGAAGGGCTACTGTGCCACAGGGTGTCATGTCGACGAGAAGAAGGAAAAGGTCCAAACAAACACAAGCTGCGTCGCGTCCTTGCGCCCTGGATGACGTCATCCGATTGCCCAGAACGCGCCAATTCCGATTTCCAGCCTCCTCCCGAATCCAGCTCGTGTTCAACTTTGGTTCTACTTATCACTGATGCAAAATGAATTATTTTATGCAACTTCCGCGTGTTGGTTATTAACTACCATCTCAGGAGCTTTATCAGTGTATATTTCATGCGTGTCTACTTCTGTACTCACGTCAAGTGTCCAAGTTCCTTCCAAGTCTCTCAATCAAATGTTCTTACCTCAACACTGCACCAAGATGGGCAAGCATTGTGGCCAAGGCCTAGTTTGTGAGTACATCGGCATCCTGTGGCCAAAGTCTCTTACCAAACCAGGGGCCAGCCGAGTCTATTGGCCGACT
Source organism: Armillaria borealis (assembly GCA_030435635.1). NCBI lineage: Eukaryota > Fungi > Basidiomycota > Agaricomycetes > Agaricales > Physalacriaceae > Armillaria > Armillaria borealis. The sequence continues at coordinate 318,666 of JAUEPT010000015.1, read as the reverse complement.
GCAGGAGCCAAGATAACTACAGCGCGGTTCAATACATTGAACCCTTTACTTCTTTTGGAATCTTCATACTAAATAACTCAAACAGGACACCGTCTTAAATCTAACAAGACGCGGTGGGGGTACTGGTCCTCTTTCCCTCTCCTTCCTAGTCCCTCCGCTCATCGATCTGGTTTTATCTGGCATTTCCACCGTGCATGAAGACCTCTTTTGATCTGCCGGCGAAGACTGGAGCTCTCCGATCATGTCGGGACGCAGACACAAGCCTCGTTGCGCTATTTGTATGTCCTGAACTTGTGTTTTAGTTTGATATCTGAATAGATCTAAATCCAAGCGCCCGCTTAAGATACCCGATGCCGTATTTGCAAGGGGAATTTTCGTGCCAGAAGGATATATATATATGCCTATTGGGAATGCGTTACCATCCACCCTCCTTGTTCTTCGCAAATCGCAATCACATCACGCCCTAACACCCGGACACGTTTACCATGGGACAAGTTCTCAGCGCTATCAAATCGCTTCTCAGAGTTCTCTTCAAAAGTTCAAGCAATCATGATGGTAAGGTGGTCACTTATGTTTTTTCCTTTAGCCGTCACAACTATATAGATTTGAGCACGGAGGAAGGACAAGCAAGACGGGATTTTGTGGAAGGGGACATGTCTATTCCGTAAGAGCATGATATTCTGGTGCTTGGTGCGGGCTGATCATCACACGTAGGCAAATAGAAAATATCGCCCTGGTTAGCAATGGTACGATGACCTCTTGCGTTTTCTCCCTTCAATCTTCACGACCCGACAGATTTGAGTACAGAGGGTGGACTGGAGAGACGGGCGTTTGTCGGAGGGGATACTCCTGACCTGTAAGAGCATGAACTTTTGAGAATTCATGCCAGCTGATCATCATGAATATGTGGCAGGCGGAAGCGCGAAACCTTTGCCCTAGTTATCGGCATCAACAAGTACCAATGGGTACCAAACGAATATTTACAGGGTGCCGTTAGAGACGCTGAGAACTTCAAGAGCTATCTCCTTGAATACCGACGTGTTCCGGCGGCGAATGTTTTTAACCTTCGCGATGAGCAGGCAACACGATCTGCCATCATCCAAAAATTTAGAGATCTTGAGCGCAATCCAAGAATTATCCCAGGCGAGGCAGCGATCATCATTTACTTCGCAGGGCATGGGGCTGTCGCTCGCAAGCCAACGACATGGACAAATTGGGAAACTCCCAGCGGAAACGTTGAGATGCTGTGTCCTGCCGATATCAATGCTCCAGATGCAAATGGAAAGGTGATTGAAGGGATCCCAGATCGAACGATTAGCCGGCTTCTCTTGGATCTATCAAAAGCGAAAGGTAACAATATTGTACGTTGCGAACCCTAGAACACGTACACCACGCTGATACCTTTTCAGACTTTGATACTCGACTGTTGCCATGCTGCCGGGATGAATCGTGGATATGGAAATTCGGAGTCGCGCTCGCGAAACTTTCAAGGCATCCAAAATCTATCACCAACTTGCGACGAGCATATCTACTCACACACTACTTCAAGCCAGGACAACGGTGTATCAGGCTTTTCGAATTCATTTTTCCGCTCGCATGTTTTATTGGCTGCCTGCAAGCACGGTCAAACTGCGCGAGAGCAAAATAGGGAAGGCGTATTCACGAAGGCTCTGCTCAGGGCCCTCAAAGAGCTCTCCCCAGGAGACCCCCCGCCGACGTACTTATCATTAATAAAACATCTTACTGACATGCCTCACGAGTGAGTGCTGAATTAACTTATCTCACCCTACTGAATCCCATGAATGAATAGTCAGACACCACAGTTGGATGGAAAATATGTCCGCAGACGTCTCTTTGATTGCTGGCAAGAACCTGCCAGTAATTCTATGATACCTTGCCATAAGGGGAATAGGAAACGTTGGCCGTCCAGTCTCATTCTACATGCAGGCCTCCTTCATGGCATCGAGAAGGATTCAACTTTCGAAATCTTTGAATCGGAGGCACCCCCCAAAATGAAGGCTCCCGTCGCGACTTTGAAGGTGACAGAGGTGGAAAATGCCATATCCCGCCTTATGCTTACTTCTCCAGACTCTGATATCTTCACCGTAAATACCAGACAGCCCCTCTGGTATGCTCGATTACGGAATACTTCTGGACGCCTTAAAATCTATTGTGACGACCGGGGCGTCCTGGCTTGGATTCCTACTGATAGTGATGAATCCAGGCTCACGGTTCCTGTTATCAGTGTCTCAACCCCAGAAGAAGCAGACCTCTGCTTGACAGTGAAAGACAACACCGTTTTCTTTCACCGAGGGAAAAGAATCAGCGAGTTTTCCTCCTGTTTCCCCTGTTACCCCTCATGCCCAGTCCACGCTAGGGCAGACACCCGAGATTTTATCAATCACTATGCGCATTTTACCTCTCACCTGGCCGCAAAAAGTCCAGTTCCTATTACAGATTTTGTCGCCATCAAAATGATCAAACTAGATGATACGGGGGAATCGGATAGCGAAGTCGTATTAACCCCTGCAAAAAATGGCGCGCACACTGAGGTCGTTGTAGACACGTCCATACCTTTCCCCGATCGAGACCATTATGGGTTTACGATCTATAACAGATGTGGTGTCGAACTGTACATCTATCTCTTATACCTTGATGCCACGAAATCTGAAATAGGTATGTTTGTATGACCCGCTGTTTCTCAAACCTGATTTCTTTGTATTCCACTTAGATGCCTGGTACTCTTCACGGAAGGGCCAAAACGAAGGCTCCGTAGACTCATGCCTCGGAAAGGAACTCAATTCTAAACTTACCCTTGGCCATGGCAGCTCCGCTATGCAACCGCTGACCTTCGATGTTCCAGATGGCCAAGATGAGGATGTTTGCTTCATAAAAATCTTTGTGACTACGAAGGCAGTAGATATTGGGCCCATCGAACAACCTGAATCCCCCCGTGCTGATGGCAAATTGCGGAGCGCTATGCTTGTACCAAAAAAAATTGCCACGCCTTCTGGTCTCAAATGGGCTTCGAAAACGATTACTATCGTATCGAAACGCAATAAAAATGTGATCAGTAAGGCAAAGGTCTGTCCCACCAACCCGATGTGTAGTCAACACCTAACGGATTTTCTTAAATACAGAGTAAACCGCCAATGCCCTAGGTCCAAACCGTGACCAAGTTTTATCCAAGTGCTTCTCTTGAAGTCATGTGGAGTGAAGTACTTGAGAGTGTTCGGGAAAATTTCGCGGACGATGGTGTTCGTTCTTTCAATTGCACTGTATGTATCACCTTGTCCATGATAAGTAAATAGCAATGTGTTGAATATCTGAAGGATATGAGACTTCGAAGTGTTCCATAAAGAAGGCTGATTAGTGCCGGCGCTAATTGCTTTCCATCGGAATCCGAAGCAAGGGCCAAGAACTTGTCGTCTCTGAGCCCGAGGAGATGTACTGCTCCTGACTCGGCTTCAGTTTTATTTATACATACGCACTAGTAGGGTGAGGGCCATCGCATCTGCGTGGCGGTACCGAGTCCTATGTTTATATTGTAATTAGGTTCACCTGTATATAAGTATATCGCAGGATTTTCCGGCTCTGTCTTTCATCATGTCCACGTCATCTATAAAACCTTCCAACTGAGCTCACCTTCTTAACGTTTGGCCGTCGTTATACCATACACGTCTATCTGTGTCCACGAAGGATATATAGATGGTGCAACGCACTAGCAGGAGTCAATGATGGTGGCCGTGTCCTGATAATTAACACCAATAAGTAGCGGATCAGGAAGGCGGCAGAGAAATATAGGCATACGCCGTAGTTAGAGTCGATTTCAGCGAGAGTTCCTCTTATTTTATGCCATCGTGAGTAAGAGAGTACTAAGCATATGTTAATGGAATTCTTACCATCCTCGGCGTAGACACTGGAGATGTATACGTTACGTTTGCACTGACTCCGGCATTAACAGGACATCATCCGATAGAAACTACTCACCACTGACAAAGAAGTTGATAATCTTGAAGAGAACCATGAGGTCGAGAAGTAGGGAGCACAAATGATGCTCGTACGTTAACGGTACCGCAGCCGTTGTGTTGGGTAATCTTGTCCTCGGCGTAGTAGGCACCACCACCGATGATATTAGTGTAATCGCCGGCTTCGCCGTTTTTATACAGAGCATAGAGTGCGTTAGTATGCCTTTATCGAAGTCAAGTATACTTACAATAGTGATAGCATCCTCTAAATGAGTACGCGTGAATTATTAGTGACTGGTGGTGTTAAAATAAAATACTCGTGCTGCAGACGTCCTCAAACTGCATGACTACATTAAACGAAGCATTCAGAACCATTTAAAATAGTTACTCACCCAAACAAATTTCAGAGTGCAGTCTAAGGATGCTCAGACAAAATAAAAAACCGATACGAGGGGAAGAAAACGTACATCCGGTACAGTCTGGTACAAGAAAGCGGTTGAGAGAAGGCCCAGTGGAAACGAACTAGAAACAACGTACGAATATCTTCGGCCTGGTTGGCGCCAATGATAACGTTCTGTAAGGGGGCACCCTCGTGAAGGTAGAAAACTATCGCGAATATCAGTACAACGATCTCTGAAAGCGCAAAGAAACGAAACATATACCTGCGTCTTCCCAGTCTGCGCGGCGAAGCAATGAGCACTGGATCGACAGCTAATCATGAGATGACGTGCGTACATCCTTCGGATAGCCCACTGTGATAGCAAGTGTTCACAACGATGTTCGCGCTCATGTAAAAACACGTACCTGCAAGCACCACTTCCACGGTCGTAATTCTTCCAGCCACCATCGAAGACTTCGCCTGTGGCGACCTCAATGACTGCTTTGCTGGAAACCGTACCAGTAGCAGTTGGAAGACCACAAGTATAGGCGTCACAGGCCATAGAAAGGCCTGCCAGAGAGGCAACAGACAAAGCAAGCAGAAGTTGCATGGAATTCAGAGGTCCTGGGGTTGACGTATCCTGAACGCAGCCATTATATAGCCATCCAAAATTTATGAGGGCGCCGTTGCCATAAATTATCAGTAAAAATCCGGTTTCAAGTGCAGCAGACGAGCGCTGACGTTGGCCGCGACCAGGACCAACTTCATGGGTGAAACCCTCGGCACTTGTCTTGTCAAAAGCTTTGATCCTGAGTGGATATTCGTCGAGCGGCCAGATAAGCGCGTGTAGGGTTGCATTCGAAGAACTCCAGAACAACGTTGTAATCTCGTTGTTACAACAAGCGGGGCCCCACGCCAAGCAAGTCATCCGCCCCGGTCTTTGAATTCGTTCGGTATGCGAAGGGAGTATTTTTTCTGGACGAATTGTCGATGGCGCCAAGAAATATCTTTTGTATTTGAGAAGGTGAACAATGATATCCCAGGACCAGACACGATTTGGACGCGGGTGAGCAGAGGTGAGCGAAGAAAAAATCGATGATACTTCAAAACGTAATCCGGATAGGATCGATCGGTAGAGAGATAAGATCGGCAATATCCGAAAGATAAGATAGGTCGAATAGAATTTTCCCACGGGTCTTACAGGATCGCATAATAACCGAGTAATCCTATATACATAGGACTCGGAATCAGAGGATTTTTGACTCTCACAAAGCGCTAATGTCTATATAATAAGTATCATGAATAGTTACATGAAACTGGATTGATTGGCCATCTCCGCTGATACAGCTCAGGTAAATAGAAGTAAACTGCTCATACTGGCCTCGATGGGTCAAGAAATATGGTTTCCACACTCGAATGGCTTTACAGATTACATAGTGTCCAATCCATTTTCAACCGCCAGCCCGTCACGACTTACGAATCACACAGTGGGCGCGTCTGGATGACATCACTTCCGCTGTTTGTCAGCGACCCGCCGGCGTCGTTTGATAGGTTTTTCTTTCATCTTCACTGGCACCCAACTGAAGGGTTTCTCCTGCATATCTGCCTACGTATTGCTTTGAAGAAATTCGAGATACAATGTTCTGTTTAGGGGAGCAGCCATGTACCCTTTCTCCCGAACATTCAGTCACGGTGAGTCGGTGACGGTCCTCAAAAAAGCGAGTATGTCTTCTCGTAAATTTCTGATTTCTTGCTGACCAAAAAATCTTCCGTGGAATTACAGTTGTTGTCTCCCGAAGAAGGACTTGAAAACATGCGCAAAGTACGCGAGCAAAACGTGAGAATGGAGTTTGAATTGGTTCTAGCCGAGTCCATTCTCACCGGTAAACGGCTGCGGACAAAGGTTACCTCCCTTCGTGCCCCACCAACCCTTTCGGATAAAAACACAGGTATGTCTCAAAGAACCATCATGGTTGGTTCATTGACGTACCTCACTTTGGTCAGCGTCGGCAGAGGTTTACAAGTACTCGTACAAGTCTGTGTTTGCCTGGACACGTATGTTTTGCCATTCTATCGCAAACACATTCTGTTCGTTGACCTCGACGTAGCTGATACCGTACACCGCGCACCCTAATGCCAACGCCTCGCCGAGGTGAAGATGTTACAGTCGATGGACAGTCTATCGGGCCTCCCATCCACCGTTTGCCCCCCGAAATATTATCCGAAATCTTCATCCTCCTTCCTCCGTCATACACTGAGTGGTATGATGTTTTCGACATGTCCAGACCGCCTTGGAGCCTTGGACATGTCTGCTCTTCCTGGAGATCCACTGTCGTCTCATCCTGCCGAAGCCTATGGTTCAACCCACAGATTACGTTTTCAGACGCTAACTGTGACATAGAGCTCCGCGATCCCATATCTCTTCTCCAAACAGCCCTAGAGCGGTCAGGCAATTACGAATTATCATTCTCCTTCAGCTATGATGTCAAAGAAGGTGCAAGGCTTCATGGTGCCACGGCGCTATTTCAGCTTCTCCTGAATAATTCCTGCAGGTGGCGTCGTGTTGAGCTATCCATTGAACCACTGTCTATATGGTCACATCTTGACTCCGTCTGCGATCGCCTTCCATCCCTCACCGACCTTACTATATTCTGCAGTGACCGCACAGCAGCAGTCAGAGCCTTCGAGAACGCGCCCCGACTACGCCATGTCAACATATGCTGCTTTTCTGCTCATTCCAACATACAGCTACCCCTGGCATTCTCCCAAATCGTCTCTTACGTTGACGACCGTCCACTGAGCGGCGAGCTGATTCCATATTTCCTCCACATTATCAAGGCATCCCCTCATCTTCACACATTTTCTTCCATCGTGAAAAAGTATGATGCAGACATCGCAGAGGAGCACATCCGGAGTTCCTCGCTTCGGATCCTCTCCGCATGTGATGGCGGCTTTCTGCAAAACCTACAGTTACCTTCGCTTGAGGTTATGCGCGTTGATCCGGGCCCATACGAGCCCTGTTCGAGACAGACACTACCCGGGCTCCGTCGCCTTCTCATAAACTCCCGCTGCTCCCTCATCGAACTCACCATCACGGACGCACACCCCGACGAGAACATCATCTTCATCCTCGAACTTGCACCCCTCAGAACACTCAAGTTCATGTTCGCTGAGTGGTCTGACGTAGGCGAAGAGACGTTCCGAGCGATTTGTGCTCATAAGGAGCTCGTTCCTTCCCTTCAGGTGTTCTCGATCTGGATTCAGACGCAGAGGAAGCAATTAGGTTTCATCGACCATTCATTTGCGAGAATAGTTTGTGATCGATGGTCCTCGGGTTTGTTGTCAGTGGTTGCTATTTCAACGTCCAGGTACCCGTTGTTGCCAGATGATATCAAAACGTTGAAGGTGTGCAAGGAACAGGGTCTAGATATATCGGTTACCGGCTATTCGATGTACGGGCTGACGATAGAATATGTTTGACGCCTTCATGCGTGAGAATTTACTCTGATTATTCGAGGAACAAGCACATAGGTACAGCAACAAAATTTCTTGAACGAGGCCGCTGAACAAATTCTTCAAGGTCTTCGTTATTGTTCTTTAACGACCATGACGACTGTCATCCCTGGTATACCACCTTCTACGACTGCCCTCTTCCTGACTCTCCCTCCTATCCGGGTTTGCGAGGGTAACGCCATCTTCAAGTGTGATACCCCGATAAGTATCTGCTTTGGGACACCCCCACGGGCAATTGTCGATGTCATGGAAAACGTTTATACGTCGACACTTGAAGCATCCTCTCTGCCTCTTCAACCAGTTTCTCTGTGCATCCGTCAAAGCAGGCGGATACTTGGGTCTTGGTGCGCATGTAGGGGCAGGGGATAGTATGCGTGGGCTCGACATTGTGATCGGCATCGGTCGACCCTTCAAGACAGGGCGTTTCGCGGGAGGCTCGGCGGTATTACCTGCTGATGAGCTCGACCGCTTTCTGGTTGGAGTCTGAATCGAAGACCTGGGTGTCTCAGCTTTCTTTGCATCTTCGACGGCCGCAGTTTCGGGTTGGGGAAGACTATCCTCGATGGCTTTGATGAGGCTGATCCACTGGATGAGGTCGCACTCCCTGGCCGTCTCCTTATCGTACCGTGCGGAACGTGCGAGTGCAGGGTTTACATGGGTTTTGAAACAAGACAAGAGTTCGTCATCCCTGAGATGATATGGTGTGTTTCGTAGGAGGGTATTGTTCCAGCGGAGCCGCGTTATCCAAGCAGTGACGGGCTGCCCGGGGCTCTGGAATGATGATAGGATCTTGCTCTGCAGTTTCTTATCCCAATCCTTTGGTAGAAAGGCGGCTCGCATCTCGGAGAGGAACGAGGTGAGATCGAGGGAGGACAGGCGAGACATATCTGATATATACCAGTCCCGGATGAGAGGGTCTCTGAATCCACCAGAGAGCGCAGAGACGTATTTAGAAGGAGTGAGGTTTTCTTTGTTCTGGATGTAGCCCCATGCTATGTATTCATAGTGAGAGAAATCCTTTGGTGTGAATGGATCTTCACAGGGGTTGATTACAGGAAGATGGGTGCCGTATTGCTCGAAACGGTGGGATGGCATTGTGGAATAGAATTGAGAAATTCAAAGGAGGAGCAGATGTGATGGTCGCGAGTCTCTGGTCAGTTGTTTGAAGTATACGATAATTTCAGCCAGTAGTAGTCGTCAGTGTTATCCCCGAAGTTCCCGCTTGTAAGAAGAGTAAGAGATGAGCTTGAGGCTTTGTCGCTGCACCTTAGATTTGACAGTAGAGAGACAGCGGCCACAGAAACAAAGACCTGTATGGACTTTATACTCGCGCGGTAGGTATGTATGTCTCTGAAAATGAAACAAGTTTTAAATTCATATAATTGGGTACATAGGTAGAGAGGATTGCAAAGCTGGCGGTCATACTATAGATACAGTATCTAACTGGAAACAACGAAATGATTATAAGAGAAAATCAAAGATCAGCCATAGAAATCACGAGTTGTTAGACAGTAATAGTCTCTTTCCGTCTCAAGAAGTCAAAACCAATGTTCTGATGAAAATGCGTCGATGAGCAATCTTTCAAGTGGCATAGAGTGAGTGAGCCTACCCGATATTGGCAAGTACCAGAAATCCTGACAGTGAACCCATTTTCGCCGGACAGCGCATTCCACCGTGTTGAAAGATCGCCCTCCGATTCGGAGAAAACCAGATTACAACACATCTCCAGTTCCTTCAGCTGTACGACCCCATCCATATTCTGACGAGACTCGACGAAATCAACGAGAACGTCTTTGTCGGAGGAGCGGTATGAAGCGGCTTTGACGTCTCGAGGTTAGGAAGAAGAGAAGATGTGGCCTGAGGAGTGACCGTGAGACCTTTGAATAGGCGTATGAACGCTACGGGGGAATGGTCGCGGAGTGAGGAGGATAGGTTCGGGAAACAACAGAGGAAGTCAAGGAGTAACTGATTCCCTTCCGTAGATCTCCCTTTGTACTCCTGTACTCCGCAATTTCGAGGTGTGTGACGGTGTTTGAGATGGGAGGGAGCGATATCGAGGAGATGGGTATACTCGGTAATCCGGCGGAGCCTTGGAGGAAAACTACCTCAAACAAGGGGAACATCAGCTCTACGTGCGTTAGGCCAGGCAGGCGAAGCTGTTTATATGTGGTAATGAAATCGGCGACTTCTCCTTTGGGGGCTGTAGTTAATTGAAGGTATGACACACACGGAAGGGTGACTGGCGCAACGTCGATGTGACTGTAACAGGCAAGGGATAGTGTTTGGAGGTTCGGCAGATGACGAAGTTCGTCAACGACTTTATAACTGAATGAGCATTTGTATGTCGAGAGAGTGGAGTACCAGGATGGTATCGCTGTGTCGGAATGGAATGTGAGCTTAAAGCCACGGTTGGTGACCTCGACGAGCTTCGGAGCCACCTCAAAGACATCCGTGATTTGAGGCCTCAACCGGATGATTCCGTCGTGCCCATCCAGATCTGCCTTCAATCTCTCCAAACAGGGAAAAGAAGGCCTTGAAGCAGACCAAGCCGAAAACGATGACATTGGGAGAGAAACCACGAGGCTCTTCCAGTACGCGGCGGTCTGCAATATCGTTTGGAACAGCGGGTTGGAAGAGACGTCATGGGAACCTTTGGTTGTGACAAAGCGGTTGTACACATTGCCTGTCATTTGATTGATGTGTTGAGCACGAACAATGCGGAGGTTGAGGAGGAAGAGGTTATTCTGGACGCGCTGATCATCGGTGAGGCCGCACTCCTTGTCGAAATCGAGTGTGATATGCGACCAAAGCTCGTGCGCATTTTCTGCAATAGTGCGCCAGTCCCCGCAGACCTGGGTCAGTACCCATGGAGGTTCGCGAGTGTTAAGACATTCGAAGTCGGAGGAATTTCGGGGAGTCTGCATACAGGCATTGAAGATCAGTTTCTTGATTTCGATGGGGACGCGGTGCATGGGAGAAGTGATGCATTGGGCGTCGGCAGTGATTTGACGCAAAACTTTTAGCTCCTCATCCAGAGGTGCATCGTTGCTCTGCATAAGCTTGTTGAATCGTGAAATATCAATGCCCGCTGTGGAGAGCGAGGAGGTTTTTGTCTTTTTCGATGGTGACGCCATTGTTCTATGGCAAAATAATGAACTATCGTGGAATACGAGACAAAAACATATAAAACCCACAACTTGATGAAGGAATGGAACGACTAGTGAGAACGGGAATGATTGAAAGGAAGGGTCCGAGGGACGGTGACATTTTGACTTGTTGCCTTTATATTGGCCTCCGGGAAGGCCCGTCGGTTCTTTGTGCCAATTGAACAAAGGGAATCTGGAGCCGACGGAGACGGGGTAACTAGAAGAAACGTGTCAAAAGGATAAACAGTCAAAGAAAGGCGGTTTCCCCAAAGGTTTACGAGGGAGCCGTATGACCGAAATGGAAACTAACAAAGAAAGAGAAAGGAAGAGAAGCAATTATCTTATTGTGGTATCAGGTAAAGAAAGGATTGTGACTGTTGGTATGGATTTAATGTCCCAGACGGTGATTTTAATGCATGAGAAAGCCGTGGACCGAAAAGTGCACCACAGGCCATCGCAGTTGAAGCCAAAGAAGGACCGAGTCGCAAGTCGGTCTTTCACGGTCCGAAGAGCCGACGTCAACAGTAATTGTTGATGTATATTTGGTTGTGGAGGTCCCTGCGGTGCTCAAGCGGCGCTTCCTCTGGTTCTCTCATTCACTCTACCATGTCGCGTGCACATGCCAGTTCCTTTTTGGTCTCCTGCCGCTGTACGAATCACCAAAAATACTGTCGCAATGATATCACTATCACGGCGAAATCGGCCGTATCATCATTCGCAACAATTTTCTTCCTGAAATGATCGTATGACCAGCTGCCACTATTCTATCTGGGATCATCATGTCACAGTCCACTTCAGCAACGAAAGTCAGTATTGACCGGACCAGCTACCTTACAGGCTCGCTCGAGGACATTATACCACCAACTCATTCCGATAGGACGCTGGTTTTATGTTTTGATGGGACCGGTACGTAGGCTATCAATGTTTTCATTGAAGTTTGTTACTTATGTTGTGTCAAGGGGACCAATTTAACAGCGATGTGCGTCAAGGAGTACTCCGAGTAGCCATACTACTGACTATTTCCATCGCCAGAACTCCAATGTCGTGAATTTCTTTTCTACACTAAAGAAAGATGATCCGAAGGAACAGCTGGTGTATTACCAGGTCTGTTGCATTGCTATCATTTTACTCCAGCTGACGTGTATGTAGTCGGGTATTGGAACCTATGCGATTCCCGAGGTGGCTTCGCCCATTACTGCAAAGATTACCAAGGTTATTGACAGCATGATCGGGATTCATCTCAACGCACATGTTATGTGTATGCTCTGTCCTCAAATTCGCATCTCTGTATCTGACCTGCTGCTCTAGCTGGATACGAGTTTCTGATGCAGAATTGTCAGTCTTCAGCTCACTGTATCAGACTGATGATCTGACAGTCGCCTCAGATAAAGCCGGGGACAAGATCTGTATATTTGGGTACGTATATGATCAACATTCTCGCCATATGCTCACGCAGCCTCAGGTTCTCCCGTGGGGCATATGTAGGTGAGGGCATTGATGCTGCTGACACGTAATTGAATATATTCTAGACCGCGCGCGCATTGGCTGGGATGTACGTATCCCAACAATTGTTTCAACTCCTGATGCTGATCCTTGTCAAAACAGGATTCACAAGGTACTTTCGTTAGAGTCCTATTTCGCCGACAACTCAGACTTTTAGGTCGGATTACTGCCTAGGGCGAATTATCAACAGGTCCCGTTCGCTTACAAAATGTATTCCCGAGATGACGAAAAAGGATGGAAGCAAAGTGCTGCATTCAAAAAGGCCTTTTCCATTGACGTCGACATTTATTTCCTCGGTGTTTGGTACGTACTACTCTCTTTTGGTATCTTCCACGTAGTAATTGGTTTGCTCAGGGACACCGTGGGTTCCGTTGGCGTATTCCCCCGCCGTCTTCCTTTCACCACGTCCAACGTCCATGTCAAGCACTTCCGTCATGCTCTTGCCCTAGATGAGCACCGGGTACGATTTATGCCGGCCTTTTGGCACCGCACATCCTCTGCACAACATAAATTAGGACTGCAGAGAGGCGAGATGCCCAGATCCCTTAAAATGGGCCATGTTAAGTCGCTTGGGGAGCTCGAATCGGAGTACGACCAGGTGCAAACCGATGCACCGACAGATGTAGAAGAGGTGTGGTTCGCTGGGTGTCACTGTGGTTCGTATCCCGCCCCTACACGGTGCTGCCTCAAGGCTGATTTTGTATCGTTCAGATGTCGGAGGGGGCGCCGTAGCCAATGAAGTTCAGCATAACCTCGCGCGAATACCACTGAGATGGATGATTCGGCAATGTTTCCTCGTCGATACAGGAATCATCTTCCACCGCGAGCTGCTGAAGTATTTGGGGATAGATCCAGCGTCGCTCCATCCTGTCGTCCACCCTCGACCGACCATGGGTGCTTCTGTGAAGCCACTTTACGCTACCACTGAGGAAGAGGAAGACATCCTCGACGCGCTATGCCCCATGTACGACGAGCTGAAGATAGCTCCGGGCTGGTGGATCCTTGAACTCATTCCTACGAAATTGCGATACCAAAAAGGGGATAATACATGGGCGAAGGCGATCACGCAGGTGTCTCTTTCCTTCAGGAATCGAGTTAGAACTCACGTTGACATGTCTAGGATGAACAGAGGTCGACCTCGACGTATACCTAGGCAGTACCAAGAAGGCTTCAAGGTCCACAGAACGGTCAAGCTGAGGATGGAGGCGGAGGGGTTAGAGGGAGGTAAATACGTCCCTAGGCCACGATGGTCTGTTGGGCCTACGTGGGTTGATTGATGGCTTACCCGAGGCCGGAATGCACTGTATCGCGTTTCTTGAATGTTGAGCAGGCGATGAACTGTGAATCAGCACGCATAATTTTACCGCTACCGTCAACAAAGAACTCACAGGGTGGCTTCGAATCTGTTAGATATTTCAGTGACGGCGATGCCTATTTTAAGAGTATTCACTGGAGGTTGGTGTTATTTTGTCGTAAGTACTTCTGACCGGCCTAATCGTTGAAGTATGTAGTGCTACTGGAAACCGATAGTAGTCCAGAGACAAGTTCGAGGGACGGTACCAGGTTGAGCGTTGAACATCTGACGTGGCCACTCGGCAAGCGCCGAAACCGGCTGGAGGTGCTCTCGTCAGTTCGACTTCAAGTTCGTTGAACAAATGGACGGCCAGGGCTATGGCTGTGCTTTGGTTCTATTGATATCAATAACGGATTGTCGGCTACACCGATTAGCCGCTTTCGTCCACGATTCTGCCTTGGAGCGCATTGCGAAAGATGGCTACCAAGAATGAAAAGGCGGTTCAAACAGATATGATACTCCTACTGATCAACAAGAAGACGGACTCCTCAGTCCTCGCGGTCATCTCGTGGAAATTGGGGTCGCGATCCGTGTCTGATGCTCCTCGCCTATACTTAATCTTATGACTTTTGCTTATCCAACTTTCATCGCCCAATTCTCACTCTGAGCTGGCGTCCGTGGATCCCAAATTTCAAGCACACAGCCACACCTAATGGAGACGGCGGTACACATCGTATATCCTCCATGATTGTCTATGCTCCCCCACGGCTTGCACCAACATTGCGCTTTGATCAAATGGACTGGGAAAATCAACTTTAACTCGGGTCTTCTCACCATCATAGACTCTTGATCACCCAAGAGGTATCGCCGCACAGGACGTTTTTCAACGGTCTATCTATGCGTTCCAATATAGCCTTCTTCGAATATCAAGTTTCAGATATCTGTATAATTGTCAACTGTGAGTTCATTAATCCCTCCTTTACCTCACGTCCGCATAATACTTCTCAATGTCTACTGTCCTCATTCGAGTTGACCAAATATTGTTTTCAACATATGCACCGGGTATGTTCGCCTACTAGTATATCACGCTGCTGCTTGGATTTTAATGACCATATAGCTGTGGCGATGGTTTTGATGTTATGGGACCACTGCCTGATGCTTGACGAAGAGGTAGCAATTATGTGGAGCCCTCGGAACGGGCGCATCCTTACGAAAGTTGTCCATGTATTAAACCGCTACTTTGCGGAAGCGGTGTTGATGTACCGTCTCTATGGTCCGTAAACATACTTCATATCTCTGGGATATTTATTCACGCTTCACCGGTGGCTCCAGTGACAGACGCACTAGCACATTACACCGTTAGCGAGGTCAGCATCTGACAGCTTGTCTTATGTTTGTGATAACCTCGATTGACGTTTGTATCTAGGGGTAAGTCTCGCCTGCTGTCCTTGTTGAGAGAAATTACTCACAGAATACGCGCAGCTGTAAGGCAGTATGGCTGGCCAGCACATCCGCTACTTTAATTGCTAGTATTTCGCAATGTGAGTTGTACGGCGGTCCGTTTTCATCGCGTCTTTGATGGATCGATTGTAGTCTACATCATGATGCATGCCTATCGCCTTTGGGATCATAGGGTGTCTGTTCGCAGGACATTACTTGTTGTATTTGGTATATGCTTAACAGCCGTAACAATTCTTTCGGGCCTGTTAGTTTGGACCTACTTGAAGACCGGAGGTAAATGTCTAATTTGCCTTAACAATTCGCTGCTAACGTTCAGGACCCATATAATAGCCAAATCACAGAATTCCTGCTCCACCGAAGCAGTACCGAAGACGATAACTTGTATCATAGGTATCTCGGTAAGTTCGATTCCTTCAAAGAAGAATCTGTTTCCTTATTTTCCCCAGCTGGTCTTCAGTGTCTTCGTGGTTCTTATCACCATCTACAACCTGGAAGAGCCACGTCGTCCCGAAAATGACCTCTTAGATTCACTGAGGCGTGATAGTGCCCGGATCTACTTTGTAAGTCACCTTGTCGTGAAACCTCACTTTGCCTTCTGATCTTCATCTCAGGTAATTTGCGGTATGTGACAACAGATCCTTCTTTCCTGTGTCAATCTAACCACAACTTACAGTGTTATGGCTGCTGCTTCTGGTATTGTCTGTTACAATAGAGGTAAGCGTTCGGACATCTGATGTGTTCTCCCTCTCATTCCACAATTCTTCTATCAGGCGAGGTTATTCTTTGCTCTGTTTACGTGAGCACTTCTATTATCCAATCAAAACAATGCGCTCATGTCCTCGGCTCAGCCTTGCGCTATCCTTGAATGCAAATATCGCTGCACGGGTGCATCTTCGTGTAGATGGCCTTCGGCTTCTTTTCCATAGACGTCCTGTTATGATCTATCGAGGTTACATAGAAGGCTGAGATTCTCCAAAAATTCTCGACGCATCTAGACCATAATAGCCTGGATTTTAAGACCAACGAGAACGGACAGTATCATAGCTGCATGTGTATAAATGTTGTATGTAAAACCAAAAGAATACATCGAGGTCGACACCAGGGTGATTCATGACGATATCTCCTCCGAACGGGTGTCTTGCACAGTGCTTAAGTCAATATTAATCCTTTGCCGTAGGATCATTAGGCTAGTGCTCTAAAAACGGACATTTATACTTTATTATACTACACGCATGTTCGCGCAAAGTCAGAACCGCGATTAGGCCTCCGAAAGTATCCTAGACCAATCCCGGACTCGTAATTCTTATTGCTCTGAAAAAAAAGAGAAAAGAGAGAACATTCGAGCATCTACGACTTTCGGCATATTCTGATCTGGGTAAAGAGAAGTTGTTGACTCAGACAGTGAGCCAAGTAGGAGAGATCCAGCGAACTCGGATGGAGACACAGCCGCCACCACTCCATTGTCGTCCTGACCATCATCCATCACCATCTGTTCCATGTCGGATACAATTGCGTCGACATGGACCGCGAACAACGTGATATTGATGTTCTGGCATTCATGGGCTTGAGTACTGCATCCAGTTACTGGCTGAAACAGCGGGCTTGGTTTCTCACAGTCGCCCAATGCCTGCTTCCGGTAGCTGTCATAGGCTCGACCATCGCTACGGGTTCATTGCTTGTTATCCAAACGGTGCGCTCAGTTGTTTGCGGTTGCTTCGAGTCTGCGTTTTGCGGTCTTCATAGACTTGAGCACTGCTACACGCGTGTCGTTACTTATTGAAATGGCTGGCATGCTTTGTCTAGACGCAGAGCAGGAAGAAGAGCCGATTATGGATAAGGATGAGGGCATATGGGTCGCTCGGGTACTGACTGAAGGAAGATGAAAAGACGAGGCGCTAGATTCATCGGCTAGTACAAGATCTAGATGCTCAAATTCCCGATCTCAGCGACGTCGACGAACAGTTGGACGGTGTAGACATATCATCCACGAAGCTAAAACCCACTTGTATGCCGATCCATCCCCTACGCACATCTATTTAATCAACTCCAACCTCGTTCCCTTCTGTGCGCATCCCGCTCGCCGGAAGGCGATACGCTGTCTTGGTGCAAGATGGGAACCGTCATTGAGGCAAATATTGCTGTTGTTGGTGACGGAGTTGAGTTAATCCTTTGAGGGCGAGTCGGTCCTGGGCAACAGACACAGATGTGGAATAATCGGTATCGGTGAGACCATACACTCCTGTACAATAAAATAACAATGATAAACCAAAGAAGAATGTAAAACTCACGGTGCACCTCCAATGCCCATTGCCCAGCGAGCTTGGTACGCGTGTTCCGGCTGTATCCGATTGCACTCAGAACAGACTGGCGAATATCGAGATCCTAGAATCATATTGGAAATGAGCAGATAAAATCAGGCATATGAAGAGAGGAAAAACTTGCGTTACATTGGACATTGGTCCAAGACAACGAAGAGCACCAAACAGGCACCGAGTCGTGGCAGTGGCTGGAAGCGCTGCAATGGCAGGAGATGGTGTTGCCAAACACAAGGCTGCTACCAAATATCCCTTTTTGAGCGTTCACCTCCTGCGCCGCGTTGGCGACGCGACCGACGCGACGAGGACCAGATCCACGGCAACTACAGAGGGATGAACGTTTTTCCTTCCGGTATTGACCTCGGACTCTCCTGGACGAGTGGTTAGACACTACTTACCGTCTAATTATCCAGGTCAGAGCGAATTGACTAGGCCTTCGCACCGTCGCCATGACTTGTCCCCCGTTTCTCATTTTTCTGTCCCTGATGCATCCACACATAATCACAGAACATTGCAAAGACACGACACCACTCGAAGACTATGTCAAGTTCGTCAATGCTGATACCTGCTAGGCAGACGATTGGTTCATCCTAGAAATGGTGCTCGATGGTGGAGTATTCTTGAGCCCGCATTTTACAGACCTGCCGTGTGAGTCGTATTGTCGGGGGTACAACAGTATGATCAAGCACCTGCATGATGAGTACGTTTGCTCCCTGGTCTTTGCGAATAGATGTTGATTGAAACTCATTTAGCCACAGAGTGACTACGGCGTCAGACGATGTGAATGTGTACGCTTGTGGGTATGACCTTTTACCTGACCAGAGGATTGCGCGGGTGACGGAGGAAATCAACATTTTCCCAGAAGGACATCCGTTACGTGTGACGAAGGAGGAGGAGTAACCTCGGTCTTCCTTCCAGCGGTCAAGCTGTCAGTTGCGTTGATGTACATCTTTTGCAATACTACAGAGGTTTCTTGCCAGGATTATTTTGAGCCTTCCCTTGCTAAACCTGCAAGGAATAAGCTGGAACATTCGGACAAACATTGCGTTGACTTCCTGTCTGACCTGTCGTCGCTTTCATTGTCTTGGATGCAACCCGATACCAACCTCAATACCCTTATCCACGCGCACCATATCCGACTGTTCTACATTACAGTCAGGTCAAAGACTATTGATGAAGAGTTATACAGCGCCAGGAAGGTCGCAGCCTGCATTCGATATTTGAAGCAATACGACAAGTTGATTGGCCAAGTATTTATGAAGCCTTTCATATACTGCTGAAGCTTCCGAAGCTTCCGGGATTCCGCTCAATCGGCAAGTTATCATTGAGCCACTTGATAGACTCTGATAACGGTGCGCACCTTCGTAACCTGAAATTCCCGAAATGCACCCAACACACTGGTAGACCGCCGTTAGTACGACAAAAAAGCAGAGAAGGCCACATACCCTATCCAGAGGCAGTTTGCGGAGGTCGAATAGAGGTGAACATGTCAATGTATGCATCATCGACCGTTTCTATTGGGACCAGGTCGGTTACAGTTGTGGGAGGCTTGGACGCATTAATGACGTGGCTGCAGGTAAAGAAGGAAGGCTCTCACCAGGAAAATGCAAAGAGTATAGGACTCGGATAATGCCACTCGAATGTGATGGCCCTCAAATGCTAGTTTACTGTGGATTCACATTCTATTGACTCCATCCTACAGTATCTACCATGTACTACATACTTACTTGTGAATATAATATCCCATTCCTCCTCCTATCATCTTGGACCAGCAGCCGTTTCATTAAATTCATTTCAAACTTTCTCAACTGATCCATTCTAACGGGCTGCCACCGTGCCTGAGAACAAATTTCCGTGATGCGTAATAAATCGCATCAGCCATCGAGGCTGTAGCACCCATAGCACCATAGACCACTGCTACCATAGCACAGGTGGTGCTATATGCCACTGGATATCGGGGGGTTAGCTATTAGCACTATAGGCACTACAGGCTCTATATACAGCTATATATCCAAGGTGCATTTTCCAGATGTTAATCATTTATATCTTATTCCCGACAAACCGGTCTTTAGGAAGCTGAGAAGAATCTTGCAAAGAAAATGTACCTTACTTGGTAAAGACAATTGGTCCTCGGTCTTTCCCGTCTTTTTTGTCTTGTGCAAGACCCAAAAGACGGGAAAGACGTATTCTGGGTTTTGCTGATGTACTGCTGCTGCCGCAATACGTGATAGATACCCTCGTCAAGCTCAGTGTAATGGCCACTGCTCATACTATGCTCTAGACATTCAAAGACTCTTCTCCCTCTCAGCAGAGTCTGGCCGACCGGTAGAACGTAAATTGGACAGTGCAACTTTGGGTAATCGCTCTGTCCAAAACGGGCACGATTTCATTCTTGTTTTGCACCCGTTTCGCTGCGCATGATATCAAAGCGTAGCGCTTGCAATCGAGATGATTTAGCTCATCAAATGTGACAAAGAGCATCGCGCTCAAAAAAGAACGATTTCATGGCGATTGAGCGACTGGTCTCGACTACCGAGTCTTTGTTTCTGGACTCTGATGACCATGAGACTGGAAGTACGAGCTTAAAAAGTTACGCTCGCGTCTGAGTCATTGGATGCATGAGCGTAATAGCGTGTAATACAGATGAATTCCTCATTGGGTCTTGCATGTGTTCCTTTCTCTCACTGGCAGGCTATGATTGTGCTTCGATTCTGTTGGCTGATCGGCTGCACTGGTTAGCCGCATACATTCTGCCTTCAGCGCGCGTTGGGAAAGATGCCCATCAAGGACACAAGGCGGTTCAAACTTGAAAACATGACACTCAGAACGAACTCCTGTTGATCAACAGAAGACGGCCTATCCTGTGCTCGCAATCCGACTCCCCTTATGAAAAGTAACTACTTCAAGAAGTTTCATGAAGTGTGGGCCGGTAGTCCCCAAGTTGTTTTGATGAGCTGATAGGTGAACAAATAGGTACGTTGTCAGTAGGAAATCTGGCGAGAAAAGACACGGAGACATAGTGTGGAATATCTACAGTAAAGCAGTCAATCGGGAACATCAGTTTGGGTCTACAATCTCTCGGATCATGGACGAAGGTCACACTGGCAGGCCGCAGGAGGCAAAGAAAAGGTTAAAACGGACCGTAACATGTGTGTAACAGACTACAGTGTTCATTATCCGGTACCGAGGACTCGGGACCGTGCATACTTCTCGACTATAGCTGGTCTCATGGGTCGTCCTTATCCTGGTTTCAAGGCTCTATCCCCATTCCGAGCTATTCCGAGCTGCCATTGGTGTCTCTGGATTTCCGGGGTTAGAATCAAATGGCAAATAGCAACGACCGCAGGGATCTCATCCGCATTGCATCCGCCTTCCTTTAATTCAACGATCGATCCTCCATCTGCTCCGATTCAAATGCTCTCAGGGTCTTATCTTCATCATATCTTCTTGATCACTCCACTTGATCACTCCATACACTAGGACGCTCCAAGTTCCCAGTGGTCCCTTTGATGGTGATTCACCGCCTTTATCATTACAGAAGGGGGGCTGATTTAGCACGTATCAGGTTTTAAGGATCTGTATAATTAATGACTGTGAGTTTTCCAATCCCTCGGTTACCTTGACACGTCTCAATGTCTATCACCTCCATTCCAGTTAACCGAATATTATTTGTAACATATACACCTGGTAAGTTCATCCAGTACCAGTACATCGCATCGGCACTTATATTCAATCGTGTAGCTGCAGCGATGGTTTTGATGTTGTGGGACCATTGCCTGACGTTTAATGAAGAAGTAGCAACAATGTGGAGTCCTTTGGACGAGCGCATTCTTACAAAAGTTGTCCACATACTGAATCGCTACTTTACGGAAGCAGTGTTGCTATACCGTGTTTATAGTTCGTAAACGTGCTTCATATCCTAGGATTTTTACTCATCTGTGCCTCCAGTTACAAGTGAACTAGCACAATCTGCTAGTGGCGAGGTCGGTGGCTGACGATTCATCTTGCGTTCGTGATAACCTGACATCTGCATCATATCCAGGCTCAGTAAGTTTCCCTTGCCATCCTTGTTGAGAAAGACATTCATAGAATACGCACAGTTGTAAGGCAGTAGTTTGGCTTGCCAACGTATCTGCTGTCATCATTGCTAGTATTTCGCAATGTGGGTTGTACAGTGGTTTGTTTTCCTCTAGTCATTGCTAACTGCGCGACTGCAGTCTACATCATGATGCGTGTCTATCGCCTTTGGGATCACAGGCAGTGGGTTCGCAGGACGTTACTCGTTGCATTCGGTATCTGCATAACAACATTAACGGTTCTTTCAATTTTGTCGGTTTTGAGCTACCTGAAGACCGGAGGCAAATGTCTGTTCTATCTTGATGATGCAACGCTAAAATTTACCCGTAGCCGACTCCAAGAATACCTGCGCCATTGGAAGAATACCAACAACGGTAGCTTGCACAATAGGTGTCTTGGTGGGTCCATTTCCTTTGAAGAAGGATCTGTAATTCTGATGTTTCCCAGTTGCTCTTCAATGTCTTCGTGATCTTTATGACCATCTACAATGCCCTGGAAAAACCGCGTCGTTCTGAAAATGAACTTTTAGATTCACTGAGGTGTGACGGCGCCCGGATCTACTTGGTAAGCTATCCTATCATATCACCTCAATTTACCCTCTGATCATCGTATCAGGGAATTTGTAGTACGCAGCAACTACCTCCCTTTCGCATCAATCTGATATCCACTTGTAGTGCTATGGCTAATACTTCTGGTGTGTTCTGTCACAGTAGAGGTAAGTATCGGATTATCGAGTGTGTTATACCTCTCATCCTACTATATTCCTTTAGGCGACCTCATTTCTTTCTCTATTAACGT
The DNA here is from genome assembly GCA_030435635.1 of Armillaria borealis. Classification (NCBI taxonomy): domain Eukaryota; kingdom Fungi; phylum Basidiomycota; class Agaricomycetes; order Agaricales; family Physalacriaceae; genus Armillaria; species Armillaria borealis. The sequence continues at coordinate 296,212 of JAUEPT010000015.1, read as the reverse complement.
GCGCGCTTCTATTATCCTATAAAGGCCGCACGCTCACATCTCTAGCTCAGCATTGTATGCTCCCTGAACGCAAATATTACCGCGCGAGTGCATCTTCGCATAGAAGGTCTCCGACATCTTTTTCCTACGCGCCCTGTCACGATCTACCGAGGTTCCGTAGAAAACTGACATTCGTAGAGCATCATGACCTTATTTATGAGATGAACGAGCATGGATATCATCACTACATGATGTTTTGTATACAAGTATTAAATTAAGTGCATCCAGGATGCCAGCGACGAGTGTATCACTATGACGAGTCTGTCTAATTATGATATATTATCTTGGCAATGGATGATACGGAACAACGGTGAGAGATGAAGGGCGGCATAGTGTCAAAGTGTACTAACGCGCAGGTTCCGATAATATGCGCTGGCGAGGGGCAAGGATATTCTATGAAGCACTGGGGGCGGAACACATGATTCGAGAAGTTGAAAACTTACTAAAGGGATGCTTCTCGTGGTTTCGAACGACCGTAAATTCAGGGCAATTCTATGCAGACCACGTTGGGTGTATAGTATGCTCACACGACACGGCGTTTTTGAAGCTAATTTCATCCCGATCCCCTCAGTCTAAGGAACGAAGTTTATGGTCGCACTTGATATGGGCCCGTACGATGCGGTATGTAATAGATAACGTTGGTAACCTGCATTGCCTTCAATCTTTTTTGGCTGATTGCTTCATCAACCCGAGGGTCCACCTGGGCACAGATAACTTGAATAGCACTCACTTGACTAGCCGTCTCACCGGGACAGACTTGCTAGATGTAAGATGTTGGATTGGATAAGAGGAATCAATTCAGAAACCCTTAGGCGCTCGGTGATTCAATCCCATAGTTAAGGCCGCTGCAACCCTTCTTTTTTTACCTATTCCGACCCTCTGCCGGCCGATTCGTCTTCTATCATGGGTAATCTCGGTTCAAAGTCAACCTAAAGGTGGGAAACATGAGCTTGTATATGATGGGACTCTTCGGCCCCACACCATATCCTGTATACGCTACAATGCTGGACTGCACTCTTTTGATCAACACGGTCTCTATCACCTTCATTTTCATTCTCTGTGTCGACATTGTATGTCGACTTCAAGCCCCCAAAGATATCCCTGTCGTTTGTAGCTGGCTACCCATCGTAAACTGGTTTTCCGGGTTCGCATTCTTTTCCAGGCGACCCTCTTGGCTTCGGGAATGCAGGTAAAACAAATGTTATTTCATCGAGACCAGGGATAACAGATGCCTATCTGTCTGTAACAGGAAGCGCTATGGCAATTTTTACAGGTTTAGCGTGGGCACGCAGAACATAGTCGTCATGTCCGAAAGGAGTTTGTTGAAAGCAATGTTCGCGAACCGCAGTAAATCCCTGGGTGCCAAGAAGGTCCATGCCCGGATTTTCGTTGCATTGGGCATCCGCTGTGCTCTTGATGAGCTTGATGTTCCGGTACATGGTCATTTTCTTCCATCGCTGGATTACCTCTTTTCGAAGAGGATTATAGCGAAAGACATGAGGAATCCATTTCACAGCGGGCTACACGTTCGTTTCCGGAATCTTGCAAACACGATACACTCTTTTACTCTTTCAGAACTCATCGGTTACACGGTCTATGAGCCACTCACCATCGCTTTTTTCGGTCCTTCCTTTCCCCTTGATACCTACACCAACTATCATATACTCGACACCGCATTATTAACCCTCATGGGCCCTTTATCCTTTACTGCGAGGTCAGGGATCCGCGCGCGTGATAGACTTCTGGAGATCTTCGTGTCATATATTCGAGACAGAACTAAAGGTGGCGACAAAGATCTCGAAGGAGAAGCACTATCACATACACTGAATTCGGTCCGTAGCGGCTTCCTATCCATCAGAGATCAAGCCGCCTGCCTGCTGGGACTGCACTGGTCCCTTCATACTAACCTGCATCGTTCTATGTTTTGGATGGTCGCGTTCATTTTGGAAGATCGCACTGCATTGGAGAGCCTGTGCTCTGAAATCCGCGAGACGATCACGAAGAGATACGGCGGAAGTTTGGATGGATTGATGGAGGAGACTTCTCTACTTCCGGAATTTCCGCTCGTCGAATCGGCCATCAAAGAAAGTCTTCGAATGGCAGGACTGTCTAGCTCGCTGAGAGAGGTTGAGTTCGATACAAACATCACTTCGGGGGATTCGTCCTTCGTGATACGGCGAGGTGATTACGTGTTTGGTGACACCAGGGCGATTCATGTCGATAACTCCATTTATCCGGACGCAGCGACCTACAAAGTTGATCGATTCCTAGTGGGAAAGGGGAAGGCACCGAACACTCTCACCTGGGGAAGCGGGGAGCACATTGTAAGGCTATTCTCTACGGACGTGATTCAATCTGACACATTGCAGTGCAAGGGGAGATTCTTGGCCCAATATACCATGAAGCTTTGGCTAATCATGCTCCTCGAGATGTACGATATCTCCTCCCCCGAATCTAGCGTCCCGGAAATGGATCCAAAAAGCTGGAGCGCCATCGCGGATCCTGTTGGTGATATGACGGTCTGCCTCCGCCTACGGGATAACAGGTTGAACAATGCTTGAGTCAATACTAATCGTCGTAGCACCGTTAGGCTAGTGCTCTAAAAGTGGGCCTCTATACTTTATTATACTATATGCATGTTAGAGCAAAGTCAGAACCGCCATTAGAGTTGAGGAAGAAAGATTGCGCTTTACCTCCGAAAGCGTCCTGGACCAATCCTGGACTCAGAGTTCGTACTCTGAAAAAAGAGACAACAGAGAATATTCGAGCATGTGCGCTTTCCACGGATTTTGACCTGGGTAAAGAGGTTGTTGACATCGAGACAAGAGAGATCCGGCTAATTCGGATGCAAAATCCGAGAGGGGACACAGCCACCCTTCCATTTTCGTCGACCCTCGTCATTGCAAGCAGTACGCCGTGTCTTACAAATCCACCGAACAAACGTGTAGCACTTTTTCTCGATTCTGAAGCTAAAGGCGACTTGCCCATCTTCGACAGCACTTTCCAAAGGCAACGTAAAGGCCGTCAAAGCAAGTAATGAAGCCCTTGAAAACGAATTACCCAATGTTGCATCCAAAAGCTAGACGTATTCATTCAGCGTCTACATCGTCGGTGTCACAAAGTCCGCGCTGGCCTCGAGTTCCAAAAGGCTCTTCTCGTTCCTTTGCCAAGGAACAAAAAGCATATCTTGTCTCGAACCCCTTACGAATCAGCTCCAATTTCCATCCTTCCCTTCGAAATCATAAAGCGCTATACTCACACTTGCCATCACTATGGCCGGAGAGGAGGTGCATAGTCTTAATATCAAACATGGCGCACCGTGGATATTCGGTCAAGTCTGTAGCGCGTGGAGAGTTATTGCTTTGTCAACACCGTCGCTTTGGTCTCGCGTCATTCTCACTGATGCCTTCTCCAAAGTGGATAAGGACATCCTACAGGAATATCTCCGCCGATCGAACCCCCATCCATTGCGTGTCATAGTCGGTGCTTTCCCTGTCGATTGGGATATGTTTTTCGAGACTTTACAGCATCTCAGGAACCATACCGCACGTTGGGAGACCGTAGATTTGACGGTAGGTTCCAGGGGAGTATACGTCTTCTCAGAGATCTTCCCTGAGGAAAGCTTTCCTATCCTGAAGACCTTCAGACTCAATGTCGAAGGTCTAGGTTCCTACCGCGTAGAAAGTCGCCGCCTGATTGGGCTGCATAAAAAAATTTACGAGAGTAACACAATGTTGCAGGATTGTCCTCACCTAGAGGATGTCTTGTTGCAGGGCGTCGGAATTAGCAAGGTATCCTTCCCGTTGAACCAGTTGAAGACCTTCAGAGGCGACATGCACGACCACTTAGAACTCAGTCAACTTCTTTCGGGGGCTCCCGAGCTCACCCAGTCAATGCTTTGGATTAAATTCGCCCAGAATAACAATTTCACTGGTGAGCCGGTGAGCCACCCAGACCTTCGCTATCTGTCAATATACACCGATGTGGATGCCTTCAAGTACATGCACCTCCCATGTCTACAACACTTGCTGGTAGAGCGTTTTGTAGCGATCAAGGAGAGTCTCCGCATCGAGGAATTCATCTCAAGTTCGCAGTGTGAACTTCAGACACTCTGCCTGAACGTCCCTCCACTTCCCTTCGCGTGTCTCTCATCCATACTCAAGAGTTGCAGCTCGACACTAAAAGTGTTATCTGTACACGTTGACGACACAATGGCGGAGGACCTGTATAATGTCCTCACGTACAAATCTGTATACTGTCTAGCGCCTCATCTAGAGGAACCCTTCATTTGGGATAACACGTACGGAAACGATCCGGTTCACCCTCCTGCGAAAGCGTTTGAGTACGGCAATGTCGCATTTTTGAATATGGTGTCGTCCCGGCGGCAGTTGAGATCGGAAACGACGCTGCTCAAGTCGATGACGCTGACTGCTCCTCACTCTCCCCGACCAAAAAGGTTGCTCGAGGCAATGAAGAAACATAAAAGAGATGGGATATCAATAAGATTTTATGGCTATGCATGGATGATGTCGCTCGAAAGGTGACACATAATGAATGTGTGTATCAGAACTACTGAGGAAGAGGCGCAATGATCAATGCAGGAAAGATTCCATATCATACAGGATGTTATCGTTGGAAGAATACAAGGATGAGGGCAGAAGCTTGCGTAACAGAGTCTGCTCTTTTGGAGGCTTCGCGGACGAATTAGTCTAGGGCGTTTTGGGATTCTGATCTGCACCACTATCCAGAGCGCGCTTCTTCCCATGAGTTGACACCCCAGACAACCTCACTTAGCTCCATCTTCGGGCTCCTCGTAGATGAGTTGCCACTGAGTCTGCTGAGAGCTATACTGGAGGCGATGTTTAGCAAACATTTGAAAGAGCTTTTCCAACAATGTGGTGCAGAAAAAAAGCAGCAGTCAGATGTTTACAGAGAAGATGCCTCGCGGGAAACTGCGGAGGAGAGGGCTGTAGACAGGACACACATAAGAGGCCAGATTCATGGTTGTCCGCTACAGGTCATAGTCAGCAATATCGGGGATATCACTGATTGACTAGCTCCACATTGGCGCGGACCAAACAGGTTGCAAATTGCTCTGAACAGTGAAGGGACTGTAAATATGACGTGATGTCGATGAAACGCCGGCGCTATTGGCGGAAGAGCAAGAGCCTAGTAAGAAAGAAATCACGTTTTCGAGTGTATGGTCGATGACAAACTACATTTGACAAACGAAAGGCGACCGCAAAGGATGTAGGCAATGACTGCTGATTAGCGCCTGCTCGGTCAGGTAGGGGCTTCACCAGACAATACGCTGAGATGGGCGGTATATTCACCCAAAGGATATTAACCGATCACTCTAGGAGTTTCCTAGGAAGACTGTGATAGACCGATCGCTGCTCGGCGCAGCTTGTATACGAAGAGTGGAAGGAAGTGGCGGATGGGAGAATAGCAAAGCGCTGATCTTAAGAGGAAAGGGACGCCTCGTGTACCGGGCTTCCCGCGTATCAAATCCTGGTCCTTCGATATAGAGGTGGTCATTATCTCCCCTGAATTGTGTACTAAAGACAGCCATGATCCCAAAGGGCAGTGGTCCTTGGATGCATCAATGAGACCCGGCGGAGGATGCGAACGAGGATCGGCAGCGGAGGTTTCGGGATCGATAGCAGTTCCTTCGCCCGGCTCCGGTACGGCTAGAAAACATGCGCGAACGGAAGACATCTCTTGTGTCCGAGGAGCTCCTGGCAGAGGCTCGAGGTGAAGTGTTTTTCGGAGTTTAGCTGTCCGCCGATGAACTAGGAAGGAGCTAAGCTCTCCGAACGGACTGCTCACAATACTGGACATTGTTGTTAAAGGGAGAAGTGGCGTTTGTCCCAGGAAAAGGTGTGTAAGGAAACTAGAGCAAATCCAGGGAGAGCAAAGACGAGGACACGAGGGGGAGAGAGCGGTATTGTCCAAGCGACGCAGCAGAAATGACATGCGGGCTACGATGATGTTGTGTCTGCTAATCTGTGAAGCAGACTAAAACTCTAGCGTGCAGAAGATGGATCTCCTGGTGCGGTTCTTTGTGCTGGGTAGAATTGCCAGAAATGCGTTGAGCAATGCTTGTACCAAGCGGAGTGCGTCCACGTCTGTTGCACGACCCTGTGAGAAGCCTCCTTATGCAGCTGTCAGATTAATTGATGAAAACGAAGCAGCTCACATAAGTGCCGCTTCACGATGACATATACAAAGGGCGTAGCATCGTTAAAAATGGTTGAATCGGTTGCAATTCATACAGGTGCGTGCAAGGTGGCGAGACACTATCTGGCCTGCGGAAGATAGATTTCTTGCCAGGTCAGCCTAGTCCGTGCTTATACAAATCGAGACAAAAACCCACCATCTAAACTGACAGGGAAGGACGATCAAAGTGCAGGGGATAGTCTATGTATTTACAGGCGGAAGCCGTGAAGCGTCTCGTTACCACTGAAAGAATGGTGCCCTTTTTGACGCGCTAAGCAGTGTTCGTAGGCATGAAAGTTCTCTGGGAGAGCTAGGCGGGAACCAAAAAAAGGTAGAATGGCAAGCAAGAAATCCGGAGAAGAGACAAATCAAATCAAGATGACCATGGGAAACGCAGTCGATCGACCACAAGAGTCCTGAATCCGGGTCATCAACGAGAACCGATGATGATAACACGGCTCAAACCTCTATGTCAGGCCCTTCCTCTGCGCTCTGGCGATTTCAGACAAAAGTCTGGCACGCTCTTTCAGTAGAGACACGGTACGCAGATGCTCGTCACCGTAGTCGGAGTCGTACAGTGCCTGCGAAAAGGTGTCAGTAACATATAACGCGACGATAGCAAGGAAATCTCACGCTCTGGTCACTGCTTGAGTGTGATTGCTTGCTCCAATGCATCCTACTGGACTCAAATGATTCGACTTCCCAGTCCTGGTCCACAGGACCAATCGTACCGGTATATCTCACAGGCACCGTCACAGGTGTCTTCCAGTCTTGCTCCTCGTTAAACATAGGTGAGGAAAGCGCCAAAGGTGAGGGTACCTCGTGAATACATCTCGGAGGCGTACGCGGCGAGAGTTCCGGTGTGGCAGTCATGTTATTGATACTCGTATTGGACTCTGCGACAGAGGCGCCCGTCTGGAGAAGAGAGCTTGTACGTGTCGTCTCCGTCATCGTCGACGTCGACGGGCTATGCGCGTCTCTCTCTGCCCGTATGAGTTCCGCCTGCTGTCCGACCCAGCAAAGCGCCTCCGCGACGAACGTGACCTCAGCATATTCTCCAGCCGCCAGCTTCCTCGGGTCGACACCACTCAGGCCTAAGTCATCGTTCTTGAGAATATCGGTCTCCAGGACGCCTAGAAAGATTTTCATGCATTGCACTCTGGCATTGAGAGCTTCAGCACGCCGAGCAGGGGATTTCGACACAGCTGCCTGGCGTATACTGGGCGAAAGGGGGGGCCGCGAGGATAGGAAACATTCCAGGATTGCAAGGAGAAGTGAAGGAGTAAGATCTGTAAGGGATTGGATAGGTACTGATGGGTATTGGAATTCGAGCAGCTTGTTCAGTTGGTTCACCGATATTCAAACTCCGCTCGTTGCCTCTCGCTAATCCAAAACCGATATATCCGCCTGATGATCGATAACCGCCGTCCACTAGCGTCCACTGGTTCTCCATGTGGTATATCGGCTTGAAGCGCTCGGAAAACAAGAGCTCGACGACGATCTGAGTCTGACCGGCACGGTTGACGGGTATTAGCCAAGAGAGCGTTCCATCTAACCTGGGCTCCGACGGCCTTGCTCGCACCTACCACGACTGGGAAATGCTCGCTCTCATTCCACGCTCCGGCTCCTTCTGCCTCAGTCATTTGTCTAATCGTTACTGAGCTCCCTCGGACCTTTCCCTCAAGCGAGGGCAGTAGCTCTTCACACACCTACTTGGCCTCGGGGTACCCAAACACAGCCATTGACCCCGGCGAGACAGGTTGTTCTGGTACCAGCTGCGAGTGACTCCGACCGACAACAACAATCGACGACGCGAATAGGACGCATATGTCATTCGCTGATGACTTCTGAGCTATCTTGATCAGTTTGACGAGCCCCTGAATATGCCCTTTGAAGTATATGTACTATGGGTTTGTTACAGCCTGAAGGACCATTTCATTTAGGCAAGATGCCCGTTCTCCTTGAAAGATAGTCTCCGCGTAAGACGTGGAGTATATGTCGGGGAGGGCATATCACTGCTACGTAACTGAATGAATATCACCGCGCGATTATCAACAGGTCCCAGTCGATTCCCAAGATGACGAAACGGAATGGGAGCAAAGCGCTAAAAGGCTTTCTCCATTGACGTCGCTATTGATTTCCTCGGTGTCTGGCATGTACTACTCTCTTTTGTTTCTTCAACGTGGTAATTGGTTTGCTCAGGGACACTATGGGTTCCGTGGACATATTCCCTCGTCGTCTCTCTTTCACCACGTCCAACATCTATGTCAAGCATCTCCGTCATGCCTTCGCTCTAGATGAGCGCCGGGTACGATTTCTGCTGACCTTTTGGCACCGTACATGCTCCGCGCAACGTAAACTAGGATTGCAGAGAGGCGGGATGCCCAGATCCTATATCATGCACCGCGCTTAGGAGCTCGAATCGGAGTACGACCGTGACCAGGTGCAGAAGATGTGTGTTTCGCTGGGTGTCACTGCAGTTCGTATCCCATCCCTACACGGTACTACCTCAAGGCTGATTTTGTATCGTTCAGATGTCGGAGGGGGCGCCGTAGCCAATGAAGTTCCGCATAACCTCGCGCGAATACCGCTGAGATGGATGATTCGGCAATGTTTCCTCGTCGATACAGGAATCATCTTCCACCGCGAGCTGCTGAAGTATTTAGGGATAGATCCAGCGTCGCTCCATCCTGTCGTTCCCCCTCGACCGGCCATAGATACTTGTGTGAAGCCACGTTACGCTACCACTGAGGAAGAGAAAGACATCCTCGACGCGCTATGCCCCATGTACGAAGAGCTAAAGATAGCCCCGGGCTGGCGGATCCTGAACTCATTCCTACGAAACTGCGATACCAGAAAGGAATGGGCGAAGGCGATCACGTAGGTGTCTCTTTTTCTTCAGGAATCGAGTTAGAACTCATGTTGACATTGTCTAGGATGAACAGAGGTCGACCTCGGCGTATACCTAGACAGTACCAAGAGGGCTTCAAGGTCCTACAGAACGGTCAAGCTGAGGATGGAGGCGGAGGGGTTAGGAGGAGGCAAATACGTCCCTAGGCCCCGATGGTCCGTCCAAGCTACGTGGGTTGATTGACGTCTGCCAAGGTGGCACCTCGATGAAATGGCTGTATTATCTGAATGGTTTAATAGTCTCGATTGCAGATGATATAACAGGGTGTCTACATTATTGACTGTGCCATAGTCAAGAGTTCCGGAAGTGGTGCTCAAGACTAGGTGTAGTCCTGCACCGACAATTGTCCACGGGGGTGTCCGAAAACTCCGAAAACAGACAATTATCGGAGTATTACACTTGAAGAGGCCATCACCCTCGCTAACCCAAACAGGAGCGGGAGTCAGGAAGAAGACAGTCCTAGAAGGTGGTGTCCGACGGGGTCGTCTTGGTCATTAGAGAACAATAACGAGGATCGCAGGAACTCGAATACGGAATCCATGGGAAGACGGATTTCAGTCTAGGGACGCAGCGTGTATCAGCCGAGTTTTGATATACCTAAATCCACGCAATCGTACGTATCAATGATCAACTTACACGAATTGATAAACACACTCGAAGCAGTAGGCGAGAACTTATACTGAGGCTATAGGTTCCACCGAGAAGCATTCAATAATCAATTCAGACAATAGACGCATAGACACATTATTTGTAGACAGCGACTGATCAGAGTGACGGTAGTAGCAATGATCGTGTATTCATTCGTCGCGTTTCTCCCCGCCAACAGATAGCCTTCCTTTCACACTTCCCTTTCGCGGACTCGTACCATAAACGGATCTGCCATCTGGTTTGTTAAGAAATCACCGGTGAATCGTTTCGAATTGTCCAGAAACTCGAAGTCGAAATGAGGAAGCAAAGAGGACCATATAAATACCCATTCGTATGGGACGATGCTGGCGGCAGGACTGGATAAGATAAGTGATCATTGACAGCTGGCCCCTGGGTCAAAGCATGAGGCCTTACCAGTAACGTGCACCTGCTCCGAAGGTTACAAACTCAGGTGCTGAAGGCTTGATGAATTTTCCATCGTCCGAGATGTGCCTCGCGGGATTGAAAACGTCTGCATCTGGTCCCCAGACCTGCGAAGTTATGTTTGTCTTTGGCTTTGCCCTGTAAAATCAAAGCTTGAAAGACTTACCGTAGGATCTCTCATGATGATTTTGTCCGACCATAATACGTATGTTCCTTTATCAATTTTGGTCTCAGGAATAGCAAGTTCAGGTATCGCCGGGAGCATATCGTCGTTGATGGCGTATCGCGCATTTTTCGGAAGGCCTGGCCAAAGACGAACCGTCTCGTAGAACACCGCCAAGTGGATGACGTACGACTGGAACCCATACAAGAAGTTGATCCCTCTGAATTTATGGTAGCGAGATAGATTACTTACCGACAACGACGCAAAAGTGGGGCGTTGATCTGACCGCCCCAATACGATGGCCTCTTCCCGCATTCGATGCAGCCACTCCGGTTGCCTGGACAATTCATACAAAGCCCATGAGATGCTGTTCTGCGTATTATCACGCCCTCCAAACAAAAGAGTAACCATCATGTTCCGGGTGAACCTGGGATTGGTTTCTGAATACGATTTCAGAAGAGCGGAAAAGAAATCCGTCTCTTGGCTTTCGACGTCACCCACTAGAGCTAGAGACTTTGAGCGTTCTTTGATGAGGTCATCAATGGCTTTCCATAGGGCAGATTGATTCCTTCTGAACCTAAACCAGGTTCCGTCAAGCTGCTCATCACAAGTTAAGTGATGTTACAAGCGGGTCATAGAGCCAAGCACAAACTTTTTCAGTAATAGCCCAATATGGATTGAATAAGCGCCTATGGGGTGTGAATTGAGCACGGACTCAATACAAAAGAAGAAACTCTAAGCACCCGGCGGAAATGTCATTGAGTTCACAGACAGACGAAATCAATGTATGAGACTCCGTCAAGACCTTGGTGTCCTCTCGCAACATCGTCGTATCGAGATTGAAGGTACTTTTGACAAAAATTGAGAGCGCTAAGCGCCCCGCAAGTTCTACAGTCAGAGCGTCATGATCGTCCACTGCACCGTTGATTTGGTCGCATACCATTCCAGTCCAACGGAAGTCGTTCCTTCGCAGCGTTCGCCAGTAAACGTGTTATCGTCGGCATCAACTTATGGATAATTGTTGGGATGAGAAATAAAGCCCTTAAAGCAAACTTCAAGAGCTCTGCTTACTTCATTCATCGCAGTAACGAGGTGGTCTTGAAAGGATTTCTTTCCAAAAATTGGTCTGACCGGTCGGTTGGGTAAGTCGGCGCTCTTGAAAAACACATGAGACTTACTGTATAGCTTTGCGAGAGGTTCTCCATTTTTCTCCCTCGGAAGCAACGGGCGTTTCTAACCCTGGAAACTGCTCGAATATAGATACGGCCACTGGTCCCCTGGTGTACATCGAAATGTCGTCTAATACAATTCGACGTCAAAAAATGCACGCTGATTCGTATAGATTGACAGTACTCTTTTTGACGTGGGCGAGCCATTCAGGACGATTTATCACAACCAGACGGCCCCATCCCGGAATGGTGAAAGTTGACAACGGACCGTAAGTCTTGTTCAAAAATTCCATGAAGGATATCATCCGTCGCCTGTAGGGCAGAACCTGTAGTAGATTGCCAATACAGGGAACACCGCTGGGGCCAGGGATATCATTTCGATACGACACTCCGACCGAACGGTTCGGATACAGGACAATAAGAAGCAGGACAGCACAGGAAAGAGATATAGTCAAGAGCATTTGTTGTAGTACAGAGAGAAGAGGTAACGGTGATATAGAACAAAGCCCAGTCCATAAGGAGTTTTAATCGTTCAAGGCGGCAATAACAGGTACGGAAATCAACGCGCCCAAGGTTTTTCGACTGGTGCTCCATACAGTTCTTCGGCTTCCTTCATCACTTCTTTGTGACCATCTAGAAATGACTCTGTTACGAAATGAAGTAGACCTAAATTTAGGAGACATACACTGTTCAAACCGAGCTGGTCCCTGTGAAATCAATGACCCGTCAGCATGGTTCAATTGCACGAAGGCGATAGAGAACAAACCAGTTCCTCCAAACGATATCCCTCCGACTTGAAGGCCGCGCTGGGATAGAGATCCCCATTGGTGAGACCAAGCAGCTGATCAAAGACAAATCGCCATCCTGTTGGGATAGGATAATACCAGGGATGGTACCTTCGGCTAATAGAGAATTTAACCACATCTTCATGATCCAAAAAGGAAAACAAGCTGACACAATTGTATGAAGCCGCATGAACCCATCCGCGTCCATGCTATGCGGCGGGTTCTGAACGATGATGTAACCTTGAGGTTTGAATCGAGGAAGCTTTAAATTTTTGATGATGAATGCGCGAAGCGCCAGAGCTATCTTGACCAAGGTGTACACATATTTTGACGGTGCAGGAAGCCTGGATAGGTTCTCAGATATCACTGAATTGGTGGAGTATCAAGGTACTCACATCATAGCATTTCGAAGCTGATCATCCATCATGCATAGAAAAAGTGTTTTGACCAAGGATCGTGCACCAGGAATATTTGGCACTCGGGTACTCATGTATTCCAATGCCGTGTTGGCCAGTTGATGACTGCTAGCCGACGGGACCATGTGTGTACTTTCGTATTGCTTGACCGTAAAAGTCAAAGATGATAGCTCCATTTAGGCATAATACACTTACTTTGCTCCATTCCTCTAATTCCCGGAGAGTCTCAGGGATCTCTTTGATGTTCATGCGTCGACCAATGTCCTTCCACATAAGGAAGTTACACTTTCACAGCCTAAATTAGCGCAACAAGGGAGTGGTGCCGGTACCTTACCTTCGCTTCCTCCGGGCTGTACGGACGCCAATCGAAGCGTGCTACTAGACGCTGAGAAAACTGTGAGTCATGAGCAATGATATCAAATTCTGGACTAACCATGGGTTCCAGAATAAAGAGAGCCAGCGTATACAGCATATCATCATTCGTCTAGAAGAGTTCTGATATCAAAGAGCACATTTGGTCACACCAAAGGTATATGCCCACGATGTTGTAACGACTATGCAGCCAATTCACTCGGGCAAGCGCAATATTGCCTCTCGGCCCGAGACAGGGTGTTGATTCCGCTGTTGTTGGCGAATATTCCAAGGGACAAGAGATGAAGGTGGAAATGAGCAAGGCCGTCTTGAAAAATTGTCGTTCGACGCTGCGGACATCGGATTGGGAGAGAATATGCTCACATCAGTAACCCTTTTTGTGAGCTTTCTTTCCGTGGAAAACTCCCCAGTCGTCAAAAGCAAAGCAGAGATGGAAGGCTTTCAACGCGAATATAAGTACAGCGAAACCAGGCGCGCAGCAGCTTACGATCCCGTATGTCTTGAGTAGCGCAACTTGAGCTCCAAGACGGGTAAAGAAAGGCATGTCATACAACAATGCCCCCTGTAGCGCAGACTGAGCTTCAGAAGGACTAGGTTCCTTAGCGCTTGCACGAATCCTGGCCTGCACAGCGTGCAGACATTGGTACCTAAGGTAGCGAACTGTAGCAAGGTAGACAAGAACGACAGACACAAGGAGTGGGATCATTGTGGCCAAAACACGAAAGGAGTCGGGCTTTGTTGAACGAGTAGCAATTGCCAGCACCGTGAGGACGTGGTTGCCGCCAGTTATTCCAGACTTAACCCTTAAGCGGCGCAACAGACGCCATGATCAATTTAATTTTTACAGACATCAGTGACTGTCACGAAAAGTTTCGTGCCACTGCGAGGTGGCAGTGTTGCCCGGGATTCCGGAATACTGGTGCATGCCGCGAGACGGGCTCGATCTCAATCAAGGAAGGAAGGAAGCTTCGCGGAGCCTTAGCTTGCGGATTTGTTCATCTGACGTCGATCTGATGAACAGGGCGCTATTGGCGGACTCCGGTACGAATGTGCTGAAACAATTGTCAAGAGATCTGACTACAAGCACACGAGTTATACTTTTGGAATTGGCAAGGCCATAAATAAGAGCTGACATATCAACATCTAGCATCCAATTTCACCAGGACTAGTACGGCACCTTCATGGATCCTCTCAAGAACCCAAATGCTATTATAGAAGCTCTTTTGTCTGCTTATCACTGGCACAAAATTACTATGACAACTGCAGGTAGAATCTCCGTCTCCTGTATGGTCCCGAATATTCTCACCTAGCCCTTCATATAGTCTTCTCATTTACTTGGACGTGGTGGGAATTTGCGATCACCCTTGACGACGAGGTATGAAAACTTCTTCGTCGAAGTATCATCTAAATTTGACCTTGCCCTCAGATATCTGTCATATGGGTAGCATATCTTCCCGCCTCGTAATACTTGCTCTTTGGTATGCTGACGTGATCTCCCAGCAATCAAAATGGTCCTGGATCAAGTTTCTGTTTTTCGCGGTGCGCCCCTCCACTAGATCAATTAGTCTGCAGTGAGCGGCTAATTCGTGACTAGAATCGCTATCTTGTACTTTTCTCTCAGACATTTGACCTCATCGGTGTGTACACAGCTTGCTGAGACTTAGCCCAAGACTCATATTCGGACATGGATTCAAGGTTATTTTCTTCCGAAACCTTCTTATAACGTAGGTGCCCCATATCAAGTTTATAATGTATGACAGCTAAGGGATTTAACGTAGTTGTACGTGCGCCTCATATTTCCTCAGACATGAAATTTCCTACCCTTTGGATAGGTGTGCGTATTATATGACTTCATTGACCGGTTATGCGAACGATGATCGTAGGTCTCGCATGGGTCGGATACATTACCATCATCGATGGTACGCCAAAGATATTGTTGCATGTCAATGATCTCCATCGACCTCCTCATTGTCTTTCTCATAGGAACCTTACAAGTTTTCATCGCTGATATCATTCTTATAATTCGACTTGCGGCGATATATGGTCGAAAGAAGCGCGTTATAGTGCCCGTGGTAGTCTTGTATATTCTCACCGTGGCTGCCAGCTCGACTGTGTTGGCGATTCAGGCCAGAAATGCGACAGGTGCCTTGCAAGACTCACTGAATGTGTTCTGGGACGAATACTGACAGTGAGTCTCCATAGGTACTAATCAACCATTACCTGGCATCTATCTCTGCACATTGACCAGCAAATTGAATATTTTATATGCCTATTGGCAAGTATTCTCTTCTCGGTGACTTAGCTTGTGAAAATTTAACTTTCTCCTCGAAGGATACCTATATCCGTTTTCGAAGTATTGATATTTCTCCTTGCTGCATTCAGAGTAATAACCGATTTCAATGGGCCTAAAGTTTTGAGCGCATATGGTCCTCTGTCTTTACTTGCGATTGTCGTCCGTGATTCGTTGTTTTACTTTGTGGTGTATGTACTACTTTCTATCTTTGCATTGTTTAATCCGCTGACAAGTGACTTTTGAAAGTGTCCTTATAACCGCCCTTTCCAACGCACTAGAATATCGATTTGCATCGGCATGTATTGTTAATCATTCGAGCTTCGGTTTGCATTAACAACTTGATACTCTAGCCGGGGAAATACAATGTTCTTTATGGGCCAACATCAGCTGCGTTATCGATCTCTATGTCTCGTATGATTTTAAACCTACGCAAAACGGGGCAGCAGGAAATGGTTCCCCCATCTTTGCCATTATCCACCTTGCAATTCCAGGGAGATCGCAACTGCGGTACTACCATAGACACGGGGGATGACGGAGCGATTACAGATCAGACCGATTGATCAATGGTCGAAGTGCTGAGAGTTCCTTTATTAGATGATGTGATTTTACTGAGAACCTATGACACCCAATACCTATATTTTGTCCTTCCTACCACTCTAAATGATGTCCCGCAACAGTTATTCACTCGTTATATCTAGTTGTCACCCACTGAGCTCCACTTTACATTCGATAATGGCAACAGTGCCGCAGTCTGCTCCGACCATGATCTCGGCATTTATGTAGTAGGAAGAAAACAGCCTATGTACCATTTCAAAGTTCTACGTACTTATGGTGCAGTCTACTTATAGTGTTCGTCCCCCCGTAGGATATCTGGTTACGCAAATGTTAACTTATCTGGATCCATTGTGTTTACCTAACTGTGGATAGCGGTTGCACTTTTGCGACGCAGAGATGTGCCCCACAACCAAAGAATCAAAACCCTAGTTTGTGTAATGTATCCGGAAACGAGTCTGATTGGAGCAAGGAGGACTTACATTGGAAGTCCCAGGCCCAAAGCGCAACTAGCCAGTATCGTGTTGCCTTTCCCATACCCTAGGTGTTGGTACCTGGGTTTGGAGCTCAGTTATTGAAAGAAGTATGAAAAATCATGATCGCTCACATGCTAGGAGAACATAACGGCAGAGCGAAACCGACGAGTGAGCGGAGCAAAGACAGCCCTCCGAGAGCTGCATAACAAGTTGAGTCAATATCAGCACTTTTACACGCCAGTTACCTACCCGGCGCGGCACGGACGGTGTAGGTGTCAATGATGTATGTCTGTATCGCTTGCCAGTTTACTGCGATTCCTATTCTAATTGTAAACGAAATTAAGTGCTATTTCCTACAACTGCCAAAAGTACTCACCCAGTGAGGACAAATCCCTGTACACGTCGCACAACGTTCTAAGCTTTTGAAGGTCCCGCGCACAAAGACACTCACAATATCCGGGACGACCCAGTGTACTCCGCTTGACACAGTCCATCCTGAAAATGAAATGTATCTCCAATGTCTCCCAGATTGCTAAGCTTATGATGTGACGTACCTGTTATGAGTAGTCCAATAGGCACGAGCAAAGTGGCGGGCAGCATAATGGCTTCACAAAAACAGGTGACAATTATGGCCAAACATGGTACTAATGGAAGATACTTACGAATTCGGAATTCAGGTCGGCCATCTGTCCCGTAGTGAGCACTGAGGCGAAGATACATTTTGTCCAGAATCACATTAGTGATTTGTGCTCCGCAGTAAAGCCCGATCCCAAAGGCGATGTAATGTAATCCAGCAATTCCGATACTTTCGTGATATACGACAACGAATATGTCAGGAATCGAGGTCAAAATCACTGTAAGCAACGTCAGAGAGGTGCTCCATGAAATAAGATGGCAGGACTTACAATAGACCAGCCCTGGAACATAAAGATGAGTCAATGAAGCAATTAAACAAAACACTGTGCCGCAATGTCCTACCGTATCTGAAGATAATCGGGGAACATGATTAGCATATGGTGAGAGACGAGGAGAAAGTCTTACATATAGGCCAGATATATCCCTAGCAGCTGGGCCGTAGGCTCGGTTGCGAGTAATACAATGGGGTAGAGTAGAAGCTTGTAGACAGGAGGCCTAGCAAGGAAGAGGTCAGAGATGATTCCTGGAGTCAGTAATCGTATACCTGGATGGATTGCGCTGATGGCTTGTAACATAATCAACATTCTCTTCACCACTGCTGGCTTGTTGCAGTCTCCTCGCCTTTCGGGCCAGTATAATGGGTGCAAAGGCTAGCAGCAGAAACGTGAGTCACCGACTGCTACTTATAGTACATCGTGCTTACTCTCTCTGAGCCAAATGAAGGAGCAGGCTTGGACGATGATGGCAGCAATAGATGTCGACCAGAACTGGAGTAAAGTTACGACTAGACAAATATCAGAGATATGGGTGACACTTACAATCCATTTCCATGTCGTCTTCATGGCGATCCACGCACCAGCAATAGGCCCAATGATTGGACCCAAGAGAGGCGCTAAGGCATATAAAGTTATCGCGCGACCGCGTTCCTTGACGTTCCAGCAATCGTTGATAACTCCCCCACCAAGCTATGTTAGGATTAATCAGATACAACAAAGTCACCTATTTCTGTGCATGTACTACGCACCGCCAGTGGCGCACTTCCACCAATCCCAGCCAGGAAACGGAACAACAACATCTGACCAGGAGTTTTTGCAAAAGCACAGACAAGATTGAAGACTAAAATTCGGTTAGTATCTAATTAGATCTGCGCATGAATTGAAGAGTACTGATGTAAAACACGTTGCCCAGTTGCACCACTCTAGAACGGCCATAGATCTGAGAGGCCGGACCAAAAAAAAGAGGACCGAAAGCTGGAAGATGCATGAGCAACACGTTCAGACTATTACGTTCGCGTTCGTCCCTACCGTATGCTAAGATGAATATCGAAGTTAGAAGAGGTTCAAAAATGTGGCTGGTGGATCCAAGGTCTTTTGCGACATCCCTAGCAGCTGGAGCTATCATGGACGACGTGATTGGCGATAACATCGTGTATGTGGATATAAGACCAGTCGCGATCCATTTTTGAGTATAACTCCAACTGCACAAATGAAATCGGCATGAAAACACCTCAATAATGAGTAACAGTGCTCACTTTTTTGGATTTTCTGGATCGTTGTCGCCTTCCCAGGACACGACGATTGTTTTCCGCTCCGTGGAGGTCATGGTACAGTTGACACATGTAGAAGCGCTTGTTTCTCGATGTGACGAGTACCAAAATAATGACTCTCCCACGAGAAGCAAGCCACGACAGTGATGGGCCGCTTTCTAGGCGGAAGAATTTGACCGGACTTCATTGGCACGGCGCTCATCATCGAGTAGAGCTGTGTTCATAGCTACACCAAAGATCGGGGCAAGATCGGGGTCCCATAAGTACTGTACTATATCGACCGTATCTTCACGGGGTGTTCCGCATTATGCACATCTTCGCCCAGTTACATTTTCATTATGATGTCATCTGCCTTAATAGGCAGTCCGGCGCATGCCGGACCGAAAATTTAATGCTGTATTGAGTAATTTAAGGCACCAAATGGGCCTGTTACTATGCGTTACGAAGTTCGCCGATCTTCACATAATGGACCCCCGTTACGCGTTATGTGAAGATACAGTCGAAATAGTACAGTATAGTGGGAACAAGAAGTTTAGAATACTGTACTATTACGACCGTAAGTTCACCTAACGCCTAACAGCCGACCCCGAACTGAACTTATTTCATATCTTCTAACGCCTAACCAGGGGGTCTGAACTGACATCCATTCAAGTCAAAATAGGCTCAAATTAGCTCTGTAAATTGAATTTTCGGCCTGTAACTACAATATTGCATCTAAAACTGACACTAAATTAACAGTATTCTGCTCTAAAGATGTGCGTCAATTATAAGCCTTATACAGGTCATGCCGCCGTGGTGGCTGAACTGAACTCGTAAGTCCTAACACCTAACATGGGCTGAACTTACGGTCGAAATAGTACAGTATATGTGTTCAGCGCTTAACAAGCATCAAAGTGCGGGATGGAATCTATCAGAAATTAGGAGAGTGGATAAGCCTGATTAGCATGGGTGCTTCCTACTACCGACCGTCACCGCATGGCGCATTCACTTCTCCTGAATTTCAAAGCTTCTTCGAATTTTCTGGTATCCTGATGCATGATGGCCCAGGGTCCAGGCTCGGGTGAACTTCAAAATTATTTTTAGATAAGTACCGGCACCATGATCGGGCGAATGGGCAAAGCCAAGGCAAAGTTAGGTTTTCGTCTTCACAGGAGCACAGGGTACATCATCTAGCGTTACAGCCATCTATCATGAAGCGGCACTTGTACTGCAATTGGAGACTCTACCGGTTCAGTGCGCTCACCTCGGTTCGCTTGTCTGTGTGGATTTGGTGTGGATGATGCTTGGATCTTTTCTTCCGATAGTTTAAATGCCCAGTGGCGTTTTTTGTTCCCAAAGAAATGAAGGACGCCCTTGTCACCTCGTTTTTGTTCACGCAATCTGACATGAAAACGATATTTTTCCCTGTGGTACATTCTCGCGTACTTCAACTAGGCCTGAAATCATTGATATAGTCTCTAGATGCTGTTTGCGGCCGCTTCATCATCGTATTCAGCTGGGCTCTTTTCGATTGCGAGAACAAGTATTTGGGTCTACCTTCATCTCCTGCAATTTTGCATCTCCAACCAGCTTATCGGAGAAGCGGAGGATTTGCTCAACAAGCCTTGGAGACCTATTGTTGCTGGGCGAATTTCTCGCTCAAGAGCCGTGTTTCTGCGATGGGCGTTAGCAGTCACATGCCTTTTCCTATCGTACCTGTTCAGCGTTGTTCGACCGGGTGTCATGCTGACCATCGGGATCTGGATGAACAACGAGCTCGGGTTTGACGCCCATTGGCTGACCAGAAATATCGCCACCGCTCTGGGATACTATTCTTTCGAATCTGGTGCATGTACCATCATCTCAGGCACGTATTTATGTCCAATCTTTCATCTAACTATGATTCAACCTCTCAGGGTAGATACACACGAAGTATTGGGTGATTTGATTACTGAGGCGCTACTCAGAGGCGCTCTCATTGTCCTCACGACTATACATGCTCAAGATTTTCAAGACGTACCGGGAGATCGCATTCAGGGCCGTAAAACGTTACCAATTGTAGCGCCTGCAGCGAGTAGGATCAGCATGATCCTTCTTCTCCTGATGTGGTCGATGTGGCTGGGAGCCATTTCTACTGCCCTTTCCCGGGTTTTCCTGGTATCTGCCGCAATAGTAGTTGGAGGTCGCTTTATGTTGTTTCGCACTGTCTCTGCAGATCGCCTCTCCTACATCCTATATAACGTGAGATACTTTCTTATTGATCGCGTACATTGCTCATTGTTACGAATCTTAGGTCTGGCTTTCTTCAGCTCAAATACAGCTGTTCCGTCGTGCCTGATAATCAGCATGCTGAGCTTATAATCACAGACGAGTACGAATTTTACCCGGACCTGTATTTGTATCAAGCAACGGCCCAGACAAGTAACCACCGTGTAAAGCTGCTACTGGGTAAATGCGGAGTCATCGCAATAGATTTGATATGAGATGGAACCGTAGTAAAAGCAGATTATGCTAAATTGGATCGACGCCCAAACACAAGTCGCTCCTGCAAGGTCCCTTAGGATCAGTCCATCGCCTAGGCCTCCATAAATTTCCTCGTCCACCAACCGCGAGAGGAGTGGCATCACTTCTGAATCTCTCCTAACATTCACAATCAGAGAATCGTGCCATTGTCTCTTCAGCCTCCCCAGCAGCCTCAGGCTTACTCCTTACTCCTTCGACATGATTATCCGCATTGGCGTTCGGGTCCCACGCAATCCGGTGACCACGTTAACCCCTCATAATACCGATGTAATTCATGAACAACCGCACACGGGGTCGAGGACCAACACGTCTGAGTTGCCAGCGGATACGAGAAAGGCTTGAGCACAGGTCACAGTGACTACATAAAGGAAGAGATGCTGTAACGGTGCTTCGGTAGACCACCCTTCCTCCGCCTTGACACAGATGGTTGGGTCCCGGCAAGTATTTGTCGATGGTGTTCGACCATGTACACGACTTTCATAGGCGCATGTGTAAAGAATAGGACCGCAGCTGCACTTGGTAATTTCATGGTACAGCGGCGATGGCTAATACCAGCCCGCTCCTCAATGAATTGTTTCTGGAAACTGGGCGGTGTCCGTAAACTTCGTACATGTCGCTGCTGTGCAGTAGAGGGTTGCGCAGGTATGTGCTATGAACAACATTTTTAAGTTGCGTCCTATGCCGTGGAGGGAAGAAATGTACAGTAAAAAAACACCAAAATTCGATGGTGATCGCGTCGGAATTGGCACGTCAACAGATTAGTGGTGTTGGTGTTGGCGTTGGTAACGGCATAAGGCCCCAATAAAGAACGGCCGTGTCCACAGCCCTAATATGGCGTCCCATGTGCCGTGGCCGCGAAAGGTCATACCGTTGTGATCGTGCGTCGCGCGGAGTAGACACTCTTCGCAGGGTGTTCCGAAAAGATACAAGATTCAGAGATACTCAGGGACAATACAAGGATGCGGAACTAAAGACGCGTATAGGCGTAACGTATAAAAATTCGGGCTGGTCCAAGTTGTCTTTTTTTTCCGGGTCGCAAGTTAATTGTAATTTTGTGAGCCGTCATGTATTAGTGCGAAGAGAATGGCATTTGGATGAGGCATGTACGTCAAAGATGACAATGACTTGTGCGGAAGAGTGAGACGGGAGGAGGATACCAAACGTAGCCGTGTCTGCCAAACACGAGCAAGTAGATGCACGGACCATCATGCGACGGTTAGCAATGAATACTAGTGGAACGGAAGGTTGAGAACACGTAGCAGACTCAAGCGCACGAAGAACAACGGAACGGAAGCACCCAGCCAAACACCGGCGTCGAGGCCAAGAAATGGTAAGCACGCAGCAGCGGAGATCAGGCTCATGGGCACGCCAAAACGCAAGCACCAAATCAGCCCGGCATCGAGGCCAACCATTTGCAAGAGATAGTTAACGCGCAGCAGCGTAAGTCAGGCCCAGGCAAATCTTGACTCGCGAGCACTGAGTCTTCACCGGCGTCGAAGCTGACCATTTGGAAGAGACGGCGAGCACGCAGCAGCGGAGATTGGGTCCATGAAAACGCCACAACGCAAGCGCCGAACCTTCACCGGCGTCAGGGCTCACCATTTACAAGAAATGGGTAGCACGCAGCAGCAGAGGTCGAGCTTATGAAACCCCCGAAACGTGAGCACCGAGCCAGCGTCGGCATCGAAACCCGCCATTTTACAAGAAATGGTGAGCGCGCAGTAGCGGAGGTCGGGCCCATGAAGACTTGGAAACGCAAACACTGAGTCGAGGCGAACGGGACCGTGGTGATAGGTGATAGGTGGTGGTGAGAGAATAAATTCAAATCGTCAAGCATTGTACTCCGTGAGCCATGCGATAAGTATCCTGGTGCTGAGGGAGGTATCATCAAAGATGGTGGTGGCAGGTAGCGTTCAAGTGGAGGAGGTAGACAAAGTCTGCATTCTAGCGTAGGAAGGTGGGAGATCTCCGATTGGTGGTTTCTGTGAGATCGACTGTGGTGGAGCAAATAAGAACAAGCCATGACGCACTAGCCGTGACATGTGACATTTGGTCTTGTTCCGGTATCTCCGAACCTTGCAGATTTCGGACCCAGCGAATTTGTGAAAGCGCCCGTATCACTCTCAAGCTGTGCTTCAATTCTGAATAATTGAACAATCAAGATGGCCAACTGCATAGGATGCACTAATTTGTCGCCATTGTCCTGCTGCATACTCATCAAATGAAAGCGGAGCGCCCGCCCCTTGATGTGACTGGAAGGGATCTGCTTAGTGGATTGCTACTCCTACATTACAAAAACGCCGGACTCTTGCATCCTCCTTCCCTCAGCCCTCTGGAAAGTCAGTTCACCGTCCTCGGAGCTCCTCATCCTCGATCCTATGGTTCTTGTTTGTCCTAACTTCACCTCCACCATTCCAAGCTGGCGCCTATAGATCTCGAGTCACCTTCAGAGTCATGCTGAAATGGCGACGATGGCACGGGAACCTCCGACCCCACAATGATTGATGGGCGAAGCATTTTTGTTTCAGGGTCTTCTCGTCGTGTTATCTCCCAAGAGATATTTCCGCGGAGGACATTTCAGCGGTCTATCTGTGTGTCCTGATGGGGTCTTCTTTGATACATCGTCGCCATTCATCAGAGGACTTTATTGAGAAGCAAGTTTCAGAAATCTGTATAATTGACGACTGTGGGTTCATTGATTCCTCTGTCATCGCCCACACAGTACTCAATGTCTACCGTTCCCATTCCCATTCAGTTTGTAAAATATTCACCTGGTGCGTTCACGTAGTGCATCCACTGGTTGCTTGGGTTTGACGACCGTGTAGCCGCGGCAATGGTTTTGATTTTATGGGATCACTGCCTGACGCTCGGTGAAGAAGTAGCAACAATATGGGGACCTCGGAATGAACGCATCTTGACGAAAGCTGTCTACTTATTGAATCGCTATTTTACGGAAGCCACGTTGATATACCGCATTTATGGTTCATAAACGCACCTCATACTCCCGCAAATTTACTCACTAGTAGTTTTAGTAATCATCCAAGGCCAATCTACTAATGACGAGGTCGGTACTCGATCCGCCCTTGTTGTATTTATGATAACTTGACTGTTGTGTCATATCTAGAGGTAAGCTCCGCCCGCCATCCCCGCTGAGAGAAGTCATTTACCGTATAGCATGCAGTTGTAAGACGACAGTTTGGCTGAGCGACATATCTACTATTGTCGTTGCTAGTAGTTTCTCAATGTGAGTTGTACGTTAGTCCGATTTTATCCAGGTCTTTGATGACTGCCCGACTATAGTCTACATCATGATGCGCGTCTATCGCCTATGGGATCACAGGCAGTCTGTTCGTAGGACTTTACTTGTCGTATTCGGTATCTGCATAACAGCTGCAGTAATTCTTTCGACCGTGGCGGCCTTGAGCTTAACAGAGACCCAAGGTAAACGTCGACTTTATTCTCGTGTATTCATTAGTCAACCTTCATCCGTAGCTGAACCCCATAATATCTGCGCTTTCAGCAGTGTGCCTCCTACGATGACTTGCACAATGGGTGCCTTGGTAGGTCCTGTTGTCATCGAATAAGCATTCATCTGCTAATCTTACAAGTTGTTCTTCAATGTCTTTGTGATTTTTATCACCATCTACAACACTCTGGAAAGGCCGCGTCGATTGCGAGAATGAACTTCTAAATTCGCTGATGCAGGATGGCGCCAGGTTCTACGTAGGTGAGTAGCCTTGTTGTAATACCCCAGTTTACCTGCTGATCGTCTTATCAGGCAGTGTGCAGTACGCAGCGACAAGTTTCCTTTTTTCTATCGATCTGACCGTCGCCTATAGTGCTATGGCTGCTGCTGCTCGTGTCTTCTGTTACAATAGAGGTAAGCATTGAGACATTATATGAGTTCTGCCTCCTTGATCATCCCACTCTATTTCTGTTAGGCCACCGTGTTCCTCTCCCTCTTTGCGTGCGCATGTTTATTGTCTGTCAAATCAACACACTCACCTCTCTAGTTCAGCCTAGTATGCTCCCTGAATGCGAATATCGCCGCGCGAGTGCATCTTCGCGTGGAAGGCCTCCGACTTATTGTCGCTACGGGTCCTGTTACGATTTACTGAGGTTCCGTAGATTCGTAAAGCATTTGAAACATGGTGACATTATCAGACGAGCGAGCAAAGATATCATCGTTACATGATATTTTGTGCGCAAATGTAGTAATAGATAACGACTTATGGAGATCTAATTATAATTTATACGAATAAAGGGAGCAACTCATGGGCGACGAACTTGAAGGATACAGTCCACAGGATCACGATCACGAGAGGGGGAGATGTAGTGTCAAAGCATACTGGCTTATAGTTCGAATACGGACAGATGGTGAAGCACTGGCGACGGAACGTATGCGTTCTAGAGGTTAAAAGCTTACTGCCATCAATTGGGCGATTTTCTGCAGACAGTTGTAGGTAAGACCTGAACGTGGTCCCTAGATTTAGGCGACGTCAGGTCTAGGGGGAGTGTGTGTTCACGACGCGACATTTTAGAAACTAAATCAATCCCGGTCCCCTCGGCGCTTCTAGGCTGAAAATTTTCACCGCGCTTGATATTGACCCGTATGATGGTTGAAGGTACCGTATAATGTAACGATGAGGCGAGATGATGGTATGCAATAAGTAGATAACCTTGGTAACTTGCAATACATGTTAATCAAAGTTGCTATAGGTGCCAGGAAAGTCTACGCCCGGAGTTCGCTGTATTGGGCATCTGCTGTGCTCTTGATGAGCTTGACCTGCTGCTCCGTTGACCTTTTCAACGCTGGACTACCCCTCTGCGAAGAAGGTTATAGCCAAAGACATCAAGAATCCATTTCACAGCGGGCTAACCGTTCGTTTCCTAAATCTTCCAAACGTGATACTTATACTCTTTCAGAACTCATCGGCTACACGATATATGAGCCACTCACGATCGCGTTTGTCGGTCCTTCCTGTCCTTAGAGGTTCTTAATACCTACACCGATTACCATATTCTCGTTTACAGCGAAGTCTGGGATCTGCGCGCGTAATAGACTTCTGGAGATCTTTGTGTTATATATTCGAGACAGAGATAAAGGTAACGACAAAGATTACGAAGGAGAAGTCTGGATGGATTGATGGAGGAGACTTCTCTACTTCCGGAATTTCCGCTCGTCGACTCGGCCATCAAAGAAAGTCTTCGAATGGCCAGGCTGTCTAGCTCGCTGAGAGAGGTCGAGTTCGATACAAACATCACTTCGGAGGATTAGTCCTTCGTAATACGGCGAGGTGATTATGTGCTTGGTGACACCAGGGCGATTCGTGTCAGTGACTCCATATATCCGGACGCAGCGACCTACAAAGTTGATCGGTTCTTAGTGGGAAAGGAGAAGGCGCCGAACACTCTCACCTGGGGACGTGGGGAGTACATTGTAAGGCTATTCAATACGAACGAAATTCCATCTGACACGTTGCAGTGCAAGGGGAGATTCTTGGCACAACATACCATGAAGCTTTGGCTAATCATGCTCCTCGAGATGTACGATATCTCTTCCTCCGAATATAGCGTCTCGGAAATGGATCCAAAAAGCTGGAGCATCATCGCGGATCCTGTTGGTGATATGATGGTCTGCCTTCGCCGACGGGATAACGGGTGTTAAACAATGCTTGAGTCCTATTGATTGTCGTAGAACCGTTAGGCCAGTGCTCTAAAAATGGACATCTATACGTTATTATACTACATGCATGTTGGAGCAAAGTCAGAACCGCCATTAGAGTTGAGAAAGAAAGGTTGCACTTTACCTCCGAAAGCGTCCTGGACCAATCCTGGACTCAGAGTTCGTACTCAGAAAAACAGAGAACAGAGAATATTCGAGCATCTGTAGCTTTCCACGTATTTTGGGTAAAGAGGTTGTTGACATTGAGACAAGGCAGATCCGGCTAATTCGGATGCAAAATCCGGATCGTGATCGAGGGGACACAGCCACCACTCCATTTTCATCCCGACCATCATCGTGTTCTAATTGCAAGCAGTACGCCGTATCTTACGAATCCACCGAACAAAAGTGTAGCACTTTTTCTCAACCCAGAAGCTAAAGGCGACTTGCCATCTTCGACAACACTTCACGGAGTTATGAAGTAGGCGTTGTTTCAACCTTAGTATTTTAACGCTCAACACCTGCTTGTCAAGCACAGTAAAAGAACTTAGTTACTCCCTGGAAGCCATAGATTTGAATGGTAACAGTATCATCCCATCCGACTTCGAGCTGGGAACTAGGGGCAGACTTTCCAAATGCGACGTAAAGACCGTCAAAGCAAGTAATGAAGCGCTTGAAAACGAATTACCCAATGTCGAAGGTTGCATTCAAAAGCTAGACGTATTCATTCAGCGTCTACATCGTCGGTGTCACAAAGTCCGCGCTGCCCTCGAGTTCCAAAAGGCTCTTCTCGTTCCTTTGCCAAGAAACAAAAAGCATATCTTGTCTCGAACCCCTTACGAATCAGCTCCAATTTCCATCCTTCCCTTCGAAATCATAAGCGCTATACTCACACTTGCCGTCACTATGGCCAGAGAGGAGGTGCATAGTCTTGATATCAAACATGGCGCGCCGTGGATATTCGGTCAAGTCTGTAGCGCGTGGAGAGCTATTGCTTTGTCAACACCGTTGCTTTGGTCTCGAGTCATTCTCACTGATGCCTTCTCCAAAGTGGATAAGGACATCCTACAGGAATATCTCCGCCGATCGAACCCTCATCCATTGCGTGTCATAGTCGGTGCTTTCCCTGTCGATTGGGATATGTTTTTCGAGACTTTACAGCATCTCAGGAACCATACTGCACGTTGGGAGACCGTAGATTTGACGGTCGGTTCCAGGGGAGTATACGTCTTCTCAGAGATCTTCCCTGAGGAAAGCTTTCCTATCCTGAAGACCTTCAGACTCACTGTCGAAGGTCTAGATTCCTACCGCGTAGAAAGTCGCCGCCTGATTGGGCTGCATAAAAAAATTTACGAGAGTAACACAATGTTGCAGGATTGTCCTCACCTAGAGGATGCCTTGTTGCAGGGCGTCGGAATTAGTGAGGTATCCTTCCCGTTAAACCAGTTGAAGACCTTCAGAAGCGACATGCACGACCACACAGAACTCAGTCAACTTCTTTCGGGGGCTCCCGAGCTCACTCAGTTAACGCTTTGGATTAAATTCGCCCAAAATAACAATTTCGCTGGTGAGCCGGTGAGCCACCCAGACCTTCGCTATCTGTCAATATACACCGATGTGGATGCCTTCAGGTACATGCACCTCCCACGTCTACAACACTTGCTGGTAGAGCGTTTTGTAGCGATCAAGGAGAATCTCCGCATCGAGGAATTCATCTCAAGTTCGCAGTGTGAACTTCAGACACTCTGCCTGAACGTCCCTCCACTTCCCTTCGCGTATCTCTCATCCATACTCAAGAGTTGCAGCTCGACACTAAAAGTGTTATCTGTACACGTTGACGATACAATGGCGGAGGACCTGTATAATGTCCTCACGTACGAATCCGTATATTGTCTCGCGCCTCATCTAGAGGAACTCTTCATCCAGGATAACACGTACGGAAACGATCCGGTTCACCCTCCTGCGAAAGCGTTCGAGTACGGCAATGTCGCATTTTTGAATATGGTGTCGTCCCGGCGGCAGATGAGATCGGAAACGACGCTGCTCAAGTCGATAACGCTGACTGCTCCTCACTCTCCCCGACCAAAAAGGTTGCTCAAGGCAATGAAGAAACATAAAAGAGACGGGATGTCGATAAGATTTTATGGTTATGTATGGACGATGTCGCTCGAAAGGTAACACATAATGAATGTGTGTATCAGTACTACTGAGAAAGAGGCGCAATGATCAATACAGGAAAGGTATTCCCTATCATACAGGACGTTATCGTTGCAAGAATACAAGTATGAGAGTAGAAGCTTGCGTAACAGGGTCTGCCCTTTCGGAGGCTTCGCGGACGAATTAGTCTCGGGTGTTTCGCGGTTCTGATCTGCACCACTATCCAGAGCGCACTTCTTCCCATGAGTTGACACACACTCTGACCCAGGCGACCTCGCTTAGCTCCCTCTTCGAGCTCCTCGTAGATTAGTTGACACTGAGTGTGCTGAGAGCAATCCTGGAGACGATGTTTGGCAAACACTTGGAAAGAGCTTTTTTCAACATGGTGCAGAAAAGCAGTCAAATGTTTACAGAGGAAGCCTGATTGTGACTGTAGATGCATCGCGGGAGACGGCGGAGGAAAGGGTCGTAGACAGAACGCACGTAAGGGGCCGGATTCATGGCTGTCCGCTACAGGTCATATTCAGTAATATCGAGGATATCACTGATTGACTAAGTAGCTCCACGTTGGCACGGACCAAACGGGTTATAAATTGCTCTGAACAGTGAAGGGACTGTGAATATGACGTGATGTCGATGAACCACTGGTGCTATTGGCAGAAGAGAAAGAGCCTGGTAAGAAAGAAACCAGGTTTTCAAGTGTAAAGTCGACGACAGACTACATTTGACAAACAAAAGGCGACCGCGAAGAATGTAGGCAATGAGTGCTGACTAGCGCCTGCTCGGTCAGGTAGGGGCTTCACCGGACAATACGCTGAGATGGGCAGTATATTCACCCAAATGATATTAACCGATCGCTGCTCGGCGCAGCTTGTATATGAAGGGCGGAAGGAAGGGCGGACGTGAGAACAGCAAAGCGCTGATCCTAGGAGGAAAGGGACGCCTCGTGTACATGATGACCGGGCTTCCTACACACCAAATGGCTCGGCCCTCGATATAGAGGTAATCATTATCTCCCCCGGATTGTGTACTAAAGGCAATCATGATCCCAAAAGGCAGTGGTCCTTGGATGCATCAATGAGACCCGGCGGACCGGCAGCGATACGGCTCGGAGGTTTCGGGACCGATAGCAGTTCCTTCGCCCGGCTCCGGTACGGCTAGAAAACATGCACGTACGGGAGACATATCTGTGTCCGAGGAGCTCCTGGCAGAGGCTCGAGGTGAAGTGTTTTTCGGAGTTTAGCTGTCCGCCGATGGACTAGGAAGGAAGCTAAGCTCTCCGAACGGACTGCTCGCAATACTGGACATTATTGTTAAGGGGAGCGGCGTCTATTCCAGGGGAAGACGCGTAAGGAAACTAGAGCAAATCCAGAGAGAGCAAAGACGAGGACAAGGGAGGAGAGCGGTATTGTCCAAGCGATGCAGCAGAAATGACATGCGGGCTACGATGATGTTGCGTCTGCCAATCTGGGCAGAAGACAGAAACTCCAGCGTGCAGAAGATGAATCTCCTGGTGCGGTTCTTTGTGCTGGGTAGAATTGCCAGAAATGCGTTGAGCAATGCTTGTACCAAGCGGAGTGCGTCCACGTCTGTTGCACGACCCTTTGAGAAGCTCTTTATGCTGCTGTCAGACAAATTGATGAAACACGAGATGAGAAGCAGCTCACAATAAGTGCCGCTTCATGATGCGTATACAAGGAGGGTGTCATCGTTAAGAATGGTTGAAATCGTTGCAATTCATACAGTTGCGTGCAAGGTGGCGAGACACTTTCTGGCCTGCGGAAGATAGACTTCTTGCCAGGTTAGCCTAGCCGTGCTTATACAAATCGAGACAAAAACCCACCATGTAAACTGACAGGGAAGGACGATCAAAGTGCAGGGGATAGTCTGTGTATTTACAGGCGGAAGCCGTGAAGCGTCTCGTTACCACGAAAGAATGGTGCCCTTTTTGACGCGCTAGGCAGTGTTCGTAGGCATGAAAGTTCTCTGGGAGAGCCAGGCAAGAACCAAAGAAAGGTAGAATGGCAAGCAAGAAATCCGGAGAAGAGACAAATCAAATCAAGATGACCATGGGAAATGCAGTCGATCGACCACAAGAGTCCTGAATCCGGGTCATCAACGAGAACCAATGATGATAGCACGGCTCAAACCTCTATGTCAGGCCCTTCCTCTGCGCTCTGGCGATTTCAGACAAAAGTCTGGCACGCTCTTTCAGTAGAGACACGGTACGCAGATGCTCGTCACCGTAGTCGGAGTCGTACAGTGCCTGCGAAAAGGTGTCAGTAACATATAACGCGACGGTAGCAAGGAAATCTCACGCTCTGGTCACTGCTTGAGTGTGATTGCTTGCTCCAGTGCACCCTATTGGACTCAAACGATTCGACTTCCCAGTCCTGGTCCACAGGACCAATCGTACCGGTATATCTCACCGGAACCCTCACCGATGTCTCCCAGGCTTGCTCCTCATTAAATAGAGGCAAGGAAAGCGCCAAGGGTGACGGTACCTCGTGAATACATCTCGGAGGCGTACGCGGCGAGAGTTCCGGTGTGGCAGTCATGTTACTGATACTCGTATTGGACTCTGCGACAGACGCGCCCGTCGGGAGAAGAGAGCTTGTAAGCGTCGTCGTCGTCATCGTCGACGGGCTGCGCGTCTCTCTCTGTCCGTATGAGTCCCGCCTGCTGTCCAACCCTGCAAAGCGCTTCCGCGACGAGCGTGACCTCAGCATATTCTCCAGCCGCCAGCTTCCTCGGGTCGACACCACTCAGGCCTAAGTCATCGTTCTTGAGAATATCGGTCTCCAGGACGCCTAGAAAGATTTTCATGCACTGCACCCTGGCATTGAGAGCTTCAGCACTTCGAGCAGGGGATTTCGACACAGCTGCTTGGCGTATACTGGGAGAAAGCGGGAGCCGTGAGGATAGGAAACATTCCAGGATTGCAAGGAGAAGTGAAGGAGTAAGATCTGTAGGGAATTGGATGGGTATTGGAATTCGAAGGGCAGCGAGTAGCTCGTTCAGTTCGCTCACCAGGTCCATGTTATTCAAACTCCGAATATAAACTCCGCCATCCCAATCAAGACCCCGAAGCGTTTCCATTTGAAATTGAAGGGCCGACCTCAGCGACGCCCCAATACGTCTTGGCTTGACACCGACTCTATACTGTTATTTTCGCAAAAGAAATTGGAGTCACCATATTTTTGACGATTGCCTATAGTATTCATTGAAAATGAACCAATGAAAGTATTACATTATTCCCAATAAATTAAACACTAAACAGTTATACAATTGTATCGTTCCTCTTCGCACCATCATCCCAAACCTCGGACTCTTCCTCTCTCCTCTTCAGCGAACTCTCGTCTCCCACATCCTGCCCTTTATTCATATCCTCTATAACGAACCTCGGCGTCACAATCCCCTGCGGGCGAAGATCCCCCAACTCGTGCTGTTCAACATGCACGAAGACCTCAGGACGCGTAATAGTTCCTGTCCCTTTCCTCCCTCTGGATCCGGACCCAATGACACCCGACGTGCTAACCAGTCCGCTCTGTGAATGAGAGTCCTGGTTCGAGTTCGAGTACGACCATCCAGAGCGAGAGTTGAGCGAGCTCATGAGTGTGTTGGTGTACAGTTTCGCGAGGGTCAAGTTGAACAACAGATGCCTGGACGAAAGTCATAAAAAAGAAAACATAATAAGAATGGCGCACTCACAAGCCCGATGGATCGACCAAGTAGACAATCAGATCAATGATAGCCATGATACTTGTGATCAACCCAGTTTGGACCGTTGCTCTGATAATCCTATCGACCAATTCATCCGAGCCTTGGAAACCCGTCTTGTGCTTCCTCAGATACCACACCAAGATGGCAGTGATGGTGAAATCTCCCACGCACGCAGAGACGAGCCACACGATCACAATCGATTGGAATTCTTGGAACTTTGTGAAGGTGCCGGTGGCCAGGCTCGCAGAGGCTGTTGCGATGGATCCGCCGACACCGGCCAGGGCTAAGATAGCAACGAGCGCGCCGAGATACCAGTTCGATGTAAGAACTTTAACGCGCCATGCGAAAAATAGTTGTACGGCGCCACAGATGATGCCCGTCAAGGCAGGGTCAGTGACGAATACTGTAGACAGCTGAGTCCCTTTGATATTTTATTTGCTGTCGCAGAGAACTCACGCAGGGTTGCATTAGATAGGTAAGAAACGTCGCCTAGAGAGACTTTCTGTTAGCGACGGTTGACGCAGAGAAAATGTGTAGGAGGACGTACCAAAATGTTTTATCAATGCGATGTATACGTACGCCATGACAAGGACGGTGTTGACTAGATTGGCCACGAATAAGAAGACAACCTAGACATCACTGGTCAGCAAATTATCGACTCTGGGCAGTGAACAACGTACGAAGGCTTTCATCCACAATCTGTCCCTTCTACATAAATTGATACCCTCCTCAGTAATGTTTATATACGAAAGAGTAGGAAACGCACTTTTGATACGTCGTCATGTAGATATAGACCTGTGCTATGACCACCCCAAACAGCAGAACATTGAGCATAAGACCGATGAGCATTGGCCCATGGCTGAAGTAGGTTCGTCAGGCAGTTTGGAGGAGAAAAAAAGGAGTGCTCACGCGACTTCGGCGGGGGTCATTTCTATAGGAAGTGAGGGAATGAACGTGCACAGAAGAGAGTTGGACCAAAGCAGGAGAGACCAAGCCACTCTTACGCTAACTACAGTATAAGTAATTCGTTGCATAGGGGGCCCTGAAATACGGAACAATGTCGGTCCTTGATCGACCAACCAGATCGACCTCCTGTGAAAATTGGCCGAGAGCCATATGCAGGAGTGTAGTTTTTCTTTCACCAGTGTCAGCCCAAAGATCTCCGAAATAATTGCCAAGCAGCGATGAGAATCTTTTAGACGGAACTCAAGTGGTGAGACGATTTTTGAGCCAGTCCGAGCCACACTTGCCAAGCAGTCTCCTGACCAGGTTCTGTATTCGGCGAACACAGGAGATCCCAGCACGCCACAAAGAGAAAACGTACAGAAAAATACACGCCACTTGCAATTAGAGTCGGTGTTGGTGGGAGGCAGGCGGAATCAGATTCGAACATCGGCCCAAAATGGAGAAGCCGAGGCAAATTTCAATTTGCCGTAGTGTGTGGCTGTGTTCTTCGTTCTCGATGCCTCTCTAACTTGACGTCAATCTTTCTAGACTTTGCATAATATAAGGCTTGGTAATCCGAGGCTCTCAAAGCGATTGCTCCTTCCTTTATCATTCAATTGTAGCTGCGGAAACGTGAATCTTTTCGCCCCAGTTTCTGAGCAATTGAATTCCTGATACTCGTGAGTGGCGTGAACGTTGAACGACAGGCCCGGTGTTTATCTCTTATCTTAACTTCCTGAAACGTTTACCCGAAAGTTGCCCTGCCGGCTAGCTCCTTTGTCTAAAGGCACAATTGATTTGCGTCGTTGTCGATCATAGCTGATCTACTCTGTTATACAGTGGTGGTGCTCAAGCAGAGAAAAAAGTGCTCAAAGTATAAGCTGCTATCGGCATGGCTTAAAACACGGGCATCCGCAGCTTACGATGAGAGTCCGAGTGAGACTCAGAGCTGACGTCGAGGTCCGAGTCACATTGAATGTGCGGCGCGCGCCCCCTCTCTGCGATCTTGCAATTGATTGCATTTCAATTACAAAGGTACGCGAGTTCAGGGAGGCTCAGGGCGGTCCGATAGTAGCCACGCTACTGGCCGCGTAGTAACGGAACAGTGCAAATGAGTAACTCTTGGCCGTGTAGGGATGAGGGACAGAACAACGACAGTGCTATGCCAATCGTCCCGAGCTATGGTATCCAGCCCATTCTCGTAGGCATGTACTATGCCAGTTAATAAAACCACTAATCAAATAAATTGGAAACTTCCCCGCACTCGTTCAGGTATCACCTGATTAGGTTCTGAATGATATCTGTCTTCCAACCAGAATCTGAAATAACTTTGCAATTCGTTGACCCTGTCTCTGACCCACGTAGCGTTGACTACTGTTTTTAGAATATCGAGATATCATCTGGAGAGAGTATCAAACCGTAGGCCTACCAACTCTCCATGCACAAGCGTTTTTGTGACGCCTTGCTTATTGGATATTTAAAACAGTCCACCCTTCTGACGGCCCTGCATCCAACATTAGAGTTTTAGACTAGTTTAGAGTTACGTTCGTGGCCCAGCCCAGCCAGGTGAATTCGAATTCGGACGTCAGTCTCACTGAAACGCCGCCACTTGCCGCCACCCGTCAGGAAAATAGCTCTGCGTCGTCAAAGCTACGATTCATCTACTAAACTCGAGCCGGAGACGAACGACGTATTTGGATACACCACACATAGGCATCTCGTGCGCGAGGACAATTTGTCATTCTATGCTTGAATTCCTTCGGTGCGTCATTGGCGTCGTGGTGTAAAGGTAGATACTAGAGCTTTTTCATAAAATATACTCTACGCAACCATGCTCCTGACAAGGACTAAAGGTTACTGTACGTGGAAGTCCAGTCAAGTATCCTCCTATCCATACGCATTATACTGATGTATGAAGGAGACGGTCGTATCTTGAAAACGATGGTTTCAGCGTGAGATGACAGCCGGTCACAAAAGTGTACCAGGGATTAGAGAATTCTGCCCGGCCTCAAGCCTCATGACGGAAGGCTTCAGTCAACCACTCTATAATCACAGACGTCACCCCCTCTGACGGCTCTCTCCCCACTATAAAATCAACCAATATACCATCATGCGCACCCCCTGGTTGAATTGCTATCCTAACATCTCGATGGTAGTCTTTCAAGTGCTCCTCATAAAAGAAGCTATGTGCACCCGCCATGCACTCCACCTCGCCCGAAAGCAGAAGCATCCTCCCAACAACCGTCTCTACCTCCTTGAACCATCTTTTGGGTGCACCCGCAGGTTCGACACAAGCCATATCCTCTAGATTACGCGGGACATCCTTGATAATCAGTTGACCCCATTCACGCAGTGTACGGACGCTGATATCGTCCTTGGGATCATTCGCCTGTGCCTGATTGGCGCAGACATCGCCGCTGGGGGAGACCCACGGCGACATAAGGCATGCACCCCGGAAGCGAAGGGTTGGCGGCAATGGATCGATAGAGGATAAAGGGTGCAACATGTGTGAGAGAATCTGCAGGACGAGATTCCCACCGGCGGATTCCCCTGTGAGGATGATGTTCTCGGATTTGATACCGCACTTAAGAAGGTGATGGATCGCGCATACGGCTTCGCGCAACGGAGTAGGGAATTTGACGTCTGGAATAAGGTCTTCAAAGAAAGAATTAGATGGTAGTTGAGAGAAGGAAAGCGCTCGCTTACTATAGGTCAAAAGAGCGATATTTGCATGGACACCTCTTGCCTCCAGTTGCTGCTGCACATATAGACAAAAGTCGAACGTCCCAGGAGAACTGGGCAAGACGTATCCACCACCTATAAGCGAGGGAAATGTAAGAAGTACAGGCTTCCCGCAAATCGCACAGATGACCCACCATGGCAGTAGAAGATAACATTGCCTGTTTGGTGTTTGTCAATCCACATAAGACTAGCACCTTGTTCCGGAAGTTCTTCGACTTTGATCGGGAGTCCTCGCTCTTTTGCCCATTTGAGGTACTGGTCCAAATTTCTCGGGGACAAGTACTGGAGCTGACGTAAACTCAAGTAGTCCATGAGAAATCGACTCGCTGAAAGCGCCAGAAGGACCTTGAGAGACTTGCTTCGCCGAAAGGAAAACAATAGTGTCAAAGCTTTCCAGCAGAGATAGAACACTTGATAGGAAGCGTGAGAAATTTTACGTCGATGAACAGATGCGAACATACCCAAGGAAGCGAGAACAGCAAACAGTTTCAACTTTTCTACCCGTGTGAGGCGTCCATACTGACTAGTATTGACGGTCATGATGGAGTGCAGAAGGAGTACATGAGCTTCGCGATCAAAGAAGAGATAGCGCTGCTATGTAAGGAAATGTTACCCTGGCCTCGGTACGGGCTCCGTGGTTTGTTTGATGCGTGTGGATGGCGTTCGAGATATCCACCGAGCGCTCTCTCCTGCGAAATTGGGGTGGTTCTCTTTCATAGTGCACAGACGAGCGACCCTGGATTCCCACGAGAGTAAGTTCATCCTCAAAAATATCGAAAGACAACGAGACCCGTGGATGGAAGGCCCACGATTGTATGATCACTATTCTTGTGAAAGATGAGGTCGAGACAGAGACCTGGACGGTCCCCGAACTGCGCCTAATCATCTAGCACCAGTTTCGGGAGGAAGTTGCATGCATGAGACTGTCGGAATATGCGAGAGAGTTCGAGCAATCCGGCATTCCGGCATGCTGAGTAAGATAATGATTGGATAGAAATTACTAGAATAAGCGTAGTTTAGTATAAATATAGGAAGTCAATGGGCAAACTCCTCACGAGTTTGTAACCCAAAGACTAAAGGTCTAACAAGCATTGTACTAAGGTACAGCCTTATTTACAACAGAGACAACTGAAAGCAACCTCTGCTTTTACTCCAGACTGATATCGGGTAGGTCGTTCTCCAGGTAAGAATGTGGATAAACGTTGTCAACCGTATATGGGGGCGGATTGACTGATTTGTCAAGTATCTCCTCGGCGCGGACGCAGTCTCTTACTGACGATCCTGTAACGCAGCCATGTATTCCTGCAGAATGACATGAATTACAGAGCTGATCGTGTTGTCTGTTGAGAATGGCAGCTGCGTCGAGTCGTCCTTCGGCATTTTCTGAATGCGTAACAGGGTAAGGAAGTACTAGTGGGAAGAAATCCCGATTGGTGCTTTTTGATAAACAGGCGACGATGCTCCTCGATGCTCCCTGCCCTTGCGAGCGCGATGTTTGGGGACCAAATTGAGAAGGAAAATGAACTAGTAGTCATCCTGGTCATTGGAAAAGGTGTATGCTCTTTTTAGATCTATCCAAACGGTTTAGAGGTGTGAATAAATACACAGGTGATAGACGCACTGTGCGAACAGATAGACATTCGGAAATTGGAAATAGACCGCTCCTTTTGTCGAGGCAAGCAATAAAAGGCGGTACCGGTTGCTTCATGGCAAGGTCCACCGCAGGAAGAACAGCAAAGACTCTTCGTTTAAATACCGGGTCCCTGTTGGTACATCGGTGAATGGACCTAGACGCCATGGCGACCAATGTAAATGGTGCGTTCGATGCCACTGCACAGTGTTCGTATGCTGGCGCTAGTATAGGTCAAGTCGATAGCTGGAAAGAACTCAGGTTGCGTGGGCACTGGGCCCGGTAATTGGATTCCACTCTCGTTTGGGAAACGGAGAACAATTATATAATAGATTGAATAAATATATATATATATATATTGATGGCGTTTTTGGATTTACTAGAATGACAAATTCGGACAGAAATTTGGTCGTTTAGGATGTTTGACCCCCGGTCCGTGGCGGGAGAGAATGGCGAAGAGGTTTTTGGTGAACCCTGGTACCAAATCGGACAGAAATGGCCAAAATCGCTTAATATCCGGGGTCCTGGTTAAGTATGTTTGGAAGACCGGAAGATTCGGAACAAGGTGACACGTGCTGTATGCCGCTCTCTCTCCGCCACCCCGAGTGCTGGCACCGACGTGAACCAGGATCGGGACCGGCCAAGACGCAAGACTTGAATAAGATGCCGTTGACCTTACTGAATCCTACCGCACCGAACTAAGTACACGATTTTACTATATGCGCAAAATAGCTCGCTGCTACCGGCACCCCACCTATAGTGAGCGGAAAATTGAACTATTCCAGGATCCAGTCGTGCTTTCGTTGTCTGTCATAACTGTTGCCATTGTTAGGAATTGGATTAATCTTTACCTGCAGGACGATCGTCTCACTCTAGCCTGAGTCAACAAGGGTCCAGGATTGCTCGACATCGTTCTCGTTCCGGTCATGCGTCTTGTGTTCGGAAAGCTCTTCGTAATATTTCCTCAAAACGTCTAGTTGAAATCTTAAAGTTCAGGTCAGACCTGTCCGACTTATCACCTAGGTTAGTGAACGTGTACCAGAATCCTTCGCGGTACCCCATCTGATCTGAGAAGGATCTTAATACCGCGAATACGGCAGCTATTATGACACTCTGCATGGAGCCATATGGATCGAGTTCTTTCCAGTAGAATCGTCTTTTCAGTAGCAAGTATCTTGGCCATGAGGTTGATAGGTACCCTGGTAGGAGGCCTTGACCCCTTGCTTAGCGGAACTGATGATAGATCCCCACCCTACCTTCTGCGTCTACTCCCTTCCCCGTTTCCCCGTCTCTCATCTATATTCTTTGCTTCACATCCTCCTCGTTGTCATTCAAATGGTTCTGTTTCCCCAGACTCGATCATTTAACTGCTTCTGCTACATGGGGAAATCTCTTATTGTCGCTGACCAAGCTGTGCGACAAAAGCTAGTACGGCCTTGTCGCCACTTTAAGCGAAGCGCTTCGGTGTGGCGGTCTCCCTTTGCTCCCTAACGACTTCACAGACTCTGGTCACTCGGACGCACACAGGCTGTTAAACGTCGAGCAGTGGCCAGCGTCGAGTCGCCGCCCATCCGCCACCATTTCTCTATTCCCCTTCACCCCCTTCCCATCTAGACGTTACGTTGATGATCTCTGGCTCCCGACTATTGCGCTCATTGATATCCCCACCGCGCCGTTCGTTACCCGACCCACCCAATTCCGGTTGCGAAGTTCGACGAAAAGCCCTCCTCATTGGCATCAGCTACGTCCAAGAAGAATATCATTCGAATCCTCAACATCAGCTCGGGCAAGGTCCTCAGAGAGACGTCGTCGGAATACGTGCCCTCCTTCAAGGTATACACTGCCGATGATTCCCGCGCTCGCGTACTGTCTAAACCTTTATTAGACGAATTCAAGTTCAAGAAAGAAGATATTACCGTCCTCACCGACTTTCCCGGCGTCCCCCGCGATCAATGGCCAACGAAGATGAATATTGTACGCCTAATCCCCTCCCTTAAAGTCATAGATGCATTAATTCTGCTCCAGGAGAGAGCAATTCATTCGTTTGTGGACGGAGCCAAGGCTGGCGACATATATTTTATTTTCTGTAAGTCTCTTTCCTACGACGTCGGAACAGGCCTTGACGTCATCTAGACGCTGGACATGGACACCAGATACGCAACGATAACAGCCATGAAGATGACAAGCACGACGAGCGTAAGCGTACAGCCCTATATCCAAGGCTGATTTGACCGAACTTATTTCCAGACATCGTTCCCTGTGACGCTCTTGGTCCTGATTTCATCGAGGAAAAGATGATTATTGATGATCTCCTCAAGAATATATTGGTGATGCCTCTAGCAGCTGCAGACGCGAATTTGACGGTAAATCTTCTTCCCACCACCTTCGATATCGGCCGGATCTAATCCATCTGAAGGCGGTTTTTGATTGCTGTCACAGTGGCACAGTCCTCGGTACGATATATTTCGAGTTCGACCCTATTCAACCTCTACTGACAAGAGATGCTTCCAGATCTTTCGCATTACCGTTGCAACGACTGCACGTCGTGGACAAGGATCGGTAGCGCTTTGCTTTCTATCTATCTTCAACAGCTTTCTAATGAGTAAACCACAGCCTGCCGCTTATACAGACACAGTTCGTGATAAGTCGAGAAATGGAACCCTCAGCTGACGTTCCTTTTTAGTCTTTTCCAAACCATCTGTAGACTTAACCATGATGGTTCCCTTCACCATGAATATGTTTGGGTCTGCAGCTGTGGTGCACTTAGACCCGCACATAAAGGACTGCCAAGGGCTTTGTTTGCTCCCGAAGCGTAGAGGTCCAGGATGCGTGGTACGTCATTTGTATCTTGTTGCGGCGTTGATCCGGTGGTCAACTATATCTTTTTAGGTGTGCATATCTGCTTGTAGGGATAAGGAACTCGCTTGGGGCGGCGATAAAGGAGGGTCGCTGACCAGAGTAAGATCTCTCAGACTCGGTGATCGTATTCACGAACACTGAACACCTTTCTCTCAAGGCTTTAATTCAAGCACTAAGTGAGAGTTATCATTTCACAATCAATCATCTTTTTTGATTCGTTCCAGAGGAAAATACCGTCAAGCCCACACTCAAGGAACTGAACGTCTCCATAAAGTAGGACCTCCTTTCTGACTTTACTGGTGTCTATGTTGAAGCCTTTCATAGCGCCGAAGTCAAGATACGCTCCAAGGCGGCAGAAAAGAAGAGGAAGCAGAAGCAGAAGACGGACGCTGCGGAGGGTCCTTCCAAGATTGTCCAACGTCCTCAGGTAAATCAGCTATTGACTCTCTGCTATTATTTCTGATTCGTCCATAGATATCCAGCCTTTGGCCTTTGGTGAGTAGACTTCCTGTGTCCGACTTCCAAGATCTTGCTGAGTCGTTGTCACGTTCAAGGATATGAATCAGCGCTTGATGCTTTGAACACTGTTTATTTTACGACATCTATACCCAATTTTTCGTTCCTGTTTTATCGGTTATTTGCTCTCGGATTGCTTTTTTTGTCACCGCTTTGTTCCAATTTCTTTGATACGCTTTATACGTATAGTAATTTTTGAATCCTTGCTTTCGACCAAATTTGCTTTCTGTCCCACTCTTATAGCTTCGTCTCTCTGCTCATCGACTTTGTCTCACACTATTTCATACCCGCGCAAGCCTCTCAGGACACTTATATACCACGCTCTGTGTA
Organism: Armillaria borealis; assembly: GCA_030435635.1. Taxonomy (NCBI): domain Eukaryota; kingdom Fungi; phylum Basidiomycota; class Agaricomycetes; order Agaricales; family Physalacriaceae; genus Armillaria; species Armillaria borealis. The sequence goes on along the minus strand of JAUEPT010000015.1, from coordinate 254,495 downwards.
TCTCTAGTCTTTCTTCCTCGATCCTACCTATCCATACTGTCCTCTGCAATTTCATGTCAATGTACTTCTCAACTCTCTTTGAGCCATATTTCCCGGATTATCTGCGCTGGCTTTTACAGCTATATACATGGAGCTTGCCAGTTGCATGTGCTTTGCACGAGAGAAGAGGTTTTGACTTCGTCGCAAAGCATGGTTTATGGCTATTTCGGCGATCTCGGGGACTCCTTTGCGCGCTCGAAGTCCCCCAAACCTGGTTTAGGACGAAGTCCACGCCTTCTTTCATCATCCACAAAATGTCCCTGGCTGTCAAGCTCTATGCAAGCAGCTGTAAATGTTAACTCTGACTGAGAAGAGGTCTTCATCCGACGTAGGTATACATTTTTATTAGCTCGGGCGACTGGTGTCTCTCTTCGCGAACTTTGATAGGAAATTCGAGTGTGATTGTCCTTGTGTCTGCATGTGCTGCCCGCCGTTCTGGTCGTGCCATAAAAATAATCAATATCATTTGCGGAGCCAACCACAAAAAGTAAAGGCATCTCCGAGTCAAACGGAATGATTCTCGGAGAGAGGACAGATGAAGGACGTGGATCGTTTTCCCATGAATTGAGTAAATAAATAAATTTTAATGACTTGACTCGGATTTTGTACTCGTTCGAAAGCACGTGAACATCAAACGTGCTGCTTTTTCTCGATGCCCTCCATCACTTGAACCGCTTTACCAGCCAGTTCCCTCGTCTCTGGTAAGAGCTTCTCGTAGTGTTGCAGCTCTGCGAACCTGTTCTTCCAAAAGCACCACCTTTCCTCACAGAAGCCTCTCTTGTCACCCTTCCACAGCTCGCCACCCCTCGCAGGATCTCCAACACTGGGGCCAGTCTCGAATTCCCGCTTGCTCGTGTATATCAGTTCCCCGCAGTAGAGAATCCATTGGACAGCAGCGGGAATTTTGGCATCAAAGCTCGAGTCAATCACTTTCTCTCCACTCTCTTCCATTGGTTCCTCCAGTGCGTCTCTCAGCTGCCAGATGGCATACAGTTCAAAGTCACTGACATGAGCTGCAGTTAACCTCGCAACAAACGCGTTGAGATTAATCCATCGTTCACGCTTCGCCGCTCGCTCCGTATCCTTTTCCGCATCAAAGACTGGGAATATACAAAATTGAGTGACTCCCGAGCACGAAAGACAAAAAACACACAATTCCAGCTTTCTCTCATGTTCGCACCAAAAATGGGCAAGTCCTCCCACAAGGTCATCCCCCAACACTTCGACTTCTCTCCAGCATCGTTCGTCGGAGACTCTAGATGCTTGATCGCATCGACGAGTTCGACGAGCTTGCCATGTACGATGTCGTCGTCGCTCTTCGTCCTTTCTGCCTTATCGTTGACCGTACTCCATAGATCCCACAGCCCGCCTTCCGCATCGTCGCCGAAGCCCTCAGGGTCGTACGCCCACCGGGTCAATTGTTCAGCAGTCACTGTGAGATTGGCACGGCTGGTAAGTAATGCATCGATGAACACAAGCTGCTGCGATTCTTCCGTGGGAGTCATAGTGGAATACTGGAGGTTCAAAGCGAGCGTTGTGAGGAGAGATGATAGTGATTGCTTGTACAGGTTTTGACTCCACTGCACTTGGGCTGCCACGTGCGCCATCCGATAACATCCACATTGACAATCCAGGCCAATGAGATGTAGGAACAGATAAGATGTCGTTTTGGTGGATGTCAACTTAAAAGACTCCAGAAAGGTGCTTGCGAGACGCCGTACAATTTCTCTAGGAGTTACTGCAGGCATGATACCTTGAGAGCGGCAATTCAGCCATGTCCCAGTCATTGGTTTCATGAATTGCGCCCTTCATCGCGGAGATCAATCATGGGATACAGAAAAGAGGAGCTCATAACACACTCACTCCGATATCTATCATTACAGGCATTGAAGTACAACCGTCCCTCGTTGTGTACGGACTGGGGATATTTTGTAACTTCCAGTGTCGACATCTGACTGCCACGTTGAACTACTTAGATCCAACAATAAGTGTGTAAGAGCGGGACTGCTCTTGATAGTCTGCTCCGGGCAATGAGGATCAAAATTCTCTTTCGATGCATCAACAGAACCCACCCTGCCTTAGCGCCCTAGCACCGAAGTTCAGTAAACGATTGCTCAATATTGCTCTCAGTTCTCTGGGAGAGTCCTTCGTCTAGAAGACATAATGGAACACTATATGATTCACAGAACTCAGTCGTCTAGTGGATGAGAGCATCAGAGAAGATAGCAAAACGAAAAGATGGAGATCGTGAAATAGAATGGGAGGGAGGGAGGGCGAAAAGCGGACAAAGCAATTCATTTTTCGAATTGCTAATTGATCGGTCCCACGTGGCCCATCCCGCTCTCCAACCGTCACCCAACCGACCAGGACCGGAATTGCCCTAGAGGACACCAGAAACAAGCGTGGACAAAAGCGCTATTAATGTCCTCGAAAATGAAAAAATTACCGGTGCTTGGCATATGTTAAAGCTGACCCGGGGCCGCATCTGTCGCTCAGGAAGGTTGAGGATCCAGTATAGAACTATGGGCGTTAGTGGTGTCTGATCAGTGATCATGCCGCTGATATTCTTACTCTTTGCAGGAAGGTGGAACGCGTTTTATAAGTGAGCGGCTACCAGTCAATCTAAGCCGAATCGGGGATAAGTAGCATACGACTCTACTGTTCCTTTCTACAGTTTGCTCTCTCGTGTCTTTCTTACGGAAAGCCGTTCGTCGGGTGTCAAAAAATGCTCGAAAATTGAAAACTGACTTTTCATTCAGGTGTTCCTCATGGCCGCAAACTAGTACGAATTTGCGGGCCGTCATCTCAGGGCCATCCAACTCCAAGGATCAAGGAACTTTACGTGATGCCATCCACATTCAAAAGGATTTTCGTTTTCGCCGATAGAACTAGACCCTTGAGTAAATGTTCCTGCGGGTGTAACTGTCCCCTGGTGGGAAGCGTTTGGCCTTGCTTCGCGGGGTGATCAGAAAACCCACTCGATCTTTCGTACCTACTTCTCTCTCCTCTACTTTCCCCCCCCTCACGATGGTTGTTGGGAAAGCGCTTTCGATGTCCTACTCCCTAACCCGATCACTCAATACACTCTCTATTTGGTCAGGCACTCACAGCTCATCCGAGATGCTATACGCTCAGACCAAACGCCTAACTCCCAATTCGATGGCAGGCCGGAGGGGGATTTGCGCTTCTTCCCGACCCCTCCTCCGCCTTCCTCACTGCGGTGACTCCGTCTCTCGTCACACGGGTTCGCTGTTAGCTGTTAGCATCGGCAAGACCTACGCCCTCAATTCTTCGTTCCAACTCTGCTCCCACCATCATCAATCTATCTTCGCCCTACTAAATTTCGATTTCGACGACATTTTCCTATGTACCTCGGTTTCCGTCGCTCACGAGTGTCGAATCCTGTATTCCAATCGTCTTTCTCTACCGCCTACCGCCCCAATCCGAGGCGTATCGAGACTAGGCCTGTAGCTCGAAAGGCCCTCCTCATTGGGATCAGCTACACTTTGGAAGAATATAGATTGAAGCCAGAGGACCAAGTGGAGGGCGCCCTCACCGATGTTAGGCAAATGTATGGCATCCTCATAGGTACGAGCCACCTATGACATCATACTTTTCATCCAGCATAATCCTTCCACAGGCCCTCTACATTTCAAGAACGAGGACATCACTGTGCTGACCGACGGGCCTGATACTCCCCGGCATCTATGGCCTACCAAGGCCAACATTGTAAGTATGGTAACGCCGTGCACCCTCCGAAGATTATGCTGAGCCATTTCTCGCACTAGGAAAGGGCGATTAGTGCATTCGTGGGCGGGACCTCGTCTGGAGATATCTGTTTTCTATTCTGTGCGTCGTCGTTCGTTCAATCGGGCTGGCGCAGGGCCTCATCCAATTGCCTCCAGATGCCGGGCACGGATACCAGATCTACAACCCTGACAGTCAAGAAAAGGACAAGCGTGACGAGCGTACGTGCCGCGGCTGTGTAACTGTGCCGATTTTCACTGGAATGCTATTTCTTCAGACATTGTGCCCTGTGACGCTGTCGATCCTAATGGTGATTTCATCGAGGGCAAAATGATCATCGACGACCTGCTCAAGAACATACTAGTCATGCCTCTCGCGGCCATGGACGCGAAGCTTACTGTGAGCTCTCTGCCCATCGTTTGCCCCAGAAACCTTATCTTCTCTACTACGTAGGCCGTCTTCGATTGCTGTCATAGCGGGACGGTTCTCGGTACAGTTCACCCACCGATTATCCCTGTCACACTAGTGCTCACCATAACTACGTCTAGATCTCTCACACTATCGCTGTAACGACATCACAGCCTGGAAGAGGACTGGTGCGTTCTTCCGCCTACCTGAAAGCACGCATCTAACTACAACCCCTTAGCTCTCCGTGTATACAGACACAGTTCGTATTGCGCCCGTACAACCGTCGCAACTTCTGACGCTGATCCCGTTTGCCTAGTCTTCTCAAAGACATCTGCTAACCTAAGCATGATCGTCCCTTGCACACTCAACTCGTTCGCGCCCGGTGTCGCTTCAAACTGGGACCCACGTCTTAAGGACTGTGAAGGCTTTTGTTTACTCCCAAAGCGCAGGGGTTCTGGATACGTCGTACGTCATTTCAATCAGATTGTTGCATCGCTATTCCGACGATTTAACGCGACTTGCTAGGTCTGCATCTCGGCTTGCCTGGACGAAGAATCTGCTTGGGGCGGTAAGAAAGGAGGGTCGCTGACAAGGGTAAGATCTCTCGCAGTACTCGTCTTCCAATAATGCTGAGCGCGCCCTCCCCAAGGCTTTGATATTTGCACTGCGTTAGTATTTTCTTCCTAGTTAACGACTCTTTCTGAAGGAACTCACAGGCCGCGACCTCCATCCGACACTAAAAGACCTGAATATGTTCATAGGGTTGGTTTCTCCACTTTGATTTGGTTCATATCAGTACTGAACTTTTTATAGCGCTAGAGTCAAAGTCTATTCCAACGTGATAGAGAATCGCAAGAAGAAGAAGCAGGAAAATCCCTCAAAGGTCGCTCAGCATCCCCAAGTAAGTTGCCATATTGCTCCGCCGCATTCTTTTACTTATTTGATCGTAGTTCTCTAGTCTTTGGCCTCTGGTAAGCGAAACGTCATGCCCTTAGTTTTTATGCTCCTGCTCAATTTCTGTGCTCAAGGACATGAACCAGCGTTTCCTGCTTTAATCCCACGATCATCTCACGACGCGTCGATCTATTTCCACCGCATCTGCGCCCTCCCAATTTTTCTGTGTTATCGAACTGCTTTGCATTGTCCCCGTTTTGTATTCTTTCCTCGCTTTATACCTGCTGCGCTTGATATGACTTTCTATTCGTGCTCCCATTTTCAGGATCTTCGCAAATTACCGGCTTTCTGCTACGGACATTTATATTTCATCCCGCTACTCGCTCCAATTCTCGTTTCTAGCATTGTTTAGATACCTCGCACGTGCTCCCTAGGATACCCTACCGCAATATGTTACTATCTGTATGACTCCAATGTGTATCCGTAGTCTATTCTTCGTTGATCCGTTAGGATTTTATGGCACAATGTTGTGTTGAATGTCCTCATCACTTCAAGCGATGCAGTTCTTTAGAAGGCATACACCATCGATGTTTCGTCGGATCATTGCGAAGATGGTTTTACGACTATCACAGTCGTGACCTTGAAACGTAGCTGCCTGACAGCTCGGATTTACTAATATCTCCAGAAGAGTACGACCCAGACAGAAACCGTGGTACCCTCAACAACCTCACAATGTGTATTCGGAACCCTGAACAGCCATTGAACATCAACGCCGTGCCTGCTAGTCTTTCCAGATACGAAGAACGGCGCAGGTCCGACGATATAATATAATATTTCTCCAATCTACGGAGCACGGCGCGTGCGGCATGACCGGAGAATGTCACAGCAATCAGAAGAGATTGAGATTAAAATGGGCCATAAATACCCCAATATGGTTCATTCAGTCTTTCAATTTTTTAATTCAGTGATTGCTGAAAATACCTTTGAAAAAGGCGGATTTGAGGAGGATGACGGTCCGACTCCACATGTACAGGCACGGGTAATTTTGTTTGTTAAGCACCCCGAAAATTCTTTTGAGCTAGGCGCGGTCAAAAGGTGCATGTGAAGGACGAAGGGTAGACATGATGGTTGCTGCACAGTTGTGCTTATTGGCGCCATCAAGTCAGACACGAACATTGAAACGTCATGAAAGTGATCGACTTACGTCACTGGCCGCTTTACGCGCCGCGGCCACAGTGACGCGTCTGACGATTCTTTTCCAAATTCCAGTGTCGTCGGACCTCCCGGCTAGGCCGGGAATTCAATGGGTGTGGTAGGAAATGGTCAAAATCTTGTAAGTATTGGAGCTCATAACTACTGAATGTCGATTCCTTCACAGAAGGAAATCGTCGTAACGGTAGCCGATTCGGGTGCTTGGGCCGCTCTACTTAAATTTGGCTGGGTCGAGCTACTGAGCATATTGGCCTCTCTCTGTTGGGATAATCTGAGTGTCCTTGTGTCTGACTGTGATATTCTTTCGTGTTTTTGAAGCTAGATGAACCGGAATGTGTCTCTAGTAGTAACTCAAGTACAGCGATGATCGATCAACGAAACTTCGGCGTTTCTATCTTTACAGAAGACCTTTCGTCGGTCCACAGGGTATGTTCGAAATATACCTGACAAAAAATCTGAATCCCAACGCCTTTGATCAGTACCTTGTCCTGCCGCTAGTCAATCCTTCAGCTATAGGCTGTGAAATCTGCCGCGCGATCTGATCGCCGCAAAGTTCTCTATTATACCTATGATCACTAGTCCGACAGGCATCTTGTAACTAAGTGTGCGATGCGATCTAGATTGATATGGGACTTTTTTGGCGATAGGACTATACACTTTTGTAAGAGAGCCATTGCCACGAGTCGTATACTTAGCTGTGCCTTGATGTCAGAAACTATTGAAGCCTCGGTGGCACCTCATATCGTGGCATTGTTGATGGAACCCCCACTAGATCTTCCGGGGCCAAAACATCTCTTTTCAACTTCTCTCCACGATTCATCCTTCCCTCGAGAGCTCTGTCCACGCGTCGTTTCCATCCGGGACCCCAGGTTTGGTTGACGCTGGCTACTCAGCTGTTATAATCCACGTGGAAGTCCCGGTGGTGGCCAGGCCGTACTTCCGGGAAAATAATAGTCGACACGTAGGATGCTATGTGCTGCCCCCCGGAGCAGCGTCATGGACGCCGACGCCGACGTTCTTCCCGCTGTTGAGTCTGAGAAAGGGTCAAGACGTCGCCTCTCTTTTCATCTACCACCACCCATCTATTTCGCTCTGCCCTCTGCCTGGACGACCTCAACATGATTTCTGGACCTGGCCGTTTACGTCCCTCTAATCCTTTACCACCGCCCTCTGCCAGCATCTCTGACCGTATCGATAAACATGTGACCCGAAAGGCCCTGCTCATCGGTGTGAGCTATACCCTGGAAGAGTTCGCGTCGGGGAAGGATGACCAGATGGAAGGGACCCACACCGATGTTGATAAATTTCGTGACCTCCTCATCGGTACGCCCCAGCCGGATACGGAGATGATTTGGTCTAACGCTCCCTTTGCAGGCGCTTTGTATTTCGACAAGGACGACGTTGTTATCATGACAGATACTCTTGAGACTTCACCCCGCCTATGGCCTACCAAAGCAAACATCGTACGTCCATAAAACCACCTCCCAAATAGCTGACCCATCCTTGCTTAGGAGAGAGAAATCCACCGTTTTGTTCAAGGTGCTTCCGCTGGTGACATCTATTTTATTTTCTGTTAGTCTTTCCCATCGTTTCGTCGACCCCGTATTGAACTTTCTGCCCAGACGGGGGCCATGGATACCAAATACCCAACGATAACAGCGTGGAGGCCGACAAGAAAGACGAGCGTAGGAAAAATTCACCCGTTCATCAGGCCACCATTTACGGAACTGGTATTTATTTCGCAGACATTGTTCCTTGTGACGCCATTGGCCCCAAGGGATTTATCGAGGACAAGATGATCATTGACGACGTCCTCAAGAATATCCTAGTCATGCCTCTGGCTGCCGCAGACGCCAAGCTTACGGTAAGTATCCGTTCCATCCGACACCGTCTACTACACCAGCCTCGTGTGACTCCAGATTTTGCAGGCTGTTTTCGACTGCTGCCACAGCGGCACCGTTCTCGGTATGACCCAACCCTCTCCTATTCGCATACCGCTTTTATTTATGACCTTTCCCCCAAGACCTCTCCCACTACCGTTGCAATGATAGCACGTCATGGACAAAGACTGGTAAGTATTTCTTCTCATGCATGCATAGCATATTAATCTGGGTTATCAGTCCGTCGTCTATACAGATACAGTCCGTCACTTGCCCCCACAGTCACTTTTTACAACAGCTGATGTTCCCGTCTGCCCAGTCTTCTCCGAAGCTTCCATGAATTTGAGTCTCCTCGGTCCCCGCACAGTCAACAAGTTCATAGCTGCCTCACATTTGGACCCACACATAAAGGATTGCAAAGGGTTTTGCTTGGTCCGGAAGCGCAAAGGACCGGGATATGTCGTGGGTCATTCAAATATGTTGGACGTGGTATCACCCGGTGACCTTGTGTTTCTTTGTAGGTGTGCATCTCTGCATGCCGGGACGATGAAATAGCATGGGGAGGAAAGAGGGGAGGATCGCTAACTAGGGTAAGGCTATTTCTTGTTATTTGCGTTAAGTTTTTCACCTCAATGTCCGCTTCTTTAGGCGATAATTTCAGCAATGGGTGAGTGTTTTCAATTCCTCCCGTTTGCGTTGTTTAATTAATATCAAAATCCACAGAAACCAATCCCGAACCAACATTGGAGGAGCTGAATGTCTCGATAGAGTTCGCTCTTCGCACTATCTTAGCTGGTATCACCGCTGAAACTTTCTTTTAGCGCTACCGTTAAAGTCTACGCTAGAAACGTAGAGGAGCAAAGGAAGAAGGAGGAGCAGAGCCTTCCAAAGGTCATTCAACACCCTCAAGTGAGTCGGAATCCTGCTCCGGTACACTCTTCAACTCATCATTCAATGCACTAGTTCTCCAGCCTTTGGCCGTTGGTAAGTAGACTCCTGTATGCTCAGTCACAGTCTCGTAATGTTCAACCCGTCGTGAACAAGGATATGAACCAGCGTTTCTTGCGTTGAAGCATGACGGTATACGCCAATTCTCCATCCTTTCGAGCTGCTTTTCGTTTTTGTTCAACGCATTTGTTTTACTATACGCATACACTACTGCTCGCCTTTGCTTTCGTGATTTACTTGGTCCCTGCTTTCTTCATATTTTCGTCCTGCATAGCCAAAAGCTTCTCAGTGTATACTACAATGTGTATCCCTAGTTTTCCCTTCGTAATATCATAGGACCATTGTCCGCGCGCTTGTCCAACGCATGCCCGGCCATAATTACTATCGAATGCCAAACGCACTATCTACGCCATTTGTACTGGATTCACCTCGCTGTTGACAGCCCAACCCAATTGTGATGAATTGAAGAGATCTCAGTAGACCGTGAGCTGAATGCGGCGCTTTGAAGTCTTTAGCCTCGGCAACATAATACTTGAGGTCAGTATCGGCACTTCACGCTAACGAAGCAAGAAGTCAATTGTTGGTATATACTGAAATGGTCGTAACAATAATTGTACGCATGATCCAGACGTTCAGTTACGAATTATAGGACCGCAGGTGGCTTGAAGCTGAATAAACTGTAAGTAAATCAAGGCTATATGGACGTGTACTGTATGTGAAATTCTCGATCATTGCTTCCTAGGCTACGAGCTTCATCTAAGGTCCTTAAAAAATATCATCCAACATCTCTAGAGACACGGTCGGTTCTTCAAGCCATTCCAATGCAGCATCAGTTGAGCTGACTGAAGTGCAGCGTTTGTAATATCTTTCCACAATAGCAGCGAAGACATCATCCACCCTGATAACAAATCAGTACAAGTTCAGAAGATTGTGTCACGTCTTACGTCTTCAATCTATGTTTATCTAAGGCGGTCGTCCAGAGATCCTCGAGCCTGTCTAAGACCCGACAGAGCTTAGCGCCCTGGAATACACAAAACTCGAAACGGTCGGTATCGACGCTTTCGCGTTCTATTTTAACTGTGCAGTTCCAACCATAAGTCATCTGCCAGGAGTTGACCGTGACGGGGTAGGGTGCAAAAGGTAGTTCCATAGGAGGTAGCTTGACTGAGAGACACCTCCGATCGCCGACCCATCTGAGGGAATGAGCCTGAAATTCTGAGTAGGGATTGGTGACCTCGAACACGGTCAATTCTGAAAAGAGGTCCCAGCCACGATCGATGTACTTCTGACGTCCCGCATCTTGGGAAGAGCCATTGGTACTAATGATGAGGCCTCGTTTCTGGTGGAAGGTGGTTCTGGGGTAGAGAGAATAAGTGTGGGTGGCTGTGATGATGTTCATCACCGTAGCTGAAAAAGGCTTCATCAGTACTAGATAGGAAACAAGAAGCGAGTTTACTTGCTGCAGTGGTACGCTAGAATGATATCCATAGGAGAATTGCGTGCTGACATTACTTGGATCTTCTTCCCGTTACGATGGAAGTCAAAGACTTGTATTATACCACGACAGACGTAGATTTCGTCGTCAGCAACCTCATGGATGATATCTTCTGTGATTTCGTGAAAGGGCTTTGTCTGGCTCGCCCGGGGACAAAATTGATAGCCAATTCTGAGCAAAAACTCTCCGACCTCCCTGCCGTACCTGAAGGGAGTGTAGATGTCAAGGTCCGAATTGGGATATGTCGTCCGTTGTAAGAACTGTAGGGCAGTGGACCCAGAAATGAGGGTTCCAGTCTTTGCCTGGATCAAGCGAAACTCCAAGAGTTCCTTTTCGGAGAAGTACGAAACCATGAGTTGTATGAACTCGCTCCAGAAATAGGATTCAACGATTGTCTTCCTCTTTTGGTCAACCCCTCCGAAACGGATAACATCCAGAGGAGAGAGATACGATAAGATCAGGGCGTATACTTCGGGGGGACTGCAATATTAACGCGTAGAAAGTTAGAAACGTTCATCTTGTTAGCCTAAAATACATACAGGTCGAGGAAAACACGGCGGGGTTGGAAGAAGCTGAACCCCGGAGGCATGACTTCACAGCGCCAGGTTCCCCTTTACTAAGCTACACAGGACGTCAGCAGAACGAAGAAAAAAACAAAAGCAGGACACGAGCCTGGTAGATGAATTGGGCTTGTTCAAGTTGTTCGTTGAAAGTTGAAAATAGTCGCGACGCGTTCTTTCAGACTATTTAGGCGGAGTTGGAACCTATAGGGGCTACATCACGTGCTAACCACCTCTTCATCCCAGACTCCCACTGCTCCCGCTGCTTGCTCACTGTCTACGACGACGGTGACCCTTCATGCCTCCCAATTCGCTCACTCTGAAGCAGAGACTTGCGGCATTGTCGATAGCACCGTCTGCACCATCTGCTCCTCATGGCCATGACACGCCTTTACGATCCCCCAAACGAAAGAGTTTCTTCAATGTCAATGCTCCCTGGAATAAACGGACCGAGTCTACGTATGCCCAGGACCAACAAGCAAGTGTCCAGGATGTGATGGCGAAGCTGATATTTCAAGCCGGAGTCGATTTCGAGTGAGTGTGCCGCTTAATTCTCGGATTTTCTCTCATCGGAGTTCGTGTAGAACACGGCCAATGTTGGTTATTGCCACGCCCCATATCGTTAGAATATCTCATTAATCGTTCCTAGGGTCGTGCTGAATGCTTCGGCCCTCCCGGATCCGCGAGACGTTAACTACGATCTACTATTGTCGTATGTACTAAATGCCCCTGAGATTTTCGCTCTGCTGACGGTCCGCAGCCGAATACTGTCATATTTGAATCTCTACGGTGTGTACCATTGTCGTCATATCTTTATATTCCTAATGCCACAGCAGTTGAGGCCGACTATACCGTCATATTCTTCGCAGCAGGTGGAAAGTACACACCAGGATGGAACTGGGTTTGGAAGGCGTATCGCAGTCTGAGTCGCAAGTATAGGAAGAACTTGAAGCGACTCTTCATCGTGCATTCCTCCTTCTTTTCGAAAAGTGTGTACATTGGTTTTACAACTTTTGCTATCCGTGTTTACAATCCTCTCTAGTGTTGTTCTCTCTTGCGGGAGCAATCATCAGTCCCAAATTCTTTCGCAAGATTGCCTACGTTGACACGCTCTCTGCGCTCGCGGCGCAAATACCTATTACACAAATTGACATACCGCCCGCGGTATACCACGAAAACTCTAAACGTGAAAGGAGGATAACTTTACCAACACCGGTCGTGTCAAGTATCTTTGGTGTGCCTTTGGAAGATCTGATGGGGTATGAGGGCGAGAATGGGGCCATCCCAAGAGTAGTTAAGGATTCCATACAGTTTCTGCGTGAAACTGGAATGGAGGAAGAAGGGCTTTTCCGCCGGTCCCCATCGTCAGCGCTTCTTCGAGCTGCGCAAGAAGCCTATGATCGTGGTAGGTTTCGTCCTCTCGTGTTGCAGCGATTGCTAAACAGCTGACAGGAAATGTCGTGTCTCTGGAAACATTTGGAGACCCTCATCTCGCTGCTGTACTACTGAAAAAATACCTTCGGGACCTTCCCGAGCCAATATTCCCTGAAACCTTATACCCCACGATACGGCGATGCCCTATACCATCTAGTGACCCCGCTGACATGACCGCTATATCCTTTGTTCGTGAGACCCTCCTACCTGACTTACCTCCATGCGCGTATATTCTTCTCAGCCACGTCCTCCGTGAGTGACCTTGTGACATCATTCTCCCCTTCTGACGGTCCACGCAGATTTGATGCACGAGGTTGCCCTACGTTCTGCTTCGAACAGAATGGACGCCCACAACCTTGCTGTTGTACTCACCCCCAATTTGGTGTCGGGTACCAATCCTGTCAAAGATGTTTTGATGTGTACCATCCCCGGCGGACCTGCGGTTTTCCAGTCCTCCGTCCAGTCTAATCCCGCCGTATTGGCCGAGTCCAAGACGACGTTGGGCATGGTTATCAAGCTGTGTATACAGCGATACTACGAGATCTTTGACGAAGTGAGGGACCGGACAGAGGCGTTACCCCTGCGACAGCCGCAAGAAGACAGTCGTGGTTCGTCTGGGGCGAGTTCGTTGCTGTCAAGCCCCAAGGCGCCTGTACATGTGCTGCAGAATGATGACGAGGAGGATAGCATTGACGATGAGATGCTGGTGATGCCTATAGGACCAGCTCATGGACACCATCCAAATCCGTCGATATCGGGTCCACCGAGTGCGTGGAATGGAAGCACGTTCAAGCCGCGACATCGGAATACGTTGTCGGGAAGCTCGGGGAAGGTGAAATCGATGCCGGATGGTGGTGGTGGTGGCGGGTACCAAACGGTGACGAGTAAGGCGAGGTCGATGATAAGCATTGAGAGCGGGAACGGGGTGGTGGGTCGGAAAGGGTCGATTTCGGTTGGAAGAGGGACGAATAGGAAGTCTGCGGGGGCGGGGGTGGAAGCGATTGGGATTACTGCAGAGGGATTTTTTACTGCACCTGTGACAGCGCCGCCGGTACCTTCTTTGAAGCATCGGACGGAGTCTTGATGATTTCTTTTGATGAATTTTTTGGGATATTTATACCAGTTATTTACTTCGCATAGAGGGTACTAATCGTGTTATATTTACGGCTTCGTATATCGTATTCTGGGACTGCTTTTGGGGAGGACGTTCATTGCTTTCGGATCACGCCCACATTTACTGTCACATGCTGGAACTTGTTACCGAGTAATTCAGGAGTGGATCGATCCCGGCTCGCCACTGAAGTAGATATTTCGGCCTGAGAGTAAATTCAAAAGACAAAAGAAAAAGAGGGAAAAAGAAAAGGAAATTTTCACAGAGCCGAAGCACAGCCACAATTAAGCGGCAGGCCTGCCATGCAGGCGTTACTGATCGGGGTCTACCGGGGTTTGAATTTTAACTCAAATATGGTTGATTGCCGGGCAGCGGCACGTCAACGGCATTTAATGGCATCACGCTTGTTAATGGCAAATGCCGGCAATATTCAAACTCCGCGATGTTGTGGGTCCTTGTGTGTCAACCGTCAATGACCAAATTCGGAATCACCTCCTTTGCCTGGACCTTGATCATGTCGGGTTCCCGGGATATCTCCTCCCGTTCTCCTTTTCTCTTCACTTTTCGACGAGATTTATTACTGTGCGAACGTCGGTAGTCGTGCGACAGTTCGGAGGAACTAGTATCAACTCAACTTCGACCTAACTTTTACCCTCTGCCGCAGTCGTGGTTTGTGGGCTGGGAAAAAAAGGTACGTCGTGCCCCTTCCTCCTATCGTTCACCGGCGAGAAAATGCCTTTGCTTAGTTGCCCTCAAATATGCCAGTCTCTCGCAAGTTCGTTCGGTTTTTACCGCTAGCATGCATTTGCACTCTCCTTCTTCTCCTTGGGAATGTAAGTATGTTCGTGGTCACTGGGATGAGTGCTGACAGGAAATTTCCCAGTGGCGCCGCTCACCGGACAGATGGAGCTTGACCGCATACAATGAGGAGGCATACATGAAGCCAGACGCGGCGGCGGGGAAAAGGGCAGAGATTGTCGCGGCTTTCAAGGTGCGTTGCTTTGCTTCGCCGTTCTCGTCTCCTGACGGCTTTTTTTCTAGCACGCGTGGCATGCCTATGGTATGGTTCTCGACGCACGTACTTGTATGTTACTGACTTACCCGACAGAAAGAGACGCAATGGGATCGGACGAGTATCACCCGCTCACGCACAAGGGCTCAAATTTCTCGGTGAACGGAGGCATTGGATACACCGTCGTCGACTCCATCGACACGATGCATATCATGGGTCTGAATGACGAGTATGCACGGGCGCGGCGGTGGGTCGAGCAGAGCCTTTCGTTCGACAAAGAGGGATCGTTCAGTACATTCGAGGTAAGGTCCTGTTCGTCCATTCTTTCATACGCTAAGACGGGTCGCACAGACTACGATCCGTGTTCTGGGTGGTCTTCTTTCAGCGTTCACCCTTACCCAGGACAGGCTATACGTCCATCGCGCTATCGAGCTTGCAGATCGCCTCCTACCAGCCTTTGATACCAACTCGGGCTTGCCCCTTCCATCTGTGAACCTTGCTCGTCGGGTGGGTATCCCAGATGCCGCAGCACCTGAAATAATTAGCACTGCCGAGGCGGCCACGCTGCAGCTCGAATTTCGCTATCTGGCTCAGTTGGCGAAGCGCCCAGATTTCTGGCGCAAAGCGGAAAAGGTCATGCATGTGATACATGACCTTTTGGACAAGGCGGAGGGCCTGACGCACCTTACGCCAATATTGATGAAGTGAGAGATATTCGAGCACGTATCTTGTCAAGGCTGACCATTGACAGGCATACCAAAGGACTTTTCGTGACCTCGGATATACGTCTCGGTTCTAGAGGTGATTCGTACTATGAGTATCTACTGTAAGTCTATCCGTTGCCTTTGGACGGCTCGCGTGACTGACTCTTGGTAGAAAACAATTCCTCCAGACTGTAAGCTTCACCTTCATATTTTGGCCATAGTGTCATAACATCCTCTCCAGAACCGAACGGAATGGTTATATCGCGAGGTATGTAAGTTGTCTTTGTAGACTCACAAATCCCTCATCACAAGTCCAGATGTACGAAAAATCGACGCGAAGCATTCACACCCGAATGGAGCAAAGAACCTATCGACAGAAGATGGTTTTCATCGCAGAACTACACCCAGGCTCGCTACTGTACGATTTCCTGCGCTTCGTCTGCGTTAGAATCCCCAGCTAATATCAATTCTGTAGGCACCCTAAGGTAATACCGAAGCAGGATCATTTGGTGTGCTTCTTCCCCGGCACGCTAATGCTCGGCGCCGTAACGTCAGGGATCACGAGGAACCGGGTCACCATCCCACCAAAAGTTGAACAAATGCCCATCAACGCCCAGCGTGACTGGTATCTAGGGCTAGAGCTACTGGAGACGTGCATGGAGACGCATAATACAGAGACGTGAGTCTCGTGAACACAATGAATGATACATGACCTCATATCGCACTAGTGGTCTCGCTCCCGAAATCGTGATGTTCAAAATGGACGAGGCCGACGCAGGTAAGGGCTCCCCCGAACGAGACTGGTACATCAAGAACTCAAAGTAAGTGCTCCTTTTGTGCGGTATGCTTTCCATCTAATGTACGCGTCCTGTAGGAAAGGAGGACCAACGCCTTATGATGCCAGATACATGCTGCGGTAAGGATGCCGGCCTTTGTTTCGTGCCCCCCCTGAATTGATGACATCTCAAAAGGCCCCAAACGGCTGAATCCCTCTTCATCGCCTGGCGCCTCACGCATGACAGCCGGTATAGAAAATACGCATGGGATATCTTCACTGCTATCCAAAAATACTGTCGTTTGAAGAATGGTGGGTATGCGACGGTACGAGACGTGGACACTGTCCCTGTGTCGTTGGAAGATAAGCAGGAGACGTTTTTTATGGTGCGTAGTTGGTCGATAGTGGGGTGCTTGACTTATGTGTATGTGATAGAGTGCGACGTTGAAGTATCTGTATCTGACGTTTTCGGACGATGATGTGCTTCCGCTGAAAGGTGAGGCTCAGTGGGTTGATATCGGGGTTTGCTCATCGTTTATTAGATTATGTTTTCAATACCGAGGTGTGTTTCTTTGGGTCTATGTGTGTGTGGATGGGTGATGAACGTGTTTTAGGCGCATCCGCTACCGGTGTTCAAACCGAATGCTGGTCTGAGGCATGCATATGCATAGGGGGCATTTTTATTGGGGTGTATGGTAATTTATTGGTGCAATCTATTCGCTTCGGAGAGAATTTATTGGTGCTTGAACGCGCTTGTCCAATCGTCATGAAACGAAGGCAAGGTTTGATTCGCTTTCTGATTCCTTGCTTCATGCCGTGTCGCCCGCGCACAAAATACCTACAAACAAAGCTCCTTTCGTCTCTTACGCCCATGGACCGACCTCCTACCTGGGGGGATTTCCTTGATATCCGCTTCGAGCACCACGTGGACCTGGCAAAAAGATCGCACACAAACGATACCGCACCGTACTCTGCTATCACATCTCCTCCCGCAGAAAGCTTTCTCCGTCAATCAGGCCCAAATCCGACCATTGTCCCACGCATTCTCGCCTCCTTCCGTTCTCTTCTGGAAGAAAAAGAAATTCTGGATGAACCACTCCCCGCTGGACTTGTCCACCTTCTTGGAAGGTTTCAGCGGAGTTTATTGTCAACTACCATCTATATTGAAGCAGAATTTCTCCAGTGTTCGGTGTTCCCAATAGTCCAGGAGGTTATCGAGGAACTAACGAACCGGGCCTTCACCGTGAAGCAGGGCGACCTGTTTCCACAATACGAACAACAAGGTGAACAAGACTGGATCACTGTGGCCTTCCCAATACTGGCACCTATCAAGTCTGCCGGGACACAAGCAAAGCGGGCTCGGGTTCTGTTTCAGCACGCCAAGGACATGCAGCAGGAACACGAATATGAACCGTTCGTAGTGCAGCACAACGCCAAGGCTATCTGTAGCAGGGTAACACCCCATACATATTGTCGTCTACTAATAATCGAACACCCCTAGGCGTGGCTTCAACTATCAGCGTGCGATCCAGCATCGGAATACGGAATACTGTTTAGCGGTTTATCTGCTATCGTCCTTGAAAGAGGTACACGCCCGTCGGATCCCCAGTGCTCGAATGCTCAATTTTGTTTGCAGGCTTATATGCACCGAATCATCATGCCTTGCACGTGTCACCTCATTATCACGTCTTCTGTGACGACAATCCTCCCACTCACGCTGGCTATGAGTTTATCAATGAACTGAACCTCTGTGAAAAGGGCATTCCATTGTTGGCAGTCATGTCCTACATTTTGCTTCCATGCGCATCTGTTCGTCAAGACGTCCACCCTGCCATTCGGAATCCTGTCACAGAGAAGGTTGCTCAATCATTTACGAGAAGAATGCCGGCAGAGATGGAAGAGACACGAACCACACAAGATGAGACCTCAGCTGGGGTAAGGTGTCGATGATGTACCTTTGTGTCTTTACTATGTTCCCAAAACACTTAACCCTGACTCCAGGTTTCATTGACATTCGAACATCCTGATGTTGCCCGGCTTCCTCGGCACCTCTATCCCCAGATGCTACACGATGATCCCCCGGACGACGCTGCTGCCAAACTTACACCTTCTCCCCCCCAGCTACCTCCTCCAGCAGACGTGAAGCTTTTTCAACGCATTACTATTGGCAACGTCGCACAGGTATGGCGAGGATCGCTTACGGACAACCAAGGGTCTATTATATCTGTCGTTGCCAAGATGTACTCTCAGCGCGACTTTGAGGCCATGAACAAGGAGACTCGTGCGTATCGCCTTCTCTCTCGCCACCAAGTGGACAATATCGCCCCTTCGTATTATGGTACATTTACGATGCCCGATGACTCTTGGGGTGCTGTGATCTTGAGCGACGCGGGAGAAGCATCTCACTGTTACTCGTGGGACGAAGCGGAGATGAGCGCAGAGGAACTGTGAGTGTTTGGTATAAACCGTTTGGCTTGATTCTGACTACCGGTAAATGTAGTCGAACTGTGTGGAAATACGCGAACGCTCTTCACTCCATAGGACTTCATCACCACGACCTTGAGCCGAGGAATGTGGCGAAAGACCGGAACGGGATCTTGCGTATTCTTGACTTTGAACTATCCTCACTGGACAGGTCGTGTCCTTGCGGCGAGCTTGAAAGACTTGGCTACGCTTTCGACGAGCTGATGGAGTGGCGGTAGTTACAAGCATTGTATATTTGCATAGCCAGGAAAATGGACTCATGATCTGAAAACTGAAGATGCCTCGGGCAGTTGGTGATATACAGTGGACGAGTGAACAGTCCCTGCGTGCAAGCCTGAGGCTACCAGTTCAAAAGACGCTTTGTCGGACGACGGAGGCGGAGACTTGATTAATGATTTTACTCATCCATTCAAATTTCATACGTACGTATCCGCGACGCACGTCGCGGCAAAATCGCGTAAGAGCCTCATGGACAAGCGCACCCTAGCGCACCTGACCGCGAGACGTGTCACGCAAGTGGCACCGAAAAAGGCTCCTTGCACAGCCACTACTTTGTTTCTTTTGTCTATGCACCGTCTTTTTCTGCTACAACCTATTTCCTTCCGTCCACCACGACCATCAGCGTCATGACCACGACGTCAAGCAATGAGCATCTTCATCATACAAGCCGGTTACGCATTCAAACTCCGCGACCACGACGATGTAAATGCCCTGGCAGCGATATTGACACAATCGAAGAGGAGCTTGCTCGCAGTGAAAGCAGGGGACATGGGACCATCATTGCCGTTGACCTACCTCGCTCTTTCTACCCTCACCAGTACCTGCTTAACCTTGGACCATGTCTACAATACTTGGCTGGTCCTTGTCGTTCGATAACTATTGAATCCACCGGTACCGCCAAGGTCGCCAAGAATGGCTCCCAATTCTCGCAGATCCAGCAGTCAGTCCCACAGACACCTCTTCGTCCTTATTGACTCGCAGTGATTCGGTTATCCTGGTGGTGTCTTCCAGGCTCTATTCTCAGATATGTGGCTGCACCGATTCGAAGACAGACGATGTTGTGCACCCCTTTGCCCCAAGTTAGCTGTTCCTTCTGGTCTTTCCAGTTCATCGTGCGCCTCCTTTTCTCTTGTCTCCCCTGCTTTACTAAGCCTTTTCTTCCCTGTCCCGTTCCCGTTTCCTGTGTTTGCGTGCTCTTGTGTTCCCGTGCATTGTTGTTCCTGTGTTTGCGTTGCGATTGTGTTCGTGTTCCGGTGTTTTGATCCTGCATCCGTGTATCGTGCTTGCCTTCCCGTCGCGTTCGTTTTCGTGGGCCCGAGCACCGTGCCCGATCCCTTGGGGTCCGTGCGTCATGTCTCACAGCTGTGTTTGGTCATGTTTAGCTGCTTGCCTCCTCCCATGGCATGCGTACTATCTGTCTTCCCTTTCCCTCGTGTCACCTGTGACATCGTCGTCCTGTTTCCATACAATCATTGTACTCCACTCCGTCATAATGCATGCAGTCTCGCTTTCACAAATGCCATACTCTTCACCCTTTTCACAGAACGGTTTTCATCGCACTAATAACGAGATGTTCATTTTATGCACAGCCCGGTCCCGAGCGGACGGAAAACCTTTCTATGTTTTACACTCATCGATCTCGTTAACACCTTCCCATCCACTGATTAACCCACTCTCTGGACTAAGATCACAAGTTTGGGGGCTAACGGAATCGCCGTCGATCCTTCTCTTATGAATTTGGCCGGCAGTCAGAAACAGAATCGATAAGACTGGTCTTTAAGGAGCACTACTACGTGAAGGCGTCCACAGCCAGGGGGTCTGTAAACGCCTTAGTCGGATCAGATCACCATTAGTCCGAAAGATGGCATCTCTCATCTCACGTCTGCTTGCGATATGTCTATCGACGTTGACGCGACGTTGCTCGCACATGCACAATTCTAATGCATCCAGAATATGTTTATTTGTCGGTAGCTCGCTGGATGTTGTGCTCCCCTGTTGCATTGTTATTCTCAGAGGGTTAGATGGGAATGTCGCCGGTCAAATATCGTCGTATCACTATCATACTCGCCCTGTGATATTGGCAATATGCTCTATCTCTTCCAGCAGACCACTTTTTGTCCTATGTTATGGCCGAGTCTCTCGCCAGAATTAGAGCCAACTTGCGCAACTGCTCTAAGCCTCAAACAGAACACTACAACAATTCCGCTTGCAGGACCCCAGTGGCATCCTTCCGCTCCTACCTGAATGTACCTATTCCCGTGCATAGAAAGGCCTTAGTCTGACTGTTGACATCATCGCATACTCTTGCCATGGAGGTCCTACGACGGGCTGAACGCTGTCGTCCACCTGTTCCTCGTTCACAGTGTTCATGTCGTTTCTGCCATTCTGAAGTTGAGGACAAAGCCCACGCTTTGTTGTACTGTGGTGGGATCGCAATCCTTGGAAGATTTGCGATCTGATTTCTTTCATTCCATTGTCCTACTTGCCACCGGCCCTTTTGCGAATCTATTGCATTTGACTGCTTCTGGTTTTGAAGTCATAGATGTCCTACTGGTGAGAGATGATATGAAAATTGTTGGAGCTCTCGCTAAACATGTCTTCAACGTCTTGCACATTTTTAGTACTGTACCGTTATATTATTCATGAATGACTGCTTTATTTTGCACCCCATGAAGAGTCTCTACTCCGCGCGACACACTCAACAGTGTGATCACAACGGTATGAGCCTTCGTGGCCACAGCACATGGCACGCCATGTCAGGGCTGTGGGTCCGGCCGTTCCTTATTGGGACCTTGTGCCGGTAACAACACCAACACCAACACCTTGACATTGTTCATAGGAATCTTGGAATCTGGTTCCTATGTCGACGGCTACTCTGAAAAAGGATCAGAACTACAGCGGTCAATGGGAACAAAAGCCACCAAACATCATTGAAATGGACTCGGACACTGGGATGGATGGTGTCGCTCTATGCCTTCTCGTATTTCAAAAACGGGAGTATGGGAAGGAATTATGTATCCAACAGTGGGTATTCAATGAGAGCTTGTCGACAAACGAATGACGAAGCCAAGACCGGTAAACGGAGCAGAAGCAGCTAATGTTCTGGGGAGAAAAACCGTGACTCGCAGGACTTTGCCATGGAATATATCCTCATCTATCTGATGTCTGTGATCTTGTGTTGGTGGAGATCTTGTCCAATGGAGCTCACTCTGAATGACTTGTTTGAACTTTGGTAACGGAAGCACTTATGAATGTTTGTTGGCTACCATTGTCCCGCTGCACCGGTACGGGGACCGAATACTACCTTGCTTGAAGCACTCCCCACTTTCTGGGATGTCACATCTGTTTTAGGGCTTCTCTCTGCTGCACGGCGGTCCGGTCCAGCTTCCACATAAATGGGAAGATATTATTGCGCCGATTCATCTTCATTACAACGATCTTTCAGGATGTACAACGATGACTCTTATGACTCTCTATTGCACGACATGGGCCTCAACACTGACAGCGGCGCGTGGAGCGAGCAGCATTCTTCTCCAGACGAAGGTTCAGCATCATCGTTCGATATGTCAGGATTAGACTTTAATTGGATCCTGAGGTTGGTCTTCTCCCAATTTCACGCGTTTCTCATGATTAGCCCGACATTTCACTAGCTCCATGGGTGACGATATCGGAAGTTTTATCGACACAACTTCATCACCTTTGCGAGGCCTTTGGGATCTTTTCAGCGGTAATACCACTTTTGACGCGTCGTACACGCGCGCCGATGACAACAATTATCCTGAACTCCATTCCAATGTTGTCGCACCTTTGACCGCGTCGCCGCCTGATATCTCAGCGATAATGACCACCGTGCAACCAACCATGTGGCAAGACACGCACCAAGGTCTCGGACTACGTAAAATGTACGCGTCTTTCCTAAGTCTCTAGCTTTCATTTCGTTTACACCAGCCGTTTGTCAGATTCCAACTTGAACCGGAGGCCACGATCACGCACCAATACTTCGCCAGTCCGAATTCAGTCTCATCTACTACCACTTCATCCGAAACCTCTCCGTCAGGCGCGGGTCGTGGTCTCTCCACTGGTCTGGCAGTTGCCCGGGGGTGGATCAATTACGGTCCTGACGTACCGCCACCCTCATCCCAGACACGGTGCGCTCTGATTTGTATGTTTGCTTGTTCTCTACCTAACGCTCGACAATTTGTAGCTCTGTTGTCCCTTCGGGTAGGTCTTCGAACAAGTCGCTCCCGTCAGCTGTACGGCGAGAGAAACGGACTATTCTCCGGTATGCCACATGCTGCTTTATCCTCAGAACATGCGGTAACCTAAAGTCTTCTAGGTCGAACAACACCTCTCCGTACAGCATGAAAAATCGTGAGAGCGCCCGCTTTCCCGGTAGTAGTAACTGCCCTTCCGACACTTCCGTGAACTTTATCGTGCTCAACAATCTCACCTACAAGGGGACTCTTTGCGCGGATCACCCGCAATTTGCCAGATATCCGGACGATTACTTTTATGCCGAGGTCCTGAACGACATCTCCATCAATTCCGTTTGCCTTCTCTGTCCGTCTGGTTCAGGGGCGATTTTCACTACAGAACACGCGAAAACGATGCACTGTATCCCTGGATCAAAGAGAGGAGACTCGAATCCCTTGATATTCCTAAGCTGCTGCGAAGGCAACGTCCACAAATCGAAATCACTAATCGTAAAATGTGGTGCACTTAAGAGGCACTTCAATTCAAAAGCTCATTCCGAGAATCGGTACCAGTGTCCATACTGTCACACCGTATTTTCTCGCACGGAATCAGTGGCTAGACATCTGACCCAATGTGAAATACTGGCGAAGATATTGACGGAAGAAGACGAGAAATGTACGTACCTCGAAGAATTATCCTGCCCGCTAATCTAATATTTCAATTCCTAGATACGTCAGATGGAGGTTTATAATACATTCATAATTTCTCGAGTACTATGTACATATTCCCTTGCATCTCGGAATCTATTACGGAATCTACAAATACTAATCTTGGAGATTTACAGGTCAGGGTTAGACCAGGCACACTGTCTTGAACCTGTGCACCTGTTTGTCGGTGCGTACTGTACTTTCTTTGTCTCATTCCACCATCTGCTTTTGATGAAATGCGGTAGGATGGTGACGAACAATGACTCGTCCTGGACCTGTAATACTAATGGTCTCCAACATCGTCTATCTTCCTTTTCCGGAGTTGGTTACTGTGCTTTGTTTTGGAACCAATCCTTTCTTTGGCATGTTTGCGGGTTTGAACAAAGAAACAATGGAAAGCGATGACCATGCCACTCACAAAACCCTAGCATATATACACCCCCCAATGTTTAGACCCGGTTCTCCCAAGCTCTCCCACCATGGCTAGTAATCCCGATTTTCTTGTCGAAGCTCTGAAGTACGCTTTCTCCTCCCTTCCTGCCATATTTATTCTTACCCATCATATGTCTAAGAAACGTCAAATTAACACCGGGGCAATGGAGTGCCATTTCAGACGCGTATGTTGCAGCCACTGTTCTCGTTGGAGACGATTTAATGTGTGTAAAGCTGTGACCAATGCCTAAAGACCGTCGGTGCTTCAGCATCCTCGCAATCCGCGACTGTCATAATCTCCGCGCCAGCCAACGTCGAACGTGCAATGCATTCACGCTTCGGCTCTACGGTTGCTGTCCCTTCCATGTCACACTTCAGTTCCACTCACCCCATCATCTCGGATCCTGTCACGTACAATAACTTGAAGCGAAAGCTCCAAGAAATTCAAGAATCCGCTAGCAAGGAGTCGATAGCTTTCCCTCATCTTAATCGTGCACTGAATGCCTACACAAATGGCCGTCGTGATTTTGTGTCATCTGCTCGGAAAGCAATCGCCGAAGATCCTCACCAGCCTCAAAATTCAGTCATAAATCACAACTATTGAAGAAATCTGTTCAAGTGACCGTGAACAGCTATCTGGCAGACTGGATCATAAAGATCTCCCTCACTTTTCCCACCAATCCTCCCGTTCTTCCAGTATCGACGCCGCCGAGATACTAAACTCTCGAGCAATGCAGCGCGCTTGAGTTCAAAGTTGGACTTGATGTCGTATTGGATAATCTGATTTGTAGTTGGGGTGTTTGTAACATTCGAATACAGTATTTGTTTTGCTATTTTGAGTTCAATGTATCTCCGGCAGTAGACCTAGTAGGGGGCCCGACAATCGTCTTGCAATATTCAGCGCCCCAAAACAGAGCCGCAAGGAAACGCAAGAATTTTCACACTCTTCCTCATCGCCGTCCACTATTTGGGTAGGTCGCTCGCTTCCGGAAGCCAAAGATTTAGAAGAAAATATGCAGTGGAGAATATGTTGCCGCCACTTTTTGGTTACTTACTAGAAATATTTGGAGCTTGACTTGTAAGGTTATCACGTTCGTCCTGGTCCATTCGATGCTTTGAATGGTGTAGGTGAATCTATCGACGTAGACGTTCAACCGCAATGCAGGATGGAGAAGAAGCAACGAGCGAACCTTCACGTCGAGGGAAGCACACCACGGAAAATTAGTTATTGCTCGTCCTTGATTGGGCCATGTATCTTTTTGCGTTCGTATGTGTGGATGGGTAATGAACACATCTTAGGAGCATCCGTTACCAATGTTCAAACCAAAATGCGGGTCTGAGGCAGGCATACGCTTGGGGAACACTTTCATTGATGTGCACGGTAATTTCAATATTGATGCGAAACCATCATCATGCAATCTGCATTTCAGAAAGAGTTAATCTGGGCTTGAGCGAGATATTCCAAACAAAAACTATGTCATGGAACAGAAGCAAGGTCTCGAAAGATCTCAATCCCCACCAGACTCGAGCTCAAAAATGTAACTTTTCATTTCAGTATAGATCGTCAGTGTCACGGTCAACTTCTCCTTCGCTCGACAACTCTTCCTTCCATGCCTCCCGCGTCTTGGACGCATGGTTTTGGACTGCGTTGGTAGCGTGCAGAGCAAACGACCCGCCATCTTCGTCTGTGACAAATCTAATAAGGCTTATGTCGGATTTATAATAAGGAATCAACGTACAGTAAGTTAACGATGCTTGCATTTCTACGGGGTTCTCTAAATCAGGTGTCAGGAGAAGGCCGTATACTAGGCTCAGCGTGTCTTTGAGGCTGATATCCGACGACCATAGGCGACCTAGCTCAGCGATACAGACTTTTCCTTGCTTCGAGATCTATACCGAGGCCCCGGTTAGCGGATCGAACGCAAGTGAAGACTGACACACGTTTGGGTGTAAGATGAATGTCACAAATCGAATGTTGGGCGGGTCTCGAGGGTAGAATTCCGGTAAGCTGATAATCGTTGGTTAGTATAGCACCGTTCGAAGATTTAGCTACCTACTCGCATGTCAAAAGGAATGTTCCACCGGCGTATACGCAGTTGTCGGTATCCTTCGGTACCTTGTATGCGAAAGAATGTGTAACAGCTTGGGTGTAATAACGCTGAAACAAACCTCAAGTACAAGCTTGAAGAATGAGATGTCGCTTTCGTTCACGTACACATCGATGTTTGTATGAGGGTCTCTTACGATTTCCTTCAACTGTGAAAGGCACAATCAAATCGGCGACAGTAAATGAAACGGAGAGAAAACAAAACTTACCTCGCGCATGATTCTCTTTTGACGGTCATTCTGGCTAGAGCCTGCGTGCACAGACTTTGAAGCAGGTTGGACATTCTCGTTTAGCTTCGAATGATCGGCTCGTTTGGGGAAGCGGTCGATGGTAACCACGTCGATGGGGTACAGGGAGGTGTTCCCGAGTATGTTCCAGTCCCAGATACCGTGTATCTGAGGAGGTGCAGGTTTTGGTGGTCGCTCTATGGATGAGAGCATTGTCTCAAGGTCCTGTCGTAGACATTAGCTTCTAGGGCGACAGAGAGAGAAACGGCGTACAAAGATACTGAGAGCGTCGCTAAGTGATGTCTGTGGTGCAAATCGATAGCCATTGGTGGCGACTGATATCTTGTGGAGGGTAACGTTGCTGCATGTACCGACTTGAACGGAATCTACAGTCACTTGATCTTTTTGTAAGGCGATGGCTACATCCCTGGCGGAAGAGACGGATTTGTTGTCATCACCTGTTGTTCGATTAGCACTCGCGGGTGTGAACATGAAATTTAGTCACCATCAGAAACAACTATGATTCGCTTTCGGAGGTTAGGTAAATCCTTGCGATAGTTTACCAATGTGCTTCTTGCAGCGTTAAGCGCGTCGTATAAGCACGTATCTCCTTTGGCATCCACATCTTCCAGTTGGCGTCGGAAATTCTCAAAAATTGGTGTCAGTTCCTGTTTTATGCAAACTGTGTCGGAAACTGGGTGGGAAGAATGCCGTACATCAGTTTCCTATCCGGAGTCATGGGTAATGCTCACATGTAATGAGCCCAAGGACAAGCGAGGCTGAGGTGTCGAAGGATCCCTAGATTGGGACGTTACCGAAAGATCGACGTAAATAGATTAGACTCACGGCTCGATTCAGTAGATGATTGACGAGCTCCTTCAATACGTGCAGTCGCGTGAGATGTTTACTCTCCTCCTTTGATCTGCGCTCTGCCGCAAGTCTCCAGCTCCACGTCAGGATCTCAAATTTGCGAGGCCCAGCTTGATTCGGAGAGTTGCGTCCGGTACAGCTGTCGAGGTAATCAAACATGTATCCCCTCCTCATGCCGTCTCCGACATCGGCAAGGCCATGTCTGAAGTTCAAATAACCTGAGTTTCAAAGGAATTTTGAACGCAATTCCCCAAACTCACCAAAGTCTCATTTGCGACATAGGAAGCTCACGAAGTTGGTGAAGATAGCTGAGCACGCAGAGAGCAGAAGCGTTGCGTGACAGAAGCATATCGACATGGCGGCCATGCAGCGAGACCTCAGCTGCAATCTTTGCACGCCTGTGCGGAACAGTCCGCACAAGCTCAATAATTCCACCGGCCGAGAGACTGGTCATGCTGATCCGCAAATCGCTCAAATTGATGGGGAAATGTGAGCGACTGATGGTGAAGGAGCCATAGGCTGCCTCTGTAAATCGGTTGCAGATCGCATATAGAGTTCGTACGGTAGTGGAGATGGGTAGGTACCACGTCGTTTGTTTCCCCTTGTGCTTACAAGTGATTGGCACCCACTTCCCATCATCGTCATCTAGTGATGACAAAAGGTCACCCGCAGATACCTATAACACAAGTCAAATTTTCGTCCCTCAACCGGAGACACGAGCACATACCCAGGTTTTTAGTTCCGTATAAGCGCCTAATACAGATTCAAATGGTTCATAATAACCCAAAGGCCAATCTTCACACTGCTCGAAATAATCACAGGAATCGATGTTGACAAGTATTCCTTCACTTGGAGCATTTAGAGGGTTCCTCGGATTGCGTAGAAGATCTCCGGTTCTGAGAGTTTTGGTCAGTATTGTCTTTAAATTTTAGAGCAGGAACGTACTTGGGATCAAGAAGCCGTACCGGTACGTCAAAAGGCGCCAAACCAGTCGATTCGGCTTTTGTAGGGTTGCGGAGCAGTTCTAGAATTGCATTCTTTTGGCGGGAGCAGGCGACAGCAAAATGGGCAAGCTAAACGAGATCATTAGCGGACAAGATTGTGTAGAACTCGGGACTGTATCGCACATTGGCCATCTCATTCCTTAGATCCGGTTGGGATTCGAGAAGTTCATGATATCTCAGCGCTTCTCGGCTTGTAATCGTTTTAAGATTGTTTAGTAGATCATATCTGTCCTCGCCTCCATGCCAGCCAAAGCCATAGAAAAATGATCGGACCTCGTTATTCTGAGGTTTCTTGAGGTACGAGGACCAGGCATGTCGACATTCGTAAGTCTGACTATTCAAAAATTGTTTGGCTATCCGGAGTCCAGAAGATATTAGTCTAGAGAATGCAGGTATGAATGACACAACCGACCATTTTCTAAGATAATATCATCAGAAACACCTGAGGCAATCTCGTCGATCACCTTCTGTGCTTCAAGATTGGGATCATAGGCGGATCTGTCCGGGGGTCCCTCAGATTGTTTACCAGGACGACTGACACCCGACCGCTCATTCATAGAATTACTGAGGTCAAGGCATAACACTATTGCCTGTATATTACCAGACCGAAGGTGAGTAAATGATTAAATTCTGCATGAGAACTCTTGCCTCGTCCGGGGGCCGGTTTGTTCCAGAAAGACCGTCGAAGCTGTCAACTTGCCACGTATTTTCTGCTTGTCTCTCCGCGATGACTTTTTGTAGGGCATGGCCAACATCATTAACATCCACTTCAGTGTCGCCCCCATGCCTGTCGAAATGTCGTGAGTATTTGTCTAGAGATCCGTGACAGGTGGACAACGCACGAAGGTCTAAAAAAGTTGACGTCTCGTGTCGAACCGCAACCGCGGCCAGTGAATACTGCAAGGAAGCCCTGTGGATAGCGATCGCGCTCAATGAAACACAACAGGAGAATGTGATTATAACGTACCACTTCATCTAGCACAATTTGCAGGGGAATCACATTCACCGCTTTGAGGTCCAATGGTCCTCTGGTGACAAGGTCCGTCTCATTAACTCGTTTTATGGCACTGTGGAAGTCCCGACCTAAACTATCAAGACTGTAGACAGAGGATGGTGAAGGAGGATCAACTCTGTGCGGAAAGAACACGATGTTCGAAGAGCAATCAAGCAACTTGGAATGAGAAAGGAGTTGATTGAGTATTCCTTTGGTCGATTCTTCAATGTCCACCGCCGCTGGCACGGCTGCTCTGTGAGAGGGCCGAAATAGCTCCCCACCCGCCCACCGGAGCGCGCTAACGTCTCTGTTGACGTGCTCTGTGCCTAGTAACACTGGGTCAACAAGTCGCTTCTGCGACACACTGCAGACGAGAGAGATATCCTCTACTATGGGGTTCGCCGAGTTTGAGTCGGTCACGTCCCCCATTGTCAGGACATGTCCGAGAAGAATGCGGGCCTGAGGTTCATGGTGTCTGTAAGTACAGGTTTCTCAATGTGCAACAAGGAATGAACTCACGGCTTCGAAGAATCGCCCTGGATTAGTGCTGATCTGTACAGGACCTGCTATGCCAGCCGGTATAAAATCGTGGAGCGCGTGAAAGGTAGCTTCTGATAGCGCCGCCAGTTCCTCCGGAAGAGGGTTCTTGTTCCGAAGAAGGACGGCCATTAAACAAGCTTAGTCCCCGTGCAAATTGTTCTAAATTGATCGCAATACTCACGAGTACGAGCTGCGGGGGGAAATCTAGTGATCGTGTAGAGAGAAGAGATGATCCTTCTCTCTGCGGCGCCCCCTTTGTCTGCAACTAAAGCGCAGAACCTATACAACGACGCAAGAAAGGCGGACATTCCCCGAGGCGTCTGGATGATACAAGGCTGATACGACATATCGCTCAGATACATACTCTGCTTCGACGTGACACCTTTGTTATCGGTATTAGTATGTTGTCGGTGTCGCTTGACAACGTAGAGAGAAATCTCCTGGCCGGAAGAGGGGAAGAGGTCACTCAGACGAGCGCACCCGCAAGCAAGAATCGGTGACCGGGAGGTGTGCAGATCTACACAAAAGGGTCCCATTGACTCGGATGCCCGGTTGAAGGGAGTCTTGTGATAGAAAAGGTCGAAACGCCGATGATTCTGTGTAGTATGCTTCGAAGACGAGCAAACGCTGACAAGTGTGGAGCGTGTCAGACGGGTATATCTAGTGGACAAACGTAAATGTGTGGCAATTTTCGGGACAGAAAGTATTTACTCAGTGACTGGGTTGCGATAATGTATCCTCATAGACAATCCAGAACACTTGTAGTCCTTCCCGGAGAGAAAATCCTCCACGAATGCGATGATATCTTTAGTAGACAGCTGAATTACTGAGTCAATTGTCCCGGCAGTGAGTGGAATTGGTATTCGCTCAATGCGATCGCCGTCGTAAGCGATGATGATGTGCCGTTCAGATGTGTCAAAGATAGCTGACTCTCTGGGGTATCTATCAACTGAACAACCCGAGGGGCAGCCTGGACTGCTCATTCCACGCAAGCAGTGGTGATGGTGCATATGCTTGCATCCTACGTTCTATGAAGAGATTTGGAAAGCTGAACTCGTGGACGGACATGAAGCCTTACCTGTACTAAGGGACAAAACAAGACCTCGCCGGGTTCTATATCATTTTCAGTAGCAAATTTCATACAATCCGGACAAGGAAATCCTGAACATTTCAAAGTTACGATTAGGTGTAATGACACGAAACAAAATCTTGCCTAAAAATTCTGCACAGATACTGCAATGTGGTGGTTCGTTAGCGGGAAGGTGGTCTGGAACGCCCGTCAGTTTATGACTTGAATCTCTTGTTAAATAAAAAAGACTGACCGGAAACAGAAATGTGTGAATAGGGACACGTTGCATTCTTGCAAAGGCTTCCATTTGTTGTAAACCGACAATGCAACGTCGAGGCTAAACCATGTTGTTCTATCTCTGAAGCTATAACGCAACTGCAGGCACTTTCAGGTTCGTGTTGGCATCGGTTGTCTTCCTCATATTCGCCCCAGCCTAAGACGCGACAGGCTTCGGTCCTTAGGGAGCACTGATTGAAATGTCATACATTGAACAAAGAGATGCAAAATTTCGCGCACAAGCGTAGTGTTACCACTTATTGCTTGGCCTTCGAAACAGTGCACACCATTTGGGTGCTCTCCCTGCTCTTTTGGCGTCTGTCGAGCGTAATCGCGGGCGCTTTTGGCAGTGATGAGGCGAACCCTAAACCGTCCAGGTTCTATGACTGAGGCTTCCGGTACGGAAGAAGTCAAAGATTTGGGTGGTTCCAAGTCAATCTGTGCCGGCTGTTGCAAGTAGTATCTCGCGGTAACGACTTCACCATCTTCAATGCAGTCGATTCCGCTTCCAACATACAAGTCAGCGGCGCAATTCGTGAATGTCAATAATGAAACCTCACTCTTGCCTACGAAGCTCAAAGCCGCCAGGTAGTTCAAGGACAATGTTAGCAGGATCTTCGATGCTAACGTAGCTCGCTATCTCTTGGATCAGGGTTTCGTTCGAGGCGCTTGTGCCGATTTGAACCTGGAACAATAGGAGCACTCAGGAAACCAATTTTGAAAGTGATCTTACTGTAAATTTCCTTCGCTTTTGTATATGCTCACTTTCAAAGGCAACCAAAATCCGCCGTTTCGCAGACATCGGCACCGCTGATACAACACCAATTAGCAAATAAACAAAGGGCTAGTTGCCTCGAGCCAGAATGTACCTCTTTCAATTCAATCGTAGTGACTTTTCACAATGAGGGAGAGATTTGTGTTGGGCGTCAAGATGAGCGACCGCTGGACTAGCGCCTACAGGGGACCCGGCGGGCCACGTGAGAGCTCGAATTCTCACGGAGTCGTTTGCTTCAATGCTGATCGCTACCCGCGCTACCCCCTCTACGAACAGAAACGCAGCGTCCCCCCCGCGGGGGCAGCAGGCTTTTCTCCGGCTACCATTGCGATGCGTGCATTTCAGCGATGATATTCTCCTCTGAAGATCGACAAGCTTCGTTTTCACCTTCCCGCAACCTCACTTTCCTGGAATATATTCCTTAATTAATTTGGTTAGCGTCCAATGACCGTCGATATGAAAACGTCGTCGTCGCCGGTCGGAGCTTCCACGTGCTGTGTCTAGCAGATTTAGACGAAGATGGTGCTCATGTTGCCCATCTCTACGGTGTTCGTAAAGGTCTTATGAGTCCGAGACGCGGCATGATGCCGAAATTTTGCACCTGGAGGAAAAAATGGAACGGGAATTGAATGAGAGAGCACTAAACTTGGTCAAAGCCGAAAGACGGCATCACTCGGCACAGGTGATGGGCCACGTGGTGATCTTCGATTGTTGATTCTGGCAGAGCGTTGATTAGGACGTCGAAATTGTGACTGGCCCCTACAATGAGCAAGCATCGTAGGGGATCGGTCATAGGTCTACGGACAGCCGTGTGCTGTAGGACCTTTGCACAAGTCAATGTCAACATTCAAGACTAGAATAGGGCAATAATGGTTAGCTTCTGCCCTACAGCCGTCGACGGTTGAACCTTTATTTGGCTTCGGCATAACAAATAGTGGCTTCAAGGTAATACACGAATGGGTGGCACTTGAACGTAGGTTATTTAAGCAACAAGTATCCCAACTTGAAGCTAGTTTTCCCATCGCTCACCATCCACACTCCTTCCGCATTGAAGTCGCGCAATGCTTGCCGGCATCTTCAATGCTAGTTACAGTGCTCCTGCCCCACCCCAAACTGGACACACTCGAGTCCGCTTCAATGTCCAGACTTTCCGAAACGATTGGCTTCTTTCAAACCGCGTAGGGTGTGTAGCGCACATTTCTGAACCCAAGTTTTCATGCTCACTGGTTTCTCTCCTTGTTATTTAGATCATGGGTCGACATGCATGCCGTCGGTCCCAGTCTTCCGACCGAACTGCGCCTGACATTTACCTACTCCCCTCCCGATCCAAGTCTCTTGGTCGAAATCAGGACCATGTTCGTTGATCACACGTTTCGAGGGGGAGCACCCTTGGACTCGAAGACTAGGAAACGACTTCTCGAGGCCGAAGCATGGGTAGACACTAATACCATGGGACGCAGGCACGTATGGTGCTTAGGGTGTAGAAAACGCATCGATTTTTTCCAGGATGACTTCGATATCAGAGAGTGGCAGCAACATCGGGATTCTTGCTTCGGAATTACCGATCGGATGAAGAAAGCTGTTGTGAAGGAAATCTTCTGGCAGAATTGTCAGAAGGAGCTCGCACAATGTGCGGAACTGTCCGAGGAGTCGGTCATAAGAATATGAGCCCCACCAGTCAATACAGTACAGATATTGCTTGATAGTTTTCTTTACGTAGAATCTCAAAACCCCGACCCTAGATAGATACTCAATAGACACCATATTGTCTGAACAGCTTCACAATCGACGATCGGTAATACAGCTGGAGACACAATGACTGCCGGAAGAGATTAATGCGTGAGTAGGGATTTGTCGTATTTGACCATTTCCTATCCAGTTATAAGCACCCTCCTTTAGCGTTGGCTTTATGTCATTCATTTTACATCAGCTCCAAGTCCTTTACACGGCTACCAACACCTACTGGTCTACAGTTCCACTGCGCATTCGACGGAAAATCTACTACCCGACAAGAATTATACCTTGACCTAATGAGCTCATGATACTCCTCGGTTCGTGGGTTTCATATTTTTGCCGAAGAATATACCGCGTTGTCTGTATTAGAACAGCAAAACAATAACTACCGTAGCTAGTATGAACAGACATGGTCTACTAGCCTTCCCGATGGCCATAGCAGCATTGTCCTGACTATTTGAAGCATCACTGCTGCTATCCGACGGTGACGCTGTGTCCACCGCAGTCGCCGCAACAGAAGCAGTGCTTGACGCCGATGACCCTGTGGTCGACTCCGTTAAACCCCCAAGGCTAACCGTCACTTGACTCGCAGCTGCGGCCTCAGCGGTAGGCGCCAATTCTATCGTAGCTAGTAGCAAACACAAGATAAGGAAAGTTTAGAAAACTAGAAGGGAACAGAAGCGCACACTCGAAGTTCCCCCCATTAGCTTCTGCATCTTGAACTGCTTGTTGCAGTAGGCTATCAGCATTGTCGGGGACAGTCGAGAGGATGCCCACGCGTGGTGGGTCGACCGAGGGATGGGTGAGGTTCCCATAGTGGAACGCTACGAGATTCCTGACGAAAGTCCGAAATATTAGTCAGGTCGGAGATACTTAGTTTAGGCAGCACTATACGATTTAAAGAATGGGTCTCCCAAGCTCCAGCGATAAAGTGATCCCAGACCTGGCGGGTCAGTGGAGACGAGGTTGTCCGCGACGCAGTTGGTAGCATCACCAGAACTGAGGTCTCCGATAAAGTCCCTAGGGTCTATGGGAAACATCTATCTTCATATTGAGCATACTGCAACACTACCACAGCCTGAAGAAATAGATACCTTGCCGC
This sequence comes from Armillaria borealis, assembly GCA_030435635.1. Classification (NCBI taxonomy): domain Eukaryota; kingdom Fungi; phylum Basidiomycota; class Agaricomycetes; order Agaricales; family Physalacriaceae; genus Armillaria; species Armillaria borealis. The sequence continues at coordinate 219,761 of JAUEPT010000015.1, read as the reverse complement.
CGATCTGAAATGACAGCGTATGGGCCGTAGCGCATGGCAAGACTGCTTGAGAATAAGCATCCGATGCATTATATGAAGACGACACTGTTGAAAGAATGTTCTTGACGACGTCCGAGGGTCCACGAAGAAGAGAGTTTCCCTGTTGTCATGTTAGCACCAAAGTCGATGCCGCCGCTAATAATTAGAAGTACGGACTGTATCGATCAAGGCAGATACACGAGTGCCATCGACACCATCGGTAGCAGCTTCGGTGGAGTCAGCAATCTTCTGACCGTCTAGATAGACGCCATCTATGTCTATTTCCCAGCGACTGGAGGAAGATGAGTTCGAACTAGTGAGGGCAACACTTGAGCTTACAAAGGGTACACCTGAAAAACAGACTCAGACAGACGAAGCTTAAGTCAAAGATAAATCTACCTCATCTGGGGCAAACGACGGAGGTTTAAGCCCCCCTTCACCAGAAGAATATAGTCTAACAGGTACCCAGGTCAAGGATGAATTATCAATGCCATCAGGCAGCTTGCCAACAGTAAGCGTACCGTCCCCACCACCAATGTCAATAGTATCTCGCTGAAGAGCAATAGAGAACATAGGCGCCTGGAGATAATCCGTCATAACAATGCGAGATAGTAACGGTCCATCATCGGACGTCGCCAGCACAAAGTTATCCGTGTTGGTGATGGCGCCAAAGGTATGCTCCACCACGGCTTCCTGGACCTTGCTTCCACTGGGAAAGCCCAAACCGAAGATACCAGCTACGCCATATTTAACGGTGGGATTCGTAGTGGTATTGACGGCGACGAAGGTTTGTCCAGTAATGGAGATGCCAGCAATTGTGGCCGTTTCAAAGGCTATAGGTCCAGAGGCCGACGTCCCTGTGGTGGAGTCGCCATAGTTCATGGTGACCTCGGCACCAGTCAAGTTTAACGTTGAAGAATTGTAACGCGCTGTGGTTACAGATGAACATGTTCCGCCGCTACATGTGTCGGTGATTACCCAGAGATCGCTGGATCCTGTGTCTATAACAAATTGAAAACGAATGAGCTTCCATGATCGGCGACGCGTCTGTGGAGGATCGAGGCGTTCTCACCAAGGTGTACAGCAGTAGCATCATCCCCAAGTTCGATAGGAACAGTGTATAATCTGGCACAAGCAGATTCGTCGTTCAACAACATGCAGCTTCCTGACACAATCAATTGCTCACAAGTCGGAATTGTCACCTAGTCCGACAGACCCACTGACATCGCCTCGTTTACCAGGTGTAGTGCTTCGCCTGTTACTCCTCAAAAGCGGCAGGTCGAATCCGCCACGACGTTTTGTCACGTCCTGAGGTAGGAATTTGACAGGTATCGTCGCACCAAATGACGTGGAGGTAATCAAAAGCCAGCAAAGCAAAAGGAGAGAATGCATGAAAGGAGCGCCTGCGCTGGCTGAACGGTAAATAAGGGAAGGGTCTCCGCCCACGAAGAAAAAAGAAAAGAAAGAAAGAAAAGTCTATATTCAAGGAACTCGGACGTGGCAACCGCGTGCCATAAAGGGCGATCATCAGGAACCGGCTATGCAAGCATGCCGACGTCAAACTATAGGGACTGGCATTTAACGCTGTGTACAGTACTGTACAACCATTTACTGTACACAAAACGGTTGAGGTCGTCTTCAAGAGTGCATTGGGCTGAGTACTGCACGAATTGGATACTCATAATAAAATCAGATTAATTGAATTATTTCCACTGAATCGGCCAAGAATCAGCTCAAAAGTTTTGATATCAACGTAAGCGCAGTTATATGGTAACTGATATAAGAGCGCGACATAACGAAGGTGGGGCTACGAAGTTTGATCTACCAATAGCAAAAGACTTCACGTCGAACCTTAGTATCTACAGAAACTTACGCACCGAGGTTTCGAGACCTCGAAGAGTCGAAACTTTACTCTGACAAGTTACAAGCACTATTGGAGTAAGTACCAAGATTCATGTCACATTGGCAGGACGGCCAGTGATCCCGGATCCCGAGATGTTCTTGCCAAGATAGATTACGCGTGTGATCGTATAGCCACAAAACGATGGACAGATAGATTGGACACAGCCAATTCGAAAGCTCATCTCACGATCATCTTGAATTGATAGTTTGTTATCCAGTATTCGATACAAAACGTGCCCTATATATAGTTTAAATAAACCAATTAAAGCCTCTTCGAGGAGGGAGATGGCTACAAGTAGCATTTGTAGATGGGAGATGCTGGTGTCCAGCCCACTAGCCGAGGAGGAAAATCAGTGTTCTGAAAGCTAGAAAAGGGAAGGAGGACTTGCCACATTGCCAGCATTCCAACAATCTATCTGGATCACTAAGATATGATGAGAGGCGGACATCGAGAACGGTAGACGAAACGTACTACTTGTGCTTGATAGACAAGAGTCTGTCGTAATTAGATCCCCAAAAAGCAACTGAATACAACAGAGGTCGGTCTTTCGCATGTATGCTAGCTGAGGGGTAACTGACCTTCATGATTTGGTTCATATACATCAGCCTCGTTCTGTGAATCCCACGTGTCAGCCTCGACATACAAAGGCGTGCTAACATGAAAACGTACCACATATGCTGCGTCGGGAGTAATTTTTCGTAGATGGTCAATCGCGTGGCTGGCCAATGAATAATGGCCCTTCTTTGCTTCCGCCGATGTATCCCAATTCCACGATGAAACTAGCGTAACGTGGAACAAACTGTCCCTCCAGGCTTCGGTTACGCTAGTGTGGCCATCACCTGGATGAGACGAGGGTGCCGAAATAAGTATTATCACTGATCCTGTAGCATTGTTGGCGGCCGTAAGTGCAGAAACCAGTTCTCTTTGGCTCGACGGTGTCTCGAAGTTGGATTTGTTTATTAACCGGGAGGCCAGTGCTAGTGGTATTCCGACGCGCTAGAGAATTCGAAAGATTAAGAAACTGGATACTTAAATAGCTAAAAGTAATCATACCGCCACATATTGGCTAGAAAACGTGGTGAAGAACGACGACCAAGTTGGGAAGGTCGTCACCAACGTTTTCGCACCGGTAACATTCTGAGCGACTAACCGCTGACCAAAATTGATCAGCGGAGCCATGGACCGAGCGGCTGCTCCGGCGTCGAGGCGCGGGTTGATGTAAATGGCAACGCCTTTGTTCGAGATACCACCCCAGCCTTCTTCCGCCCAACGCACTGAGTTCTCAGCCATGATAGTCCATAGTTCTTCGGTGAGAGTCGAATTAGCAGCCGGGTCGAATGTTACAATGACCGTCTCAAGTTTTACCGGCGGAGAAGCCAGCACGGTGCTTTCAAGGACCACGCCGAACGTCCCGCCACCACCTATCACCGGGGATGTTATTGACGATCAACGGTACAGCGAAAGCCGTGAACGCTCACCTCCACGGAGCGCGTAGAAGAGGTCCTGATTTTGACATGCGTTGGCAATTCTGTATCGTCCATCTGGTGTAACGACCTTGAACTGAAGCTACGGAAGCAAAGGTTGACAGATCAGGTATAGCGATCGGAACTGAGGGATGACGCGTACCACACGATCAACGCCTAGTCCCATTGTATTTGAAAGCATGCTGTGACCGCCGCCCTGCAAAGCCGTGAAACTCCGAGTGATACTGAAAGATAGTAGATTCGAACCATTAACCAACCACCGGACGCGCCGACGGATCTGTCGGTACCTACGGACATTCAGGACATGCGGTAATTCCGGGATGATCTAGACCTACCTCCAACGATGGTGATGTTGTTAGCTTCCGCGAAGGCGTAGGCCTCGTACCATTGAACACCAGCCTATCATGTTGATCAATCGATCAGTTCTAGGGTTGGGATGTGAACGGGACTAACCCCGAGTGTCACCGCTGGTCGTGCTGACTGTAGATGTTTGCAACCATCAGGGACGAAATGATGATTATACGAGATCTAGATGAATGTTCAATGACTGCGCTGCCTTCAACGCGTAGTCTCACATACATGCTTGAGATTATGTGTCTAGAAAGTTTATTGAATGAGCCTCAGTACGTAGGCTTGGTATGAAGACGTACCCAGATTCCGAGAGAGTTGGGTGCACTACTTCGCCCCTTGTAATCGTGCTGGATAAATCATGAGTCATCGGTATGATGCCGAACGAACAGATGGACTCACTCCGGTATTCTTTACGACGAGCGGAACTTTATACACTTTCGAGAATTCAAAGGCAGCTGAGACGTCCCTCGCAGTGCGCACATCGAGCTAGGGCCGCAATAATTCAGGAACTGCCGCTCGCCAATACAACACTGTAAAGGCACTCACATAATAATTTGACACGCTGCCCATTTGGCATTTATTCGGCGCCCTTATCGGACTAGTACTAGACGTATTGGTGTAGTCGAGGAGACACTGTTGACCAGTGGCCTGACAACTCTCCCATTGCGCATTGGTGAAGCCGCCTGGTCGGTTTGAACGAAACACTAAGACAAGGACCATCGCCATGAACATGGTACACATCTTGCAGCAGATATTGGCACGTACCTTCATCTAGGTATCCATGCTGTATCTCTGAACATAACGTTGATGTGGGGTCGTCAACACAAGGTTGGGCAAGGGGGGCGCCTGCAACAAGGCGGCCGTTGACGGACGCGTTCAAGGAGTTCCATACACTGTCACCGCCAATCGACCAAAGTTCCTGAGAATGTGTCGCCGTTGCCATTACATAGCTGGTGGCTATCACGGAGAGCAAAAGAGGGAGCATGGCTGGACTAAGTTGAGGGTATATCAGTTGAGCCCATCATATTTATATACTTATAGCATCCCACGGGACCGGATATTCCAGTGCAAAACGCGCGCCAAATACAGATCATTGATCCGTCGCCGCCATCTGCAAAGAACTTCATAGCTTAAATGACCGAGTATAAAGGACCTTCAGTCACACCGTTGATCGATCTAGAGAAGGCCAAACAATTCAGTCAATCAGCAAATGATATGAATGAAAAAACGCGATACCGGATACTCTGGGGCCAGGATAGACGCAAGTAAGGGGGTATCAGGTCCGACTCCGTCCGACAAAACATCAAGGCGGTTGAAAGACCGCGCGCGGTGATCGTTCCGAATGATGCTCAAGTTGCGGAAATGAGATCAAACGGGTACGAATATTCGAATGTTCGTATAATTGCCGCCAGACGCGGAGGATAATAGAAAAGGCTCAGCGTCGAGCGCACAGGAGAGTGTATTCCAAATCCCTGTTGGATTCGCACCATCAAGTAATATATTGGGTGTCATGGCATAGCATTGTAGATGACTCGAATCAGATAGCAAGCTATGTTGACAGTTCAACAGGAACAAAGATATTGAATCCTGTTGACAGGAAGCGTACAGCTTTGATTCCCTAGCACGGTGTTGGACTCGGAATGCTCGATAAGGTTGTTTCATAGCTGGGCAGCGAGACTTCGAACTCTGAGCCATCAAAGGAGGAAGAAAAGATGTGACAATTTGGGATAACTTCTCGACAAAAGAACGCACGAGATAGTCACGTGATAAGCTTCTTCCTTCCACTTTAGGCGGACGCCGGCCCAGACTTCATTTTCGTCCTTTCCCGGTCGGTGTCCAAAAAGTTCAACATTCAAAGCTTGAGTCAAAGCTATCCTTCTTCCAAGAACCTAATTATTATCACCATTTCACCTACCTTACGTGAACGTCAATACCCTCTTATGTCAGAGGTCATTTAGAGCGATACAGAGCTAAGTAATGCTTCGGTCTTTCCTACTCGTTCAAGTCGTCTGCTGCTCGACTTCACCGTGTACGTCGGATTTAAACTCCAAAGTGCAGAACTTTTATTCAATTCGTCGATGCTGAATGCACAGACAAGTACAAAGTAAGGAAAAGAATATCTACTCTTCTTTACTTGATACCCATGCTCACCTCCGGTCCTAAAAATCTCCGGTTCAAGATCACAGGAAACAGTAGATTCCAGCGGCAGTCTCATCCGTGTCGGCCTTCAAATTCACGGGAAGTCGAGCACTTCCTCCGAGCTACGTAAAGATCTGACAAGGAACTCCATGAATCGCACACCTATCGTTGCGAATGTATCGGGGTGCTGATGTTTTTGGAGATCATCCAGAACCAGGAGTAAAATGCCTAGCACGAACACGAAAAATCACCAAGACATTTGACACCAATCATGTGGATGATATCTTGATAACGCGCAGTCACTGAGGAATCATTCAATACAAGGATCAAAAAAGCTTACCCACGGGAAGAGGCGGACCGACTACGTTTGAGTACGACGACGCTATACCTCTGAGTTCGTTACGGATCCGGCATATTGTTCCACATCCTAATTTATCATGCAACGATGTTTTGGTCCTTGTTCTTACATGTTTGTTCCCCGACGGGAACCATCCCGGCCATATATACTTCTCTCGTGGGGTCCAAAAGGGACGCCAGACGATCTAGTGGCGTTCCGCTATGAACAGATGACAAAACATCCGAACCGGCCTAGCCAGATCAACAACACCGCTACTTGAACGCGGATGCTCCCTGACCTCAGTGTACGAGGAGGTGAGGTAAGGCAAGGAGAATGTGTCCATTGCCGCAGTGACTAATGCCGGACATACTTCAGTGAATTAATGAACGGTCAGTTCTCCGCGAGTCTCTGGCGCTGGCCTGATATTAAGTATGGGTGTACGAAACTCCCGCGCAATTTCCTTTGGGAGATTGGCAACACTATAGGTTGCCGTATTACTTATGGTGGGTGCCTTGAACTGTAAATTTTATAGTACCCAGAAGATATTGCGGCATTTGTAAAGTCGTTTGCCCTAATGGCCAGCAGTCGCGAATACTTAGGCTCTATCGGAACCACTTGACTTGGATGGAACGCTTTCCATGCGGCTCTGTAATGACATAGCTTTTCATCATCTCGTGGCTTTTGAGGACGATGGGACTTTACACGTACGAGTATAGTACTGTCCGAGGCGAACAGTATATAATATGGTCTTTCGCACATATGATACCGAATTCAACAAATCGAATTTGAGAGTTATTTATGTCTCGCCCCGATGGTTCTCAGAGACTCAGGAAACTTCCTTTGAAAATTCAGCGACTTGTCACTCGTAGTTGCGGTATTGAACCTCGTACAACTTTTAGTTATCAGGCGCTGCAGTGCAAGTGCCAAAAAATACAAAAATTAGATTTAACAGACTGACTCCTGAGAGGAATGAAAAACAGATGGACGTTCAGGGGATTGAACCCTGGGCCTTTCCTTCCACGAGCAATCCCCCGGGGGGTCAATTTTGGTGTAAATAGCCGATAGATGATGTCATCTCACGGCGATTGGCAGGTCGTACTACTGCCCTTCTTTAACTCTTCCTCTTCCTGCATACTCTTCCCTCCTCTTCCCACCTCGACGCCGTTTCCCACCAAAAAGCTCACGGCAACCACTTACCACCACGCGAGTAGGAGCGCTTTGCAGGCAGAGAATTGTTTCTTCATAGGTACGTTTCATTTTTTGTTCTAGTTGGCTTTGACTCATCAGCGGCGTCAGCCCCGATAGCATGACACCCTCCCGCGAGGCTCTTTCTCTCACCACCACCTTTGACGATGCCGACGACGCGACCACGAGGGCATACCCGCACTGGATTCTACACAACGACTTGACGACAACAGGGTGGCTGGGGTAGTGGACGCGATATAGGATGCGGCAGTGTTAGGAGGGAATCGGGCAAAAGACCACGAGCGGGAGGACAATCGTCGTCGTCGGCCACTTGTGCATGATGCCGCAACACGACGACGCCTACCAGACCCCCACGACCCGAAATTCCACATCCTCGCATAACGGCCACGCTGACTGGTACCGCTGCCTCATCAACCGAAGGTGCTGAAGGCGATGGTGCCATCAGTTTGTCCCTGCAAAGGCTCAATCCTGCCCAACGTCGACCAGCCTATGCCCAATCCCTTACATTACCCTCAACGACGCCCCCGTTCGACGTCGTCTTCCATGCACCCCTTTGCGAGGGTGCTGGAGACAATGTCGCTGTCCATTTCAGCCTGCCTCGATCTCGCCCGTCGTTGAGCGGCCCATACCCAACCTCACCCCACCAACATCGTCGCAGCACCGCTCAGCCATGGCGACGGATGGCCTCATCTTCAATACGCCCCCATTCTCTAGGGGTCTTGAGGCAAAGGCACCATGCATTTCATTCCTAGACGCCACCATCGTCGCCGACGGCTCGCCTAACGTCCTGACTGGAAAAACCCCCCACCCGGCCACACGGATTGGTGCCGTCTTCTTTACACTCCCGTTGTCAAGGATGCCGTAGACGATGACATCATTGGTTTTCCCCCTAGCATCATCGCCGACGCCATCTCCAATGTCCCTGCCCCTACCCCGGCAAAAATCCCCGCACCATCCGTCAACGGCCACACCAACTGGGTCCGCCGTCCGTTTTCGAGGGTGCCGGAGACAATGATGCCAGCTGTTTTCTGCCAGGACGCCACTATCGTTGCCGACAGCCCGCCTCACCTGTTCTAGCGCTGTCCGTTTATCCATTAGCATTTTCCTATCCGTTATATATCTAGATGCTGTATTAGCTACTGAGCAGTGGTACTGAAGTAAAGAGAAGAAAGAAAAAAAAACACAGCAAGGCCGTCAACTACGGCGCTCTCTGCTACTTGCGTTTTTGTCTACAAATAGAAAGGACCTGTACTTGAGATAGAGGTCATCGTGTATTACATACAATTTCGTCGCAAATTATGGGATGAAACTATTAGTCATATCGAATCGGTGGATACTCATCTAAAAAAACCTGGACGTGCTGAGCGACCTTGGCCTCACCAAAGGTGCTGATAACGTCGCCGAGTGAGCTTGCACCCGCCTCGTACTTGAGCGCTGATCGTGCAACACCATTGACCTTGGGTAACTCGTCACAAACACGGTCCAGGAGCCCTTCGAACGACATGCTTCGTTTCCGTTGTACACCTCCATCATTCCAGTCCCAGGTACGGTCCATTAAAACCACAGCACCAAACTGCGTGACAGTTGAGATTGGAAAGTGACCAAATAAAAGAAAACATACGTGTCTGTATAGTTTGAGTAGCTGTTTCTTCGATGACATCATGCGGGAGTGATCTTTCCGGAACTTGGTGAGGATCGCCTTGACAACTTTTTCTTCCTTCTCCTTAGCCTCACCCGTCGCACTCTCCCAACGGCTGTATTGCTCTGGATGCTTCTTCCAGCATAACTTCTCGATGAACTCGCTTTTCCATCCCCTCGAGCCCTCGCCCGTGTCTTCTTCCCAGATCCAAACAAACTTGAACATCTCAATAGTGCGGACGATGTACTCGAGCAAAGACTCGCTGCTCATCACGCTGCTCTGCGACTCCAGGAACTGTTGAAAGGTCAGACACATCAGCAGGTCATCACAAGCATGGCACCTTACATTGTTTATCGCCTCTAGCCGCTTATGTACGTCTTCGATCGCATTATTCTGGGTAGCCTGCTCACACACTCCATCCCATGGTTTACGGGTGATTACAACAGACTCCAGCTCATCTCTCTATTATCCAATCAGCCGTTACTCGTGCCAAGAGGGCAGAAAGAGGCTCACCCACTGCTGCGTTTGGTCTTCATACCCACAGACGAGGCGCTTGAAGGCTTCTTCCTCTCGCTGATCTCGGTGCCCCACTCCAGGAAACGAAAGCAGGGCCGCTTTAAAGTCCGTTGCTTTCAACGCTGGCTGGTCAAAACATGCGAATATTGCCTTCACACGCTTCTCCTCAGCAGTGAGCACACGCGGCTGTCCAGCACCTCCTTGCCCAGCACCACCAGCGCCGTGCTCGCCAGCTCCAGCTCTAGGTCCAGCTCGTCGACGGCGGTGCTGCCCCACGGATTCTGCACACCCCACGAGCTTCCCTTCGATGTCTTCCAAAAGATCATCGCGCTTTTTAATTGTTCCTGGGCTTGCATCAGGTGGGATGGGGGGTAAAGCGGCAAGCGACGCTTCAACGTGCTCGAGTTGAGTGCGTAATTGAGTTCCAGGTGAGTGTTCCATGGCAAGGATGAAGTGGACGGCCCTCAAGCATAATCACCTGTTTTTGACAGTGCTTCCTTTTTAGCGACCTTAAATAGTCGCGCGCCTGGCCATATCCATCACCACAATGGACCCCCCTCCAGCTCCTGCTTTCATCCCTGCCAAAGGGCCTCCTGGCTATTTTGTACAGGAGAGGCTCATTCCCGAACCCGACAACGACGACCAGCCTCCCCCACCCCCTCCTGACTCGAACACTGATGCCATAAATACCCCCTACATCCCCCTGTCACTGGATAACATTCCCGTTATTGTCCCCGACCTCTCCTTCAAGCCCGCAGCCGCCGAAGCTGCAACCGAACGTCGCAAAGTCCGCGTTGATACGGCGCTGCGCCAAATGGCTGACGGGAAGGATGTCGACTTGGAGGACGTCTTCAAATCACTAATGGAAAAATGCGACGAGTTTGACGAGAATGTTATTTCCTCCGAGAACCCATCCAGTAGGGATGCTCGATTGCAGATGGAGGGGTCTTGGGTAGACCTTGTCCGCCGTGTCCTTCCTAACGTCCCTCCGGAGAATGCTTGGGACCCAGCCGTTGTCGCTGTTGTTGGTCCAAAGTTCATGTTCTTCTTGGTAAGGCGCTCGTTTTTCGTTGAAAATACCTTTCTCATCGTGTTCATAGGCACATACCACGATACCCCGATCCAAGGACAAGAAAGTCATCAAGTCTCGTACCCTCGTCTGCTTCATGAACCTTTTCCTACATTTGGTTCTGCGATACACGACCGATCCCGTCACGAAGCAGAAATGCGGTCTCCAACTGCTCACCAAGTACAACCTTTTTCAACGACTTAAGGATCAGGTTCAAAGCCGTAAGTCGGTTCTTCTTTCAACCACCATCCCTTCTCATACGTTGACTAGTTATCTTCCATCTGAAACTTGATCGCCACTTTGACAAAAGGTGGTTTTTCGGACGCCTGGAGATACAGCTTGTCATCGATACAGCCATGAAGAGCCGATCAACGAGGCTGGTAAAAATCAATACCATTATGAGGGTACGTCGCCTTTTCTCTTCTTCTCTAACATTTCTCACACTCGGTCAAGATCCTCTTTCCATTTTATATGACGACTAGACCATCTACGCTCGGGCCCATGTGCCGAGAATACCGTGACCTTGGATTCGTGAGTCGCCCTTTTTTCATCCTTCACGCGGTTGACCTCATACCTTTAGTATCTGAAACTGGAAAACCTTCGAGTCTACCGTAGGGGTGACATGGATTTTACCATCGCTGTCCACTTCAAAAATTACAAGGGTAGTAATAAAGCTCTCGGCGATGAGCAACGATTCTTTCTCAATTCGGTGACCAAGTCACATAATATAAGCTTTTGTGTCGCTAGCTGGATGATGGCATACCTTTTCGCCATTGAGGCTTTCGAGACTAAATACAAGGTAGGCTTGTTATGATTCCAACATCTTCTTGGGCTAATGTTTTTCTCGTACAGACGGTGGGCGAAATGCTTGCATTCAAAGGATTAGAGTACCGACTCGATCCCGCAATGGGCGGATTTGCTCTGTACGTAGTATGCAGTTGTGCATATTATACTCGTTGACTTTTTCCCCTTTTCTTTAGCTTTCCCGCAGCCAAACCCGGAGGGCGAGAATTTATCATTCCGTATCAGGCATGCTCATCTGGAGGGATATCTGAGTCGATTGGCGGTCTCCTCACTGCTGCCATGTTGCCAATGGCCGGAGGATATGCATTTCGCCGAGAGGCTGGCGATGCATATGGCCAGATGTTAACAGCCCGTATCGCTCGTGACATCCTCAGGCATGTACAGGATGGCTGCTATCGGGAGCATTATTCACGTGATGTGGAAAACTACAATGTCGTTCGTCTTCGCAATAACGAGGTCGACGGTACTCCTGTACGCTAGATTATCTTGTTTCGCATAATATACAACTCATTGTCTTGAAAGGTGCCAGTTAATGAACAAGACTACCTCTCGGCCGCTGTACAGGCAATTATTCGGCGGGGTAAGGAACCCGAGGTACGTTTCACTTTCCTGATTTCTTTCCCCTCCTGATTGAGATGATTAGCAGGTGCGCCGGAAAACCGCAAAAGTGGATAAGGATGCTTATCTTATGGTGTGTTATTTTCTTGTTCCGTCAGCTCCTTGGATACCAACAGTTTGTCAGACCGTCGACTGTGTTGTTGCTGCCAAGAAAGCCCTTGATGAAGCTTGGGAAGCCTATTTTGCCGTTTTCACGCCTCGTGCTCGCAAATACAGTCCACGTGCGGAAACCATTGGGAGGCTTTACGACATTGTCACAGGTGCTCGCCCTCCAGCTAAAAACAAGTTTTTCGAGCTCGCAGAGGGCATAACAAAGGATGATCTTGACGCAGTATGATCACTTTCTTTTATCCATTGCCATCCCGCTCATATAGTTTTAGGCTCGAGATTTGACCAAGGAGAAGAGCGACGAGTACTATGCGCTTCGCAAGAAACACGGGCGGAAATATACAGACGCAACTATAAGGACACGCACCGTCGATTTTCTGGAAGGTACAGCCGAGGGCACTACAGAAGAGGCTGATGAAGCTTTAATCAAACTTCGTGAAGTCTGCGACTTTGCCAAACCAATAGTCTATGGTTGGCACTTTTTCATGATGCACGCTCCCAACGACTGACATGTCCCTATAGACGCCTCAAACAACGAAGTGGGAGATGCTCCAGAGTCACTGGATACAGATGTCGATTTCGGCCAGTATGGCGACCCCAAAGGCCGCGCCAATTGTGGTCTGCACAAACTCTTGCATCTTGCTGACCCCTCCTCCACTACAGCTGATTCTCTCCTTGAACAAGAGACGAATGCTAGCAACTTCTCACCGGCTGTTACCAACATTGACGAGGCTGACGAGCAAGACCTTGTCGAGCTTCCTGTCACTCTTGTTCGTGAACGATTCATTATCGCTCTTCTTGAACCTATCTTACAAGAACGAGAACTGCGGGAATGCCGGGTATGACAGTTTTCTATCTACTCACCTCGTGCTGAAACCTTTACCTTAGGATTCGGAAACGAAACGTTGGACGTGTAAACGCTGCCTAGAGTACGTCCACCGAACACCGGAGCAGCGAAACATCAGCTTCACGCATCGTGAAAAGCTCAAACGCCATCTGTAGGTCTCCCTGTTGCGGCTGTTGACAGTATTCCTGACAGTATTCAGGGATCGTCTTCATTGCCCATGGCGCGAGCTTGAGCTAAAGATGGTGGCGCACTGGACCCCCGAATCTGACGAGCTTCAGCAATACCGTTGTCCATGTGGTGAATTTGAGTAAGTGTTACATGCATGTCCCAGATAATGGATAATGACGGTTTTTTTTCCAGATACACAGACATAGACGTCGTTCACCAACACATGGTCAGCGCTGAGTGTCCCAAGTTCCTTCCTCATCGTATTATGCTCGAAGAGTACAACAAGTTGATCGAATGGCAAGACGAAGCTGGTAGTGACGACGAAGACGAAAGCGACGTGGACGAGAATACCAAGGCTATCAATTCATCCTCAACCACACACCGGCGCAACAAGGGGAAGGAGCTGCCTGTCACCGATGAGGTGTTATCAACGTTTGAAACTATCCTGTCAGACCATGTAAGCGGCTTTTGTCAGTGATATCCAACGACAGCTTATATTTGAATGCAGCTGCCAGAAAACTTCCCACCCGGAGGAATCGAGTTGTTAACTGACTTCCTGGCTACTGCAAAAGACCATGTATCCTCATCGTTGTAATAAATTATTGTTTGCGTATGAATTTACATCTGTCTATGAACTGCGTTACAAGGTATCGTGCAGAGGTCCGTTTGGCAAAGGTCTACAGGCTATAATTACATGGTGTCCGTTAGCTAGGATTGCAAAGAAAGTGAAGCGTTATCGTATGCGTGTCGTTTCCAAACATGAAAGTGCTAAGGCGTCTACACATCGCTCATGGTGACCTCGGGTCCAGGTTCGGGCATGGTGTATACAGGAGCCCTTGAAGCTGAAGTGTTTGGCTGTGCGTGTCCTTGCGCAAAAGGATGTGGTTGACCAAAAGGCGTCGCAGAAAATCCAGCGAAGGGTACGTTCGAAAAGGAATTGCCAGCGTAGCCAGGAAACGCTCCTTGCACTCCAAAGGGTGTGACTGGTGTAAAGCCGCCAAAGCCTGTCGAAAATGGCGTAGCATAAACTACTGGCGTCTGAGGACCTGACGTCGACGGACTTTCGTTAGGTGCGAGCGGAGTGGTAGAGGTGGGAGTTTTGGCAGAGGCAGGTGGAGTGGTGTTGGATGCACTGGCTGTTGCGGGAGCTTCGTTAGGCTTGCTGGTCGTATCATTGGGTGGAGATATGGTGAGGGGATCTTCTGGGAGACCTGAGATTAAGTCAATAAAACGGCAAGATAATATAGGGAGGTAACGTACCGACAAGCTTCGGGTCTAAAAAGACAAACATGTAAGGGCAGCAGCATATATGCGGCTTGAATTGCGTACCAAGGTCCAATTCCTTCGCTAACTGTAACGCCTGGAGACGTTTTTCAGCATAGACAACGGCCCTTTCCAGGGCAACAGCTCGGTGCTGGGCCACCTGCTGTTCGGCCTCAACACGCTTCCGCAGATCCGACTCCTTCCTCGCCGAGTCAATCGAAAGGTTGATGGCAAGCTGCGCCATCGCCTTGGTGGCCGCGTCTGCGCCAGCCTTGGTGATTGCTTTTGGAGCTGCTGCTGGAGCTTTTCCTTTGCGCTTCGTCTTTGTCGGGGAAGGGGTGGGCTGATCGCCTTCGTAGTCGGATTCAGGTGCAGCGGTCTTCTTCTTTTTGGGATTCTTCTTGGATGAGGGTCCTCTGCGCCGGACCTGTCTGGTAGTATCGTTGGCTTCGTTATCTGAGTCGGAGATCACATGGACTTTTTTGGCGCGCGTGTTACGCGTAGCAGCTGAGGGGCGAGGGCTTGAAGCTATTTCAGAGTTCTCCTTGTCACCGGACGTGTCGTCGTGAGTTGCCATCTGAAATAACGAGCCAGTTAGTGATCTGCGTGCCCCGTGTAGTGTGTCTTACAGTACTAGGAGAGTATGTGCTTTCTTTGAGAGGCGGATGCTGATGGTAGGAAAGAGACCGAGGTGCCAATGAGAAGCAGAGCAATCATGTGAAAGCCACGGCACAAGTATAATCGCTTAGAAAGCTGGCCGGTTAAGTCAAAGGCCCTGGCATCTCATCCCAAAATTTGCGACGAAACTTTCTGCAACATGGATTTTTAAGCGGCGTCAGTCTCAGTGTCAACGTCCCAGCACCCAACCCCGGCGACCAACGCAAGTCTGTAAAAAAATCAGTGAAAAACCATAGACACAGTGGGATTTGAACCCACGACCTTATACATATAACAGTGCAAAGCATACGCGCTACGCGCCCTACGTTATTCAATCCATTGCCACCATAGAACTTTTGCTAGGATGAAATTTCATGCCAAAATTTGCGATGAGACATGTTTCAAAAGCAGGAGTTATACGTAAGCTCCCGTGCAAAGCATGCGCGCTACCACTGCGCTAAACGCCCACAGATATCGTAGGATGTTGAAATACTAAGAGGCGCTAAGAATGACGCATACTTCCATACTGAGACTGGCAGCTATCCAGCTTGTCTTCGTATTTTCACCATGGCATTGGATTCTTTGCTTCTCTCTTCTGGCAGCAAGCATATTGATACGGAACTCGATGCCTTATTCCAATCAAATGTAAGTGCTTTTCTCTGACTGTAACATCTGCCTTTACACCATAGCAGGCTACGAAACCCCCACTTATATCTGGGCCATCGAATGTCACCAAGGTCACCTCCAAGAAACGTAAACACGAACAAGAATCTACTATCGCCACTAAGCGACCGAAATCTACTTCGTTTGAGTCCGCGAAGCAAGGCAAAGCACCTAAAAAAAACCAAAAGACTCTGAAGCATACAGCAGAAGTCGCCATCGACAACGACGAGAACGACGACAAGCTGGAGGATACCTACGCGAAGTCGAAAGAGGTTCAGATTGAGAAGGATGGCGAATCCGAGTCAGACGAAGATCCCTCGAAGCTTGTTCACGAATCGATAGCTCAGAACGCTCCTTCTGCTGGTCGCGTCAGTCAGAAGCGTAAATTCGTTCCTTCTGACGAGACACAGGACCAACGGGATTTACGCACGGTCTTCGTTGGAAATCTATCAATCGAAGTTGCTCAAAAAAAGGTGCGTTGCATGTCTTCTCTTGATGCCGACTCGTTCTCATCGTCACGCGCAGTCTGTACTCAAACAGCTACATCGACATATTATTGGTCTGGTTCCCAATGCAAAAATTGAATCCACTCGTTTTCGTTCCATCGCTTTTCAGACTCCCACGTCCAAACTTCCTGAGGATGATGTCTCCGAGAAAAAGACAAAGACACCGGGGAAGGCAAAGAAAGGCAAAGAGCATGGAAAAGATCGTGCTTCGTCATGGAGAGACAACAACGAAGACGACTCCACAAAAAGCGATGAAAAGAAATTCCTTACACCGAGCCAAAAGAAACGTATTGCTTTCATCAATCATGATTTCCACTCCTCCGCCGACCTCACCAATGCTTACATCGTTTTCGCGCACTCGGTTCCGCCAGAAAACAGACCATCCAATCTCCCCCCTTTGCCTCCTACGCTCGACCCATACGAAGCGGCGCGCTTAGCGGCTGACGTATGCAACGGCTCGACCTTCATGGATCGTGTTCTTCGTGTGGATCTCGTTGGCAGAACAAACTCACAAGATCGTGGCGACTCGGTCGACGGCGATCCCAAGTCGTCAGTTTTTGTCGGTAATTTGGATTTCGGAAGCAAAGAGGAAGATCTCCGGGTGTTTTTCGAAACACTTGTTACAGGAGAGCGTGGACCGCCAGCTGACAACGACGAGCAGGATGGAGATGTGAAGAAGTCGCCGATGTGGGTGACCAGGGTTCGAATTGTTCGAGACAAGGAATCTCAGCTTGGGAAAGGGTTTGCATACGTTCAATTTGCCGTGAGTGTCTCTTTTCATCATTCATTTGCTCAGATAACTTACCGACCCTCCAGGACCGACAATGCGTTGATGAGGTTCTGGCGTTGGAAGAAGCCAAGCTCAAATTCGCCAAACGCAAGTTGCGTGTGCAACGCTGCAAGACGCTACCAGGAGGACGCCGTACCACTAGTTCGGCCCCCTCGGGAACAAAGAACTCAGTCCAGCCGTCAATACCCGCTGGTGACCCTTCATTAGGCGACAGACTCGTTCATCTCACCAAGGAGGCCCGCAAACACGTCAAGTCCACCGATGCTGACCGAGTGGCACGACGCCTTGCAAAGAAGAAGGCGAGACTAGCTTTGGGTAAGGAGGGAGTGAAGATGCAAGGGAAAGAGCGCGATAGAGCGCGAAAGAAACCATCGTCAGCTTCATCGCGCAAAACAAACACTTCAAAATCAACACGGGTGAGGAGTGATAAGAGTATCGCCAAGAAGAATATGAAGAAGCAATAAGGTATATGTTAGGTGTGTTACTTCTCCTACCCTCTTTCTTCTGCTCTGATCTGACGATACCAGGATAGATACTCCTTACAGCAATTAATGCATTCTTGTTGTTACCGTGCGCCCACCGGCTTAGGATTCCCGCACTCAGATCATTGGATTTAGCGGCGTCAAGATCATCTTTTGTTTTTCCCAGTGCCCTTCAAAGTGTGCGGGGTCAGAGTGGGTGCCTTGTCATCAGCTTACGGCCAAAACATGTAGATATCTGGTGAGTCACTGTATCCAGTCTTCTTTTCACACCTGAATACCCATGGTTAATCCGTGTCTCAGAGTCAGTACGCTTCAGTTGGAGGGGTTTTGCGCGCAAACGCGAGTCATGAATGCATATCGACTGGCTTTAACCGCAAAGCGTAATACCCAGATATATTTTCCACCGTTTCATGAGCCGCTCGGGCACTCTAACATACCTTTCGTAACGCGGATTCAGTGCGGTGATACACGCCATGTGGCATGCGGTCCTGCATTTTCTCAACTTAAAATTGTACCCACCATCCAGGCCTCGGATATGTTATCGACTCCAGAAGTCAATTATTCCGGGTCAGAAGGAGGAGGATCTGTGAATTTTCCCCGATAATGCCTTGCTTCTATTCATTTTCGTTTGTCAGTTGTCTGCTCATCATTGGTATGGTGTGCGTAAAGGTCCCACGAGCCGGAGGGAGGCGTTTCTTTGCCCCCGGTCCACGCATCATCTCGCATCATACCAGAACTGTGAATCTGGTTGGTAGTACTTGGGTCACTGCGAGTCAGATCCGTTTGACGCATCGTCTTCCCAACTGGTAAATTTGCGGTGACGATAACTCACGTCTATACTGCAGTATTCAAGACTCGGGAACTAAGCGCTCCAGCTTTTGCTGCTTAATGACCGACGCCCCGAAGACTTTATGACACGCGGATTCATTACCATCGAGGACGTCACCGAAAGTTTCTCGAATTCGATTTGTGTGAAATGCCTTTAATAAATTGTTCCCGGACCCTGATGTCACGGCCCTTGGCGAGGCATATATAGCGACTTCCATAAGCAGGGGATTCTTGCAACTTGTGGTCGGTCGCCAGCACTCCGTTCCCCCATCCTTCCCTCCGATACTGTCCCATCCCTCCCCTCCATCTCAGCATGTCTAGTCCTATCCGTGTCGATTCCACCCTTGGCGCAGCATTAATCGGGTTCGGTGTGTCTTGTGCAATAATCGGGGCGCTGTGTGTGCAGGCTTTTTCGTATTTTCGGCGGTATCCGTCCGATTTACCTGCTTATAAACTTCTGGTGCGACGACATCCCTCTTCCGAAGCTACAACCAGTTAATTTTGCTCGTGGACAGGTGGCGGCAATTTGGTATGCAGGTGATTTTCGTGATGACGCTCCGATCCGTTGATTTCCCGGGTGTAGGGTTTTAGAAATGGTCGACCAGGCGTTTATTGGGCATTGCGTGTATTATTATACGATATCGTGTGTGGCAAAGCTTGCATCATAACGCTCGACTGACAGAAACCACTAGAAATTATATGTCGCCGCAAGTTATGTTGTTTGGGGACGTGATATGGACGCTCATTGTAAGCAACGCCCTTCATCTAGGATCGATGGCTCACAAAGACTGTTTAACAGCTTCAATTAGTTTTGGGTGTGCGTACCTGTCAATCTTCATCGGTCTTGCAAAATATTTATGTCCTTTCACTAGGCCTTAGTGGGTACTATTGTTAAAACGTACGACATGTGCACCCAATCAAGCCTTGGTTACTGACTCCTTCTTCAGATGTTTTGCCATGCGTGTATGGCGATGTAAGAATATTTAGTCCTGTTTCTTCGGGATGTACCTAAACGAGACCCAGTCAGCGGACATAATCTTCCTATTACATGCCTAATTGTAAGTCATCATTGTTTAAGATATCTATAGTCGCTTGACATTCATTTCTCGATACAGCTCTTCTTGACATATGGACAACTCGGTACGCTTTAGAAGGATTCCCCCCGTGCCCATTCTGACCGCCGAGTTCCGAGCAGGGCTCGCCATAGGTACCTCCAATTTCGGACCCGTTGAAAGAGACTAGTGCTGACCACCTGGTAACAAAAGCATATGCCGTACGAGCGTAAGATGTCGTTCTTTTTCACAGAATCATCCTAGTTCTGACATGTGATCTTTTTGATAAGTTTTCAGCTGAACAAACTGACGTACATATCGAACTTGAGGGTCAGCGCTCGTCAGTTCCGAATGCCGTAGCGATTCTAATTCTGGTCACAGACTTTGGCTTCGCTTTCGCTGGGCGCTGGGGCCCTGACTGATATCATCATTGCACTTTCCTTATCCTTGTTCTTGCGGAGGCTAAGAACGGGTTACAAGAGGTGAGCCATTCTACGTCCTGAGCTGGCAGAATACTCATACTGAGTCGATGATCAGTTCGGACTCTGTTGTCAACAGACTCACGATCTATGCCATCAACACGGGCGTTCTGACAAGGTTGGTGGGAGAAAGTCGTGTGCCAGAGGCTGATCCGAACATATTTATAGTACCATCAGCATTACAACCTTAGTATTGGTGAGTCCAGAAAATAGAAATCAGCGAAACACGTCCTGACCGTATGGACAGTACGATCTGTATCCTACGAACTTTCTGTTTATGGCCTTCTATTTTGTTTTGAGCAAACGTGGGCTATATTTCGCTTGGCCGCTTTTGTGCTAACCTTTGTTTCTATTCCAGTATATGCTGTTTCGTTCATGTGTACCTTAAACACTCGACATATCGTGAGAGGACGTGGAACAGACAGAGAAATTGGAACTGCAAGCCCTACCGCACATCTCTTCGGCGACGCGTTCTACATGGTTCATCCTCAGACGCTCAGATCGCAGACGCAAACGCAAAAGGTTCTTCTAATCTAATTTTTTCGCATGTGTTTAATCGATACGGTGTGCAGACTCAATTGACCATCGGAATACATCAAGAAGTTTCCGTAATGTCAGATGCCGACGAACCACTGAGCACTCAAGACCAAGAGGTATGACATCCGTTCCGCTATGGAAGCCAGTCTTTTAATTTGGATCTTGCAGTTGCCAATACCATTACCTTCGCATCCGAGCCAGGGTCACATAGCTGCAAACTAACCGGGATCTGCAAGCTCTTATCTTATCTTCAATGCAGCGACGGATCCTGAGCCCCATAACCATGATGGAAGGGCATGCTTTAATGTAATATGTGTGTATTTTACAGACACCTTGTAGTTTTTCAGTGTAAAAATGCTATCTTTGTAGCTACCCCAGAAGCATCGGATGATATCCCGCATGTCCGGCTTTCATACAAATGAGCTTTTCTTGTCTTTTCACACCATCCATTGCCAATGCGGGACCGGCATTAATCAGGCACCGTACTCAGGGCTCATCAACCGCGGAACGCTCAACGCTCTTCAAATCTCACGGCAGGCTATTCTCGTTCACACACTGCCCCCAAGTACATGAATCCTACGTTGTGTCTTTTTCAATGGACCTGCGCCGAAAATTATTTTCAGTGATCAAGGTAAATGCTATGTTGGGCACAGGAACCCAATCGACATCAATCGGGATGCCAAGCGGTACTTGATTTCATTTGGATCACTTGATTTTCCGTAGCAATCGAAGTACAGGGCAGAATATAACTACGGTCCACGAGTCTCCCTAGAGCGCATGTGCTGTAGCGCAGATTGCCAGGTTCGGATCGCTAGTCCTCCTACATAATTAGGCCTGGTTTCCGGAACGCCCCTGGCCCTCTCCCTTGCTTCTGCGGGTCGCCTCTTCCTCCCGCCTACCATGGCGTCGCTTCCGAGGGATTTGAACATCAACAATACGCTAGGCGCGGTGCTCATAGGTTTCGCGGTGGCTTGCTGTGTCTACGGAATCCTCGTCACTCAAATCTTCAGATATTTCTCGAGATATCCCTTTGATAGACCTGTTTACAAAGGACTGGTACGCGTCTCTAGTGTTCTTCCGTGCCTTCCCTCCGCTGAAATCAGCTCCTACAGGTTTTGCTCATTCTGTACGCGTTCTTTCTGACACTTTACTCTGCCTCTTACTTATGCATCTCTTTGTCCTCGTAGACTCCTTGAAACTGTCGATCAGATCTTCATAGGCCACGTAGTGTATCACTACACTATCTCAAATTTTGCGAATGTGTCGGCTTTGATTCTGGGAACCGTGACTTGGTGCGTCGTCTGGTATTATCACTCGGTTCACTAGCTTACATCGTCCGGTACATAGGTCATTTATTGTGAGTGTTCGCAGTTGGAACCCCACCTTCAGTCCATTCATTCTTCTTGAAGCTGCAGCAAACTGTTGGAGTGAGTTGCACATAATCATCACCCCTTCACCTCCTGATACTCGAGCTAGGCCGTCGTGGGATGTATAGTAAAAACGTTTGTAGCACTTGCTCCGTATCCCTCGCATGCTGACATCCTGGTATAGATCCTTCGCGTTGCGAGTGTGGAGATGTAAGTGGAAGTCTCTCGGCCTAAAACCCCAAGGAGACTTACATTCCAACTACAGTCAGTGAACGCAACATGTTTATCACCGGTATCATCGTGAGTTTTATTGATTGATCCTTTTGGTTCCTTACGTATCTGATGGCCCCCTTTACTAGTTATTATTAACGTATGGCCAGCTGGGTATGTCACCCCAAATATTCGCCGTTGCGTGGTAGCATACTGATTTATGTTGGTGTCTGTAAAGGCTTAGCCATAAGTGAGTACACCGTTTACCTTCAAAATTATATAATTTCTCACTCAGTGATTCAGCTTTCACCTTAAAAGCGTAAGCCGACACTTAACTCTTGATCAATCGGCGGCCGACATTTTTCTAGATTTGAATTGAGTGGGGTCTTTGAGGTTGTCAATCTTCGTGTCGGTGATTTTTATCCACACAATTATACCTATTCTCATGCGCGGCCATAGGTTCTGGGATCTACCTCTCTGGGCGTCGGAGTCCTAACTGATTTGGTCACTGCCATATCGCTGTGCTATTTCCTGAACAAACTGAGAACGGGATACCATAAGTGTGTAACCTAGTTTCCGCAGTATCTCGTACTCACTGCTGCGTAGATCGGATTCGTTGGTCAATAGCCTTGTCCTGTATGCAATCAATACCGGCGCTTTGACTAGGTGAGCAGTATGCGGAGCATAAACACTCGATGGTGCTAATCCTATTTCTAAAGCGCTGTCAGCCTATCGACGTTGATTCTTGTAAGTGCGTTCACATGTTTAGTGCATCTCATATCTGATATTTTGTTCAGTATAACATCATGCCCACCAATTTAGTTTTTGTCGCTTGTTTTTTCATCCTCAGCAAACGTGAGTAATGAAACCATATTCTACATCACGCGCCTGATGATTCTTCTAGTTTACGCCATATCCTTCATGGCAACGTGCGCATAAAGTTTATTGTCTTCGTTCGTTGCAACTTACCGGCGGTCGTGTGCAGGTTGAACACCCGACGTATCGTGAGAGGCAAAGGGACTGATAAGCAGGGAACGACCAGCAACAACACGAATATGTTCCATCTTGGTACGCGGATGCCAAGTATGGCGCCCATAGACGTGGATCAATGGGATAATAGTCCTGTCAGTGCTAGCTCTAAGGTATTTTTCATGCCCGCGCCGTTTTCGATGGCCTGACCATTTCTAAAGGATCCGGATAACGAGTTCCCATTCAGCTCTCATCACTATCCTCCAAAGTGAGGTTTTTGTTTTGTATGTTAATTCGTACGGTGCTGAATACTGCCCCTTCACAGAGCCATCTATGGTGGCGTAGCCGTGTAATCTTGAGATATTTTGTATTTTGTGGTGAGGTTTGTAGATACAGTCGCCTATTCTTAGCAAAAAGTTGTACCATAGTACTAATTCAGAATGTTGTACCCTCGTTAGCTCTTCGAGCGCAACCATCGCCTTCGGCGCCGTGTGCCACCATCAGAGGAAATCGTCTGGACAACGGCCTCCTGATAAGGCACAGAGGTATTCAATCTACGGAACCGACGCCGCAGGTGTGTATTAAATTTTATTCCGTTACCCGCGGCGGCAAGCATCCCGAACTATGCTGTCTACCGTCGAGGTCCTCCTTGTGAGCTCTAGGCTCAATTCGTTTGCCAGTGCAAGGCACGTACCTGATAATCAAACCTTGGCCTCGTCGTCATCATATATTTTTTTAGACGACGATATCAACTTTAGCGACGTATCGTGCTGTATCGTGCTATACTGTAAGGATATATGGCTACGTACTCAAACGCCGCAACATGCGCTTCAGCGACGAGCTCAATGTTTCGCGGAAGGTAGATCGAAGGAGCATGTGTGAGGGTACAAAATTAGGACTCACCCAAGGGTCAAAGCTCGCCTATCGGTATGAGAATCTGTGTGCTATAATGGGTCATGGATGATGGGTCCCGTGTATCATCTCATGAAGGAGCCCCAATTCACCATCATTGAAGGGATGGACGCAATTGGAAACCTGAAAGGCTCTGATAGATGCTCATCGGCGTCGTGTGTAACGGGGAACGGATGTTTTCCATTAGTTCTCAGTCTGCCTTCGATCACAAGAATCAGAAGCAGGAACTGCCAGTCTGCGCGTCATAGGTCAGTGTTGGAAATTTTCTCTTATATGGTATGGCCGCGGCATGGCTAGGCAGAAGTTACCGGCACTTACGACTGTTATTCATGACCGTAACGGTTATTCGTCCCTCCTGGATATTTAATGTCACCTTGCAGAATTTGGATCCGGTCTTCCTACGTTCAAGTTGTCTCTAGCCTCGGCAAATCACCACAATTTATTGGGGTAGTAGATATGGGATTCGTAGCCTGCATCTCAGATATACTCTTACCCGAACACCAATCTCCACCTCCATCATGATTCATGATCTGGGAGCATAGCAGATCTCAGGTTCGCTGTTCTAGCCCTTGAAATAATAATGATGGATCCTCGCCAACGCGACCCTTTAGCTACTTAGTGCCAGTTAATCCACATTGACTCGTCTAGCCGATGCAAGAAGCGTTCTTGTGGAACCGCCCTCCAGTCCTAGTCCGAGGTTCTCGGGGCGTCGGTTCGCCCCAAGTACAGCGATCTCAATGTTCCAGCACAGTGGGCAATGATTGAAAATCCGGATCTGAGGAAGATAGGTCCGGAGCATAGCGGCGGCGTCTTTGACTGACAGTTTTGTTCTGATATTTATTGAGCACATTTACCGACCCCGTAATACAGTCCTGCTTTTCCCGCCCACGAATTTCCCTTCACATTGTCAATGTCATCCCCCGACTCGCCTTGAAAAGGGACGTGATCTCTGAAATGCCGGTTTCTGCGAAGTCCGTGACGTCGCGTTGGAGTGGACCTAAGGCGTATCATGCATACCACCCCCTCGGGGTTTCCATCTTTTCTACTTGGATTCGCATGGTCGAAGGTTTGTCAGAAGAGCATGGATCAATGAAGGGGTAGACAAGACTGTTTTTCGGTTCAGAAGAAGTCGCTGGACGGGGATCATATCGATCAGGACTCAGGAGGCAGGATTTTTGTTTCCTCACAGATGGACATATACCCAGACGATTTGATTGAATCTTTTGCGTAACTCTGATTGAGTTAAGGCCCATGGACCTATGCGCAGATGTAGATGGGCCTTTCAGCAGTTCAGCAGTTCCTTGTACTTAGACGCAAAGGGTTTCAACAGACTGGCGAAATGAAATCAGATGGGTGCCCTATGAAAGCGATATGGATTGCTTCGGTAATATACCTGAAGTGTTTGCGACCAATCAAGACAAAGAAAAGGATGTTCTGGATCTATATCCACAGGAGCTACATGGAGGCCCAACCTAGCGAAGAGAACCCTTCCATACCATGAGATACCATGCGACGACAAACTTCGCTCAGAGTCCGAAAATTACGAAGAGTCTTCAGTGATGAAGATGAAACCATTGGACGGAGACATGCAGGGTCATCAAACCGAGCGAAGAGAACCCAGGTTCACGTTAAGAGGGTCCATGGTGCGTGGCGCAGTGGAGTACGCACATGTGAAGCGCTGGTGCAGAATGTATCCTTTGGTTTGAAGGTTGGAACGTTCGGTCCATAGGCCGAGGAAGAGTGGTACGTTGCTACCATGCGGAGAGCCTGAAACAGGAGTTTCCCAATGCGATGTCAACGGAGAACCCATCGGTCAGTTCGACGACGTGTGTACGGCCAGTGCATTCCAGGGCATTTGGATGCCCTTGAGATATACCCGGTACCAGAGGGAGACGGCGAGGGGTCGTGATATGATTCATATAAAGGACATTATGTCAAGGTGTTCCTATTACCAGAAAATGCCAAAGGGCAGCCAATAAGAGTAATTCGTTCGGACCACAGCTTCCCAGAATATTAATGAAGTATTGGCTCGTCAATGTCGATGAGTCTCCATTTTCGCGCGCCACTAAGAAGCGAGAGACAGCACAAGAGTGCGATTCCCTGGACATAAGCCGAAAGTCAAGGAGATCAGATTCAGATAAGAAGGAAAACAAGACGTGGGTCCCGAAAAAGATTCGCGAAAACACAGGAAGCAGTGGAGCAGTGGAGATAGACGTGCAGGAAATATTCGCAAGTAATAGGCGGATGACGAGCAGCAATGGCTCTGGGCCTTGATTGGGATAGCGGAGTTACAATTCGGAGTTTGAATAAGATGGACCTGAACGAGCTACTCGCCGCCCTTCGAATTCCAATACCCATCCAATTCCCTACAGATCTTACTCCTTCACTTCTCCTTGCAATCCTGGAATGTTTCCTATCCTCACGGCTCCCGCTTTCTGCCCGTATACGCCAGGCAGCTGTGTCGAAATCCCCTGCTCGGCGTGCTGAAGCTCTCAATGCCAGAGTGCAGTGTATGAAGATCTTTCTAGGCGTCCTGGAGACCGATATTCTCAAGAATGACGACATGGGCCTGAGTGGTGTCGACCCGAGGAAACTGGCGGCTGGAGAGTATGCTGAGGTCACGCTCGTCGCGGAAGCGCTTTGCTGGGTTGGACAGCAGGTGGGACTCATACGGACAGAGAGAGACGCGTACAGCCCGTCGACGATGACGACGACGACGCTTACAAGCTCTCTTCTTCCGACGGGCGCGTCTGTCGCAGAGTCCAATACGAGTATCAGTAACATTACTGCCACACCGGAACTCTCGCCGCGTACACCTCCGAGATGTATTCACGAGGTTCCCTCACCCTTGGCGCTTTCCTTGCCTCTATTTAACGAGGAGCAAGCCTGGGAGACATCGGTGAGGGTTCCGGTGAGATATACCGGTACGATTGGTCCTGTGGACCAGGACTGGGAAGTCGAATCATTTGAGTCTAGTAGGACACACTGGAGCATGCAATCACACTCAAGCAGTAACCAGAGCGTGAGATTTCCCTGATATCTTCGCGTTATACGTTATTGACAGCCTTTTGTAGGCACTTTACGACTCCGACTACGGCGAGGAGCATCTGCGTACCGTGTCTCTACTGAAAGAGCGTGCTAGACTTTTGTCTGAAATCGCCAGAGCGCAGAGGAAGGGCCCAGCATAGAGGTTTGAGCCATTTTATCGTCATTGGTCCGTTAATGACCGGAATTTAGGACTTGTGGTTGATGGACTACCTTTTCTATGTCTATCATGATTTTCTCGATCCTCCGGTTTTGTTGCCTGCCATTCTACCTTTTCTTGGTTCCCGTTAGGGGAAATTTCATGCCTATGAACTCTGTTGAGCGCGTCGGACAGGGCACCCTTCGCTAGTGGTGACGAGACGCTTCACGATTCCGCCTGTAAACCTGGCACCAACTATTTCTTGAACTTGAATCTTCCTTCCCTGTCAGTTCAGATGGCAAGTTTTCTCTATTTTTGCATAAGAGCGGCTAGGCTGATGTGACAAGAAGCCTATCTTCCGCAGACTAGAAAATGCCCTGCCACCTTGCATGCACCTGTCTGAAGTGCAGTGATTTCAACCAATTTCAATGATGACACTATGAAGCGGCACCTATTGTGAGCTGCTTCTCTTCTCGTGTTTCGTGAATTTGTCTGACCGTTCTATAAGGAGCTTCTTGCTGAACCTTGCAACAGACTTGGACACAGTCCGCTCGGTACAAGTATTGCTCACCGCATTTGTGGTAGTTCTACCCAGCACAGGGACCCATACCAGGAGATCCATCTTCTGCACGCTAGAATCGCTGTCTGTTACACAGACTCGCAGATGCAACATCACCGTGAAACCTGCATGCCAACATGCTGCGTTGCTTGGCCAAGCATCCTGGTCCCCCAATCTTCGCCTTTCTCTCTCTCTCTGTCCATATCCTCGCTCTGGTCCGCCTCCCTCTGATATGAACGATGCTTCCCTCGACGTCCATGTTCAGCATTGCGATCAGGCCGTTCGGAGAGCTTAGCTGTTTCCTAGTTCGTCGACCACTAGCTGAACTCCGAAGAAACATTTCAGTCCTCTCATCGAGCCTTTGCTGAGAACTCCTCGGCCACAGAAATGTCTCCCATTCGCGCATGTTGTCAAGCAATACCGGAGCCGGGCGAGGGAACCGCTATCGGTCCCGAAGCCTCCGAGTCTTGTCGCCGCCGATCTTCGTTCGCATCTTCCACCGGGTCCCCTTGACGCATTTATGGAACACCGCCTTTCGAGATCATGGCTGTCTGGTAGGAGATAACGATTCCTGTATATCGAGTCACCAGCTATTTGGGATGTGGAAAGAGGAAAACCGGTTGTCGTGCGCACGAGGCATCCCTTTCCTTCTAGGATCAGCGCTTTGCTGTTCTCACCTTCCGCTTTCTTCCGCCCTTCACATACCAACTACTCCGAGCGACGATCGGTGACAATGTTTCTCAGGAGACTCCTGGAGCGAAGCTTCTCACCAGACAAAGTTCCGAGTGCATTACCCATCTCGGCGTATACTTTCCGAATCTTTCGTGGTTGAAGGGATCATTCCCTACGTGACCCGAGGAGGCGCTACTCAGTTGCCCACTTACTTCCTACCTCCTCTCGCGAGTGATCCGTCCCCAGCCTCTGCCTTTTGTTTGTCAGGTGTAGTCTCATGTCACTACTCACGAGAACATGGTGGCCCACCCATGATAGTATCTTGTATGCTTATAATAATGGATAACATTTTTTTCGTTGGTCATATAGCTCCCTTCAGCAACACCCTTCTATAGATGTTTTACGTTTCGAGCGTTATCGTCCATGTGTAACCATAAAACTTCAGCGATAACCCCTCTCTTTCAAATTTCTCCATGGCTTTCAGCAACTTTTTTGGTCGGGGAGAATGAGGAGCGGTCAATGTCAGGGACTTGAGCAGCGTCGTTTCCGATCTAAAGTGTCTCCGAGAAGACACCATGTTGAGGAGCGTCACAGCGCTATACTTGAATGCCTTCACAGAAGGCTGCACCGGATCGTTTCCGTACGTGTCGTCACGAATGAAGAGTTCTGCCAAGTGTGGCGTGAGACAGGAAACGGAATCATAGGTAAGGGCCCGATATAGATCATCCGCCATCGTGTTGTCAACGCGGACAGATAACGCTGTTAGTGTCGAGGTACATTTCTCGAGGACAGAGGTAAGAAGTGAGAGACGGAGTGGAGGAATGTTCAGGTAGAGTGTCTGGAGCTGACACTGCGAATGTGAGATGAAATTTTCGATGCCCAAAGCGCCGTCTTTGTAGGTTACGAATTGCTCCACCAGCAAGTGCTGCAAAGCAGGAAGGTGAAGACACTGGAAGCACTCCACGTCTGTGTACAATGACAGACGGCGAAGACTCGAGTGGGACACGGGATCACTGGCGAAACTGTGGTTTTCTCGAAATCTGATCCACAATGTCGCTTGGGTCAGCTCGAGAGCTTGAGAAAAAAGTCGTAGAAGTTCCTGGGGATAGTAAATGTCTCCTTGAAAAGCTTTCAACCGCGCTAGAGGGAAGGAAACTTCCGTGATACCGATACCCTGCAATAATACGTCTTGCAATTGAGGAGCCTCGCTGAACACTTCTATGCGCTGGTCGGGTGGGGCGTGGAACGCCGCCAGGCGGCTGGGCGCACCTCCGCTTATGTGTTCTACCTCATAGTAATCCAAACCCTCGACAGTGAGGCTAAGTGATTTCAATAGAGGGAAATAGGCTGACTGCCTGAAAATGTTGGAGAAGAACTCCAGACTCGAGGAATTGATTGTCCAGTCCACGGTACCCCAGCGGTGAGTGTGAGGACATAGAGCCTGGAGCGCCGACCGCAGTGCAGTGTCAACGTACATGCCATGAACTACGATTTGTAGTAGATGCCGCTTCGATCTGCGGAGATATTTGTGGAGAACAAGTTCCTCCCAGAAGGTAAAATAATTTGGTTCGTCATTAAGGACCACTCGACTCCAAATCGATGGCGTAGACAAGGTGATAACTCGCCAGACTCTGCAAACTTGGCCCAAGATCCACGATGTGTTATTCTTGGTATCAAGGCAATCTGACTCCGTTGACGAGTCGATGCTGGTAGCCGCAAGTATCAGTATGTGACTCATGACTTCGAATGGAATGATAGATAGTGGGGATGATTCGTAGGGAACGCGCGAGAGGAAATCCTTCTCTTCCCTCGACTGTCGTGGCAAGGGGATGAGAAGAGCTTTTTGGAACTCGATGGCAGCGCAGTTTATCGTATGTCGACGGCGAAGTTGCGGTAGAAGAGAATTGATCTTTTGAATACAGTCTTCAACGATTAAGTCTTCTTTTTCAAGAGAGTCGGTGTTGGCTTTGATGAAATTGATATCGTCTTTGGTGAGGGAGCCACTCGTCCCCAGGTGGGAGTCCGACGCTATAACACCCGGACTACTTTGAATAAGCTCCATTCTTTCAACTTGGAGTCTAAGCTGTTCTATGGAGCGACTTGATGCTTGTGTTGAGCATACCCCAACACACACAGTGAAAAAGAAAAAATCACTCACGTCATGACTGGAGATTGATTTAGTTTGCCCGGACTCAGTAAACATGGACCTCTATACCAAGCTACAATTGATAGTTTTCAGTTTTCAGGCGCACGGGATACCATAGGACACTTACTATTGCAACAGATTTTGTTACACCAAGTCCTGGTTCAAGGCATCCAGTTCAACGCCACTCGGGAGGAGGGAGACAATGAGTGGTGGCGGTGTCCGGGTAATGCCGCTATACTTTCGGTGGTTCGCACATAAACTCAGTGTCTAGCAGAACTACGGGACAGAAATGTAACGATTCGAGGTCAGGTCTAGAGCATATTATTAGTATAATACTTTTATACGACTAGACACTGCAAATAGAACTTGAAGGCGATATTTTATTTTGAGCTGGAGTCTTAAAATGTACTAATTCCTTCAAAATTCCTTAGTCCTAAACTACCCCCGACATGAAAGTCCGAACAGAGAAAAGAATCACGACTGTCATCATCACAATCATTACATTCCATGCTGTGAGACTTGAAGATAACTGGGCCACCTCCCCGATGTTTTCCATAGAAGTCGTCAGAAACCGCGACTCGCGTATAATCATTCTCGATAACACACCTTCGATATCACAACACATATCCTTCACCTTTTCCGAGTCTATACCATGTAGCTGGAATAGCGGTAGTCCCAAGGACACTGCAGCCTGCGTACTATGTGCATTGAAACCACATTCCTGATGAATCTCCCGCAGAAATCGATATCGGCGAGCCATCATCGCCTTCGGCGTACACAAATTAGGAAACACCTTCTCTCCCACAGTATGTTCTACAGTGATGCAATATGTTTCGAGTTCTGGCTCAGAGACTCTCTTTGAGCCTTGGGGATCAGAAGTGAAGAAATACGATGTTAGGGCGTTCTCAAATGCGACGGCGGGCGGTAGGAAGAGGTAGATCGTGGTGCTTCTTCCGGCTGTTGACCAGTCGGGTGAGGGCCATCGCATCTGCGTGGCATTACCGAGTCCTATGTTTATGCCATACATGAGGGGCTTGTGATATCAAAGGGTCGCAGGTGAGCATCAGGAGAAGTCAACCATGTCGTAGGCCATATGGGAAAGCACTTTTCGAACATCCAAGGGGAAAATAAGATTTAGAATTCCAAAAAAGAATACACCCGGAGGCAAGTGGAGAAGTATACTCAGAGACGAATCCGGCACCCGCTGAGATTCCTGTACCACCAATGACCCATACGCAGAAGCGCCGAAGACATCGATATGAAGGTCAACACGAAAAACAGAATAGCCTGACGGTGACATTTCTTCATCCAAAGTCGACATAATCCCTTACACACGGGCACATCGTATTCAATGACGAGTCACAAGTATGAGAGTTGACCCATGGCCACAACAAGGGTAAAAGTATTGATGAGGCGACCTTCACGGCGGCGGCCACTTTGGAGCACATAAACCTAACTCCGGTTTCAAAGTTATTTCCCAAGACAGCACACTAGCAAGCCAATCGCAGGGGGCATACAAGACGAATTGAGATTTCTTAGTGAAACCGTTATCATCACTGACGTCGACCACAGCATCAGAAGAAACGCTGATGGGACTTCGCTAGAGGGGAAGGCAGGTCAGCCCGGGGAATGAGAGCCAGAGAAATTTCAAGGCGACGAATCTGTCGAGCTGTCGAATAAATATGTCAGACTTCGCGTTGAAGTCGAGTATGAGATAAGTGCCCTATTCAGCCAAGACGCACTGCCTAAGATGTCTACCCAGATGGTATGGTTTACATTGAGGAAAGCGATGATATCCGTAGAGCGCCAACATTAGCTTTGAATTCGGTGAGGAAGAGCAAAAGAGCAGCGTCAGATGTACAGTGCCCTGCCCGAGCTCTAGCTAGAAGAGAAACAGGGAGATGAGAAGTTTTGAGAACCGATCAGGAAAAAGGAAAATGAGCCAGAAAGAATAAATGAAGGAGAGGGAATATTCCAGAGAGGAAAGAAAGACATTCAAGAACACGGGAAAGTAGTAATCAGGGCAGTAAGGCAGAATACGAGAGGAAAGGAAGAGAAGAGACAGAGTTAAAAAAAATCGGCATCGAATACGATAAGCTCGGCAGGTGGTTCGGCAATCAGCGAGAGATAAGATAGGTCGAATAGAATTTTCCCACGGGTCGTTCAGGATTGCATTATAACCGAGTAATCCTATATACATAGGACTCGGAAAGATGTAGCTTCCGGAGGTGAGGCGCAGAGGCGCAGGATGCTAGTACTAATATCTGCCAGCTGTTGAGACACTATACAATGGTGAAGAGAACAACCCACAGAGAAGAGCGTCGACCTCATCCAGATCGTGCTTTCCAGATACATGACTGGCTTGGGAGAAGAAAGCGTAGAATATTGTACGAAAAGAGTCATCGGTCAGTTGAGGGAGCACCGTGAAAATATGGGTTCATCGGTATCAATGCAATATCAATGACAATCCTACGCTGGAAACATGAGCTACGGTTCAGATATACAGCAAAAAATCCGAACCTCAAAGACCCATCGGGGAGTAGTGTGACATGGAGGCATCGTTTCTGCTAAAGGTCGATTTTTTACGTAAACCTCTCCTGAACCGAGGTCGCGGTGGACTATCAACAAGGGTGAAGACACAGGTATACTTCCGTGACTGGTGTGCGTTTACAGCTACAGACAGCTTGGTTTGAACCCCCCGGTCCACGGCTGTTTCGGTGATCTCGGAGACACTTTGTTCCAGCCTTCATGTAAATGGCCGGGACTGTCAAGCTGTGTGCAAACAGCTGTGAGCAGTTGTCTTCTATGGACGGAATACGCTATGAAAGTATCTTCCTGCGCCATAGTTGCAAGCACATGTACACATAGGGATCGGATACGATTTGCTGCTGTCCTTGGAAGGGAAATTGACCAAGGCTCAAATTGAGAACAGATTACATCGAATCATCATATGATCATCGTAAAAAGGAAACAGTTTCTCGTCGGGGGTACAACGCCATTCATAAGGCGTGATATCAGGGCAGAAGTCTCTGAATCCTCTACAGGTGTTAGCTGTGTGAGTTTGCAGAAGAGTAAGACGGGCATACGAATAATTCGCAAGATGTCTTTTAACGCCCCTTGCCTCCACCCGACTGAGCAGTTGGAAGAGTGGGTCTACCGCTCGAAGTGGGCTGGCTAGTCTCCCTGCGAGCGGGGTCAGTCTTGATGGGTCTAACGTAAGTTAAGAGTAACATACTCGTCAGCACGACTAACGGGCACAAAGTTAGTAGACGTATTCTAAGAGAGAGGAGGTTAGTATCAGCATCAGACATGTTAGACGAAATTAAATTTACCGCCATGTTCAAAACTTGGCATGGTTTCTAGCAGAGAGACAAGGTGGTATTTATATCAAAAGTGAAGGGCTCGAGCAACGTAAGGACCTACCTGAGTCTCAGAACCCAGCACTCGTGAGCGACAAGGTTCATGCGAAATAACATATGCTTGGGCAGCTAGGTAGGCGGGTGCAGAGGAAACACCGCTAATGTCGGACTTGACGATAAGGTCCCAATCCTGGGATTGGAAGGACGGAGACATGCGCGAAAATAGACGCTCGAACGAACGTGAGTCATTCAGTCGCTTTAACGCTTGACCAAAAATAGGTCGCTCTATAAATGCCGTGGGATCGCCGGGGGTACCGCAAGGCCGATACAAGAAGTAACCGCACGATATGGTCTTCAAACCAAGAATTCGAGGCTCGCGAACAAGATCATGGGAGATTGTCCTATTATTAGGGGATGACGGAGTGAAACCAGGACGTCACCATTGACATCAGCAGAGGTGCGTAGAAGCGTCAAACCTCTGGCCATATCGCGTTAGCTCGAAAGGCTGCTCAGTCAGTATACAATCGTCGTCAGAAAGAAACATGAACAGTTTTATTTTCCAACATTACAACCGCGGCCATACAGCATGGTTTTCAAAGCACCAATATACTATACATAGTTTAGTTGAAATAATACTGCAGAAAGGGCATTACGACACCTACAATAGCAAATACAGAGTTTCTTACCTCTATTGAGGGTAATTTCAAGGATTACGATCTCCTATTTACCGGGGTTTGGTCTTACAAGTGCACCTAACAATATGTTCAGTCCTGAATGACTTAGCCTAATAGTGAAAACGACTCACGTATCCCCGACATCACAACTGCATACTATTTTTTCGGCTCCAAAGTCGGTGGGGACGGACGCGTTCTGGCAAAGGAACTTTGGAAGAAATCAGTTATAAAACCAAGGATTGAGAGCGCTGAAAGAGATCAGGCCATACCATCTTGTCAAGCGGTTGAGGCGGGTCTCTATGGATCTGTGGACAAAACCCGGGGGGCTTAAGAACAGACGCTAAGCGCTCATACTACATAACTGCATACCTAGGTAACAGGGCGTAGCGCTTGCATTTCCCAGGCTAACACAATTTGGGTCAGCGTTTTAACATTTATGAACAGAGTTGACAAGGGAGTTGTCCTGCGGTTGGTCGATAAGAGGGATAACTGGCGCCCGCACACGCCGCCGGCTCCACAGACAAGATACATGGATGCATGCGGAGACACGCCCTTTCCGAGTGATAGATATCAGCTAAGTGTCCGGTCAGTAAGGAAGAAGGAACGTGAAGGACAAGTATACTGACGTAAATGTACGTCTTGCATACACCTAGGACGAGATTTTCTGATTTCTAGGTAACGATCTGGAAAGATCAGCTCAGTACCGTGTACAATGGAAGATTATGCGAGCCCAGAACAATCCCGTCCATCTTACAGCCTACCCCCGTGCTCGTCATATCCTGTGGCACGTTCGTTTTATGAATCGTTTATTGGCCGTGCTCGAGCGCCCGTACTGCACGTCCCTTTGGAGCGAACAGGATAGCGGTGAGAAATGCTAGGAAGGAAGGCATCGACCGTGTCGTTATGTTGATACCGATTCTTTCTCAGGCCGTCTTGTTGAAGGGCTCGCCATCGTGGTATTTTGAGGAACAGGGGACGACAATACGTCAATGGAGCTTTCGTTTGCGTGCTGAAGTGACTCTCCAATGTCAACAAGTGAAGCGCTCGGCAAATACCGAATCCAAATA
Organism: Armillaria borealis; assembly: GCA_030435635.1. NCBI lineage: Eukaryota > Fungi > Basidiomycota > Agaricomycetes > Agaricales > Physalacriaceae > Armillaria > Armillaria borealis. The sequence continues at coordinate 184,178 of JAUEPT010000015.1, read as the reverse complement.
TCCCACGCTCATCCTGATTCCTCGAAACCGAGCGCTGGAATAAAATAATTAATACCTCACTGAAACGATTTTCCAAGCTATCCAATTTCCTTTTGAATTCATGGAATACCTTGTCAATCTGGTTATATGGACTTCGGGGCCCACTTTTATCCCGTTGGTGTGTCGGATGGAGGAAGTGTATACTGTATAGCACCTATCGATAGCTCAAACGAAGCGGGAGGGATAGCGAAGTATTCCTAGGAATATTTACATATGAACAGGCAGAGTATCTGTTTCTTTGACGACTCTATAGTGCAACTGATATACATACGAAAATGCGAATAGCGATACATTTAGCGGACCCGTTTCAACGATCAAATTTCAATTCATACGAAACAGCCGTACAACATGGGTGACTGCAAATGCGATTAATGTCAATGGGCATTCTGAATTAAACATGACCACACATACCGTCATCATTCACAAATCTTCGAAGAGCCTCTTCGGGTCCATCCCTTCGAATGAAATCCTGTAAACCTTCTCAAAGAGTGGGTACGCCTCCAACCGTCCTCGGGCTTCTAGGAAATCGAAGACCTCTTGCGCGGTTAGTGTTCCCTGGAGTTTCTGGCCGTTCAAAAGCTCCTCCTCAAGCTCTAGGAAAGTCTTGCCTTTCCCATTAGTAACAGTTCCAGCCGGTGCATACTCCGGCTTGCTCTTGATAAAAGCCTCAGCACACTTACGGTTACGACCACCAAAGGACGTCGTAATTAAGTCAGCCATACCTGCATGAAAGCTTTAGCTCTCACATCTCGAGACATGACAAAGACTTACCAGCAGAGTGATGTGAAAACGTGAACGATGAACTTCCAGGGAAGAAATCCTGCGTAAACATGGCCATCTCCAACAATCCCACTCTCAAAATCGCCGCCTTGGTATTCCCACCCAGGCCCATCCCGTCAACAAATCCGGCTGCGAGCGCAACAATATTCTTCAGCGCCCCGCTCAGACTCACCCCAGCCACATCCTCAATCGGGTGGACCCTAAACTTGGGCCCGTCGAACACTGCATGCCACAACGCCGCGTCCTTCGCAGAGGGCACGCCAATCGTCGTCTCGCAGAACTCCCCTCGTCCGACATCGAGCGCGATGTTGGCGCCACCAAGAGCAGTGCACGGGATTCCGAGCTCTTTCTCGATGACGGAGGGGAATGTGTAGATGTCGGCCCGGGTGGTTTTGCCCGTTGCGTCCTTCTCGATGACAACGTCTACACCCTTGATTGCAGAGATCGCGCGTGCCTTGGGATTGACTACGCCTGAGGCTTTGAGCTCCTTGAGGGCAGCGGGTAGGAACTGGTGTGGAACGACGAATAGGACGAGAGACGCGTTCCGCACGGTCTCTACAAGTGAAGGCACTGCAATAAGGTTCTCGGGGAGGTCCACGTCAGGGAGATATTTTTCGTTCTGACGCGAGCCCTCGTTGATAATATCGATGAGCCGTTTGCCGTTATGCGTCTTATCAAAAGTCATCAGTAAACGGTGCCAAAACGCGAGAAGGGGGCGGGGGAAGCTCACCTCCTGCTCTCTCACCCACATCCTGACTTCTGGATCGAAGCCTTCCTGTTCAGCTGTATTTGTGGCTGCTACACGCGCTAGAGCTGTTCCCCAGCTACCAGAACCGACGATAGGCCACCTTCTCGAGTCTAGCGGGTGACTTTGTCCCGCTTTTCTTGCATACGACATACTTCCTCCGGCTCGTATGGCTCGAACTTCGTGATGAACGGGGGCCATAGCGAACTGAGGAGGTCCTCCGCTTGGGTTTGGGCTTGCCAGTGTCGGTCACCGCCTGGTCCTTCTGCATCTGCAACCGCCTCTTCCTCTGGTTGTTCCAGGGCGTCTGGGGATGCAGTGCGAGGCGGGACGTCATTGTCCTTCTTGGAAGCTTATAGTCGTGAAGCCAAAGCTAGCAGCCGCTGAGGGCGTTCAAACCGAAAGGTGGCCTAGTGGCTAGACCGTGTTTCGAGTTTGCTGGGAGGTGCTTGGAGAGGGGGCGAAGTAGTGGCGACGGTGGGCGCGACGAGTCAGGGGAAGAGGCGTCAGACAGCGCGGGGCTGCTAAGCCTTGATGGGGAAGCAGATTCAGGGGTCGAGGATTGGGTCGAGGTGCTCATTTCGTCGATTGGTGGGCGTACTCGTGTATGGTCGCGCAGGATAAAAAGGTGAGAACTCTGGGTGGCGCATATATGTTCCCTTTCGAAACGCGACGGATACCCGCACGGAGATTCGCATGTGTTGCCGTGGATTCTTGCTTGATGCTGGTTCTGTCGGTTCCCCGCTCGTCGGGCGCTGCATATTATTTTTGGTTTGAAATCTTCGTTGCCTGTGGACACCGTCGCCTGTCATATTAATATCGGTTGTGCTGTACAAGTTATAAGTTAGGCATAGCACAAATGCATGAAACAAGACACTGAACGTTTTCAATTTTGAGTGTACCTTGCCAGAGGCACCCTGTTGACAGAGTGGAGTCGATCATTTGTGGGTCCTTCATTTCGAATTAAAGTCGATCTCCGGAAGTTAGTTCTTGCACCGTCGGCATGACAGGGGATATCTGTGCCAGACCAGTCAAGGCAGTCCTATTTGTGTTCAAGCTGATTCGAAAATAAATATACTCACAAGTACCCACCGAGGTATTCTAAGTATACCAAGGGCAATAATAGCTCTCCATTCTATGTTAAGAAATGCAGTCCACAACGGACACGCTGTTGGCTTCTAAACGGATTGGGGTGACGCTCCATTGTTCTAGTAGACCCAGTTCAACGGCGCATCCGCGTTTCGTGTGGTATCTGCTCCACTGTACTGCACCCTGATGACGAATTCGAAGAGGTAGATCCAATCGTGGTTCACATTATCATACCGAAGCCTGAATTATGAATTATCAGATGGTGTAACATTGAAGGCAGTTCTTCAGGAGCGTTCCACAATAGCGAGTGTCTCATCCCAGAGGCCTGAGTGGTAAAAGATTGCCCAAATCCTCGACCAGTCACAGATTGGGTGATTCAGCGTGATTTGGCATCATAAAGAAATTCAAAGAGGTGGAAAAAGATAAATCCAGATCGGGTAATTTAGGGCAGGTCATTGATGTATGAGCGCGACTTTCAATGTGAGGATCTGACTGAGCCATTCCATGACCCAACTGGAAAAGACGTCTTCGTCATATTATCGGACATCGAACGGGCTCGGGCTCGGTCGGGGATTAGAGAGCAAGTTCTTGCCTGGACTCTGGAGCGGTGATAATAGAACAAAGAAGATTGAGTGCGATCCAAAATACTACGAAACTTCCCCATCCGCAGTGAGCAGAAGAGCAGAGCCAGAAATTCATAGCCCATACGTACTTGAGCGTGAAATCTGCATGAGAGTAAAAAGGAACAAGTACACGACGAACATCGTTTCGATAATCAATTCGTAGTGACCACTAGTAGTTACGCTGAGGGAGTCTGTGTTATCTACGCCAGACATGCCGTCGGCGACAAGTTGAACGCTGAGAGAAAACAGAGTCGGATGGCGGAAATATGATTAGACTGAACAATGATATAGCTCAAAAAAAAGCATACGTCGGTCTTGAAATTTGAAACGCCAGGTCATTACCTGGTCGTACTTACTCCCGAAACAAGTTGTCGACCGAACGCCCGAAGGGTTTGCTGAGGACAGATCATAATTCAACAAATCCGAATCTTCAACTTTGCATATGATAACAATTCGTATCATTGACATGACGGTTGCATATATGTAGGGTTATATCAAGTGCTAACGGTACTACGACAGGAGTAACTTTTGTTCAAGAGAAAGGAACGTAAAACGAAAATACGATGTAAATCACAACACCTACTACTAAGATCACTACACTGGGGGAAGGGGGTACGACGATGCTCTTATCAAGTGGGTGGGGAATGGGGAATGATACCGAAAAAAAATACAATGAGCATCGAAGCCTTTATGCGACTCGAAAATGTGGAGAGTCGGTGTTTGGAGTCCAGGAGAAAAGAGAGGTACGGGTATGGCTGGCTCATGATTGGAAAGGGATATTGTGGCTCTGCAGGATGCTCTGGTAGATCTCCGCCTTTGCCCTCCACTGTTCCACCTCAATCGTCAGTGTGTCTACCCTGTCCTCGAGTTGCTGCTGATGCTCAAGCTTCCGTTTCCTGCTCTTCCGCGCTGCCAAGGTATTTTGCCGACGCTTGTACTCGATCATCTGACGATCTGTGGCGTCCGGGGGAGGAGGTTCAAGTTCATCCTCCTCATCACCCAGGGCCACCGACCGTGAACGCTTCCTAGCAAACGTCGCAGGGACTTCCTTCCTTGACGTCGCGGAGGGAATGACGTAGCGCCGTGGCTGTGTGGGGGCATCGAGGGGAACCATGGTCTCCGGGGTGATGTTTTTACGGGTACCGGTCGCAGACGACTTGCGAGGAGTGGGCTTCGTCGGGCGGGCAGCGGCGGAAGAGGGGGGAGGTAAAGAAGACTGGTCAACAGGAAGACGGGGAGAGGGGTAGACGGAAGCGGGATCTATGAAGTTGACATCCGGCGAGGTCGGCGACATGGTGTACAATTTCGCCAGATCCGGGAGGTGAGGAGCCTTCGCCGGGGCAGACGATGGTGCAGGAGCTGCCAAGAGTTCTTCGTACGAGCTGAACATCATTTCATCGGCGTCGGATATCAGAGGGCCATCACCGTCCTGGAAAATGGGAGTCGTGAGGAAAGAATCGAGAGGAGTGTCAGATGGCGACGAATCGAACGAGTCGAAGGTGTCGCTGTAAGGAGTATCGAGGAGCGGCGATGTGCCCGCACCCGTGAGGAAGTTACTCAACGGGAATTCATCGAGATCCTTGAAGATGGGCGACGAGCCTGGCGATGAGAAGTCAGTGAGCCCGTCGTCATCAATAAACAGCCAATCCCAATCACCTAGTTCTTCACTAAAGTCGTCGCCTGCTGTGGCCAGCAAGTCGGCCGGGGTTACCGTTAACTGCATTGTTGCTGCAGAGTCGACGGTCGAATTAGATGATGATGGTTGGTTTAACATAGCTAGATAATTGCGCTGTAAAATCTCGAACTGAGAGAGCGAAGAGGGCGCTGGTGGCGCTGGTGTTGACTGGGTGGTACGACGAGGTGCTGTATTCGGTGGCTGTGGAAGAACCGTTGGAATGCCATGTTGAGAGGCGAGATCTTTCTGATCAAACGATACCCGGGAAGGGGTAGACAAAGGGTAACTTATCGAGGCATGGTAGGGGGGAAGGGAAGCTTGAAAGGGGACTTTCAAGAGGGGTCGCTGTTGGGACATTGCGAGTTGCCGATGACGAGGGAGGACACGGAGTGGCCGAGTTATTCACAAAGCGAACATCTTGGCTCTTGGTGATGTAAGCGTTGTGTCTGAGGTCCGAAATTGCGACGGGTTGGTGTGAAGACGATGAAAATGGGCTAGGCGACACGGAGGGCGACCTAGAAGGGCTGTTCAACATCGTCAGCGTTGAGCTCATGACCTCATCGTTGGCAGAAGGGTTCGCCGGCGACAGCAGCAATGACGATGCCGGGGACGCTGAATGTCGCCACACGGTAACGTGGTCCACAACGTTTGAACTTGCAGCCATCATTGAAAAATAAAATGCAGAAAATGGCGAACAAATAATGTGATATTGCTGCGCTAATTGCCCCAGCGTAGGCCAAAGCAACAAGACGAATCTGAGCGGAAATTGACTCACGAGTGACTCAATAGATGACTACTGAGCAAGTCAGGCTCCCCGAGCAGAAGAAAATCTGCTAAAGCGTCGAGGTGAGAGTTGGGGGGAAAGTGGGCAACGTCGATAAATGTGACTCGACCCAGATTATAAAGGCAATCCGTCCACAGCTTCATTTTCAAACTCCGCTGACAATTACACTCGGTGCCTTCCGAGGCTATTCCGGAACGCTTTCATCTATTCAAGCGCTTATCCAACATCCAAAAATTAGATTTTCAACCTGAATGCTGTACTTTACCAGCCCCAATGTCACCAAATCCTTCCCCAACGCACTACATGTCCTGTAACGCTCTGACTCACGTTCCCACGTTTCGAGTCATATCGCATTGTGGCGCATCCGGGACTGCCAAATCGGGTACCTGACCAATCATCCGTACTTCCGGCTGACAAAGAACGGCGCCAAGCTCGCGCTTCATCCTTATCTGGACAGCCACGGGAGACACCGCCTGAAACCCAGATATCAGATGACCCTCCCGACGCGTTCCCGCCTACAACGTGTTGATGCCTGCGGTGTCTGTAGCAACCGAATGACATGACTGACTCGTCGGTACCGCTGTGATACGGGGTTTTATCACCGCCCGAGGGAATGGCACGCTCCTGAATCGACATAGAAAGGAGCGCCGCAGCCGTAAGGATTCGTCAGCGCATGTGGGACATAGGCGCCGCGGGCCGCAGGCTCCTGAGAATATCGGTGAATCGAACAAAGCGCAGCCAGAAAGCGCGCGCATTGTGCGTGCTCAAAGGAAGTTGTGATAACCATCTATTAAAGATAGTTCCTCAGCACGCAGTCAACTGCAGGAATTGGGCTTTTCGGAGGCTTCGAAACAGCGAACGTTATCGATGAAACGCACCAAAACGATATAAAGGGAGCTGAGGTAAAAACTAATTAAGCGAGACCTTGCCACGGTGATTGTGAAGCCAAAGACAGGCGCTGACGGAACGCTTCGAGCTTTGCATTTTTCCGTTGTCAGTGGAGGAAGAGACGCCAAGGCCTTCCGTCGTGGGCATGAGAAGAATACATTTCGAAGTCGGCGGAGCAAAAGTGATTGGAATCCTAAAGAGGAGCGTTCGACGTTTCTCGCTTCAGACAAAGACCCAGTGGATGAAGGGAAAGAAAGCAAGTTCCAGAAAGCGCAGCTCGACCCAGAGACCCAAGAGAAAAAGGCGCAGTAAGCCAGCAGCGTCTAAAGTCTCCGCATCGTGTAGTATTGATAAGAATAGCACGAAATTTCATAAGTGCACTTGAGCGAGTCCCCAAGTAGGTGAGTCGGAAAAGCGAACGAAGAAGAACGGGGGAGGGGATGGGAGGGAAGGTTAATAAAGCTGGACGAGGGGCATGGGCGCCCGTCAAGCACAGAGGCAGGATGAATGGAGCCCACCAGCCCAAGCCCTCCTTTATATACCCTGACCGGCTTTTCGGGGTTGAGTCACGACGGGAATCATGATGACGCGATGGACGCGTTGCATCATGTGATGTGAGTCAAATCGGGATCGGATTTCTTCTTTCGGAATGCCGAACGGCCGCCCGCTATGTTCCGGCCGACGGATTTTAGAGGTTGGCATATTAGGATTCCTGCTCATGCACATGGCCAAGGCCCTCGCTTTTGTTCGGCGCCAGCTCAATTCAGCTTCAACTCCTTTTCATGGTTTCTCATTTTTGTTGGCTTACTCGTAACTTGCCTACGGTACTCTCTTCAGGATATGGTACTCCGTACTCGTCATTGATCCAGTTCACCGAGCGCTACTTTTTCGGAGTCTTCGAGACTGGGTCGCCAGGGGCTTCCCTTCCAATAACGCTGATCAGTAGGCCCCATCTCGCTCAACATTGCTCGGGAGATGTTTAAGCATCGCCATGCCCTTGCCAGATGAGAACCGAACTGGTGAATATGATGATCTCGTGACTGAATTTCTGAATCCTACTTGAATCCTACGGTTGTGACCAGTATCCATTCATGCCATGCTAGTGCTCGGTGCGTCATATGAAATATCTTCAACGCCAAACACTTAACCCGACAGGTGCATATTTCCCATCCCCTCTACTACCTTCCCCAATTCCGACTTCGACTTAACTGACTTATCCTTAGCCGGTCGTTTTGTCTGAGCAGATTTCCACCACCCCCAGTCTATGTCCACCTCGACATTTTCTCCTTGCTCCTTAGCTTCTCGGAACATCTTATCTGCCCGTGTCGCCATTTCTTCAGCTGCCCTGTTCGCCGCTTCGATCTGCGATGGATTCTTCGTGAAATGTTCAACATAGTGATCTTTGAGGCGTAGGAGAAACGTCACAAAGTGGAGAACTTCGATTGGGGAGGAGATATTGAATTTTTGGACGCAACGGTCTATGAGATAAACCCTCTGTAGAATGCCGTTTAGCATGGAGGCTGTACTGTCGGAGAACTGCAAAGAACATTACCTCTGATGTCTCCGAACGCCATGCCATTAACACGACACCCTCATTACCATTGGTCGCCAAGGCGAAAACTGGAAGTCCTTTGATTCCATGCGCCTCCAGAAGCCTAACCGATGCCTCCACGTAAATCCTAGCCTGGTTCAGTGGCTTGGTAGGGTCGTCGCCGGGCCTCTTGTGCTCAACAACGAGGATAGCGAATATGATTTTGCCACCTAGTTCAAAAGGAATGATGGTAGGAAATTCATCGGACAGCTGTGGAATGCCATCACCCGTTGGCTTCTTGCGGTGATCACTACAAGCAGATGAAGCGGCTAGGAAAGAATTGCGTGAATTTTTCAAATCCTGCTTGAAGTCTTTATCAGAAGAGTCCGTGACCTGTTGTTTGACTTTGGATGTCGAAGAGACACGAGTTTTAAGCGGACCCCGGTTTGCGTAGAGTTGAGCCCCCCTTGTCATCTAAAGGCCTGGCTTTGGAGGAAGGAGCAGGAAGCAAGAGGGTGCCGCCGTCGGCATCATGACGTTCCCTCTGCAATGGCGGCAACAGACCCTTATTGTCCTCAGGAATGTTAATGAAGTTGGGTATCGTGCACTTCGACGAAGGCAAGACAAGCGTGTTCATCGTAAGTACGACGACAGCGTCACACGTCCCTGTGTGTGGTTCGCTGCTAGCGCGCTGGAGGATGGAAGATTTGTAAAGGTCTTTCTTGTTGCCAACGAATAGTTTATTAGTCTCGGTCAAGAGATGGAAGGCGACCGACGAAGCGGCTGTTTCCTGTATCGTCATGACATCAATATCACTGAACGAGGAATCTGTGTCATAGACAGCAGCTTGAGAGGCCGAGCAAAGGGCATGATAGTCACGCGCGCGAGTTCTGGCTTCAGACATGACCTCGTCGGTTGTTTTAGCGGAATTCAGGGTATCGCTGAATCGATTTCGAGAAAGCAACAGAGACCGCTCAAATCTTCAAACTATCAGTACGAGTGTGATCGTCAGAAACTGAAGAAGCAACATACAAGGGTCTAATGTGAACACCATCATCTTTGGAAGCCAGGCTGTTCAATACATGTAATATGAGCGTGTCCCACTGAAGACGGGACTCGGCCTCGTTCACGGACTTTCGCTGTCCACGACAAAACGCCCCAAGAGTCACCCAAAAGAATAGGGACAAGCGTTCTGAAATGATCGGCTGATGCAACTCGTCCACAAGGCGAAAGTTTTGGTCCTGTCTTTCGCGAACAGCCACCAGCTGCCTCCAGAAGCATCTTCGGACAGCCTCTAGATAAGCTCCTTTGACGACCGGTAGTTCTTCCTAGAATAGTACATTAGGCTTGCGTCAGCACAAGTATCTCAACTATGGACGCACTTCTAGTTGCCACGCAGGGTCCCTAAAGCACGATAAATCGTTGTAGATAGATACGTAATGATTGATTTCCTCTCGTTTTGCAAGGTCGGATGAAAGCTTCAAAGCACTAATTGATAAAACATATCGCTCGTAGGTGTATGTAGTCATAGAGAGAGGGTTGCTTGGGCCGATTCCGTATTCGGCCTTTTTAGCGAATCTAAAGAAAGCGTTGATAAAAGGAGTGGTGCGTGTTCCTGACAGATGCTTACTCTGAACAAGATTGGATGGAACTTGAAATTGAAGGGAGCCTGAAATTGAAGGTCAGAATACGACGTTGAACATTCAAGAGAGATCAAAAATCGACAAAAGGCGGTCCTGTGGCTTGCACTGGAAGCTAGGGAGGTAGCCCAACCATCACAGGTCGATGAAGGCTCAGCACGGGCAAGTATTTACGATTACGTTGAGGGTTATCTCACAAAAATACTGCACAGGAATGGCGACCATTACTCGGAACTGGTGCGTTTGGACAAGAGCTTCCAGACAATCCACCAAAAGGACGGATACGCGGTAGAGCCGCAGGCCAAATGCCATCAACGAGAGCAGATATGAACGTACGTCGCAGAAAGCTCCGATGTTGACTTTGATTTAAAAGATCTGCCACCGATGGAATATATCGGCCAGTGATTCGTACAATGTCGACAAGGAACCTACCTAGACACCGAACTGCGGTAAACCGTGAGTGTCGTCAGCTAGAAACAGGCGACTGAACTAACCTCGATATGGTCGCCCCTTTATACCCCGTCTGCTCCCCGTCCTGTTCTGTTCCTGAGCGTTGGAAACTGTCGCTGTAGGGAAAAAGTGAAGGCTAGAAAAGTGCAGTACTCAGGAATGCTCACGGTTCATCGCCTCCACCAGCTTTCTTCATTGGATCTGACGTCGGTATGTGATCAAATGGCTGCGTCGGAGGGGGAGTAATGGGATACGGAGGTGGGTCGTCCTCGGTGCTATCAGATGATTAGACGAGGATATTCAAAGTCAGCCTATTGCATCCACACACTCAACGCTACTTGGTGTTCTCAAACCCCGAATCCAGGAGGCGACAGATTCTTCTCTCTGTTCTCCCCGATCAAAAAGACGCGGGGGATCGATAAGATCTGATCTCCAGGTAAACGTAGAATTGGCAGCCACGCGAGGATCGCAACACTCCCGTACCACCTTATCATATTGATCACGGAGCTCGACTATAAATTGCGAAAAAGCAAGGGTCGAGATGGGATCGGTCAGATTGAAGACACCGTTGGCCACACAAGGTGAGTCTGAATAGGCGATGTGCACCGTAGGCTACTACACAATTAGCCTCAGGGTGGACAGAGGATCAACCATTAACTCACTAAATCGTCAAACGTGTCATCATCCGGAGACTCTGAATCGCTACACAAATCAGGTGGATCTGTCCACCCCAAAACGACCTGTGCCGAAAACCCGTCCTTGGTGAGAATTACACCTACGACAGGGTCTTCAATTCCCCAAACACGTCGCTGGTAAGCCACGCTGGCAACGAGTGGCACAATGTTCTCTCTATCTGCAATGCAGATAATAGGAAGGACGGCATTAGTACGACGGCCTCTACCTGGAAGAACGTGCGCGTGAAATGGCACATCAAGGGAGCTAGTACTGGAAGCCTTTGAAGGTGGCGACGAAAAACAATGAGATGCTGCCAACCACTTTTCCGACTGTGTGGGATCATAGGAGACATCAAACTTTTCGTCACATAGGTCCTCTACCAACAGAGGGTCTGACGCGAATGAAAAAGTCCGAGTATCGGTTTCAACCTCTGAGACGTTGGTGTCGTTATTGGCATTTGGACCGTCTTCGCATTCCCAATGTACCCCTGTTTCCTCGGGGTCTCCGCTACTTTTATGGTCGGAACAAGTGTTCTCCGGCACCACAGTTTGGTCAGAACACCCAGGTGGGAGTTTCCCCCGCGTAGATCGCGAGTTCCTGTAAAGATGAGAAATAAGCATTAGAGCGTGCCCATCGAAAACAGATTTGCCGAAATTCTTCGGAAGAATGAAAGGTATATCGTCACTTGATTATATAGGTAAGCGATAGGTTTCACCACATAATAGCATTACTCACGATATCTCGACATCACTATAACATGTATAGCACAATGCCCGGATCAAGGTGGACCAGATAGGCATAGTGAAGGGGTGAGGGTCTTCTTTCATCTGTCGAAGCGAGGACACCGTCGCCAGTATAATGTCCAGAAAACCGGAAAGTGGGTGCGCATTTGGAGCCAAAGATGAAGGGCTTGTACTAGTTGCGCTCCTCAGTTCGTCGAGGAGCTCTGAGAGCATATATGTTTCAGAAAGACATGCATCTCTAGAGACAGAGTGAAGCGGCTTTGAAAGATGCCTAGAGAGTGGCTGGACTTCTAATGGCCACTGTGCGTCCGTGGCGACATGGTGCAGTTCTATCGGAGGCATAACCAAACTATTGGTTCAAGTCACAAACCGGCATGAGATATAACGTAGACATATCCGGGAGCTCACAGCAATAAGGATACGCAGTAGCGCACAATGCCGAACGCGCTGAACTGAGGTCGTGGTAAGAATTAGAGGATCCTCCAAGCCACGTGGTCTTGAGGGCAGGTCGCTGCGCGACCTGAAGTCAAGTGATAGACTTGCACTTTTCGCAACCTTGACTGGCTCGATAGTACACAAAGGATCCATTGCTTTATTTCCAAGAGAAGAACGGCCGGTTGATAGCGAGTTGAATCAGATGCTAGCATACCTAAGTTCGTGCCATTCCTCATTCATTTGGTTCCTATTGACATGCCTCCGGGCAGAATCGCAGGTGCTTTGAGCTATATTAAATTCTCCCGTCGAAATATTCCAGTCACAATCTCAGCCATCCTTGCATGCATAAACGCGATATTCACCCTAATGCTTCTCAATGAAGGTAATTGATCGTGCTTGTGGCTGGCAACGGTGAAGGAGTCGTATGAAAACACTCCCAGGAGAAGGAAGTTTCCTCGTCGGAGGTCTCAGAGTCGGACAGCACGTAAGGCACAATCGTCTCATCGCACTCTGTTTCGAGTATGAATGGGAGTAAAGTAGTCTATCATAGACAGAAAGAGCTATCAGATTTGCGAAATCCAGAAAGACAGGAAAAGGACATACAAAAACAAGCAACGAGTCAGCAGTATCCTTATATTCTTCTAACACCTCGTCAAAAAGTGCAGCTTCACTCAAGTAGGTTCGCCAAGCTTCTGAGTCGGAGGTCATTTCAGGGCGTTCCTTGTAGGCGTATACTGGCCACCGTCCCTTATAATCAACGGGCGCGTCTACAAACAAATGAGCTCTATGTGTCTGGGGCTTGTGAATTCAAGAAGCATGCTAATTACACATTCCCTGCCTGGGATTACTCCCAGATCTTGATCCAAGATGCGGAGAATTGCCTGGAGCATCCATCATATAACTTCGAGGGGGAAAGGATGCGGGAAGTAAAGTTGTTCGTGCAACTAAGCCTGAACCTCGAAGGTTCTTATATGTCCAAGGCACATGTCATTTACGAGATGAATGTTTCACGTCCTTATCATCCCAGGAACGTTCATACGGTGGCCCGAAGAGAAGGTAAAATTAGGCGCTGAGCATATACAATCGCATGGGCGCCTAGCAAAGATCGCTGCCTTGAGGTTTCTATAATGAAGGAGCCGGGAAGAACCCGCATGTTCGCAATTGATGTTTTGTATCTTGTGACGCAAGGTGGCGACACTAGGCAAAACACGCATCCGAGAAGCAGTTCCGAGTGTTTGCAAGCGGTCCTACGTCGGCGAAATGATCGTGAACCTAATGTGGAAGAGGTTGTCGGAAGATGGTCTGATTTAGAAGTCACCGCCCAAGCAAGGCGAAATAATACCACGTTAGTCTGATTGAAACACTATACAGGAATACACATCAGCACTGAGCTAATGAAAGGTGGTGGATGGTACACATATGAAGGTATCGCAGCGCACAGAATCAGCCAAGAAAGAAGTAAGTGGAAGGAAGTAGTTATCGCAGTATGTTTGGAGAAGTAAGCATTAAAAAAAATATAACAACCGAAAACACAATAAGAAAAATAAAGAATATCTGGGTTCGAATGTTGGACTACCCAGTCACAGAAAAAGCCTCCCACCTTCTCCCATCGCTGGGTAAGACCTTCAAGGCCTTCTCCTTCACCTTTATGGTACAATTACTACACCCATATGTGCGCTGGAAGGCATTGGCATTGATCTTCCATATGTGCCTGCCGCTGGGTGTTCTGCTGCACTGAGGATAGTTTGAAGCAACAGGCTCTCTCGGCTTTTCAGGATGAGGGGTTGTCTGTCGAGGGTTAGGACGAGGAGGACACGGGAGTGGGAGGTATAGAAGATATAGGGTCACTTGTATCGATGGTTGGTCTCGATGTTCGATATGTACGGCGCCGGGGACTGGAAGACGAAGGTCCCGCGTCCGTTGCTCTTGATTTTTCAGCACGTCGACTAGAGGGAGGAGGCGTAGGTGGAGGAGATGAGAGGTGTGGACTCACGGGCCTTGGCGGAGCGGGCTCTGCATCATCAAGGCGCGGTCCGAACGATGAGCGGATACCGCGTCTAGGGGGACCTGGGCGGGATATTGGAGATGGTGGAAGTCGGACCTTATCTACAGGACCGACAACGTCAACGTCATTGACAAGGGTCTCCTCTGACCACTGTCTAGTGACAGGGAGCGTGCGGCCCCCACTCGGACAGGATCTCGGTATTGAAGGAAGCTCTTCCTCAACATCCGTATCCTCTGCTGTCTCGTAATAGGATGCAGTAGGCCATGTATCGCAAGTTTCAAATGATCCTGCGGTCGAGGACCTCGACGATTCGGTGCTCAAAGGAGAAGGCGAACGGCAAACCTGGGGAGTCAAGTCTTCCTCGATGTCTGAAACTATGTCATCATCATTATCTGACAGTGAGTAGAACGATTCATCGTCCTCGTCTCCTTCATCATCAGACGCCGTGTGCATAGTAACGTCCGAATCGTTATTAGCATCTGGAGGGGGTTGTTGATATATATTTATTTGATGGTATGCAATATACCTACCTTCAACCACAGATGTGGCTGGCGCATAATATGAGGTGCCGTCCTCCGTTTCTTCACGGTGGACTGGAATCAAAGGTTTCTGGATCGTACCCACAGTGATCGGTAAAATTCCAGATCGCACTATAGGATACTTGAGTCAGGGAGAAGCAACGATGGAGATTCAGCAAACTTACAGGCTTTGATGTGATTCAGCCATCGAAGACCTAGCCACGAGAAAGCAGGTTTCTCGTTCTCGTATCCAACAGAATACCTTGACAGGATGTTAAACTGTGATCTTGACAGAAGGCGGAGTTGGTTTTACCAGGCAGACGCCCGAAGTATGAGCCTAGGTGGATCGTCGAGAACATGTCGGACAGCTATATGTGTAGCGTGAGTCTCGTGGTAGGCCAGATAATCTGTGTTAACATACAAAAGTAACGTTCAAGGTACTCTCGTCGAACCCTTTCGGCGGCAGTCTCATTGTCTTCGGCATTAGACTTCCAAGACTGGTTTTCTGTAGGAGTAGTATCGGATGGAGCCATCTTATCACCCAGTCACTCAAAAACGTACCTTTGCTCTTCTTATCACTGGCAATGGCGCGACTCAGTTCTTTGTTAAACGTCCTTGAGAGAGTCCCGGCCCTCGGCAATGTACGCGTCCCAGTCTTCGCGTACTGCGATCCCCTTGAGGACCAAGTCGGGATCACATTGAAAGTCGTCTTGGGAATCACCAGGAGGATTCGGGACAAGACTCTGAAGGTGCTTGATGGGATCCTTCCAGTCAGAACTTGGTGCGATTTTGAGTGTTTTCAGTGCATAGAACTGCTTTTTGGCTGATTCAATATTCTCCCCGGTCTTGGCAATATCCTGTTAATCCACGCTTCAACACTCAAGGTCTACAACGAGGATGGTGTAACGCACGAGCACTTTTTCGATGAGCGGAACAAGACCAGCGCAGTACGCTTGATCAGCAAGTTCCTCTGTCTTCCCCACTTGACGCATCCAAGCAAGAGCCATTTGACCGAGGAGTCGGTTTCCTCGGAGATTCATGAAGACCGTGACCGCGTCTCTGTTCATCTGTGAAAGGCTCGAATATGCACTAGAAGACGCGTCGTTTTCACTCAGTGGTGTGGCATATTCGCTTTGCGACTCGTCATCGTCACTGGAAGCCGTGTCATCTTCGACTTGGGTCGTACTGGGACCGGCGGACGGCATGGGGTCCGATTTCATTTTAGGTGGACGTATTTGCTCAGGGTCCGGAACAAGATCTGCGTCCTTGAGGATAAGATAGCGGTCTCCATCCAGGTCACTGTGACAAAATAAGTTCTGTTTCTCCTTTGCAGTGACGCAATACACACCCGCCACCCATTTGGCTAGGCTCGCTATATCTCCCTTTACCGACAAATACTAAGAAGGGATGAGAATCGAAGAGGCGCAAGTTGAAATGATGACCATACCAATGCAGTTAGTGAGATGCGATAACTCAGGGACATTTACAGCCTCTAGCCGTCGTAAATCTTTTGGAGTGCAAAGTCAGCTCATGGAGAATGGATATCATTCATGGCACTAACCACCGGGGGAGTAAGCAGGATTCCTGCCGACAAGAAAAGTCCCGACCTGCGGTCCTCCTTGATAAGGCAGGTTGATGTATACCTGTCCATCCTCCAATATGCCGAGTTCGTCTACGACTCCATACAGATAGGCCGAGTCCTGACAGAATTACGGTCATGATCAAAAGATTCAAAACAGCGCTCAAGGTCAAGAACATAAACAAACCTTAACGCGAATCTGCAATTTCGTCCGGAGTGAGTCCAGCGAGCGTTTTTGGAATCGCTTCAATAGACACGCCAAGTGCCCTTCACTCAAATCGAATCCAGCGAGGAGCATTTCGTACACTGTCACAGGACGCATGACGATGAGCCGAGATATAATGGATGACAACACTTGCATTCTTGGTCGAAGTCATTTCCTTCTGAATCTAACTCCCCATCCACGCAGTCAATAGCTTTTTGTCTATTGACCATGATCTGCTCGAGATCGTCAAGCTGCTTCCGAAGAAGAGATTCGAAGACCTGTGGGATGTCTTAAGCGTAGCATAATTAGATACCCAAAACTCAGAAGATACCTCCAGCTGAATTCCCAGGGTCATGAGGAGGACGATGAACTGAATGTTGAGCCTGGCGCTGCGGGGTGGACGATTGACATTTTGAACTTCGAGCATCAAAGGACCGTCGTCATATTTGAACATAGAGCGGCGATAGGCCACTTTGGCTTCAGAATCGCCGCAAATCCGGTCGAAGACCTCGTCCTTGTACCTGACGAACAGTCCCTTTATGCCACCCAACCGTATTTGAAAGACTGTACGGAGAGTTCAAGTCTAAATGTAAAATAGACAGGAGACATTCGAACACCCACCACAGGTATCCTCGCTCACGCCGATGGTAGAGCAGACTTGGTTGGCAAATGAATCGCGTATCATACCACAACTAAGACTTTTCAGAGTCTACCAGGCGAAGCTTGGCATGAGACGCACCCGTCGCTACAGTCAGAGCCATCATCAGCCGTAAGGTCCTCTAGGAGATAACGATCCTCCAAGCCAACCTATCAGCGCACGTAGGTCAGAAGAAGCTACTTAAAACCTTATTTAAGTAGCACCCACCTCAAGAGCTGGGACGGTCGAGGAAAAAGACAGCCCCAAACGTGCAGCATACTTTCCATATCCATATCCTCGATAAACGGAGTTCAGGTCTCCAAGGACAGTCTTGAGACTGTGCACCGTCCAGTCCTCCCTTTCTTGAAAGAAGAGAACACGGCTTTCTTTCAACTGACTTTCAGTATACCCAAAGAAGATATACCTCCGCGGAATCAGATGAGCGTCGATTTAATTATAATTTGTGCTCACTTCTTGCCCCCGAAAATAATGCTGTTCTTAATCTTATCGACAAGGAGTTGCCGGACAAGATTGTCTTTCAGCTTCGTCGGGAAGCTTACCTTTAAAAATCGCTCGGGATCGCTGATAAGCCGGGTCGCTCTGGATGAAGGAATAACATCCTGGGTATCCTGAAAGTTGCCAGTATTATCAAAACGCAGATGAACAATTTGAGAGCGCTGCTTGGAGAGGGAGGTTTTAGCAGACATCGGGCTGAGGCCAACCTCGACGTCGAGACAACTGTCGCGTCGCGGTTGAACTCTTCGAAATTTGAGTTTCCCAGGCCCTTTCAGGAGGTGAACATCACATGATGGCACTTCCTTATCTATCGATCAAATTTCGCATGAAGTGACCGCGTGTGTGGCGGCGGCGCTGTCCCGATCCAGTTCAGCCCTGTTCGCATCGTACGGCTTTCTTCGGGATGGCCTTATAGAGTCTGAAGAATTGGGAGTCCTGAAAAGATTCTCCGCCGTCCCTATGTTGAAGTATGTTCACGTTTATTTTATCGCACTAGAATGCCTTGGTCGCGTCGATACCGCGCGTTGTTTCCTCCCATTTTCTTACCCTTCTGCTACTACACCATGCAGGCAGAAGTCACGCGTGCCGAACCCCAAAAGTCGCGTTCATGGACTGCTAGACTGTATGTACGCGTGATGACCCACCATTGAAGTTTGAGCACTTGCCTCGATGAATTCTCCTGTATCCAAAGCAAAGCGAAGAAAGAAGTATGAACAATAATATCGCAGCACAAAGTGGAAAGATAAACCAGCTGAACCAGCCAGAAAGCAGCTGCATTAAGTCCTTCTAATGGTTACAGTGAACTAGCTTGACAACGCGAAGTGAAAAGAAACCGGCCTCAAAGGCTCAGCGCTGCCGGATACAGAATATCTGGTTTCATCAACCACTCCAGCGCAGCATCGCTGCCGTTGCGCGTGGAGGAGAGTCTCTCCTGATATTTCTGAAGAAGTGCTACGAGAAGTTTATCGACCCTATTCCCCCACACCAATTAGCGTTAAACAAGTCTTAGGCAGTCCAAGGTTTCTTACCAGACAGTTCCTTTGACCGGTGTTATCAATCGGTCCAACTCATTGTGTACGCCGCTTTCATTTAGAGCTTTGAGAAATGCATCTCCACCAGCCGCGCAGTAGCTAAAAACGGGACCAAGTAGGAAATCGTGCTCCAGGTGGGCCTCGTTATCTCGATCGTACTTCATGTTCCATGAGTTGATATGGACGGGATACGGAAATTTAACGAAGGCGGCCAAGGAAGGAATAGGTGAAAGTGGCAAGGTTAGACACTTCCTATCACCGACCCATCTCAAGCCAGCTTGGAATTCAGATTCCGAGTCGGTCACCTCAAACGCGGAGGGATACTCGAAAAGCTTCCACCCTCGGTCTCGATACTTGCCCCTCCCAACTTCTTGCCCCGACCCGCTCGTGGTAACTGATCAAGGCGCGCTTTTGATCAAACGTGGCTTTTGGAAATAAAGAATATGCGTGGGAATGACTGATGATGTTCATCGGGGTAGCTGCAACAATATTGAGCACGATGATAAGTGATACGCGGGACGTGGGACACTTACTCGAGTGGAAAGACAGTATAACTTCCATCGGGGACTTCTTGGAGGTGATCAGTTGAACTTGGATGCCGTTACGAGAAAAATCGTAGACGTCCGCAATACCGCGACAATGATATCCGGTCATAGACTCTTCGAATTCGCACTGTCTAACAGCCTCCGAAACGCGACTGAGAACCTCGTAAAACCCGTCCTTTTGCTTCTCGCGCGGAATGAAAGTGTATCCAGCTGCTAGCAGAAACTGACCAACGGCATGGCAGTGCTTGTGCTCGACATAAAGGTCGAGGTCAGAGTCCGGATACCTGACACATTCAAAGAACTGCACGCCACTCGATCCGGAGATCAGCACGCCAAATTCAGCTTGGAGAAGGCGGAATTTGTTCGCTTCCTCCTCCGTGAAGTAATGAGAGAGCAGCTTCTTAAGTTGGGAGGCAAAAAACAACTCTACTGCTGTATTTTTGGCCTTGTCGACCTTGCCAAGGCACACGAGGTCTAGAGGGGAAAGCAGAGGGAATATGTGACTCTCAAGGAGGTCGAAGTGTCTGAAAGATATTTAGTAGCGTTTAAAGACGAGTCAGGTCAAATCTGTACGCACACGTCGTTGAGAGACCGTTGCATTGAGCGCACTCGTCCTGAATGAATCCAATGCAGCATCTCCACCTCAAAATGGTATTGGGGAGACTACCTAGGACGATGATTAGAGCTGTAGAGCACATCAATAAATCGTCTTACTTTTTTCTTCGACAGAGAGTACAACTAGGTGAAGGAACCTGGAAAAGGAACCTGGAAAAGGGAGTGAGCGAATTTCGAAAAGGTCTGCGTCACGGTCGCGTATCGACCTGCCCTCAAGAGCACGTGGTTTACGACCTACAGTGCAGCACAAGAAATGGCAACGAAGGATGCGAACAAAGTTAAGGTCCACATGCTTGGACTTGGATCGCGGGCATCTGCTCAGACAAAGCGGACTCCACACAAAGAGGCGCAAAAGAGTCGAGCAAGGAAGGGGTTAGTTAAATCAAAGTCAGAGGAAATGGCTCAGAATCTAGGAATTTTATACTTATCACCTTGGGTATATTTCATGTGGTACGATCCATCTCATGTCTTCGGATACCCTCTTACCACCTAGAATGTTCACATAAACCATCCCTCACTCGTAGAGTTGCACCGGCCGGAGACGCGGGCGTGGACAATTAATTATGTTCATATTTGCAGAAGAACGAATACTAATCAAACGGGCCAAGAAAGCGAACGAACCGCAGAGATCCATGAGGCATCGGCATTAGGGTACTAGATCAGTAGTAAGTGACATGGCACACGGACCAAGCAAAATGCGCACCTGCCACGCCATCGCGCCACCAGCTGTGACAGAGCAGAATGAATAATCCATTCAAGTTTCGGCATAAGATTGATTACACGCACCCCAACCACTTTTCTTAGCCGTTTCCAAGCAAGTGGCCAACATCGAGGCGTTCATATATCCATTGGTCGCATCGCTTGCCGTAGCAGGCTTTCCAATAACTAGCTTCGAAAGATCGACACCGTTGTTAGCAATTTCGAACATTGCTGTCTCTGGCCATGTATTGGACGAAGTGGCGAGTAATCCATCGCAGTCGGCGTACTCGGTAGATCCCTCTGTAAGAGCTTAGCCTAACCGCGAGGCTATTGTAATATACCTCTTACGGTTGTAGAACTAGATCGAGAGTGAATATCAAGGCGAAGGAAAAGGCGTAAAACGAACCTGTATGTTGTACCAATCAATCAAATCACCCACTTCCTTGTCGATCTTGGTATAACCGCCGCCCACATAGCTATTCGGTGTGAACCTAAGAAGTTATAACTCAGCATACTGCGGTCGACACCCAAAATAAAACGGTAATCACCAAGGAGCGACGGCTTGGGAATACGTTTTTATCATGAGAAATCACGTAGCAAGAGTATACACAACTCACGAGCGTGAGTAACAATGTACTTATCCTTAGGCAAGGACGCGCGAAGTGCCGTAGTAAAGCTGATTAGCCATTCCTATTCTCAAAAGGTAAACCGTCAGCTCCTCAGGAAGAAATAAGCCATTAACCTACCTCAGCCGTACCGCTGTTCATCGCAGCAAAGTCCTAAGGAATCGCATTATAACAAGGACAATCCAGATATACCGTATGCCCACCTCGTAGTCGACATCAATGCCATCCAGGCCGTATTCAATAACCCACGCAGCCATTGTCGCAGCTGTAGCATTAGGATTGGCTCCTGACGTCGTAGGAACATCCGTAGAGCCAAATACAGACACGAGCAGTTTAATTCCAGCTGCAGCATAGTCGGACTTGATAGCCGTTCTCTCATCCGCCGTCAACGTAGTCCATTCGTACGCCTAGGGAGATTGAAATGAATCTAGTCAAAAGACGTTTATAGCACTTGGACGGTACCTTGTCCCATGCTCCTTCTGTGAGAAGGAACGAGAGGATGCTTCAACAAAAGTCAGCTTTGTGTAAATGAATCTTGTTCGATCGATATTTACAAGACATTATAGCCCTGTGTTGTTCTGTTAGTGACAGAGCACACATATTCTTTCAGGGTACGTACCTCAAGAGCAGACGCTGCCGGAGGACCAGTAACTCCCGACTGGTACTGATCAGCATACACGACCCAATGAGGAGCACTCTGAGTCGAATTCGCAGTGCTGAGATCCAAAACGACCTGAGCGTCTTCAGAGCCGGCTCGTGCAGAAGTAAAACAGAAGATTGCGAACACCAGGAAACAGCACAACAACATTCTGGACAAGTGAAGACTTGTGACCTGCCGTGTCTATATACCCCAGAGGTGGCCAATAAGACCAATTTCGGACAAGAACGCGAATAACCACTGGGCCGTACATGCCTAAGATACCTGTGTATGGAAGAATTGTGTTACCACATGTAGAGCTGCGGATTGCGAGGTCGTGAGCTACATCGAAATCGGACCTTGAGAGACTCGTGAAGCAGAAATGCCACAGACGCCTACAGGATCCAAAACTGCGCTTCCAGATTAGCGTTATTCTCTGCTGATAGCTGTATAAAGGCGGAAAAGATCATAAATTCGGCATACAAATAATAGATACAAGGTACATCTCTCGACTGAAACATATACGTGAGCACTCAACGTCAACAATCACACTACATTGCCGGCCTTTCTTTCCAATCCACGTTCGACCAGTTCAGGCTTTTTCGCAGCCCTTCCAACCAGTACTTCGGCATTTCCTGATTGCAAGTCAGTCTGTGTGAAGCACAACTAAGACACCCTCTCACCTCTCAGTTTATCCTTCAACCCCGGTTTGCCGCCAGCATGATGACCAGTACTGGCTGCATAACCACCATAACCACTATGATCGTAATCAGTACCGGCGCCAGCACGATCGTTCCCAGAAGGCTTATTATCCTCTCGTCCACCATTATGTCCTATAGTGTCAGAAGGCTGATCAGCTCCCGAAGTAGGCCTGCGAGACGTGGTAGAAGTGTCCTCTCTCTCAGAGCCTAAATCTTGTCCAGTTGTATCGGAAGCCGTGCCACGACCGGTCTGATTGTCTTCGTTTTGATTATCAGAAATTGTATTGTCCACGTCTTCGGTCGAAGCATTGACGGTGCTAGAGGCGTCTTGACCTTGAGAGGCACCGCGCTGAAGGGGCAAAGTCTGAGCATCTGAGGAAGTGGTTACAGAATCACGACCTACGTAAGAAGCTTCGTGTAGTAGTCCTGCCGCGGTTGGAGGTATCATCCCTCGAACCTGGACCCCTTCCAGTCGTGTCGGAGGACGCGTCACGATCTCGCTGAGTCCCGTCTTCCGACGAGGGAGCCTTTCCGAAGGAGGGTTGATCGTCGAAAGACGACGAGCCGTCATTGTCCACATCTGCCTTTGGCGTACTAGCGGTGATATTTCGCTGTTCTGCATCATGAGGAGTAGAAGAAGTTTGTTCATTGGCCGAAGGTCGTGCGTCCGACGTGGTATGTGAGTCACGACGTATATTGCTTGCATCGTAGGGTGAACTGTTGGTGTCTATCCCCTTCTCAGTGTAATCACGACGGGTTGCGCTTGCATCTTTACGACCCTCGCTCTCATCAGCAACATTGCCTATCAAAGGACGTCCTCAATCAACAAACGTTCACCAGATAGTAACACTAGAAGACATACCGCTTGACGCAGGAGCATCGGTACCTAAATCGCTATCTCCGATAGAACCGGTATTTTCGGCACTTTTGTTGCCAGTATAACCTGCTAACAATGAGACCTTGGAAGTTCGAATAGCGGCAAAACATACCGGACGGAGCCTCGAAAGTATCAGCACCCTTCCTCGATTCGTCATAACTTCCGTGATCTCCAGTATCATCGCTGGAAGACCGTACGCCCAAATCTTCCGGTACTTTAACGTCAACATCACTGGTTGCGATTATAAGGCTGGTGCTTACTGGGAGAAGTTTGATTGTCAAAATTGTCAAAGTTGACACGCCGTTTTTGTCCAAGTCTGTCTTCGGTGTCGTAACGGTAGCGGCGTCTCGACCTGGTTGATCGTCGTGCAGAGCGGAGGAACCAGCGCTGAATGGATGGAGGTCGACCATCGGAGGAGGTAGTCCGCGAATCACGAACTGACTCTGTGGCGTCGTAGGGTGACTTGCCGTAGATAGGTGGTGGAAGTTGGATCCTGTACCAGTTGTAGTCGGGCGTCATATCACGATCCTGTTGAAGGCCTTCACTTGAAGTCTGGTCCTCATTGACTGAAGGTTGAGCATCGAAAGTTGATGCCCCGGCATTGTCTACATTTTCACTTGAGGTCTGGGAAGTGTCGGTGGTAACATCTCGGCCCTGTTGATCGTCGTCAAGTGTAGAGGAGTCGCGTTGACTGGGTAAGGTTTGACCACCGGAGGAAGTAGTTTGCGAATCACGACCTACGTTTATGGCGTCGTAGGGTGATCTCCCATAGTTGTTGTCGTCTGTTCCCTCCTCAGCGTCGTCCCGACTAGTACGAGGCCCTCCGCCTGTAGGATCGCCGCTCTTATAGGTTCCTGTTGTCTGCTTCAGGAGCGTCTACAAGGGAGTGAGTCTACAAGAACGTAACAAGTACATTAGAAGCATACCACTTGTCGTAGGGGCATGGATGCTGTTACCGTTGTCTCCAACGGAACCGATATTTTCAAGCGCTTTTATTGCCAATGTAGCCTGCAAGCCATAAGACCTTGGAGAATGGACGGTGGCGGAACTTACCAGTCGTAGCCTCTTCAAAAGTGCTAGCGGTCGCACCCCTCCCCGACTCGTCACGACTTCCTGCGTTGTTACGATCACGAGTATCGTTGCTGGCAGACCGTACGCCAGAGTCTGCTAATAGATTAACATTCAATAAAAATAGGTAAAAACTTTTACTCTTACCTCTGCTGTCCGTATCTATACTTCGATCTGCACGGCCTACATCGTCTCCATCGTTACGAGAAGTGACAGGAGTCGCCAACTGAAAACACACAACTGAGCCCATGAAATACCACTTAAACCCTAACCAACCTGCGGAAGTATCTGTAGTAGACGTGCTTGAAGAGTCACCGGCGTAGCCTATACTAAATAAGATCCAGAATAACGATATATACCAGCCGTAGTCTTACCCCTCGAGGCGCTTTGAGAATCACCGGACACTGCATTCTCGCGCGCCCAACCAGCGGACCCAGAATCATAGCCATTGCTGATAGGTTGGCCAATATCACCAGTTCCAAAGTCATCATTACTACCCGTATCTGAGAAACTGTTAGCTTGGTTAGAACAAGACTATATTTACTCACTATTGCTGCCAGCATCATACCTCTGCGCCTCTGTCCCGCGACCAGCACCTTCATCGTGATCTTTGTATAAATCACTGTCGCGGCTCGACGTGATATCGCGACTAGTTGAATCTTACAGAATGATTGTAAGCACGAATACATTGCGCAGGGATACAGTATAGTTACCGTTCTCGGGTTCGTCGCCGGGTCCGGGCATATAACTTTCGTATCTAATAGGCCCAGTATTTATGGAAGAATCTTCGCCGGTGTGACCTGATTATTATAGTTAGCGAGAGGGCGTGAACTGAGAACTAAGCACTTGCCAGAGTGAGCATCCGAAGGTTCAGAGTTCTTTCTTGCCTCTTCTTTAACTCCGCTTTTGAAATTATTGGAATAAGAGGTGGTGTCGTCATTTGCTGGCGCGCCTGTATTGACATCCGAAAATTATTGGCTTGAGGGCCAAGCGACAAAAGGGTATTACGCACGGCGATTCTGCGATTGAACATCCATGTTTCTTGAAGCGTAACTGTCATCTGCAAGGTGAGAATTGTACTCATCGTCGCGACGAGGATTAGATTGGTCGTAAGACATTAATTGTAGAGAAATTTGGGAAGCGTTGGAAGTTGGAGAAAAGGAAATGTCACTCTCTCCCGATAGTGATCCTGGGATTTATAGTAGTTTTAAGCATGACGGAGGTGACGCAGGGCGGTGAACGCATCGTTTTCTCCATGACGTCGAACTGAGACTGGAGGTAGGAACAGTTGGCAGTGGTGGGAGTGATGGGACGGAGCAAGGAGCACACGTGGTCGGAACTCCCAATGCGTCATACAGTAACACGCACTCCTGATAAGCAGCTATTTCCGGTCAGGCAAAAACCGGTGAAAATGGGTGGATAATATATGAGATTTAGATCCACACTTTTGATCACAGCAAAATGATTCGGGATTTCGGTCGCAACTCTGGTCAGAAGTGCAACTTTCGCCGACGTCGACCTCCTACAGGCCGCATTTATTATCTGTTCCTCCCGTAAATTTATTTTAGAGTACCTATAGATGATACCTACAAGTCTATTAAGTCAGAACGGTTTTCCGTTGAGATAATTAGAATCAGGAATTTCTACATTGCGTTCAATCGACTCAAAAATGAGTTGCACATCGCGTTCTTGCCTCGTATCGACACAGTGAGATGTCGGGTGGTTCTTAGGTGGTTCTGAGATTTATAGAAACTTGGCATGTATTTTTAGAGTCTTTTGACGAAAATTTGGAGGGGAGAAGACTCGAAGTAAAGTTTGCACATGCAGTCGAAGCTAGAAATGCAATCCAGCTTGACAGGCTCAGCGGCTCCAGTGCTTGAGCCGGTCGAGCCGGTCACGGCTTGGTTGCGGTGTACCGGCAGCATCGGCATTTCGGGTCACAGCTCGTCACGGTTTCGTCACGGTTGCCACGGTTGCACTTCTCTGCTACTTACTTTGACACCCGCGACCACAATAAAATCCAAGGCTTCGTGCAATAAAAATATAGTATATAAAGGTGAGGTCTACAAATTTTCTAGAGGAACGAGGAAGAATTGATGCAAACGCTACCGGTCGATATTTTGGGTTGCACTTCTAGGTGATCGATCGATAGTACATTTAATGGTAAAGCCGACGACATCCTTCTTCCTCCAGAGGGAGAGATCCTTACAGCGTTGAGGTTTAACCGAAGGAACACAGTTAAGAACTACGTCTGAGTTTGCGTATGCCTCCCTTATATGTACAAATGAATACCACACAGAAAAATGCAATGACCATTAACACGCGGGAATAATATGCAGGGTATCAAGTACCATAGTAAGAAAAACGGTTATCAGCAAGTAAAATTAGCCGCAAACTGACAGGCCAGGATCTTCCGCGAGCAGACGGTAGGGAGTATTCTCTCCACGTCCTTCGTTGCAGTGACGGAATACTCCCTCGGGTATTTCCACCTCCCTTTGACATCATCGTACGCGTCCAGCTTGACGTGAACCTTCGTCAAAGAGCGCATCTGTCCAAGAACCGCGTCGAGCGCAGCCCACTCCGCCGTATAGGCAGTCCAATCAGAGTTGTAGAATATCTCAAACGTGACTTCCTCCACACGGTGCTTGGAAAGTTCCTGGAACGACTCTATCAGCCAGCGAAGCCACAATGTGGGTTCGGTATGCTGGTCTAGGCGGATCCACCATAGCTTAATCCGAATGGAGAGGAGCTGCTTGATGTCAATGAAGTTGGACAACGGTTCTGCGAATATGGCTTCAGCAAACAGTCAAGGAATTCAATAGCCAACACTTACCTCCTAGACACACGTTCAAAACGAGATGTTGGAGTGAATTACTGTTCAGCTTGAGTATCTCCTTCGTTGCCTCAATACGCTCTGACAAGTGTCCAGAGCCAGCAGTGAGCACGGACAGACGATGGAGATGGCTGAGATCCATAGAAGGCTGAAGCTGCAGCAAACGGTGCATGAGCGGGAGGTACGACTGTTCGTACAGACTCAGCGCAAGCGAATCAAGCTGCAGATTGAGCCCGGATGGTAAAGTGACCGCAGCGTCGGCCTGGACGAACTCTTCGAGGTCGTCACAGGACATCGCGGAGAGGGAGAGCCGCTTGAGATGCTCGCATGCACCGAGGAGAGCCAGGAAATCAGCACACCGGAGGAATAGGCCCTCTCGGAGTTCGAGGTTGGTTATTCGCGGGGAACGGATAGTAGTGATGAGAGCGTCCCTCATACATTGGGAAAGCTCGTCCCAGTAGTAGCCCCCCAGATCGAGGGATATACATTCCAAGTTGACGAGCTTTTGTAGGGTGCAGGCGAGGAGCTGTTCCTGCGCTGCGTCAAGGATAGGCTCGACCTCGAGTGTCCTGACGAACGACGCCAAATGGGGGCGCGTAGAGATGAGGTTATGGAATCTGTTGATCTCGCACGACGTCTTGGATAATTTTCCGGGATAATAGCATTGCGAATGGTTGCGAAAGTGGACCCGGGAAAAAATGTGTCGTTGAGAAGAATAGGTCCACGGACGAGCTACGAGGGAGCAAGCGCGCAGGGCAGCCTGGTCGTCCTGGTTCTCGTCAATGATAGCG
Source organism: Armillaria borealis (assembly GCA_030435635.1). Classification (NCBI taxonomy): domain Eukaryota; kingdom Fungi; phylum Basidiomycota; class Agaricomycetes; order Agaricales; family Physalacriaceae; genus Armillaria; species Armillaria borealis. Next base: position 156,198 of record JAUEPT010000015.1, on the reverse strand, counting down.
TCGATGAGCTCCTGGGGGAGCGTATTGATTCCGAGCTGCATGATCGACACTGCAATACAAGATCAGCAATTCACTCTGGTCAACTGATGCAAAATGACGCACAAGGGGCTAGTACAGATCGTCGGTCCGGATATCCGGGTTCGAAATGTAGTTGTGCAAGTTCGCGACTGAGTCGGCGCGTGAAGATTGGGGAAGCTTGGGGACGTCGCACCGATGGGAGCAACGTTGGGGAAAGGAGAGAAGGGTAAAAGCGCTACGAGCCAGGGTGAAGTTTTATCTTCCGTGCCACGCATTATTTGTACCTTGCATTCACCGCGGTTTTTCCCCCGTCATCTTCCGAGGGTCGGTCCGGCTCGGCCTAGATCGCGACCATGCACCCTTGTTGTACTGCCATCCTTGCCTTGCACCCTCCATCGAGCCCATCAGGTTGATAAACAATTGGCCAGAGTCCAAAGTGTAAAGCCCAGAGGGTGATCATCGATAGAAGCATGCACGTTCGCCCTGTTCCTTGGTCGTTCTTTACGTTACTCTGGTAAATCAGAAACAACCGTATGATTGTGCCATCCCGCTGTCCCTTCGACGTGCAATGAACGTTAAACGTACATGATTCTTGCGGACAGGATCACCAAAGACGACAATCACAGGGGGGTCATGAGGTAAACCTGGACCTCCTTTGAAGGACACACAGCGACCGAGTCGGAATGGAGACCGATGTTTTCTCGCGGTTCGCGAAATTCCATGGAGTGAGCCGGTAAGCATGAGGTAACCGTTTGTGATGGCGACAAAATCGAAGTAGAGAGCCGCACGTGAACTAAATGCTAATTCACTTAGATCATTTACACGACTCAAATGACCTCACATTTGTCTGGCCGAATGCTCAACTATCTCCCGCTCCCGAGGTTTACCACACTAGTGCGCAATGTCAATGTCATATAAAACTCGATTCAGTATGTTTTTCACTCCGCGGTATCACTTGTTCGTAGTCAACAACACGCCACCCCCCGTTACTTCCAGACCGTATTCGGGTGTTCTACAGCTCATCCAAGGATCTCGACAACCAAACAACATCTCGGTTACTACCTTGTTCCTTGACCCCGCATCTCTCGATCAATCCTAGAGTTTTATACAGCCCCCGGCCCGCATTGTCGCTGTAAACCTCATTGGCGATGAACTTCTCCGCCATAGTATCAGTACCGTGGTACCTGACCCATTCAATACACCTGTCAAACATTCTCTTCGCGAGACCCCGTCGCCTGTGCTCCGGATGAACCCACAAAGATACGAAAAGGTATCCACTTCCTTTCCTCCCCTCGTACACCACTTCCGGCAGCGGATAATCCAACTCGGCGAGGATTTTGGGCGAAGCCACGCCTGACATGGCGATCCATTCTCCCGTGGCCTTGTGTGAGACGATGACCATAACCTGGTCATGAGAGGTGATCCGCTGGACGTGCTTCTCTCGAGGGAGACTCTTGGCAGTTTCGTATGTGGTTCGAAAGGAGGATGGGTCTACCTGTAGTGCGAGTAAGCGGATGGCGATGTACCGGTCGATTTCATCCTCTGAGGGTGGGACGTTGAGGGTGAATATTTCGTATGCGTCGTCTGTCATGGTTTGACGGGGTCCGTTACTTTTCATGCATGAAATAAATATAACGTGCTTATCGGTAGAGTCATTAACGGATTTAGTGAGTCACGATGAATACCCGCACACTGCTAATTTGCATCGGACCGCTGTTGGCGACAAATATACCGACCCGCCGCCTCTTGACGGTTGGCTTTTGCCTCGTAGGATCGCACAGAAGCGTTTCCGACAGTGTCCCGCAATTTTGTATAATTGACTCCATATATTTCCGCTCTCTAGATACTACAGTGGTCATCAGCGCCCGAGTCATTTCTTCTGGTGGTTAGAAGTAATCGAATGCTATTATTGCTTCAACATAATTCATGCGCGCTGAGCTTGCTATTCAGCCATGTCCTTGCCTCCCGGTAAACGACAACCTGTAGCCCTTCACCCTCGAGGACGTCAAGCCCATTCATCCGCAGCGCCTTGACATAATCAAATCCACTATCTATAAGCCGGACAAGACACGAAATTTGCAAGGAGGTTACTCTGCGGCCCTTCCCCTCCTTACCAAGTCGGTTCTGCAGATGAGTGATAATCTCCTTTATTTCATCTTGATGAGGACCTTTGTAGGATTCCGTCTGCCTGATGGTCAGTTGGTGGAGATTAGGATACGAATCGATGATCCCAATATCGTTCCAGCCCGCGTCGATGGTCAATCTCTCCAGCTTTTCCTGATACTCCGACAGAACAAGTGCGTCCCCAATACCCAAGTGTGTAATGTGCAGACTCGTCAAGCTGCACGACGATCTAACAAGAAATGCGATCAATGAATCTCTGTTTCGACACTTGCAAGCCAAGCGCAATTCCACCAACGAAGGAAGTGTGAGCTTTGCTAATATGTCTGGGGTCGTGGTAGAAAATCGCTGTATATGATTGTTCCTTAAAGGAGGACATCTCGTGGAAAGACCGTTGTCTGGCAGGGTTAGCTGGCACTCGATGAGGGCCGGCAACCCCATGACATGTTGAATGTCTTTGAGATAAGTGACGGTGCCGGCGAAATGAGTCAGTGTCGCATTCAAAGTTATTCCATGAACACCGTTAAATGAAGGAAGCCAGGCTCTCCGAAGGGAAGGTGCAGTGACAAGCATCTCAGTGTATATGCTTCCAATTCGCCGAGTGCCCAAGAAGATTATTTCTTCCAGCAACGGCAGCTTCCCAGCAACAGTTGATAAGTTCCTCATAACGGTATAAACATCATACAGGAAGGTGATCTGCATCCGTTTCCAGTGGGTAGAGTGCTGAAGAATGAGGCTAAAGATTTCAATGTCCTCCGACTCTACAAACTTTGGAAATGAAAACGAGATGTCGAGAGGACATTCCTCTGAGAGCTGGAGGTGCCTGCCTAACATTGGACCTTCACCACGGGAGTATGGAGGACATATGTCGATGTTGGCCCATAGCAGCGGGGTGGTGAACACGATATCCCGCCATGTGTAGCAGATGTGGGCGAGGTGCCAAGGTGCACTGCAGATGTCAAGGCTATTCTTGGCTGATCTTGGTACATAGGCAAAAATGCTTTCCAGGACGTCGCGCGGAAGACGACGAATGGGCGCAAACAGTGAGCGACATTGTGACACGTACTGCGTCAGGGATTTATGACGTTCATTTAGCTGTGAACATTGCCCAGTGAGAAGCGCAAATAGGTGAGAGATGGCTTGGTCTGAGGCAAAGATGGTGTCCTGTATCTGGGATATGCCTTCGTCGGACAGCGCGACATTGCCACGGAGGATGGGAATTAGGGCTTCCGGTGGCGGATTTTCCGGTCTGAGAAAACTCATGATTCTTGGCGATAGCAAGAGGCTATTCAAGCTGAGCGATTAGAGGAAGACCGAATGCTCAAAGATTTTCGCTCACCGAGGAAGGATAGACACAGGGCTGAGACAGAGAATTCGGCTTCCTTTCAATTGAGCTCACTGTCTTATCTGGCAAATGGGTCGGCGTGACCTGCGGAATGCCTCAGCCACGATAAGCGCAGACTCAGCGAGTACTGAGTACTTGAGTATTGATATTGCACTCGTAAGCAGTCCGAATTTGAGCGTCTAGGTGCCAGGTCAGTTGAAGGGCGAAGAAGAGATATGGGGAGCGACATACCACTACATGTTTCCCTCCACTCTCGGTATATGCATCCTTTGCTATCATGGAACCACGTTATCCACAGCCCAAGTGCTCCAAAAGAAGCGGAAACTAACAAGCGAAGGAAGTAAGACGAAGATTTGAAAATGGTCTCACATTCTTGGCGCTTGGCTGGGGAATGGACACTCAGTCCTCGTTGCGCTGCCTATTTAGATGCACTGGCGGTTGTATGCCTTGCGGTGCCCATGTTCGTTCTGGAGTCGCACAATGCTAATTTATCTGGATCGCGTAAGAGTGCTCATACTCGATAAATATTGAAGCTGGCGGGTTGGCTACGCGCTTGCATCGGGCCGCCGTTGGTGACGAATATACCGACATCATTGACGTATCTATGACGCGATCCGACCATCATACGCAGATCCCCCGCCCTCGCGCACGGGCCTCCCGACGAGTATTAAAGGCCACCTCCTTCATCCCATTCCCTCATTGCTTCTTCCCTCCTTCGCCCACCATCTCTCTCTCCATCCCCTCAAGCTATGCAACTCTTGATCAAACTGCGGCGCCTGAGTAGACAACACTGCATCGCCAAAGATTGCATCTGCAATCAGTAGCTTCTGGGCCGTACGAAGCCACAAGGCTGCGCAGTCTCTACCGCAGAACCGCTTTTGTACGTGAGAACGACATCGTCAAGTGCCACTGAGTTCTTTCCCTGGTAGCAATAGCGGTGCCTCGAGCTAACTCCGCTGTTTCAGCGGGAAAAATGCTAATTCCGAGTAGATGCTGAGCCCATGAGAGGATCATAACTTTTGGAGGACAATTCTGCGATATTCAGTTCAAAGTCAGTGGGAGGCAAGATGAAATACAATTTCGCAACATACCACCACACAAATCCCCTTCAATCATTTAATCCGACCAGGCTTCTGAGGCAACTGAACATGATGATGGTGGTTCTCGGATGAATTGTTTTCTTACATAACCCCGTCGCATCGACGAGCATCACGTGATCGAAGAAAACTCTTAACCGCCCACATCCAGCGGGACCGAAAAATCCTTCAAAATGGCGAGTCCTGCTTATTTTACCGATATTCACCGTCTAATGAGCTATCTATAGAGGCCTATTCTACTACAAGGTCTTCCAACCCCACTACTGACTTTGAATGGTCCAAATTAACCACAGTACAGGCCACGAACGGTCCTTGACTCAAATCAAGTTCAATGCCGAAGGCGACCTCTTATTCACCTGCTCAAAAGACAACGTCATCAACGTCTGGTTCTCTCACAACGGTGAACGACTCGGGACGTACGAAGGGAACAACGGAACGGTGTGGACGGTCGATGTCGATTGTGCGTGAACACCCAACTCATCCAGCAGTGAACTGACGCCTTGCACAACAGCAGAATCACGATTTATGGTATCCGGCGCTGCAGATAATACGCTACGGTTATGGGACGTCGCGACGGGCAAGTGCCTTTATACATGGGAGTTCCCAACAGCTGTGAAGCGGGTGGCGTTCAAAGAGGATTTTTCACAAGTCGTGTGTATCACCGAGCAGCGGATGGGTCACCAGTGTGCTATTCGAGTGTTTGACATTAACCGGGAGGGGGATGGGACAAAACGTGTGCTTTTTTTCGTCCTTTCTATTTTTTAGTTGACCGTCCATGGCAGAATCGAAAGAACCTCGGTATATGTTCAACCCTATCGGATCAAAAGCAACGGTCTGCGCGTTCACGCTGGTTCCCGATATCATTATTACCGGGCACGAATCCGGCAAGGTCGCGCTATTCAATGTTAAGACCGGTGAAGAGATCGAGAACAATGAGCGAGCGCATGGTGAGGTTGTCACGGACCTACAGCTGAGCAAGGATCGGACGTACTGTATCACGAGCAGCAAAGACAAGTCTGCACGGGTAAATTCCTTCGATCTTTAACGCGTCAGCTCCAATTGACTGTTCTCACCAGATACATGACACGAAAACTCTTATGGTTATCAAAACATTCACGACGGAAACACCACTAAACAGTGCCGCTCTTACGCCTAACAAACCTTACGTGCGTTGTCCTTGTTCCTCTTTCTCGTATCCATGCCGACACCTATATCTCCAGGTCCTCCTCGGGGGTGGCCAGGAAGCCATGAGCGTCACTACCACCTCTTTGCGCCAGGGTAAATTCGAAACACGTTTCTGGCATAAAGTATTCGAAGAAGAAGTCGGCCGAGTAAAAGGGCATTTCGGGCCCATCAATACGTACGTTTCCTAACACTTACCTATCCCTGGCATTTACCGACCCGCGCAGCATCGCCATACACCCCGCTGGAACGGGCTACGCCTCTGGTGGAGAGGACGGGTTCGTGCGGATGCACCACTTTGACGAGTCGTATTTCAAGGCAGAGCCCTACGGGCCTATGCAGATCGAGGATTGATCGCCTTGGGGTACTGATTTTGGGTGCTGTGTAATGTAGATGATCTACACGACTTCAGCACTGCACTGCTATTGCGGCCGGTGAGTATATAATGCATGTTCTCGTGGCCACTAGCGTGGGCTCCTGCAAGAGATGTATGATTATCAGTTTCATGACGTCCCATAGAACACGCTCACTTGTCTTTCACCAATCACCAAGAAGACACAGCTTTAATGAAGCTTCAATGGCAGAGAATCAGATGAATGAACGTGACAAAGAACTGTAAGATATCCTTGGCACGTTTAGAAGCTCGTACCAAGAGTAGACTGGAATTTCGATAATTTCGGCACACTAAAAGTCGTTGCGTTTGCTGTACCAAGCATAAAAGTTGTCACGGCAGGTAACTCATACCAGGAAAATCAGTCAACGCGTGGAATACGCCTACCCATTATAGTGCCATACAACTGCCGTAAAACCAGTGAAACTGGTGGTGTTGGTGTTGGTGCCGTAAACCTCAATAGCCAATGGCAGGGATGAATAAACGTGGCACGGAATCTGTAAGACATCCACGAGTTTATACATTTAGACGCTCGCAACCAAGTACCAAGAGTAGATATGTCTGCGCCAGTGCTACAGACAGTTAGAGCGTCACGTCGGGTTCGCCGTAAAACCGACGGATCTTACTCTGCGAATTTTCACGAGTAGAAAATGATCTATCTTTGTAACGTTTCTGATTTTTTCTAACGTATAGTAGGATAGCTGTGACCGAAATCCTCATTCAAGTTCTTGCCAAAAATATACTAGGCCAGGTGCGTTGCGCGTACGGCATCTGTACTGGTATACAGACCCAAAGCAATACAAAAATACCAGTGCACCCCAGAAGGATATAAGCGTTGTCCTCTCAGTCGGCAAGAACAAGAGGGCAAACAAACCGAGAAATGGAAGAGCACAGCTTTCGCATTCGCAACAGAAAAGTATTGTTCTCATTACGTAAATTTCGATCTGAGTGCCCTCACGCAGGCCTCTTCTCCTTTCCAGTGTTTCTTCTCTCCACCCTTGTCCATGGCCCGGCCCTCCAATTCGTTGCTCATATTTCTTTTCCTATGCTGGCCGTCGCTCACATTCGCACTGGACATCCGCCAAACTCTCACCCGACTCGCCTTCTGGCGACGTTCATCAAGAAATGTCCCGGCTGCAGGATATGTGGACCCCAATGACAACGGAGGATCGATGTTGACGGTGAGGACGCCACCGCGTGGCTTTTTGCCCTTAGCGCTGACCGGGGACGTGTAGAAAGTGCTAGGGATAACATACCCAGACGGCCAGGGAGAGCCCGTCAATGCTATACTATCAGGCAATTCAGACTCGGAGGTGCTTGTCGACCAGGAGACAGACGGGGGTCTCAGAAATTATTTCTTGTGCGTTTACGTTGTCGCGCCTTCCAGCTGACCCTAAAGCCGCATCACCTGTAGATCATTATCCTTTTCCAGCGAATGCCTAGGGCAGCATTCGGGAACTGACCAACAGGTGAATTTAGGAGACGGGAATGGCTATCGTGCGTCAGGTTCTTGTTCAGATGTCTTTTGGTACTCATTGTGGCTTCCGCAGTAAACGAGACGGCTGTGATTCGGTATAATTATGGAGATCCGTCGCTTGGTGCCTGCACAGAGACAATTAAAGTGCGTCGAATATTCGATATATCGAGAATAATGGCACTAACAATGGGATTTAAAGGGTGGAAACCACTTTCGGTACTGGGTACAGAATGGTAACAAGGCGAATACGTGCGTAGCAATGTACTGTCGCGATATTTCTCCCTGATACCTTTCACAGCGGCGCTGTCTTCATGGCGGTATCGTATGAAAAGCCAATAGCCGACGACCACGATATTGTATTGAATGGCTACAACCTGGCACGGTGCGTGTTTTCCGCTTGTTTTCTCCGGCCGACTGTCTAAACTTGGGCCATCTATTAACAGCGACTACATCATCGGAAATATAACCGGGTCCGTAATACCAACGCTGAACCTCACAAATTCGTCCACCTATTCTGGAAATACGTCTTACGGTGGCTATACCTACAAGACAGACGTCTCGTACGTTTCGGGGCTGCTAGAGAACACTAGCATTGGTATTAACCATAACTGGTCGGTGTACATTGACGGCGTGACCAATGCTGTTGATGGACTTGTGGCTGTTCTGGACGTGTCAATATTAGAGCAGCCTCAGGCACAGTGAGTCCATATTTCTGTCTTAACGTCCATCAGGAGAATCTTATCTATTATAGGAGCGCTGGGTGGAGAATACGGCCAGAAACATGGCTGCTCCTAATGACTGTCTCCTTCGTTTCCTCTTTCTGTCTATGACAACCCCTTGTCTTTCGCTGGCTGGCCCGAGAAAGCTCTCGACCTTTACGTATCTTTATGACCAATCACTCCGCCCCTCCCTTACACCTCACCTCACACCCATGGCACACATATAGACAATTGGAGATCTCACTGCGAATAATATGGACGCCACGTACATGTTATAACCACACCACTGCACCTTATATTTACCAACAGTTACTTATTCTCAGGGAGAGAGATTTAATGTTCATACCCCTTCATAGTTTGCGCCTCGATTGCCTCGGACTGCATCTTACGACGTGGGATAGGCTTTTATTGGAACGCAACAGTGATGACCATCTTTTTTTACGGGACACAGCATCCATCGTCATCATTACCGGAACGCCCGGATCCACGCGCTGGGGGAACGACTGACAGTGCAACAGCAGGTCATTTTCGGGTTTCCTGCACCATAGACATGCGGCAACGTGAGCAAGAATAGTGGGATCCTCGTCCTGAGTGGCAGTCTCTGCAGTGTTTGAATCTCCCAGTAACATCCAGGGATAATCACCGCGGGTTCTATCTGCCATCCCGCGAGGCTGTATCTTTCATCAAGCGCTGGCCACGGCATCTGGCTCTGTATCGCGGCGGTTTTGTTATAGAGACTTGCCGGTTTCCTTGGGACATATACATGTGCCTGAGTTTATGACGTCTACAGGCAACAATCACTGCAACTGACTGCCGTGGGCTTGCCCGGGACACTATGTATCCAAAGCGCTCTGATTCCTCGGACGCGTCAATGACATTTGTCACGTCCGTATTACTACCGGGAGTATGAATATGGGACCGCCCCATGGCCCTGTTCTTCAATCATTTACCCGCAGGACTCTCGTCTCACACCCAGCACTAGGCTCGGATCCGGGCCTACAGTGGTGGTTATCATCAACAACTGTTGTTCCACCGTCCTCTGCTCTTTGATATGTTCCCTCTGATTCATGGCAGACAAGCTACACAAGAAGAATTATGCTTTCCGCCAGCTCGAATAACTTCCCGGGATACAGAATAATGCAACCTTCGACTCCAGACCTTGTTTCTCAGTATGGTCGCCCCAAATCTCCATTTTGTGTATATGTCTGTCCAGTGTCCATCGGAAGCTGGAAGCTGGAGTGACGCGTTTTCTTGCCTATATCAACTCGGTCGTGCGATCCGTCCTCGGTGCTGACTTTGAAGTCCTTAGGCTGAGTACACCGTGGTGTCCACCAGACGCTGGGTGCTGGGCCTCTGAACCTTTCACATCAATGCAGCTTCATGACTTGCGATACTCGGCAATTCCACACTGAACGTTTCTCTACATTTGAAGGATGGATTGAGGACAGCTGTTTTCGCGCTGCCATATCCCTATCATCCTTCCGCTCAGTGTGGGTTTCAAATTGTTAAAGGGGACGGCAATGGACTCTAAAGTGGGTTCTTAATGTTGTGACTGGTTAAATTACCAGCAGAATTATTGGCTGCTTCATCCATATTTATATGATAGTACTGGGTGGAAAGGGCACCTGGGACCTGAACGCTACATGCTATTCCCATTTGGCACATTGCCCGTGCAGGTGCCAGGAATTATCCTTCTTCACGCCTGCACGATGCCAGAGTTGCTCCAGACTGAGACTATACTCCGATGTAGGTCCCAAAGGGAGCCCCGCATCAAATTCGGTTCACGATGTTTCTTCGACAAGATATACTCGGTCTCTTCAATAAAGAGCATGTTGTATCGAGCAGGGAAGTCGAAGGATGATGACGCTCTCATGAAACGGCCGAAGTGTTACCGCGGCACGGCTTATATAATACCCGGCTTCGATACTGCCACGCTGTTTGTTCTCACTACAGCCGCGTGCAAGAGAAGGAATATTTCGAGTGTGAAGTGCGTTAAGGCATTCAGAAGAGGTAGCATAAAAGCTCATATTGAAAACCAAAATCCTTCCCACTGGGCTTCATCCCATCTTGGCGCCAAGCCGAGGTAGGCCGTGCCGCGGCATAGCCCTAACCCTATGTCTGGTACCCCTCACTGCAATGGCCGCGTTTTGTCCCAATGCCGACACCATTAATTATCCCTTTGAGCAATCCCTGACGATCCCACTTCTCTTATTTCTCTGTGCCGTGATCTGAAGGAAAGAACTCGATGACCGTCAATTTAGGGGATTGTTTCGGTGCAGGACGACGAGTAGTAGCGCAATCAGTATTAGATGCGTTATTCGTCCCATCATAATGCTGGTCTTATGTGAGTGGCGGTTCTTTCCTTGCATTTGGAAGTTGTTCATTTTTCTGCAAGTATAAACTTCGATAGCCGCATTGGTCGACCTCTGGCCATCCCCTCAAAACACGCGGGAGAGACTTGGTAGCACTTCACCGTGACTTGGGTGTTGATCCGACTGGATGTCGGTCATCGGTGCTGGGGCGCTCGTCTTGGCCCTTTTGTACTGATGCAAACGGAGTCTTGCAGTCTTTCTGAAGGGGCCGTGGCGTCTCTGCAGAATCATCCGGTATGGGTAGTCACGAGCTTCGACGGACCTTAACGTACTGACTCTGCTGGTACGTCGTCCTGTACATCAGTTAAGGTGTATGCTGAGCTCTGAACAGTCCGTTGAAGAGCCGTGTCTCTTCGCGTCATACGGGTTACATAACAACCTTCCTTCCCATGTGTCCTTCCAGCCCACTGATCTCATCGGTACTATGTTCGTCTACCTCTGCTACTCAAACTACTAGACCTGCCGCATCCGGAGTTCTACACGCTGGCCCAGTCCTTACAATCACACGGGAAAAAACATTGCCTTGGTACCATGGACTTGATCCGACTGGATTCTGACATTCAATTACCCTCAAATAGGATCATGCCGAGTAATACTGAACCACGACCGTCGTTGCTATCTCACCACCAAACATGAGTTTGCTCTTAACCGTCACCGAATTGCTTCCGCTCCTTCCTGTCCTATGGCTGCCTTCCTATTGTCCTCGTTCCTTCCCCTAGCAGCGTCGGCATTGCCTGTAGAGAACATTCAATTACCTCCTGGGACCACAGATCACGGCGTACCCTACCTGCTGTGCACGCCCTCCACATGGTTCACCGTCGTCACATTCTTCCTCTCAAACTACGTCAGCCATGCCGCTACTGTTCAGACCTACCCTGGCGAACCCGTCTTCGACCAGACTCTTAGTTTCTGTACGTCGCTGCTGTTCCCAGCGTCCGGTGTAGCCCGAGGCCTCAACAGTGTCGCGCGGGGGCTCCTCATCTTAGCAAATCGTGGAGGATCGGACCTTCAGAAAGCTGCAGCTGCGGGGGCACTGTGCATGGTCGTGCGTACGGACAAGTGGACACCGGTTGCCGGTCATACTATGCATGCCGTCAAAGTATCCGGTGAAAGGTATGCGTGGCTTTAATAAGAGACAATACTTGTTAATCCGAATTTCAGTGATCTCTCCGAGGCAACATGGAACGTGTATGTTCCAGACTGGATACACTCCTCACGAACAGTGCTCGCTGATGCCGCTTCCGCAGCATGGCGCAAGCTCCATCTACGTGGTGCATCGCAACAGTTGCCAGAAGGCTACGAATTCGCCTTCGTCCCACCTACTGCCGTGGTCTCCACGCCCGGGAACGACCAGAACGTGCAGCTAGCTTACTCTCTCAACAATGCCAAGATCATTCTCTCTATATTCCAGACTGTGTCCTCTTCGTACGCGCTCTACCGTGCGCGAGGCGATCAGATTGAACGATACGGCTACGTCGCTTTCTCGTTGACCGTCGCGCCGTACGTGGTGATGTCCCTGGTGAACCTCCTCGGGAGCTTGTTGACGCCAACATACACGACGGTGTACATCGTACGCTCGGAGGTGACGGACGAACTGGAATCACGGTACGGACGGTGGTTCGACGGCACTGTGGGGATGCTCTCGACTGTAACCGACCACCGAAAGCTCATGTTTACGTCTGACGGAGACAAACACCTCGTGGAGATCAACGGTGCTACAAGCCCGATTGTCCTCGCCCCGGAGTGTTGCTCCCCAGGTACGACCGCGCATATCTCCATCCCTGCGTGCGCCGAGTTTCACCGCTTGCCTTGGCGCTTTTCGTTCCTCGAGAAGATACCGAGTCCGCTCCAGGGTGGGCTGGCGGATAATGCACTGATTAACTTGGTTGCGACGTTCGTGGTGTCTGTGGGTGCGCCGTTGGCCATTATCGGGGGATTGTCGGGGTTCAAGCCTGGAGGGAGCACGCTGGCGCAGAGGGTGTGGATCACGACGTGGTTGGTGTTTGGATGGGTGTATGGGCTTGGGTTTGGGATCAGGATGTATGATGTGCCGTCGACTTGGAGGTCAAGATGGGGCGAGGTGGCGTTGAGGGCGTTGGTGGCTGCTCCGGCTATTGGAGGGTTCGTGGTTGTGGCGCAGATGATCCTGGATTATGGGAATTGCATATTATTTTGAGTGTAGGGGATTGCATTATTTTTTAAGGCGAGTTTTCGTTTTGTTTTTGGCAATTGTCTACTAATACTTACGTTCAGGTCAATAGTCAATCATTCGTACTCAACACTCATTATGTAAATCACTCATTTAACACATCCATGGGTTCTTAATGACAAACAATTCAATGATAAAGATGATCTATCAACGTGGGGGATCTACGCGTCGGAGTGCATCATAGATATGTCAACGATGTCGGTATACTCGTCACCAACGGCGTCCAATGCAGGCGCGCACCCAGTTGATCGCCGACAGCTTCAATATTGGTGTCGGGCTCAGGCATTCTGATGTGATATAGATGATACATCAAAATTAGCGGCTTGTGGGATAAACGTGGATAGTGCGGTATAAGATACATGGATATTACATCGTCCGGAAGGTCCAATTGGATAGGAAACGAAACTACAGAGCGACAGATGAAAGAAAATAAACAAAAGCCGCCAGAGCCCACAACTCTGGGTGTACGCTCCTACTAGTACTACCTTGACTATTTCTGAAACAAGGAATGTCAGTTTCAGGTCTAACAAGCTGAGATTTCGGGAGGGCTTACTGTGACGAGCCTGTACTCTGACCAGAGCCACTGCTGGAGTTCGCTGGGCGTGCTGAAATCGAGACATCCAGAACGGCGACAAGACCATCTACAGCGTTCGTTACGCCTTCTACCCCTACAGTCAAGTTGTGGTTGATGCCAACACTTGTGTTCTGCAGGAGGCCTGAAGTATACGTGACGCTGGTCTGGTACGTGTAGTTTCCGTAGGAGGTTGATCCTGAAAACGTCGATGTGTTGCTTAGAGTAAGAGTGGGGATCCCGGAGCCAGTGATGTTGCCGATGATATAGTCGCGGCCGAGATTGTATCCGTTGATGATAATGTCGTGATCCTCCGCCTCTGGCTTTTCGTAGGACGTCGCCATGAAAATAGCACTACTAGAAAGGATTGTGACAATCAGGCGTGGCAGGAAATAGCTGTTAGAAGTATTAACCTATTGGCCCCATCTCCGTTTTGGACCCAGTATCGAAAGTGATTCCCTCCTTGCACGGTTTCTGTACAAGTTCCTACCGCAGGGTCGCCATAATCGTAGCGCATAACGGCGGTTTGATTTACTGCGGAGAGCAGTGCTAGTCAGAAACGTGAAAACTCCGTAAAGAAGCCCCACGTACAAAGGCCTTTCCCGTCCCCAAGATTCGCTTGCTGAGAGTCCCCATCATGAAAGCCTAAGCATTCTCCAGAGAAAGACAAGGACCTTTGAAGGCATTTAACGTTTTATCTAAGCATGCCAGGATATTGATCTCACAGGAAATAATTTAGGAGGCCTCCATCCGTCTGCTGCAAGGCGAGAACGGCTTCGTCCGAGTTGCCTGATATTATAATGTTGATGGGCTCCTGCTGACCGGGAGGAAAGGTTTCTCCTAGTACCGTCTAAAAACACAAAATGAGTTGTTGGGTAGACACGTGAACCAGAGCGCTCACCGTCAACATCGAGCCCCCATTGTTATCAGGATTATAATACCCCGCCTCAGGCGCTGCACGCCTAACAGGAAAATAGGTCTCCAGCGAGGGCAAAAGGAGAGACGCAAAGCGGCAGGAGCGCAAGCGATTTCCAGTTGAACATGAGCGTCAAAAGCGTAGTTCGTTATTCTCAGTGCGGCTTCCTTTTGGCCGATAGCACGTGAAGAGAAGGTTCAGAGTCGATCGGACCGTACTGATCTCAATTTGATTCTGTTAGACCGGCGGTAAGGGAAAAAGGTACTAAAATCTTCAGATCCTGTTCGTTCCTGTTCGTAAAATTTGGAGATTGAAGCAGCTTTGACTTACCTCTACTATCCATGCTAGTTGGACGATGATTACATCTGAATCTTTAGGAATTCGGGCATATCTCGATACGAGTCGAACAAAAATCAAACAGAATCTACGTGATGAGAGCGCTGTGTCGATACAGATTTGAATTCCCTTCAGAATATTACCAAAGAAAGAGTAGGAAAAGCATCAAGTTAAGATGCTTAGCTATCACCAGGATTCAATGTTGAGTGGGTGTCGGAGAGGAAGGAGCGGCTCACCGGTCCGGTAGGTTGTTGACGACTATTTGCCCGCGCTCCTTCACCAACCGCCACGACGTCGAGAACTTGTGTTCACTGTGAGCGATGAGCAAGCCAGCAAAACCAAAGGCTGTCCAAGGACAGCATGCGGGAGCGTACAAGCCTGAATCAGTCAAGGCAGGTCTCTTCTATCTGACAGGAATCACTGTCTACATCTACCCAGGATGTCGCCGAATTCTTGAACATAACAATCTCGGATTCTGTCGCCTCGTCGTTGGCCAGTGATGTCGAATATCGGCTGCACCAGGTTATTGAGGTTCGTGGACACCGCGTGTCACCAAATCATCCACTGAGTTTCAAGCAGGAAGCAGCTCGATTCATGCGGCATGGACGGCGAACCATGATGACCACAGTTGACATCGACCAGGCATTCCGCGTCCTCAACCTCGAGCCTCTTTACGGTCATACCCCACATAATCCTCCGACTTTCCGACGTGCGCCGGCATTCTCGCATATGCCTGCTGCTGGGCCCGTTTATTTCGTGGAAGATGAAGAGATCGACTTCGACCGTGTTTTAAGGGAAGAGAAGATATCTCTTCTGCCAGGCGTTAGCTGGGCGGCACATTGGTTAGCAGTGGAAGGCGTCCAACCTCTTATACCGGAAAATCCTCCCGCCATTCCGCGCGATATTGACCAGGAGGGCGGGAAGTCGCCACCTCGAATGAACGGTATAACAGCGCCAACCGTGACCGCAACGACCAAAAAACAGCAGCAACAGCAACAACAGCAGCAACAACTTGTCAAGCAGGTTCTGTCACGCGAGCTGCAGCTGTATTACAGCCGTCTCACTTCTTCCCTGCTTCCTCCATCTTCGGACTTCACCAAACGAATAGCGGCACTGGCTAGTCTAAAAAATGATGCAGGTCTGCAGGCGCTACTTCCTTATCTCATCAAGTGGGTCGGCGAAGGAGTGGTGGGCGCGCTCAAGGATGGGTCGCAGAGTGAACAAGATGGTCGTGTGCTCGAGGTGCTTCTCGACGTCATCAGTTCACTTATGGAAAATAAAACCTTATTCGTCGAACCATATGTGAGTCTTGTATTTCCGGGTTCTTGTCTTTTCTGGGCGCTGTGAGGTATTTCAACTTGCCGATGGCATCTTGACTGGGAAACCATTTCTGGGGTTTGCCCCAGAATATCGCCTTCGTGCCATAAGGTCCCATGCCTATGTGGAATGACCTATCAGCGCCTGAAAGCACTGTCCTATAAAGCCGTCTTGATGCTAATAAGATTTGATAGCTTCACCAAATACTTCCGCCCATTCTTTCTACCCTACTTCACTCTTCTTTGCCCCCTACTCATGCGACATATCTCCGTACATCAGCATCTCAGACGTTATCACGGCTGCTGACCCAACACTCGACAACATACCCTTCACTTTCACCTAGGATAATGAAAACGCTCCTCCTAGCTCTCATATCACCAAACAAGAGCAAAGGTACGCGTGAGGGTGCTATTCGTGGCCTCATGGGCGTAGGTAAAGAGGCTGTCAGAAAAGGTCTTGTGGATGGTGGGGGCGCGAAGGTAGTGGGCAGCGAATGCGGTGGCCCAGACTCCGCATCGCTGATAGATTCTGTCATGGTGGGTCTGTTTCCTCATCAAGCACTTGACCGTATATAACTTTCTTCTAGGCTGCCTTTGAGGTTTTACACCCTCGCTCTGATATGGCGGACACGCTTGATATGACGCAAGAAGAAGACATCGTTCTAAGAAGCAATTTACGGGAGGTTTTAGGTGACTTTTTTGCCGACAGGATCTCAGGAGACGCCGCCTGGTCCCGGGGAGTCCTTGGAGCGAACAATGGGACTTGATATCAGAGGATTCTTTTGCTTATTCTGCTCGTTCTTTGCGGTCGCGTGCTAGTATATCGTGTATGACTACTAATCTTTTATTTGCAGTATCATTGTACCACTTCCCTTGACTCTATCACTCTTATTTTAGACTCTCAAAGCCGAAATTCATTTGCCGTGCAGGGGCGTTTGTTTGATTCAGCCCGGTACCATCAGACGTTGATTGTTCTCATTCATCATCTGTGCATCACCATCACCCCATCACCCTCTCGCAAGGTCACTACGTGGTCGCATTTATTATATCAAGGGAGAAGAACGCCCTTCTGCCCCTTCCTTCTGCCCCTCTCTTCGAAACGTGGAGACCCCCAAAGTACAGATCATAAACGTCATGGTACTTGGCGCCAAAGGACATGGATGGTTCTTTTCCTTTTTCGAATCATCCAACAGCATCTGAATGACTCGAATTATTCTGACTTCTCTTGCAGTTAAGTCCGTGACATCTTCGCCATGATCTCTTGCTTGCATACGAATGGGTCGTCCAAAAGACCTGCCTTATGGGTACCTGCCCACCTACGAGAGGTTTGGATGAAGAATCCTGCTGGCGTGGAAGCGTTCGTAAACGAGATGTCGAGTGACTTTCAGGTTCTCCAGGTCCACGGAGCGCTATTCAAAGTAGGCCATCGAATTCCTCCATGTGGCTCAAATTAGCACTAACGTTAACAGGTTTACATACCCTCGATTCTTCCGCTGGCACCGGTGCTAGCAAAAGAAATCGGCTCCTCAAGGAATAGAGACCGACCCGATGACCCAATCGTACTCTCTGATCCACCGGAATCCGCGAAACATTTCCAGGCTTTCCTATTCGGAGTGTACAAACAGTGAGCGTCCGCTACTTTCTCTGCTCCGCCCCATGCTAAGTCCTACCGCGTAGACCCAACCTAGACGCCCGTGCTGTGTCTCTTCCTGATATCCTCCTCGTTGCAGAGATGTCCTTCCATTACGGAAACATCAATGGCGCATTCTGGGCCATGGAGGGTGTTCGCTCAGCCGTGAACGCCACACAAAACAGACCTTTGCGCTTTGCGTCGACGGATACCTTTGTACGGCTCCTCAAGGTGGCTTTCATTTGCGAAGACGATGCGCTATCACATTCGGTGCAGTCCCAGTGGCTTTGTAGGCTCTTCCAAGGGGAGCTGTCTCCGCTGCCGGCGATAGAAATGGGGAGCAGAGAGCCTAGTCGGTTGGAGCATCTCCTGAGCCATGCGTATTACGTTCATATGGTCGGGCTTGATCCTCTGTTGTCTGCAGGCCAGTCCATCGCGGTCAGGTCCCCCTTGTCGAGCATCCAAAACGTCCAC
The DNA here is from genome assembly GCA_030435635.1 of Armillaria borealis. NCBI lineage: Eukaryota > Fungi > Basidiomycota > Agaricomycetes > Agaricales > Physalacriaceae > Armillaria > Armillaria borealis. Next base: position 138,024 of record JAUEPT010000015.1, on the reverse strand, counting down.
GTCCTGTGCGGTTATTATTCCCTGTCAACGTTCATTGCGAAAATACGGGAATGCCCCCCACCATTTCGGAGAGGAAGGGGGTGCACGTCTCATGACAATTGTGAGAGGGTGTGGACAGCGAGTTGGGGGATTGCTATGAAGAACAGCTTGGTGGGACCGGAGGTGGATATTCTTGGACGCCTGAGAAGTGTCGTGCTGGAACTAGGAAGGGACCCACTGCTCCCGCTTGCTATGTTTCGTCATTGTCGTATGAATGCGCTGGGAAGCGTTACAAAGCTGAGAGAAACCATCTCAAAGCAATTGAATCACCACTTTGATTTGTAAGTCGGGAGTAATCTGATAAGGAGAGGCCATAAGAGACTTGGCACAGCTCAACACACCCCACGCGAACGTCTTTGGATATGCGAGAACAAGAGAAGCTTTTCGTGTAATTGAGAACTCGCGTGCTGTCAAAGAATACTGGATTCAAAACCGCAACTCCCACGAACCTAATTTTTTGGACAGCGAAGTAGATGCTGTCGTAGTCACTTGTCAAATTGGCGTCTAGGTAGGTTCTTAATTACTCCGATTCGCCCCGCAGTCAAGTACAAATTCACATAGGAAGGGTCTTGTTGAGTCCTATGACATGAACTGAGAGCCGCATTCCGAGGCGATAGACAGCTGAACGAATGCAGGAAGTCGAAATAAATTGATATGGGTATAAGTCAGAAACCGCCCGTATGTACACTGATATACATGATGTTTTAGTAGCAATGGAATAAAATGTAACACGCCGTCTGATTACTTTTGGTTTGGGTCATCAGAGTCATCGCAAATCATGAACACATCATTCCCCCCGGTGAATATTGTGGCGTCATAGCTCATCTCCGCCTCGAAAACAGCTAACACAAGGAGGATGCATCTCACCTAAGAAACCCGACAATTGATTACCAATCAATTCTCCACAGTGAAGGGATATGTACTCACTGCGTGCCCAGTAGTCAGGTTGATTGCGCTCCAGCACACGGTTGAATGGCACGTATAGGAGCGACAAGGTGATGTCCCCGTTGACCAGTGCCTGATTGGCGATCTCGACCTCGAGGTTAGAGTTTAAGCGAAGGTCCAAGGGAGGCTCCTTAGACGCAACAGCGCCCTTGGATGAGAATTGGGGAGAGGCGAAGTTGGTTTCCTGGGCAGACATAACGTGGGACGCTGAAGGAACGTCCAGGCGCTGCATCCTTATATATACCGTGTATCGACTCTACATATTTGGACCGAGGGTTCCAGTAACGTTATTTCCCCCGCGATATTGCTTGCCAATAAACCGGGTGCCTCATCGCACGCAGTAACTTAACCAGTTCCAGACTCCAGACTCAAGAGAAGAAGAACACCGGCACGTAACGGCCGCTTTTTGGAATTTGATAAACGTGGGTCGAATCTTTCCATACTGGAACTGGAAGGGAAATTCGGTTTGAGGAACGAAATGCGGAGGAGGCGACGTTCGGGGACTGGCTACTAGGAAATCGAACATTCGGATGGCGTCGGCTGAAATAGCGGGAATCACGACGAGGCGCGGACGCGACGCTCGCGCAAATCCTGCCCTTCTTTCTTGTTGGTACCCCTGGCACCAAATGGAAGCACCTGCGGAGCGTGGTGCAATTATAAAGAATGCGAATTGCGAAACCCAAGCGAAACCTTGCTCATTGGTACTTTGACCATCTCTGGAAGATGTGTCCATTAGTGTATGTGCGCGTGAGGAGACGGGTTTAACAGCAGAATGAAAGTTCGAACCCGAGGTGGAGCGTCAACGCCGTCAAGTCCAGGTGAAACTTGAGCTTGGGCTGTTAATATGACAGCGGTCCGAATAGGACCAGCATTTTCATTTAACGTACGCGACGCGGAGACCTAGACCTCCTAGGCCTATACGTCGGTAACGAACGTCTGTTTTGCGTTACGTTAGGGTTTTCTCGCAGAATGGCTCTAGCCTCTGGACATGCTTTGCCACCCAAAGGCAACGGGGAAAAGAAATATGTACAGCAGCGTCTTCACTTTCCCGCCTCACGTAACGAAGGAAGCAGCCCAGTCCGAAGGCCCGCTTCGGAACGGTTATTTTGAGATTGCATTTGGGGATACTAAAGAAAGGCATTGAATGAATCGCGGCTTGACTCTGATCGACATTAATACGCGAAAAGAACACCCAGTAGACTGGGCTGCGTTCCCTATTGACATTCTGTAAGCTATTCCCGTAAAACGATGGCGGTACACTGGACAAAACAAGCAAAATTATAAATTCCACACCATAATGACGAAACATATAGCCGTTCTATTGAGCTTAAACCACCTGCTGTGGCTGGCTCCAGTAAATGCTGCCTTCTGTTGAAGACCATACGCCCAGCGTAAGGATATATCCAACGACACCCAAAATATACGTCACAATGATTACTAGGCGGAACATCAGCAGGGAAGAGAAGGAGAGCTAACGGACGTACGAAACATCCTTGAAGGAAAATGTCTTAGCTCTTGTTGCAACCCGGGGACCCCCATTATATTACAGAACACATGTGCGGTGATAGGAGGCCATATTGACCCAGTTCGAAGGAATAGATACGAGCAATGGAACCCAAAAAGCGTGGTATATGCCATTTGAAATGCTACGAGAAGTCAGGACGATGTATTCCCGGAGAGGGAACGCGACCTACTAATGGCTAAAATAGCACGTTTCAGTGCTGCGGTGGTCCGTCCGTAGCGGTTATAAACATCCCAAGCATGATGAACGTGTGCTGGAAATATGTTCAGCGTTGATTTCCGCCACAAAGCTGAATGGTACCCACCCAAGCCGAACCATAGCGGAGCGAGGAATATCATACGATAAACCGACGCGCCCGATAAATGGTAGATGGAGAGCATGCATGCTCTGAACACAATCTCTTCTGTCAAAGGCGCCTGCAACAGCTATCAGGTGATACAGATCAACAAAACGAAGCAGGCCTCTCACCACAACGTATGTCCTGATTCCTAGCAGAGACTTGAAATGAATCCAGGTGACGTTGTTGAGGTTGTACAGCTTCTGGAATGGTAGCGTTCTGTACAAGGACATCGCGTACAACGGACCGAGAAAGAGCACTGGGGTTATCAAGTGGGCGACCACAGGGTGGGGTGCTGTAAATCCCAGTCGCTTGAGAGTGTCGGCTCGTGCCTCGCTGGCTGTCTGTACAAAACTCATAAAGGCACACCAAAGCAAAAGTATTCGTACGCACCGCAAACGCCCTCAACCGCACCCAGTATACGACGAAGCATGATAGCACCGTCGACAACGCCACTGCCGTCAGCCGTGCTCGAATAACATCCAAATCGTCTCTCCATCGTTCTTTATCTTGTTTTCGCCGGATCTGACCGTCTGGCAACTTCACAGGCTTGGAGACGAACGACAGACGCGCATTTTTGGATATGTAAAGAGACCCGACGTAGGACGAGACGAAGAAAAGAGCAAGAAGTGTTGCTTGCGACGGGGACAGTGGCGGGTCCTCAACGGTGACCATGGCGGTCGCTGTGAAAGAGAGGCTTGTATCATGACCGTGTTTGATTAACGTGATCAATGCTGACAACAAACGATGACAACAAAATAACAAACAGCTCGGGTTTCGAAAGAGATATTATTTATTTACTTTGCATATGCAAATATGTAGCTATATTTCATCAAAACTGTCGTCGAAAACTTGCCCTCCCCCGGGGGATTTACAAGCCGGGCTAAAACAAGGCCGCTGTGAGATATTCGAACTTCTCTAGTCCTGTGGCAGTCCCTTCTCGCTTCATATACAGGATGGTAACGAGACTAGAACTTCTCATGGCACAGCCAATTAGGCGCCGTTTCCTTGTCGTACGGATTTACTTACGTGTTTGCTTATTTCCGTGGGTATTTCTTAGTATATAAGGCTGGTTTCGTGTGTCTTTTGCTATAGATGCACCCTTTTGCCATTCACTTCGTTTGAGAACGGCCCCGTGATTCTAGCAGCCGCAGTCTACAGCAGTAAAACTGGGGCACCGGAATATTGACATGCGTTTCACCGGCGCTCAGTGGAAGCAGTGGCGATTGGCAAAGGGCAAACCGGCATCGCCGATGCCGTCTAAGTTTGGCTTTGTAAAATTTGGCAAACATTCGAACTGCCATCTCGCCATCATCGTCGATGCGTCATCCCCGCTCCCTGCTCCTCATTTCCGATCGGCACGATGCGACAGTAATTTTACGGCGTTTTCTTGAATTTATTCGGCAACATAGGTAACTTAATACCTCCCGGACTACGATGTCTGGATCAGCCTTGGATAGCATCACAAAAGCATGCTTCACTGCCAAGATACACCGCATCGCAATGGCCGGCATTCTTTGCTAGGCTTCTGTTCTCAAAACTTTCATGGTTGGCCGGCTTAGCAGAGAACATCTCCGAGGAAGACGTAGGTTCTAGTGTGTTTTATAGCACAGAAGTCATCCCAGGAACAGCGCAGCGTATGATCCGACTGCGTATTTCTTTCTCTAAAGATCTGCGCCAAGATCACCGTCGCAGTTTGCCATCCTCACATGATTCTTCCATCAAGCCCGGTGGTAGATGGTGTAATCTCGCAATCAACGGTGACCTTTTGTGGCGAAACCCGATTCTTATTCTGTCCTCGGTTCTCGTTTCGAAAGCCCACTCTACCTATCCATCGTGACTGCGTCGATGACTGTCCGCGGCTCCAAGATCCGACACGTGTAGGCAACATGTTCTACGGGGGGCTCTGCAACTGCATGTAAAGGCGAACTATGACCTTCGTGTCTTTCCAGATGCCCCCAATTCATATCCCTCGACTCCACCCATGACCCGCTTCACAATATTCGACCCAACTCACAAATTCTGGCAACTCTTCTGGATTTTCCGCCGTTCGAGTCGGAGACGGAAGTCATTTCATCGCCTGTACCCGGTTGAACCGCTGTCGCCCGAGCTGAAATACAAAGATGATCGTCAGGCTACGTCGCTTGCCGAGTCAGCTATGTTTGCCGTCGATACAGCAGCTGGATGCGTCTGGGATGCGGTACATCATCCGAACGGAGATGATAGCCGCAGGGAGGACGAATATTGTGTCCTAAAAGCCCAGAACACGCTCTTCAAGGCAAGTAACCATTCATTTCGATACTTCCTTCGACCTAATGTCTGATTGAAGGTACGAAGATGCGTTCTGGCGCGAGATGATTCAGCTTTTCGAGGCCTTGAGTCATTTCCCAATGGCTGGAAATATGCCAACCTGCGTGTCATTAGGATTTCCGAAACTGCTGGTAAATTTCGGGACATGTTGTGGGCTTTGCATCATGTGTGAGTTTCCATTACGACTCATTTTTTTTGTACTGAGCGTATTGCTAGGGATCCACAAAACCCTAGCTTCGTTTATAACACTTCCATCTTTTGTCTCCTGAACATTGCTGAGCTATCGAGAAAATATCACTTCCCCTCCTTTGAATCATGGGCTGCCGACCAACTCTACAAAATGCTGGAAGTGACAGCACTTCCATTCTCTCTTATTTCGACAACGCCTTCTTCAGCGTCCTCCTCTATAACCCTCACCGAAAATATGCCAGGATCGCCGAGCATAGATTCACTCTGTGCTCGTCTTCTTGACTTTTCCTTTGCTTCCCGATTCGATGCCCTCTTTTTTCTCGTAGCACGAAGGATTATCACTCAAACCTTGTGGCACGACTACCATCCCGGGGAGACACTCGTTCGATCCATACAGGATCTTTCGGTTCGCCGGTCTCGCTTTAAAATCCAACTACACCAGCTCTTGGGAGTTGTTTACTACCGGATGCTGGTGTCTCTCCCATGCTCCTCGACATCTGGGGGAGGTCTTGTTTTCCCGCGTTCGATGGATGTCGAACTGCGGATGTGCTTCCTTTCTGCGCACGAGTCGCTTACTCACATGTGGGCAGGGATACGCTCGTCGCTGTCTCTCAATAGAGGGACTGAGTCCGTCTTACCCAGCCCACATGCCGGATGCAAGGAAATGTGGGACTATTACTGGGCGGAATCAGCTCGACGGGCGGAGCAGGCTGCGTGTGGGCGGGGTACAGCTGACGTTTTGGACTTGTTGAAGTCGACGATGGTTGCGGTGCGGAAAATTGTGGCAGACTCGCCACTGGTGTGTTTGGAGTGTTCTCTAGCTGGCCTAGAGGCGGTGGACAAAGTTCGGGATGGCATCATCAATAATCTGAGTCAACTATTCGTGTATTGTTAGTGCTAGGACTACTTGGACTACTTGTATGTGTACGAAGTTCGACTATCATTATTTTGGTCGTCTCCTGGTCAAACAAGACGTTGAGACTCGGTCCCGAGATAATTCAAGCCAAATGTCCGACAAAAGTGGTCGTGTGACTCAACGTTGTGGTGGTGCTCATTATCACGGCTCCAATAAGAACAACTTCCTTCCTTCCTTCGGCGGTTATAACTATTTCATTCCGGGCGTGGGACATATACCCGGTGAAGTATTAATGTGATATACCAGGACACGCCAGAAGTACTTAGTTGATCTGACTGATTGATACAATGCTATACAGGTTCATTGTAGATCTTCTACTTCGCACTCAACATTGATTCATGTCGCTTTTGTTTTACAGCCTTCAGAAGTCAGTTACAATTGTCTCCCGAGTATGCCGACTGCAATGGTTTACTTGCCGCTTTGTCCAGTACAATATTGTTCAACGAAATCGCTAACAATGGTATTGAAGCTAGTCATTCGTAGGTTTGTTGTAGGTAGGTAGTATTACACGGTACGGTCCACCGAGGGAAGCGGCATTCGAGACTACCTCTAAGGAAGGAAGGTCAACCACGGAACTTTCTCGAATACCAAATGGGAAAGCGTAGGCGGATTCATCATAAGTGATTGTCGAAATAAATATTTGTACGGTGCAGCCCCATTGATTGAGGCTATACTATAGCTTCAACTCTATCGCGCCAGATGCTGTGAAGTGTAGACAGCATCACTGGCATTACTACTTCAACTCTCAGCACAGCCTCGCTTGAGCGATTGTGTACTGAGCACCCATGATAAAATGCTTGAAGAAGGATCGCGTAAAAGACTTCGATTTTGGGTCTAGCATCAGTGACGGTGAAATCAAATCAAAGAGTTGGATCGTACTGGCGATACTGCGACGGTCCTCTAGCGATGGTTTTTGACAAGTCGTCAAAGCCGCTTGTTCCTCTCAAGATGCTTTCGAACATGTGTCCATCTGCAACACAATAAGCGAAACCGTTCTCGCCGATTACATCGTGTTCCACAACCACCCTGCTATCCTTGTCATACTTTAGTCTCCAGGAATTTGCCTGCAATGAGTAAAGAAGGCGGTCTGAGGTCCCAAAAGACTCAACATCCGGAAAGGACAAAGTCAAACACTTCTTATCCCCAACCCATCTCAACTCGCCTGCTTGAAATTCGGAGCGCGAATTAGTTGCGTCGTACGCCAATGCGGAATCGAAGAGTCTCCATCCACGATCGATGTATTTTTGTTTGCCTGCAGCCTGAGCTCTGCTTACAACGAGCGCGCGCTTTTCTTTAAAGGTAGCTTTGGGAAAGAGGCAGCAGACCATCGAATGGCTAATGACGTTCATTGGCGCCGCTGTAAGCAAGAAAGGGTGTGTCATGTAAAGACTGTGCGCAATGGAGCTGAGGTAATTACTCACTTGAATGAAAAGAAAGAATGATTTCCATAGGGGTTCTTTCAGCTGTTATTAACTGGATCTTTTTGTCACCGCGATGAAAGTTCCAGACATCAGCCATCCCGCGACATTCGTATCCAAAAACCTCTGGCGAGGGCCAATTGAGAGGCCCAAGATCATTGTCGCTGTATTCACCACTGCAGAAATCCACAAACCTCTCCTTTTGGTCTTTGCGCGGAGAGAAAGCGTATCCCGCCTGCATTAGAAACTCTCAAATTACCTGCCCGTATCCACACCAGACATATATATCGAGATCGGAGTCGGGGTACTTGACGCGGTCCAATAGCTGAACCACAGTCGAACCTGATATCAAAACACCAAACTTCGCCTGGAGATGACGAAACTGTAGGATTTCTCCCTCTGGGTTGAAGTAACCCGAGAGCAACTTTCGGAATTTGCTTGCGATGTAGAACGCTATTGCCGCCCGTGCCGTCTTGTTGACGCGTCCGTAGCGAACGAGGTCAAGCGGCGACAGATACCCAAAAATATCAAGATGAAGTTCGAGGGAACTTGGAAGAGATCAAATGAGTCGACAGCTGCGAGCAGGGGGGGCATCGCGCGTACGTACAGTCTCGCTGTCCATGGACGCGTCTTTTGGGGCTCTGCACGCGCAATTCTTAGTTCCATGAAAAAATAGTAGCAGAGGTAGGACGACTGAGTGAGAATGTAGGGGAAAGCCGCACACCGATGCTTGGTTGATGTGATGCGAACGTGATGAAGCCAAGAATGAGTCAAAGTTGCAAAGAATGAATGCTGGCCCCTGTGCAAACACGTGCTGTTGAGGGCAGGTTGATACGCGTCCGTGATCGCTGAGTGATCGCTCTTTGAATTTCAGAATTTCGATGTAAGTATGTCGAGCACAAGCATTGCTGTCATGCCACGGGACAATTCCTGACGGCAGTCGGCTACGCATTCAATCCAGGTAAAAGGTGGACTCCTTTCGGAGTTTGGAGCTTCATCAAACACGTGTCGTCCATCAGTCGACTGAACTTCCCGACTTGAACCCGACTATCATGTCTTCAAACAAAGACTTGGGTCCTCCAAATATTGGGTCCTTGAAATGCGAAACCTGGTGGAGGAAGCACCAACCTTTTCTTGACAATTCCGGTTACCGACTTCGTCCGAAGTTCGACCCAAGCTGGAGGCCACCATGGCAGACCAATCATGAGATGTACAAGAGCGAGGAGAGAGCACTTCATTCCGTTAGTGATCCACCTCCTTCGTTTACCCTTGACTTACTCAGTAAATAGTCGCCTTACATCATGGACGCAATGCGAGTCCAAGACGGGAAGAAAGTGATGCTAAAAAGAGTCTCCAAGTCTGAATTTCCGCTAGAAGTCGAGTTATCTGTTTTTCTTTCTTCATCTCCGCTTTCAGAGGATCCGTGCAATCACTGTGTACCGATACACGACGTATTGCAGTCGCCACGTGACTCGGACTACCACATCCTTGTCATGCCTCGCTTGCACAAGTTTCATTCGCCTAGCTTCGACACCGTTGGAGAACTCGTTGAGTGCTTTCGACAAATATTGGAGGTATAGCTCTCTCTTTGTTCCACTATAATTGCCTTTTACACTGAACACGTATACAGGGTGTCGAACTTCTGCATCGACATTTCATTGCTCCCCGGTGGGAAAACTCTACTAGTTTTTTGCTTCTGTTCTAAGACAAAATCTAGGGATCTAACGCTTCTAAACGTCATACTCGATGGTAGCCAACTCTATCCGAAAGGCTTTCACCCCGCCAAGACGTGGGCGAATGAATCTTATACCGGATGGGCGAAACATACTACTCGCACCGAGTGTTGGGCCCGTTATTTTGTCATCGATTTTGGAATGACCCGTCGTTACGTGCCTCCGGAAATACCGTACGAACCCGTCTCAAGGTGCGGCAATCGATATGTCCCATTGGGTCGAAAGAAGGTAACCGATGTAACCCGTTTCGCACCGATACTTTTTATTAGGAAACATGTACTTCTATGTGGTTAGTAAATATTTACTAGTGTCCAATGATGTTTGTGTTGATTCTTTTACTTTTTAGCGCACCCATCGGCCACTGCAGTTCCTTGTCCCCCTCGTTGATGATATGGTTCAAAAAGGACCGTCTTTACGACCCACGATAAACGAGGTCGTGCACAGTTTTGCTATTTTGTGCAACTCGTTGACGAAGTATCACTTGCGCAAGCCCTCAAATCCTAGAGCCAATCCTGTCTTCCAGCGCGCGCGACAGCTGAGGCATATTGCTACCTTACTCCCACCCCTTCCCATTTCAAAATTTCCAGTTTTCCCTGTTGCCGGTGATCAGCATCTCAGACCCGTTTATACCCTTATTCCAGGCGAAGCTCAACTTGATAAAAAGCAGGAAAGTTTGGAGACTACTGACTAACCGTTGTATTTGTATCACTGTTTCACTGGCCCGGAAAAAACATGCATATTGCATAAACTATGCCCGTTTGGAAACGCTGGGAGTATGGTAACACCGGAATTATAAAAATCCTGGAAATGGTCCAAGTCAATAATAGTGCGCACAGGCGAAGGCTAACGTGTCCACATACACCAGGCTTTCGCACTGTTAAGCTAACGTCCAATGGTGGAAGCTGGAGACGCCCATCCGAGGTGCTGGGTCGCATTGGCAAGTGATGACGCGTTTAGACTTAGCCGGCCCTTCCCACTGCATGTAGGAATACGCGCATGGGTGTACAACAACGCGGACATCGTTCGATACAGGGGGAATGCTATTAGCAGAAGTTAGACCCGGCCAGTGGAATCTTCCCGAAGCGGACCAATGAGGCATAAAAATCTGATGTATGACTGCGGTTTGATTAAATATCATGATACAGCACGGGACAAGTAGCGTGGTGTGCACGATTCGCACCTTGTAAAAATTGAATTCTCGGGTCCAAATTTCAGGATCCCTCAGCGCTGGACCTTCGTGGTACTGGTGCAAGCATTGGGTACCAGGTACGGTTTGTGTGGCTGTAGATGGCACTGGACGAATGAGTCACATCGAGATCCTGATGGTTAAGGGATGAATATTCGGCGGTGAATACAGAAAAGGAAGATATTTCTTCGTCTTGTGTTTTGCTCGCAGTACTATCAATTTCAGTCACAAGATTAGCTGTATTGTGTAAGAGCTCAAGCACTCAAGCTCAAGGACCAACTCCGATTCTATACTCGGAACGAGTTATGCTTGGTTAACCATACACGGATTATATTCTTATTGCATTACCTTCCACCTGGTATCAACGAGTGCCTAGATAGCAAACGGAGTAAAGTTCCATTGTAAACACTCTTTCTTATGTACACTGCCATGTACACTTTGCCAGGGAACGGTTGCATTCGATCAACACGCCTGCTGTGAGTGAGGTATCTGCCGACAGGCGGAATTATTTGAATGCTAACCTGCATCGATAGGCAAAAGACACGCATTGAAAAAGCATTCAAGAATCAAGATACAACTCCGACAGCCCCTCCCAAGAACGGGCGGACTTTAGGGTTCCGAGAATGTTCTAGTTCGCAAAACCAAGTTGAGAAGCAAAGAGGGAAAGCGTGTTTTGACCATGGCAATCTTGTACTTATCTCCACTCAAATTTTGCAGATACAGCCCGTGTTCCTGCACCGGCCAGGACCGTCTATTATGTGCAGAGGAGGTTGACGGAGACTACCTCGCCGTCATTACCTAGTGTGGACAATGCAGCAAGCGTAGTACGGGCGAAGACTAGCCCGATTTCGTGATCATCAGTGTTGTCAAAATCATGCCAGACATGCTTTATCACCTCGTGAATCAGATGCTAAGGGGAGCAATTCCCACATGCCTGGCCAGGGTTTCGGGTACTGAAGCACTCGTGAGGTCCGTTTTTCCGGAATCTACTCAAATGTAAAAGGTACTTTGAAAGGATTCCACAATGTTGCGAATCGTTTAACAACTTCACTGAGGGTCAAGGGTCCCTACGGACCATGTTGCCAATAGAACTCCGTGAGAAATACATACAAGCACTGGTAGGTCACAAAGAGGTTCGCTACAATGAAATCCTTGGGAATTAGCAAGTACGCTTTTTTGAGTTTTTCGCCGATCATCTGTAGTACGAAGATGTTAGTGTGAGGATTTCCATAGAAGAGAGACAACACGGGCCAGAAAACCGAACTCTACCGGTATTAACGAGACTTTTAGTTCACTGGTCTAGTGCAGTTCGTGTTCGTCCGTCCTGATATTGGCGGTGTTGAAGCTTCCGCCTGTGATGCTGGATACAAGACGATCGATGAGGAGTATGGGCAAATGAGTCACTGACGCACCATGAAATAGCGAACTGGTAGCTGGACCATCGGCAAGATGCCTTGAGAAACAGTACGGCAGAAGACGACGATCTTTGGGGAGCACTCTCAGACGTCGAGTTCATTAACAGTATCGGTGAGCGCGTAAAGAATGACATCATAATATGTTCTCAACGCTATCGCAAGGAGATAGGCCGAGAGCGTGTCATGTATTGGACTCGGAGCGATAAACCGTACAGTCGGCTGTCCACTGTCCAGGGGCAGGAAATGGAGAAATGGCCTATTTACTTGTAGTGAGGTGTTTCTAACGGGTTTATACAAGACAGAGGGTAAATGACCACGTTCGAACTTCGTGACGTTCATTGTTTGTTGACATGATACGGAAGAAGAAAAGAGCCGGTTTCGTCACTTTCGTGTCCCACAATCAGCAATTTTGAAGATGTGCAAGGTTTTGTTGTCCTGCATGAGACTGGAGAAGTTGAGGCTGCCTGGGATCACAGCAGTCTGAGGGCGAATTAGATGATACAGGGAAAGACGTACGTCGCATTATATTCGACTCTCTCGCTTTCTGCCAGCAGTGAGCACTTCAATCGAGCTTCTCGGCGACTAACCAGACTGAGAGTTTAAAGTTTAGAGTTTAGAGAATCATTGCAATGGACGACAACATATATCGAAGCCGCTTGTGAGTTTCATTGAGTCGGAGTGAAACCGCCGCTCACGTGGATCGGTCCGACTTCTCTGGATACACCCCAAGCGAGGACAAAGCTGGGACGCAGCCTATGAAGAAACAACGAAGAAACCCCTTACAAGAAATGGGATGACAATAACAAACCGGGCTGTATATCGCGATATCCATTGGCGTAGCGTTTGAGTATGCGCTGGTATAGAGGGAGCGGAGGAAGAAAGGCTTTACTGTGATTCAGAAGGCTAGAATCTGCGGGTCGCTCAGGCCGCTATGTATTCTACGGAACCCATCGATAGAATTTGCGTGGCTAATATAGAAGACACATCGTCGGCATATCGTAAGTCATAGTGCTTATCCTGGATAATTTGCAGCAATCTGAGTTCAAAAGTGAGACCCTCTTCGAAACACAACTTTCATAGTCTTACTTCAACATCGAGAAGACCCTTGTTCGCCACCGTCGGCAAAACAGACCTCATATCTTCTCGAACAGTGCCCGGATATTCTCTCAACAGCCTCCACCGCCCGCTGATAGAGTTATACATATCCAGGTTCACATATACCCTCTTCAATGACAGCATCCGTTCCAGCGCAGCATCCAAGGCACCCCACTCATTGTACGCAGTGAAGTTGCTCGCACAAAAGATCTCGAGCGTAATCTCCTCCACCCTTGTAAGGTCTTTCAACGAGTCAGATAGCCACCGCAGCCACTCGTCGGGCTTCGTATGCCGTTCCGGACGTGTCCACCACAATTTGATCTGTATCGAACGAAGTCGGGATATATCAAGCACACCTGATAATGGTTCTGCAATTTGTGGTTAAACACAACCTCTCAATTGAAAGATGAACTGCTCTCACCCCCCAGACAGACATTCATAACTAGACGCTCCAGAGGCCTACCATTGAGCTGCCTCAGGATCTCCTTCATGGTACTCGCGTGCTCCGCGAGATGTTCAGGTTGAGTTGTGAGCACTGATAGGCATTGGAGGTTGCTCAGGCTTAGCGATGCCTGCAACACCCGCACCAGGTTCAAGCACGAACCATCGTCCAGGCTGAGCGCTAGCGAACTAAGCCGCAACGGCGATTCGTGTGCTCCCTGGTCTACCCCCAAGTCCTCGCAAGATATTGTGGAGAGGGATAGCTGTTTAAGATGCGCATTTGTCCCGATAAGCGCTGAGAAGTATGCAGAGTGGAGGAAACGTCCATCTTGGAGCTCAGCGTTGGTTATCTGTGGCGAGCGAAAGGCATCGTGGAGGGTGTCCTGCATGGACTGGGAAAGCTCGTGCCAATGAGACTGGCATAGATTAAGGGATATGCATTCGAGATTGACGAGTTGTTGAAGAGTATGCGTCAGCAGCTGTGCGTCGAGGAGCGGCGAGATCTCGACTGCTTTAACGAGCGTGGCGAGGAGAGGGCGGACGGATATAAGCAAACGGAATCGTTCGATGAAGCGGTCATGATTTCCAGATAGCTGGTGTCGATTGAAGCTGATTCGAGAAAAAATTGGACCCTGGGAAGGGTATGTCCAGGAGTGAGTAACAAGAGAACAAGATCGTAAAGTCGTCTTGTCCTTCTGGTTCTCTTGAATGATGGTGGCAATGAGCTCTTGCGGCAGGCGCATAATCCCAGCACAGGCCTTCTCCATGGGTAACTAACCGCTAAGGGACGATCTAGGTGACGTGAATATTTGACAAAAGAAAAAGCGACCAACGTTAGGAATTCGATTTGCGATGGCTTTCAAAGGACTCTCAGAGAACAATGCTGAAGACGAGGAACGATGAAAGAGATGCAGTTGGCAAGTGTGATGGTTATGAACATTCTGCTCTCTCTTTGCAGGGTATTGGCGATTTCACAATTTCGTGATTGGTCATAACTCTATTGGGCGTTGGAGTCGAGAATGTGTTTTCCGCTGGAAAACACACTCTCGCCGAGATTGTTTGGGGTTGGCGGCCATATATTCGGCGAATTTGTGGGCTTGATAATTCATGAGCCGGGAACGTCAAATGACTCAAGCCAACCACCGTGTGGAGAAATCGCAGTCGATGAATATCGGTCCCTCCGGATGCGATAGTTAAACTTGCCTACAAGGAGGCTCCAGCAAGCCGACTTCGCAATGCACTTCCAAATGGCGTTGACCCAATCTGGATGTGCAAGAGGACACTTGCTTCAAGAAATCGCCAATTCAATATTTAGTGGTCCCGTATTGTTTTGGCCAGATTACGTTGCCCGTTCGTCAAATCAACCTGCTATCATATCCAGCAGTGCTACAGGGACCAACAGGAAGGGTCGCCTTGGTGGTGGTGACGTCGGTTATGGTCCGACAGAACTGAGTGAATGAATGCAAGGCCGAGAAAATACGCTCCAGAACTTCGACCATTGCGGCTATATGCATGCGCTAACGATTTGCAATATTTCTCATCCCTATAGATGTCACAGAATTAGAATGAGCGCAAGGGAAATGACAAGCACGACTGACCGAGTACAAGTGTGTACCTCGAAAATTCTGATGAGGATTAGAAGCGGATGCCGGTAAAACGTATGCGAATCAGGAAAGCAAACAGGTAGCGCGGATGTGCCCGGATTTTCTTCGAACTTGACGAAGCATTCAGAAAAGGCCGTTTCTTCCGAAGTGGATGTTATGTCAAAGCCCCGCCGTAAGTATGTGTGGTGTACCATGCGATTGTATGACCAAAGAGTCAAGAGGGTGTATCCAATGCCATTAGCAGGGAAAATTGGCAGCAACCTAGATTCAGACAAGTAGCTAAGCTTTAAAAGAAGGCGAGAACATGACGACGGTAGCCTCACCTCAACGAAAAGGATCTTTCTTTCCGCCAACGCCGGTAAAACGCTCTTCGTGTCGTCCCGAAGAGAGTTCGGATACTCCCTTGAATGCCTCCACCGCGCCCTCGCTACATCATAGTTATCCAGCCTCAGGTGTACCTTCCTTAACGACTGTATCCTCCCTAGCACCGCATCCAGCGCGGTCCATTCATCAGCGTACACTGTGAAATCACTGGCATAGAAGATCTCGAACGTGACCTCTTCCATTCTATGCCACTGAGCGAACTCCTGAAATATGGCAGATATCCATTGCAGCCACTCGTCTGGCTTCGTATGTTGGTCCAAGCGTATCCACCACAGCCTAATGTGTATCGAACGAAGCTGAGAAACGTCAATTAGGTTTGACAGCGGTTCTGAGGAAGCTATCAAGAAAAGAACTCGGTCGAGGACAAAACTTCACTCACCTCCAAGGCAGATATTCAGAGCCAGATGCTTTAAGGGACTACCACTCAACCGCCTTAATATCTCCTTGGTGATACCCACGCGCTCTGCGGGATGTCCAGAACCTGCCGTGAGCACTGATAATCGGTCAAGACTGCTCAGGTTGACTGAGGACTGCAGCAGTTTCAGTAGCGCAAAGTACGAATGGTCATACAGACTGATCGCTAGAGATTCTAACTGCGCTCCCAGCCCATTCGTATTCTCGGCTCTTATTTGCGAGTCCGAGAAGTTGCCGCAAGACACACCGGACAGGGTTAGTCGTTTGAGATGGCTGCTACCTCCCAAAAGGGCCAAGAAGTCTGCACAGTGGAGGAACTGTCCTTCGCGGAGCTCGAGATTGGTTATCCGTAGGGAACGAAGGGTGGCGACGAGGGTATCTCGCAGGCATGGCGAAAGCTCGTCCCAGTGAAACCCACAAAGATCAATTGATATGCTTTCGAGCTTGGTAAGTTTCTCGAGAGTGTGCGCAAGGAGCCCCGCGTCGAGCAGTGGCGACACGTCGACAGCTTTCACGAGCGTGGCAATGTAAGGGTGGGCGCATATGAGTGTGTAAAAGTGTTCTATGGAGCGCTGGCTGTGTCTCTGGCCGAAGTTATTTGTTCGTTTATTATTGAAGTTGACCCGAGAAAAGATGTGGCGTTGCGAAGAGTATGTCCATGAATGGTTGACGAGGGAGCAGGCGTGCAAGGCAGCCTTGTCGTCTTGATTCTCATCCACGATAGCGTCGATCAGCTCATTTGGGAAGCCTGGCATAGTGCCGTTTCATGGGTGAAGCTGGAAAAGGTGAGGTAAATGGTTAATATCGTTCTGATAACGACCAACATTGGAACTAACCCGGTAATCCGATTTACAGCGACTTTTTGACTTGAAGGTGCCCTGTGGCACAATTCTGAACGACGCAAAACGACGAGAGATGTCGGCGTTAAGCAAGTAGAAGGAACCAGGCTTTCCGCTATCACCCTCCTTAAGTAGTCGCCTTGTTCTCATGTCCCTTTTCCGCCTTCTGCCGAGATTCCGTCCAGGTTACTGTATACCTCCCAAGGCATGCCAAGTCTCGTTGTGTGTTCTCTTCTTATGCGACATCGCACTGTTACCAGAGCAAACAATTATAGACCCGGGGTCGTCAGCCGATGAAGACGGTTAGCCCTCTGCGCGCGCGTTTCTGCAGAGGTTTGTCAGTGCGACGAGCAAAGCAGAGACATGGTATGTTATGTTACCTGCATACCCCAGCGCGTCATGCGTCAGCGGTTGCTACTGGTTATGGTTATCATTTTCCCGTCTGCTTCTCTATTGGAGCAGCTGACGCCCATCCCACCGCGGCCCAGAATTGCGGAACCTGCTTGTTCTTTCTTTTCGCATGCCATTATGCCCGAAACCACGGACAAACGAGGACAAGAGCCTGACTCGCAACAGACATGCGGGTCGCCGCTCCGAGTGACTTTGAGGACATTCAAAACAGGGTTAGATTTGGCGGGAAATCGGCTTACATTGCGATCAAATCATTACCTATGATAAAATATTACTATGAACATCCACGGCCAAGTCTAAAACGCCGCCATTGAACAAATTCACTCACTTCATAACGTTTTCATGCCTCAAAACTTGGCTGATAGCCGTCGTCTGGTTCTCGCGATTTCTTCCAAAGTGCGTCGAACTTTTTGTTCCTCCACGTCTTCTGATGGACGATTTTTACTTGTCGGACATCCCTAGAGGTCGGTAGAACAACCAAAAAAGTCCGGCTGTCTGGCACGCTCCATACCGCAGACAACATTTCAGGTACTTTCCCCCAAGGTTCGGCTTTTTTCAGGTACGGTCAAGTTGCAAACGCTCCTTTAAATCTAACCTGTCAACAAGCCTAGATTGAAAGGAGAACCAGACACACATTGTTGTAGGATATATTCTCCTCTTCCGTTCGTACAATCCCTCACCTGCAGCAGTATGACCCATATCTTCGGCTAATCGAACTCTGCGACTGCCGACCGTGTCCATTCGCCATTTTGCACTACGCATGCAGGTCTTGGGGATAATCTTTTGCCTGCAAATGCAAATGTGTCTTCGACATTCAATCCTTGACCAGATTCCTTGAGCGAATAGTTCTTCGAATGCGATATAGAGCCGGCCAAGATAGGTCGCTGGATGGATTCTCTACATTGAAGGCGACACATCATCGATATCGTTGTATATAGATGCCGAACACGAAGATGCTGGATATACAAGAGGAGGAATGCGAGCTTGTTGTTAACGAAAATGAAGGAATGCTGGTTGCTTGTTGCTTGTTGGTAGCGACTGATGCAGATGAAGGGGAGCCACGTGCTCAGACACCATCGTGTTTATTCTGATCTGTTTCCTCCTCAGCCAATTGGGTAAATTCTGCTGCTCAAACAGCGATTAATGTTTATATATCAGGACATAATGTATACACCTGCCTGAAATCCGCGACTCGTACACATCTCTTCATTTTCTGTTTGCACTCTTGTGCATGAACATATACTCAATTTTGTCATGCGACAAAACCTGACCCCTACAGAAAAGAAGAATAGTTCATTGAATGTGATCTAGAGAACATATTGTAATACAATCGGTCCAATCCGAGTCGATTGGTCTTCTATAATGTCGGTGTCCAGTGAATTTTTATGAAGAAGACAAGATGCTTCTAGTATCACAAAGCGATGGAGCAAATTATGAATAAGTGGAGGAGAACTGTCCATGTTTTAGACATTTCTGGCCACACGAGATTACTAGTAATAAGATAAGCTTGAGCTCTGCCCTCGCCTTGGAAACGAGGAAGCACATACCTCGAACCTGAGCTATTACTACTATTACTAGCACTAGGGGTGCCTGTGATTGAAACGTTGAAAACTGCGACCAGACCATCTACAGCGTTCACCGCGCCATTGTTGGACACAGACTGATTGTGGTTGATGCCGATGCTCGTATTTTGTAGCAGTCCCGTAACATACATAATGTCGGTCCTGTATGTATAGCCCTGAGAGGACGATGTCCCAGAAGATGTCGACGAACCGGTCAGCGTCAGTGTAGGTATTTCCGAGCTAGAGATGTTGCCGACAACGTAGTCACGACCAAGGTTATACCCGTTTTCAATGATATCGTGGTTGTCGTTTGAGGAGGTTTCATAAGATATAGCCAAGAACACAGCACCGCTATATTCAAGGTAAATACAGTGTCTGAAGCTGGGCTGACGCGTAAGTGCTCACCTGTTGGCCCCACTACCGTTCTGAACCCAGTACCGAAAGTGATCGCCTCCCTTGACAGATTCTGTGCAAGAACCGAAGGAAGGATCACCATAATTATACCTCATTACGGCAGTCTCATTGCCTTTAATAAACATAAAGCTGCGTTGCAAAAGGAAGCTAATTAAAAGCACGCACGGAAACCGTTGCCGTCCCCCAAATCAACTTGCTGGGAATTACCGGTATGTTGACCTAAGCATTCACCCGAAAACGATAGAGACCTGTTTTGCCGGTAAATATAAGTGAGACGCGCAGTAAATACTCTTGACTTACAGAAAATAGTTGATGAGCCCTCCGTTCGTGCTTTGCTGTGCCAGAACAGCCTGGTCAGAATTTCCCGATATGATGGCGTTCACCGGCTCTTGTTGGCCGTCTGGGAATGTCTGTCCTACAACCTTCCGCGCAACTTTGAGCCTTCGGTTAATTGCTAAATTCCGGGACTTATCCCGCCTACCGTCAACATAGATCCCCCATTGCTAGCCGGACTGTAGTAACCTTCAGACGGCACAGCGCGGTTGAAAATCTCCGTGGCTAGGGCGAAAGACGAAAAGGACAGAGAAAGGAGTAGGATTCCCGCCTTGGTCATGGAGGAAGAGTGGGACCCTTAGATCTCCCAGGCGTAGCATTGATTTATTAGCAGTCTCCACACAATTTCATTCCGGCGGCAAGCTATCGAAGCTGTGTCGCGGATAATGCTGACAGTGAGACACCTCAATTGTTACTCAATGTAGCTAGATATTGTGGATGGTGTAGGTGTTGGCAGAGTACCCGTCGATGTTGGACCGGTGAGAAGGGAAGAACGGCGATCGATCATAATGACGACGACGATGACAGCATTAGATAGCACCCGGCCGACGTCTTGGCCCTTTTCAGAAAATCTTTCATTCCTAGATAGAATACGTAGTAAGATAGATACAGTACCATATTCAAAACGTTACAAAATTGAAAACATAATAATGTGAGAGACAAAGATTGGACAAAGAATTATCTAGAGTATTAATAAGCTCTGCGACCGTGAAAGTTCGTAACCGCACTATGGCTATAACAAATACATGAAGGATTCAGCATCAGACCTGCTCTTCACCTCCACCTGGAACAAGGAGCGGCTTCTCAGTACCGGAAACTGATCCTCTATCCCCTGCTGGAGCATATCCATGGAGCTGGCCTGTATCGGCGTACAAAACAGCTGAAATACTAATCCCCGAAGCCGAGATCTGGTGGCCGAAAGGGTAGCATCCCATGCTGACCAGACGCCATAGTCTATATGACCAAAGAGACTTGGGGTCGACACGACCGTACGAACAACTATCTCCTCCACTTCTTTAGCGCGGTCATCAAACACTCTACCCCACGACTTGATCGTCGAGGAATGGCGTTCATTATATATGGGGTGGGAGAAGGTGATGGTAACTTTCCGGAGATACGAGATGTCCAGATCGTCCAGGAATACTGGGCGCAAAGCTGTATATGGATATGTTAGGCGCGGATAGTTAAAGAGTAAGATAAACATACATTGATGCATCAGATGAACTTCCTCCAGCGTGCAGGACGCCGTTTTCAGAATCGCGCTGACAAAGGGAATGTCCGAGTTATCTTGGACGCTGATGGCAAATATACGGAGACGACTAAAGGAGAGACCGCCTATTTTGGAGTTTAGTATGAGGTCACTCAGCCCGGAACTAAACGCCGAGGATGAGATAGAAAAGCTCTCGAGGTGGGATGATCGAGCCGGCAATTCGTAGTCGGCATCAATAGAGGCCAGACGTGGCACTGAGAGCAGTTCAAGACGTCGTATACGAGGATGCAGTTGTATGAAGGTGAGTGCTTCGGAGACGGAGGCATAACAGTTGCTGTCGTGGAAATCAACGGACAGGGAGCGTAGAGAGGGAAATGATGTCACGCCCTGTCGGTGGACCAGTTCGGTGACCCAGAAGATCCAGGAGACATCTTTCATCACCAGCCATTCGACATTGGTGAGAGAGGATATGATGAAAGCGATGATGTCGTCCGGGGGCACGTAGCGATTATCCAATGTGAGGTGTTTGATCACCCGAGGAATGTGCGGGGAAGAACGACACATGGCGACAAACTTGTCGCAGCGAAAGTTGTGGCCAAATGCCATCTTTCTGAAGATGTGTATACGTGTACGGGTGTAGAATGCATGGGAGGTGAGGGCGCATGATTTGAGTGCAGCTGGGTCGTTCCATAAGTGGTCGATTACGGCGTCAGTCAGCTCTTGCGGAAAGGAACCGTAATGAAAACCATTCAAGGACATCTGAAAGGTCGCAGGAAACTATCAGCTAACGAGTTGAACGAACAAGTTGGACGCTACCGACTGGGGATGTAGACAGTTAGGTCTGTTGAAGAGGGGGTGGCGAGACTAGTGTCTATGTAGATGTCAGGAGACGAGGAGGAACCGACAGTTCACGGCAGACAGAACGTATGATGATGACGATCTTTTTTTGATGAGGTGATGATATACATGGAAAACAATTCCCAGCCCCAAAACTTGTGGCTTTGATGGGGCCTAGACCTTTCATTTGTTTAATTGCCGGAACCGTAAACCTTAATGACGAGGGATTTCTGTCGATCCAAACAGTATGCAGTCATAGAAAATTGGATAGTTGCGGTCAGTCAGAAGTAATACAGCTGGTGAGTCCTACGCGTCGTCACTCTGAGTCCCGGATACTGGGTACTTGGGAGCTCGAAACGGCCGGACGTAGCCTCCGTTGGACAAGACACATCGCATCAAGCAACCCTTGAAACAGCTACCGGTAAAGATAAGCCTCATAAGGGTGGGTAAATAGACATACCAACGAGCGGCGTGATCATCCACATGTTGGGTTGAATTTGCGGTATTTGGTTGAATGCCGGATGCCAGCATCATGTCTCATCATGTCTGGTAGATGTCCATCGTTTCCCCTTGAAAAGGACGACTGGGTGATAGGGCGATTAGGAAAAAGTCTCAGAAGATGTAGCATTAGCGTCAACCGCTGCAGCCCAAGGATGACAAGAGTAAGTAGAGGATGAACGATCACGAGATGACAGCGGCCTTCTACCAGAAGCAGACTCTAGAAGCGTCAGAAGAGTGCTCTGTATAGTATAGCTCAGGGATATGGAGTCAAAGTGTGAAAATGGGCCGTTAAAGCTTGCGATAAGAACCAATTTCGGTAACAAAGCGTCGACAAAGAGGTATCACCCTGGCTCCGGTTGTATTTGAGCGGCTAGCGACTCGCTGATTCGCGACTGTGAATGAGAAGGCATGAGTCACCAATATCAATGAACGGAAGACTGAAAATCTGCCGGGTTTCTGTTGGTACGTTCTGATGCGAGAAGGCCTGCAGTAGGATATTCGGTGAAGCTGGAAACCGGCCAGACTCCTTGATACATGGAAGCGAGGCCAGCAACGGTTGCGCAGCATTCCGGGAAAATATAGCATTGCCGTAGGCTCTGGTCTTGATGGCCTTTGGTGCTCTGTACTTGTCGAAATAGCACAGGACACAAATAAAGGCGTGCGACTTGATGTGGCCTTGCGTGTGGTGGAATCGATACCAGCGACCTCAACAGGCGCCGGTGATGTAGTCCAAATTAAAGGTGTAATTGCCTGCGTGCGATACGCCAAGTTGCCGCCAACACTGTAGTAATGGAACATATTAGCTTAATATCCTTAATATAACAGCCACACAACGCACCTTCATTACCGAATCCCTTCTGCCCGAACACTTCTTTCTAGCCCTTCACCTAGGTGGATCTCGCTCTTCTTCTAGAGCTCAATGGAAAAACTTCAGTGCTCGCCCTGCATTGTTCGTCGACAAAGAGCTAGTGGCCGACTTGGAGCCGGATCGCGGGAGAAGAGACCCCGCTGAAGTCGATGATGGCGGAAGGAGACAACGAGGGCATACGGCCTCGTGATCGTCCGGTCTTCACTCTTGCTCCTGAACTACGACATGCGAACTCAATGCTACATACGGGTATCCTCTACGACCAAGACACAAGAAATCTGCCATCAGAATGTAGAAGGAAAAAAAACGCAGAACAGTGTCTGGCCTTGTGAGTGTATTTGTTTTACCTTCTGTGTTCGCTGACGCTGAAAATGCAATATGTAGCTCAGCTCAGTCATGGGTGGGCCCGATTGTACGTATGCATAGAACCAATTTCTTCCGATGCTCAATCTCCATGTCTTCAAAGATACCAACGCCAACCACATAGCTGTCACAATTATGGTACTTGTATTCTTTGGCGTCATCAGACGTACATGAGCGCTATCGATGAAGACGTGGAGACCTGATGGAAAATGGACCTGTTGAACGGTAGTATTTAAACCGAGGACTCGCCAACAGAACCTGCATACGGTTCATCTGTCCGAGGTGCGTTACTCATGATATTTATTCGAACGCAACGAACATTACATTATTTCAGTCATGCGGCTATGTCGACGAAGGGATCGTCGTGATTTCTACAAAAACTCTCTAAACGGCGACAACAGCTTTCAAGTCGGGATTAATTCATTAATTCGATGCGATTCTGCCCTTGGATGAGTGAAGCAAGGTCCGCTGAAGCGGTATTGCCAAGCAGCACCGGCATGTCGTTGGCTTTCTCTCATACCTCCCGAAATTGACCCCTTCGTGATTTTCGCGCAGAAGTAAGGGCTTTCGTGAGCTGCACCGTGTCGGATTACCTCTCCATTGCAATGGACACATGGATCTAGACCTGTTACAGGTTCATGGATCAAAAAATCGATGACGAGGATGTCTAACAGCACTGTTGTATTGGCCGACTCCGCTATATACAAGTAAGTCATTCCACCGCGTGTCTTAGACAATTCATATAGCTCATTTTGTCCCAGCATTGCACATGATCGTGTTTCAACCTCAAGGCCTCATTGGCGGGCCAATTCTATAAAAACTCGCGGTACTCGTAACTGTGGATACACTCATAAGCCCGAGAATATGAACGCCTCTCACCCTTTCGACAATTCTGATCCCGCGTCGGATATCGTTCTGATATCCTCTGATGACATGCGTTTTTACGCTCACAGAACCATCCTTTCCCTTGCGTCTCCCTTCTTCCAAGATTTAATCACCCTAGCCCAAGCCCCGGGTGACGGCTCCCTTCCCACAGTCCCTTTGACCGAAGAGAGCAAAATTATGGACAAAGTTCTTCGTTTCTGCTATCCAACATTCGATGCTTCCTTCAATGACGTATCCGAGGTGTACCAGGTCGCAGAAGCCATGCACAAATACCTCATGGAGGACGTAACGAACAGGCTTCCTAGTGAACTGAGGAAATTTTCCGACAAATGCCCATTGCATGCCTTCGTCATCGCTTGCAAGCTGGATTGGAGAGAGGAAGTTGAGATTGCAGCGAATACAGTGCTAGCAAGGCCCTTACTCGCCGACAAGGAAGACGTACCGGAGCTCGACCTCCCTGCCCTCGGGATCGTTCATCGCCTTCTCCGGTTCCACGAACGGCGCTTGAGCGTCATCCAGTCTGCGTTTCTCTGTAGACTGGATATAACTCAAGCCGAATGTACGATCTACGGCAAAGGGCCTGCCTGCGACGTACATGATGTCTGCGATGATACATCCCAACTTCAGAACCCGCTTCCAAGGAAATCGTGGCTCCTCCAATACGGCGTGACGCTCCTGAAAGCCATGCTCTTGTCCCCGACTATGGAGACTTTGGATTCAGCAGACAGAGATGCCAGGGCATTCGCCCATACCGTTGCAGAGTCGTGTCCTAATTGCGTGCAGGGTGATCTCGATGATATCTTTGATGTGACGATCCCAGAGAAAGTTTTGGCCGAGGTCTATAATGCGTTGAATGAGGTGAGTCGTCCGAGCCTGCGTCTACATGCAGAAAGTTCACCTATTTGGCAGAGGTTTGAACTTGACGTGTCGGAGTCATGAAGCTTACAAAGGCGATAATGTTAGAAAGAAATACGCACGGAATGACAGATCTTGCGTTGCCTGAATTTTTGCACGTTTTTAAACTTCCCTGCGAATTCAAAGGTAACAAGCCGATATTTTCCCGCAAGATCGAGCCACCTATGATCAACATACAGTGAGTTCCCTATGCATTTTCTTGCTCTCAATATAACTCAACCACTGAAGGACTTTCTCCTAGCTCAACTGATGACGCCGTGGGACATCTCTGCTTATCAATACGCGGCCGGACACTCGTCATTAGCAACTGAATGGGCAACACGTCTCCGGAGGAGGACGAAACGAGACCGTTTCACATGCACTCTTGCGTGAAGTCTATTTCTAGCCCTTCTTTGCCCGTCGATTTATCCCGCTTGATTTGTGGATGATACGCGCTGGCCATCACTTCCTCCTACTCTGAGGGCTGACTGATGCCCAAATTTTCTATTTCGTTAACGTTTGTATCGTCCGACGCATTTCTATGTCCACAAGCTCATTCTTTTCCTCACCTTGTCTTCTTCTGGGCCTTGATCGGGTCAGCTTAGCATCAAGCTATAGCTCATGTCCTTCAATGCCCTTGACTGAAGATGGCAAAACTGTTGACAAAATCCTTCGCTTCTGATACCCAATTACCAGGTCGCCGCACAATACATGATGACATCACACGAGGACTTTCTAGCGACGCAAGCCATCTGGGCAGCGGCCTTGCCACGTCTTCGTCGTCACTTGTAAACTAGGCTGGAAAGAAGAGGTCGGATACGCAGCCCGCCGGCTCAACCCCTGACGAAAGACGAAGGCAACATCCCAGATCTGAACTTGCTGGAGTCTCCTTGCGTGATTCATTGTCTGCACAGTTGCGTAAAAATCGCGTCGGCCTTATTCACTACGACGGTTAAGATCCATCTCTGTATTTGGAGGTGGCGCACACCATTACATGTTTTTACGTTTCGGTTTCTGTACCTTGAAAACGCCGCCGCTTTCATCTTGCGGGGGGGTGAGATGCCATATCTCACTGTATGAATATATTCATTGCCACCAAAATTTCAAAGTGGCAGCTGGCCTGTCGGCGCTGCTTAACACGATAAACTCGCAAGAGCATTGACATTGAATTCATAATTATATACGTATACGGCGTAAGTATACAAGCTAAATACAAGCAATGGTTCCTGATCGTCGCTGTGCCATGAAAGCCATATCCTTCCTTTCGAAGGTCTTCTTCCACCCTTGCCTTCTCCAACCTCTGAGTGCATAGGTGAATTTTCCTCGTCGCTCTTTCCCTGGTCAATAACTAACTTCTGGCCCCTTGAGCATGAACGCATCTCCACCTTTCGACGGTTCCGATCCTACATCAGATATCATTTTAGTATCATCCGACGGCGTCCGTTTTCATGCACACAAACTCCTCCTCTCACTCGCGTCGCCCTTTTTCAAAGACCTGATCACACTGGCCCAAGCCCCCATCGACGGCTCTCTCCCTTCGGTCCCCTTGACTGAAAGCAGCAGCATCATCGATAAAATCCTCCGCTTCTGCTATCCTATCAAAGATGCCACTTTCGACAAAATAGCCGAGATATACCTAGTCGCTGAGGCTATGCACAAATACCTCATGGAAGATGTCACGAACAGGCTTCCGAGCGAGCTGCGCAGATTAACCGAAGTGCAGCCTCTCCGCGCCTTCGTCGTTGCCTGCGCCGTGGGGTGGAAGGAGGAAGCAGCATTCGCCTCAAAAAAGGTGCTCGAAGGGCCCCTCTTAATTCAAGACGAGGAAGACATCCCGGAGCTCAAGCACCTCGGCTCTGTTAAAACATATCACCGCCTTCTCAAATTCCATCAGAAGCGCTTGGATACGATAAAAGACATCCTACAAACGATGGATGAAGTACACGCCATGTGCACGGGGAACGGCCCCAGTTGTCATAAACATGATATCTGGGACGAGCCGCCTGATGTTATAAGCGGCTATATGCATGGTTTCCCCCGGAAATCGTGGCTCCTCCAGTACACGGTGTCTGTTCTGCAAGCAATGCAGAGATCTCCAACCATTGCTACATTGGAACAGGTAGACAGTTCTGCCCGGTCCTGGGCTCGTAAGGTAGCAGAATCCTGTTCGAACTGTTTGGAACAATGTGCGGACTGCGGCGGTCTTGACGACGTTTTTGAACGTCATGTGAAGTACGAGGTTTTGGGTGGGATGTACAGTCATTTGGGAAAGGTGAGTGGTCACAGAGCTTGATACAAAGGCAATAAAAGCTCAACCTATCACTGTTAGCAATTCAACGTTAACCTTGATTCGTAATGTCGTAGTTTCATCAATATGTCAGAAATTTCAATTTATGAGAAGAAGATAGCTGGACTGCCAGAGATGTCGACACGTAGAGCTAAGTGAGTCTGACACCGAGTCATCGATGGAGACCGCTGAGTACTGTGTGAATGAGCTCGCGGTGCCACGTGCTCAATCGCGAGGAATTTGAATTCCTTCGGTTTCCTTAAATATTTTCAACCTCGACCGGGGTAGACCCCCCCTGATTTTCCCTGGGTAAATAGAGGGGGATTAATACTACTTGGGCGGTTGCTGGATATCAGGGCCTTGCAAACCTTCTCTCCAGAGTTAGCCGTTCTCCCAAATTTCCAAGTGTGTGCTATTACTTACTCCAGTGCTTTTAGTCACGACAGCAACCTCCGTCTAGAAATGGCTGAAAATGGCCCAGACCCAGTCACAACTGCTTCATATCCTTTCGACGGCGCCGATTCCACTTCAGATCTTCGCTTTGTTTCGTCGGACGGGGTCACATTCTTCGTCCATAAAGTCATCCTCGCTTACGCTTCACAGTTCTTCAGGGACATGTTCACACTATCCCAAGCTAATCCCGACTCCCCCATTTTTATGACTGAGGATAGCAAAACCATCGACAAAATACTTCGTTTCTGTTATCCCGTTGATGTCCCTACCCTCGACAGTCTGACAGAACTGTCTCATGTCGTCATTGTCATGGTGAAAAAATTTCTCATGGATGATGTTGCTAAGAAGGCTCGGGTTCAGCTCCTCTCGTACATGGAGCAAGAACCGTTGCGCGTCTTCGCTATCGCCTACACCCTCCAATGGACCCGCGAGGCCAACAATGCGGCCAATGCGACACTCGGCAGCGCCATGTTCTATTCATACAAAGCGCCGGAACTTGACTCTGTTCCCGGAACGGTTCTCTACCGTCTCTTTCAAGTCCAGGACCAACGTCGCCGGTCTCTTAAAGATTCCACAGACCCGGAGACTTATGTCTCTGACCTTCAGACCCTCCTTTCTGGAGACTGTGATAGACACGATGTCTATTCTCGACGACACCCTGGATGGTAAACAAAATGTGGTTCATCGACTACTGCGATGCCCTCGAAGAGGCTCTGCGAGAATATGGACCATCTCATGGCACCTTGGACTTATGCGAGCCTCCTGCTCGAGCAGATGCTCTTCGAAGAGCACTTGAGTGCCACAGTTGCTCCCCTGGGAATTACCTAGTCTTCGACATGTTTATGCCCAGAGTAGTTCTTGATCGACTAATGAACGATCTAGATGAATCGGTTAGTTTTCTTACCTTTGCAGCAACGAGAATGCTCACAGGTTTAATGTCATAGAAATTCCAGCTGTAGGCCGTCGCGGCTCTCCAACGTAAAGGCTTGGCCGTGTTTTCTAAGGTATGTTGCTTGTGCAGTGCGCAGGTATCCCTTGCTGAAATCTTCACGAAGGAAAAAAAACCCCAGGACACCGACTTTTTGACTGACAGGCTATTAGTTTGGATAAACCAGTCCACTGTCCCTGTGCCGCCTACTGTGTCAGCTCTTTTCTATGGTGTCACACGAGTAGCGGCTGTCTGTGATTTACTCTCGTTGGGAAGCTGGGCAGTGGGTGCGCCTATCAGATAGTTCTGTGAGTAGTCCACGCAAAAGATTTTAAGTGTTCAATTTTGTGTTCGGCGTCGATCACCCAATGCGTTTCTCTCCGTCCAGATATTATGTATCAGGACGTCGTAGAAAGCAAATTTCCAGACCATGAATTGAATGAAATACACACAGTTCGAACGGTCCGGCTCGGAGTGACGTAAAAGGGCCACTGATATCCAGGGACGCGTCACACGCGTCTTGTGGCACCGGGCTTCTTCCTTTCGCTCCATCATCATCTTGCCCTAAGCACCCACCGAAACAACTCACTTCAGCTGCGCCACCCGGGATACGGTATTCCTGACAAACCCTCGTCATTCTTAGCAGCAAACGCCTCGTTTCAAGGTGTATTTCGGACACTTACAACAGATATTTTCAAAGGTATTCAGTACGCCGCCTTTCAACTTTACTTCATCCTCAGAACATTTTCTCATGTATTTTACAAGGAATGGACTTTGACGACCAACCCCCGCCTCGGGAGTCCATAGCATCCTATCCATTCGACAGCTCTGATGCCACCTCCGACATTGTGCTGCTGTCGTCCGATAAAATCCACTTCTACTGCCACAAGTCATCCTCTCCCTCTCCTCCCCCTACTTTAAAGAAAAGTTCACTATACCCTCAGGGTATGTCGATGCGGCTCCCATCCTATTCATGAGCGAAGACAGCAAAATCCTCGACAAAATCCTCCGCTTCTGCTACCCCGCCGTCGACCCCAAGTTCGAAAGCCTCTCCGAGTTTTATCACGTTGTCACAGTTATGGTCAACAAGTTCTCCATGCGTAATGTCGCTAGACGGGCTCGAGGCGAATTGCGCAAGTATGCGAGATCTGAGCCCCTTCGTGTCTTCGCTATTGCGTATGCCATGCAGTGGAATGAAGAAGCGGCGGAGGCTGCTGCATGCGTGCTCAACCGGCCCTTGTTGGCTCTCGACGATCAGGATATCCCCGAGCTCGATATTCTCCCATCACCTCGTGTCCTTTACCGTTTGTTCAAAACGTATCGCACGCGGTTTGACGCTGTTCGTCAGGCCGCGAATAAGTGCGACGATGATGCCATAATCGGCGTGCTCAACGGAGTTGCGTGCCCTGAGCACGACTCGTTTCCCGACCCCGAGGGCACGCCTACTAAGACGTGGTTTGCGAGGTACTGTACGTCAGTTCGGGAAACGTTGAGTCACGAGCCTTCGTTAGAGACATTGTTTACCTGCGACGAATGGGCTCGACCGCTTGCTGAGCGCACGGCTTCTTCATGTGTGCATTGCTCGCAGCTCGACCTAGAGGGCCTGTTTCGCAATTGTATCCCTTATATCTACTTGGGAAATATTAAAAAGGCTCTGAAGATGGTATGACTCTGGACGGTTCGCTTCTTGTCTGTTCGCTGATTACGCTTTCTACAGAGGTTTGAGTTGTAGTTTCTTCTAGCGTTTTCCACCGGATTGATACCCTTTCAATATGATTCATATGACCGTGTTTCTTCCATCTTGAGACCAATACAAATACTGTCATCGGCCAAGAGACCCCTGAACAATGAATTGAGGTCTGGTACCTACCGAAACATCTCTGTTGCTTACTATCACAGCCGCTCTTCTTAGACTGTCGCGAAACTCTCTAGGTGCACGGTGTCAACAGCAAACTATAGCAGCATACTTGACCTTTATTTCCCCGTATAAGTTTGCTTCACGGTATGATGCTTTCTGTTTTCCCAATGGTTGTTTATGGCATTTTTCAGACATGAACGATAACTATGATTCGGTCGCCTCTCATCCATTTGATGATGCGCACTCTACAGCATCCGACGTCATCCTTGTTTCCTCAGACAAAGTCGCCTTCTACACCCACAAATCTATCCTTTCGCTCGCCTCACCCTTCTTTAAGGACATGTTCACTTTACCGCAGCCCGTTATACTCACGAGCAAGCCTGTTATCAATATGGCCGAGGACAGCGAAATGCTCGACAAATTTCTTCGCTTCTGCTACCCGGGAGTGGATCCGTCGTTCGCGAGTCTGACGGAGCTAATCTGCGTCCTAACTATCATGGTCAGGAAATATCTGATGGA
Source organism: Armillaria borealis (assembly GCA_030435635.1). Lineage (NCBI taxonomy): Eukaryota > Fungi > Basidiomycota > Agaricomycetes > Agaricales > Physalacriaceae > Armillaria > Armillaria borealis. The sequence goes on along the minus strand of JAUEPT010000015.1, from coordinate 106,914 downwards.
CGACGTAGCCAGGCGTGCTCGTAACGAACTTCGCAAATATGCCCAAGAGGAGCCCCTACGCGTTTTTGCCATCGCATATTCCCTTCAATGGGGTGAAGAGATAGATGAAGCCGTCAAGTGGTTCCTCAGCCGGCCTCTCCTGAGTTGCGATGCAAGAGACATCGTTGAGCTTGACGCATTAGACTCGGCTCGGGTTCTCTTCAGGCTTTTCCAATTCCACAGAGAGTGCTCCAGGGTTTCTTACTTCTGCGCCCAGGACCACGGGTTTGTGGCTAGCGACGTCCAATTTCTGATGAGTGAATCAGGCGCGTGTGCACTCCACGATGCGCTAGGTGATCCTGAGGATCCTTTCCTGGAGCCAAGGAAGACATGGCTTGTCGAATATTGCAACTCTATTGCTAAAGAGCTGCGGTCGGTACCATCCATGCATGCTTTGCGAAGTGGTGAAGAGTGGGCTAGGCAGGTTGCTCGGCAAGTGGCCTTTGCGTGCCCAGATTGCTCAAAGAACAGTTTGGATATGATCTTTGACGTATGGATACCGCAATTCTACCTGAATAGAATTGAAGAGGAGTTGGTGCAGGTATGTTCTATGCTGACCTGTCGAACTGACTAATGACCATGTGTACACAACAGAAGAAATTTAAAGGGTAATTTCTATGTTCTGGTGTGCAGGTCCAAGGACAAGAGAGGAGGGTGCCTTATTTAATAGATAGCATGAATCAGAATAAGCTGTAGAATGTTGAATAATGTAACTATGTACACTGACCGCCCTTTTATGAGTGCTATTCAGCCAGAGGATCAACGGAGCGTCAAAAGGCAAGCTTGGGCATCCCGGTCTAGCTGTAGCCTGTAGGGCAAAAATTCGTCGAGGCCGCATAAAATCAGAACGTCGGGTATAAATAAATATGATGATGATGATGAGTATAAAGATATGCTTTATCTCCCTCATCCAGTGGATAGCGGTGGTCAGAAGAAAGAAAGACAAGATGAGTAAGCACCTACAGCTTAGAGCTGCACCACCATGACCGGATACCCTTGCCGCCTTGTACATCTCTCCTAGTCCCTACTGCCATGCGCATTGATGAACTACCCCCAGAAACTATAGAAGAGATCCTGCTTCATGCAGATCCCACTAGCGTCGCCTCGCTATCCCAGTGCTCCCGCTTTTTCGATACCCTGATTAATCATGGCCCGGACCAGCACTTATGGCGGTGGCTCTATCTCATTCAGCCTCTCGATGACCCCAGGAAATGCGTATCCCCCAATGGTGACCCACAGGAGGATATCGACTGGAAGAGGAAGCTCCAGACCTTCATTCGCGCCCGGACAGTGGTCAAGGATGCTACCGTATGTCGGCCAGCCGAGCGATGCGCCATTCTGCGGACTATGATACATCTGATAGAGTACGTACCGCCCCGGAGAGGGTCCTACGAGGGCGATATGCCCAAGAACCTGATTTGGATCCGGGATGTCCTCAGCGGCGGGGCGTTTATCGACCCAGAGAGGATTAACTGGGTGTCCACTGATACTGAAGAGATTCAATTACGCGACAAGTTGCATACGTACCTGGGGATTACTCCTGCGGATCGTGCGCCGCGCGCGTTGGTCGACTCAAGGGCGTATGTGTATGATTTTAGGAATTACTCGTGGGAGACGGATTTTGGGCCGTTCTTCGAAGATGGCCAGGTGAATTGGGAGCATCTTAGAATGGTACGTCATGTACTGGCGATGCATGTACACGGCGTGGAGGCTTTCCAAATGAGTTTGGAGTATACGCAGATACGGATGGCGAGCGTGGTGGATACTAGAGATTGGGCGGGTATTGAGGGGATTTGGTGGTGTGGATTTTGTTTTTGCGACCATACAGATCTTTCATGTGCGTTCTTTGGTCATTCCTGATCATCATATTGGCTTAACGTGTTCAATAGTATATAATTTGTCTACAGTGAGCTATCTACCACTGGGCTGATTTGCTCATATTGACTTCCATCAAGAGGGCGGATGATGGCTCTTTGGATGTCAGTCTCTTCGAAGATCCTGGGTTCACCGATGTATTTCGTTCCGTGGAAGTAACCATCCGTGTTTTGGAGGTCTCCCCGGATCCCAAACATCCCAAACATCCACGTATATACTTTGGAGGTTCCATGGGACAGCATTCCATGTCTACAATGAGTGGATATGTGCATATGACGGACGAGAATCAAGTCCGGTGGCGTTTTGTGCGTCCCTTTCTTCGTTGCCTGGTATGAAAGCTTACACGCCAGCTTAGCGGTCTGGAGAACAAGTGAACCCTATATGGAGTTCGGAAGGAATACAGGTGGGGGGATTGGGGTCTCTGTATGGCGTTCTAGGAACCTGGACGACAACGTTTCATAACCCGAACGATCCAGTTGGTACGTTCTGCTGAATATCTTGTGGAACGATTCTGACGGTGGAGCAGGTCCTTTTTGGCTTCGAAAGGCAATAGATCTACCTCAAGAAGACTGATTTGACGCTATACAGACGGACTCTTAGTGACTATAGGGAGTAATCTCAAGGCAGTTTATCATTGTTAGTCTTGTCGGCCGTCTTCAGACTCTTCATATCTCGGTGAATAATAGCATTTGGCTACGGCAGCTGCATATATTGGATCATTTTAAAGCCGGACTCGCGCCTTTCGTCTTACACTACTAGCTGAATAAGATTTACTACTATTACATGGGATAGTAAGATGGGATGACTACAGCCTCTGGACAACCTTTACAAGTTCTTATGGACCTGACAAAGGACAGAGTTACCGAGGCTAGCCTGTAGCAGTGTTACCCGAGTTCAAATTTTGTATTCACCGGCCCGTACCTGCCTTCAATGGCCGTGAGAAAATATTGATTACCCTTTGCATCGTGTATTCACGGCGATAACAAGCTTGTCTTTGCACCACCACACCAAAGGCGATATCGACTCTGATACTCTGACAGCATGTCGGATCAGCCATCGCCCCCAGCAAAGCCCAAACCAGGCTCTTTACGCGACAGGATCGCGGCTTTCGAGAAGCCCACGAATGTCTCGACACCAGGACCTGCACCTGTACCACGACCGAAGCCTGGCGCAGTGTCGTGGAAACCGAGAGCACCATCTCCGTCGTCGGTGCATCCTGCTGGTGACTCCTCAACTTTGGAGCGTAGGACAGGAGGGATGTCTGCTTCAGATGCGAAGGAAAGCATCGGTAAGGGCGGAAGTTTGAGGGAACGTATGGCGGCGCTCCAAGGACGAGGCGCATTTGGTGCGCCCCCGCCGCCGACTGCACCCAAACCTGTCATTGAGCGTCCCAAGTGGAAGCCTCCCCCTCCTGTCGCGTCGCCTCCACCAGACGACCATCTAGAGAAGGACGGCGTCGCACGCAAGTCCCCCGAGATTCCATCTAAATCGCCTGATTCTTTACCAGCTCAGCCGTCTACTCCTACCGAAGGCGAGCATGACGCGCCCGCTGTAGCTGTCGCCGCACCAGAACCCGAGGAACGGGTTCCAGATGAGACTGACCCTGAGGACGAAGAGCGGCAACGACGAGCAACGATTGCAGCTAGGATGGCTCGGTTGGGTGGCGCCCGCGTCGGAATGGGCCCGCCTGTCTTTGGGAAGGTACCCGTCAAACCAAAGCCCAAAGCGGAACTTGTGGAAGAAGAGGCGAAGCCTGTTGAAGTCGTATCGCCGCCGCCGCCTTCTGGCGATGACGGTATGTGCAATATGTGGTTTCTTTGACAATTTCTGACGTCGAATATCAAGAAGCGCCCAAGTCGGCGCCGACATCTCCACCTCTCGGAGAAGGAACGGGATCGAAGGCTCTGGACGTCGGTACGTGCACGTGTATCTAAATCACTTATTGTCTCTTACGATTTGATTAGAGCAATCTGATGAGGGCAGAAGTTCTGAATCTCTTGCACCTCCTGATACCGATGTATCATCACCTCCCGTCGCCCGTACTCCCACTTCAATGCCCGTTCCGGCTGGTCCCAGAAGGGCCGCTCCTCCTCGCCGAAGACCTGCAAAATCTCCAGCTCCATCCTCCGTCGAAGACGGGCAGAAGAATAGGGAGAGTCTTGTTAGTTTGGACATCACGTCACATCCTATCAGCGATTCAGAGGGCGCGCCCAAGGAGGAGCCACTGAGTGTTGTTACTGAGCCGGTGTTAGAATCGTCCACCGAAACTGCAACGACACGCACCGCGAATGAAGGGCTCCTCTCTCCTCATGTTGTTGAAGCTGACGTCGCGGACATCAGAGTATCTCCAGAGTCACCCTCGTTTCAAGGTCGCATCGATCTACCCGAAGCGCCTACGAAGACATTTGAGTCAGGCCAGGAGCTGGGTCCTGATGAGATCTCCGATGTGCCTGTAGAGGAGCATCTCTCTCCTGCCCCGGAGCCGCCGGAGCCGCCGGTCCCATCTGTCGAAGAGGAGGATGAGGATGAAGAGACCAGACGCCATCGCGTCGCCGAGAGGAATGCCAAGATGGGTGGAATCAGCCCCTTCGCTCCTCCCCCACTCCAGAGGAAATCGAGCACCAGTTCGAATGTTTCCGATGTTGTGGCGCCGCAATCACCCACAGTCCAGAAGCGTGCTAGTGTTGGATCTATTTCGCAGTCTCCGAAGAGAAAGCTGAGCGTTAGAAAGCCATCTATCGATGAGATGTCGGTTGAAGAACAGTCTAGCTCCATACCACCTCCACCGCGCCGTCGCAGTTCTCAGTTCAGCGAGAAGTCTCCGGCCATCACTTCGCCTCCCACTAGAACTCGCAGTATTGATTCAGTAACCTCAGGAGAACAGATACATGCTAGTTCGAAGAGACGATCTCAGGATGGTAAATATTAATGTTTTCTCTCTCTCGTTTATCGATCGTAAAATGTGTAACAAATATTGATTTGATTCTTTTTGCTGTCTCGTAGACGCTATCTTCGTCCGGGATGAACCAGAACCCAGATTCCCCGTCGGGATCACAGAAGAGCCAGAGTCGTTTGAAGAAGAGATTAGTGCGAGGGGTGCGGCTGCTGTCGAAGCGGAGAATCAGGCCGAGACGAAATTGGATACGGAGTCAGTTGATGAGGATCAGGGACTGTCAACCCATGAAGAGAAAGTTCCCCCCGTTATTGAGGATCAGGATGAGATTAATGACGATAATGCCCGTCTGCCGCAACAGGCCACTCTCGGACCTCCACCGCCATTGCCCCCGAATAGCACAAGGCCGCCTATTCCGGCGTCCGAGCCTGTTGCTACTCCACCTCCACCACCTCCTCCACTACGAAGGCTTTCCATACAACGTGTGGATGACGACGACATCGTTGTTGTCTCACCGAAACGCACATCGATTTCGCCGCCACTCGCATCCACCGCAGAGGTCGAAGATGGTGCTATTTTTGCCCCGCCACCGCAGCGTTCGGTCCCTCCTCCGCCATCTGTTGAGCATGATTCACCGATATCACCAACATCACCTTTACAAATTCCTCCCCCGCGATCATTCTCTATCCTGCAGTCGCAGGCTGCGGAAGAGGATGATGAAAGCACGCCTCTTCCTCACCCAGGCCCTTTCCATCGTCCCGTTCCTCCACCGCAGCGATCATTGTCCCAATCAAGCGACCAATCTGAGATAGAGACGCCTCCAGTGTCTGCGCACCCACATCCTCACCGTTCTATTCCTCCTGTTCCCGTAGAAGAGGTAGAGTCCGATCAAGAAGCAATACCATTACCCCCGCCGCCTCCAAGGCGCCCATCTCCTGCTTCAGAGGAGCAACCCTTGATCATTCCTCCGCCTGTGAGAGGGGAGTCGGTGAAAATTCCTCCTGGTCTTGGAGTAAACCGGCGACCCTATACCCCGCCTATGTCGACTCCTACTGTTTCCGTCAGCGACCATTCTTCAGAACAAGAGATTTTGGATGAAGAAGAGGGTGGTAGGTTCATCAATGCCAATCTTTCGAACACTGATAAATTGGTGAATAGATCCAATTGATCCGATATTCCATAGCCCAAGTAGGCGTGCGTCGTACAACAATATTCAAGACCAAACTGCGTCACATATACGAGAGCCCGCATCGCCATCCGCTTCTGTAAGTTCCCATATACGAGAACCCGCAGCGGCGGTTTCAGCACCGGCTGCAGCGACATCACCAGCACCCGTTGTCATAGAAACCGCGTCAGCTGAAGAGCCTATTGAAGCGGAACCGGGACAAGAAAGGCGACGGACAATTGCTGAACGGATGGCGAAGCTCGGCGGGATCAAGTTCGGTGCTGCGCCTATTCCGACCTCGCGGCCTCCACCCCCACCTCAGAGGGCCCTCGAAGTTCAAGATGATAGTGCTGAAGGAACTCAACTGGAACAAGAAGAGCCGGAGTCTGCGGAAGAACCGGATGAAGAGGAAGAGGAACGGGCACGCAAGGAACGTATTGCCGCCAAGTTAGCAAGTATGGGTGGAATGCGGATTGGAATGATGCCTTTGGGTGTTGGTGTTTTGCCACCATCGTCATCTGGTCCATCTCACATGCCTCCGCATCCATCTGTTCGAGCCCCTCCCATGCCTCGGGCCCCACCGCCTACCGAAACGCAAGAGACTGATTCTGAGCAAGAGAGTCAGGCAACATCAGACGATGTGGTCAAAGTGGAGGCAGAAGAAGAGAGTGACGCAGAAGAAGTTCGATACGAAGAAGTTGATGAGGTACCTGAGGACATACCTCCCCCGCCTATTCCTACTCGCGAAGGCAGACGAGCGTCGGTGCAGCGTCAAGTGTCGACGGACATTCCGCCGGCTACACAATCGCCCTCTCGCCCTCCCCCTCCTCCTGGTCGTCCACCTGTGCCCACAACAAATCTTCCACGACGAACTAGTGTCCAAACTGTGACATCTATCAAATCATCCCATAGTGATTCTGGCGCTATTCCTCCTCAGACACATAAACCCCAGTATGACTTCGTCATGGTCGAGGAACCTGAGGCGCAAGATATTCCTCCAAAGCTTGTTACTCGACCTCCTCCTCGAGGACCGCCGCCGCCACCGCCGCCATTCTCCGACAGCTCTCCTCCCCGAATGGAGCTGTCCGACAGCGTATCGTCGCAGTGGGAGCTCCCGTCGATTCCGAGCTCCTCGCTCGAATTTGGTACTGGTGGAACCATGTCGGTGCCGTGGACCGATGATGTAGCGGAAACAGAGTCAACTGTCCCTACTCCTGCTCCTGCACCCGAGATCATCAAGCCTACAAAGAGCCAAGAAGACGCGGTTCTGACCTCAGAGGAATTGATTGCGATATGGGGTCGTATTGGCGTTCAAGTGTGTGAAGTGGCCACATCGTTGAATGATAAATCGAAGAAAGCGTTGATTGGCGATGGGACATATCATGGATTCATCGAGGCCGTCTTGAACGAGGTACCAGGTGCAGCGCCGCCTTCTCCTCCATCATATGGATACATCATATATATGCAGTCGGGTTCTTCGGTGCAGAAGAGAGCGGGAGAGATCATGCCTGGAGATGTTGTGTGGCTTTCGGATGCCAAGTTGAAAGGTCATAAAGGTATTCAGACGTACAGTCAGCATGTGGGCACGAAGGAGCCGCTTGTTGGTATTATCAGCGAGTTTGAAGCGAAGAAGTTCAAGCTCAGAGTGTTCCAAGCGAACCAGCATGTCGGGCAGCAGGTAATTTCTGTTAAATTCGTAGTTTGCCATCCCTTTGTTAATGATTGCTCTAGACGGTGGAGTCAGTGAGCTACCGCTTGGAGGACTTGAAGAGCGGTGTTGTGAAGGTATGTGTCATATAAGTCAATATCGCATCTCTGCTGACTCCTTCGATTAGGTATTCCGGATTTTGGAAGCATAACTAACAGAGTTGCGGTTGCAACGTATGGATATTGTTCATCATTTTCTCAAAAGTTCGAGTCAAATTCCATTCAGTTACGTAGTACATGCGCATCGGGAAGGAGCTAAACGTGGATACTATGGACATCATTGGTATAGGACTAGGAAGAGGACAACATATACTCACTTGGGCGGTAACGATAGTCAGCTTGGATTCTATAATCATAACACATTCAGCATCTACCGAGTGAGAGTGTGCCCACCAGCGCCATCGCCTCTGAGATTACGTCCAGAATAGTTCTCGACAAGCTTCTGGTATTCAGCTAGGCCATGCAGGAGTCAGGGTTGTTAGTCATCGGGCAATGATCAAGCGCACTCTTTACTGAGGTGCTGTCAGACTTCTGTTTCTTGGTAGGTGGGTCTGCAGGTGTCGAGTCGGCGGTAGCTGGGAGTGGTCGTTTCCCTCGATTCCTCTGGTATATGATGAATGGCTGTTCTACTGCTGATGAGGGTCAACTCACGAAACGGTTATCAGAGTTTCTCTTTCTGGGCACATTCACGATAAGCAAAGAACGATAGAAAGTATATTATGTGCTGACCTTTCAAGATCCTCTTCACGTTTACGCTTTTCGTCGGTTTCCTGTAAAGAGATGCCCTTGTCTTCAGGGCTGAACGCAAAACGAAGATATATAGGAGATGTGAATGATACATATCATACCTTCATGCTGCGTTGGATGCGGTCTAGGAAAGAACCATCGTTAGAAAAGACATTGACAGGTTTGACTCCTGGCTTAGGTTTCGGTGGTGAGGGTATAGGATAGGCGTAACCCGCGTAGCCATTAACGTTGGGATAAAATGCTTCAGACATCGTGGTGGTGAAGAAGAGAGGTGTGGCTGTGTCCTCAGTTCTCAGTTCCGCAGAATTTTCGAGAAACAACCGATTGATCCCCTTTCGGTTAATAAATTGGAGAGCTATGCACCTTTGATGTTTCCATCTTTTAAGGAGCCTCAACTACGTACGAGGCAACATTGTCTTAAGGCATCATTTCTAAGACATATATATATGTATAAACTAACGGGTATCGGTTCAATGGTCTAGTGGTTATGATTTGTGTCTCACACACACAAGGTCCTGAGTTCAAGTCTCAGTTGAATCAGTTTTTGCACCTATGATCTCTCACCATTGTATCTACCTAAATAACGAAATCTCCAGGGGTATCGCGGTTCCATGGTGTAGTGCTATGATTTGAGTTCGAGACTCGCGGTGGGCTAGTAGTTTTATGCTTCGCACCGGGCGCCAAATAGTGACAAAGAAACCGATCAACAAGACGCGTCTGTGGCGCGTCTTCTCTCTCATCTTGACCATCATGTCTTCAAGCAAGCGCAGAACCACTCATTCCAAGCAAGTATCTTTTTCTATACTATTCTTATTTCTGACTTGAGATTAGTGACTCGAACGAAGAGTACGCGATGGTCATCAGCAGCGACGACGATGAGGAAGTGTCTGTCCGGAAGAAGAGCAAGTATACGGTAGTCATCAGCAGCGACGACGACGAAGAAGACACGTCTGTCGGGAAGACGAGCCAGGTCGCGTCGCTCTGTCCGGTATGCCAAGTGTGAGTGCACTGTTGTATTGAGCGCATATATGGAGTCAATTGTTTCTATAGTGGCCATGCTCCTGCGGATCTCGTCGAATTGGAGACGATGCACCGGAAGATCCTCGCTGGCTACAAGATTATGAAGGATATAGAGAGGGAGGGAGACGAAGAGCTGAGGGCTGCGAAGGAGGAGCGACAAGAGCTGAAGGCTGCAAAGGAAGAGCTGCTGGTACTGAGGGCTGCCAACGAGGAGCTGCAGCAGAACCTGGATGCTCTCCGAACTGAACTCGCCAAGACGAAACTACAGCTTGGACAGGAACCCGTCGGCAGACCCCAAGACGCCTATCCATCGCCTAAAGACAAATCTTCTGAGCTGCCTGCTGCTTCGGTCGCTGTTACTAATCCTTTTGCGCCGCTCTCTGTACTGAGCAATCTTTCTTTCAATGACTTTGATTCCGATTTCTACTTTCCTGCATAGACGCTGTACTACAATTCAAATTGCATAAACTTGTCACCGAGCATTGTCTCCATCTTTCCCAACTGTGCGACATTGAATTCCATCTCCTCCAACATGGCGACTGCGTTGATATAATACTTGACTGCGGTTTGTTCATCCTAGAAGAAAATGAGTTGCGACAAGTGCGTAGCCAAGAGCACTGACTTGATTCTTGGAAAACACTTCTAGGCGCGACTCTAGAGGAAGGAGAGGCTTGATCGGCAGGACTATTTTCGTTTTGACGCGCGTTCTTTGAATATTTTCGTTTGACATGAATTTTTCGCGCACGACGTGGCGGGCTCTCATGTCCCTAAACCTGGAGCGTTCTGGGCACTTGGACCTGACGCAATGCCTGCGAACTTTGCGTATTGACGAGGACCTGCAAAATATCAGAAACAACGTGGTAAAGTATAACGAGCGTACTTGAAATTGCAAGCCTCGGACGGGCACTTGAAGGAGGTGTACCTTGTGCCTATCAACATCTTGAGCTCGAGATTATCCCATTCCGTGTGTTGATTGAGCCTGGAAAAAAGGTCAGACGATGGTCGCCACCAGTCGGTCTGTGTACTCACCAATGACGCTGAAGATGAGCCCTTGTCCAGAGCCGTTTGGACCGTGTCGGGTCGTGTTTGAAAGCGAGGCATTGCTCGCAGATGTAGGTCTTTTCCTTGGCCTGTCGCTTGTCTTTCTTTCTCTCTACCTGTCGTGGGTATTAGCATGCATGTATCGAAAGAAGAATCCGTGACATACAGCGACCATGCTGTCTATCTCCTGAGAAACCGTGACCGGTGCCATGAGCATATGCCACAAGGCAACGCGAACTTGCTCATCGTCGCAGGGAATGATATTGTCTGGAACGGTTTCCTCGTGTTCTTGGTAGGAGAGGTCCCTGACGACGAGACGCAGCGGTGGTTTGGAGGTGCCAGACGATTGGCAGGGCGTCGAGGGATCGCATTCTTCGAATGCGACATTGTCGACAGTGCAAGAAACCGTTTGTTCGTTGTCGTTGTCGTCGTTGTCATCGTCGTCTTCCGAATGCCGTCTGGCAGCGGCAGTAGATTTCGAACGTATCACTGCAAGGATGTTTTTGAGACGAGGATCCTTGTCGACCTCCTCGTTGCCCTCGTCTTCCTCCTCCTCCTGTGATTCCAGACGTGCGATTCGCTCCTGTTCAGGCAGGGACCTTATCTCTTTGAGCTGCTCATCACGAAGGCCAAGGATCCTTGATCGTATGTCGGGTGGGTTTGCAGAAGGACCTGGAGCGAGGATATTTTGGCTTTGTAGCATTTGCCGAGCCTTGGCTCGCTCGTCAAAAGTGCCCGGTTCGGTTGCTTGGCGGGTTTCTTCCTGGCCTCGTCTGATGGCGGCGACTGCATTCTTGCGCAGCAACTGCCTCTTCTTGCGAAGAGCTTCGGCGGTGTCTTTGGCCTCTCGTCGGAGCTATGTGTTGGGTTAGCACTGTCTGACAATGAAAACCGTCATACCTTTTCTACTGTCTCCTCATCTACATCACTTCGAAGGGTGGAGGCCTTGATGAAATTGTGGAGTTGCCCAATGGTGTCGTATTTTACGCCTGCTTTGGAGCGAGTGTTTTCATATAGTGCCTTGAACTCTTCGAGGGCCTTGGCAGCTGACTCGGCAAGTTCACACATCTCGGGTAGGACCTGCTGGATGTCAGCAGAGGTCGCATAAAAATATGAATCGTACCTCAATTTCAAGCATCTGATCTTCAGTAAGCTTGACATGGTTGGTGATTTCGTTTCCCGTCTTTGACTTTACGACGGGCTCGTCCTCGGCTCCCGTCTTTACAGGCTTGTCTTCGGTTTGAAGGGGGCTGTGTTGTTCAGAGTGGAAGAGCGCAACCATTGCCGTCACAGCCACGGAATGAATTGAGTGCAATTCGAGCGCGTGCTGTTAATTTATCAACAAGGTTTAGACAAAAAAAAAATCAAATAACAAACCTTGACGTTTGGCGAGAGGCCCTCGGGAAGTTCTTCCAAAGCATGGCCAACCATATCGATACCTTCGACACCTCGGACATAGCTGTTGAGACAACCGGGTCGGAAATGTCCCAGAACGAGCTCTGCAGCTGCCTGTCCCATTGTGGTGTTGTACTAGGGACGTCAGAAAGGATGTGGTAGAGAGGGCAATACTCACAAAATCTGCACAACCACGGCGAGTTGCGTATGTACCGGAAGGAGGCAGGTATGAATTGCGGCAGAGCGTGCTGAAAGTGGAAGACACCGCTTTTGACATTATGGGTTCGTCCTCCTTCAGGTTGCGCCCTCCCGGGTCCATTGCGAGCAAAAAAGGAAGGAGCTTCTTGGTGTCTTCTATGGGGATCTCGCTGCCTTTGAATCGTCGAAGAGTGTCGAAATCCTGGAAAGAGAATTAGCAATAATGCGGCCCAAATCAGACACGAACCTTGACACCCTTGAGCGCCTTGCGGGCAAAGAGGTGCATAACGATGTACAGGGACACATCAAATGCGAGATTGTACCAGTTTTGGACTGGATTGAAAACAATTCTTCGTTCCTGACCGACGGTGCTGTTATGGCCCTTGTACGCATTCGTACGAAGAATGACTCGAAACTGGAGAGGTTTTCCCGTAGTAAAGATGCGAACGTCTTGCAGCCGCATAAACTTGTGGAGCATTAGCGATGGACAGACTTAAGGTAGTGAGCTTACTTTTCCCTGAATCTTGTAGTCCTTGTGTGAAGGCCCGAGTGTTGAAGGTCGCACGCCGGTGAAGAAGGATATGAGGCAAATTATGATACGCTGGATGGCAACGATGCGGCAGGGACCGTAGGTCTCAGTATTCTTGAGAGCTTCGCGGATGAGCAAAAGCACTTCTAACTTTCCGAAGCGGGGTTTTTCCGTGCTAATGAAGCGCTCAAGCTTGTATTTATCTATGACTGGAGAGGCGTGAGGGCTAGTAGACTAGTATGGATATACGCACGATAGGCATCAAAATTTTCAATATAACGAAAGAGGCCACCTTGGCAGAGCTCTTTCATACCAGTCGCCTCGCCGTCCTTGTTGCGACAATACTTTGCTACGCAATAGGCGAACATGCGGCCGGTATGCAGCAGTGTTGTAGCTGTGATATGTTCGGTCTTGCGTCCCCGGGTGCACTGGACCTAGAAGGGAACGGTGAGATGTGGATATATGCGCGCATACAGTGGACTTGCCACGAGATGGAGGAAGATTGCGGTATATTGGCGAATAGTGGTGTCGAGCCACAAGTCGTTTACGTCCATGGTGGGGCAGACAGCAAGAACCGTCAGTTCATACTTTTCCATGATGCGTTCGCGCTTGTCTCTGAGGTGAGGCGATTCCGTGCTGGGTGCCTGGGCGGCCCATTCCTTGACCTTTTCGAGAAGGCCAGCGAGACCGCCGTCGGTATCCTTGTTCAAGGACATCATGTTTGCGCGGTACTGAAGATACCTCGGCTGATCTCTTCGACTGGTGACATTTTTTGGTAGACTGGGAGCTTGCCGCGGTGGATTGTTACTAGTCGAGGCATCGGGCTAGCAAGGGGTTAGGAGACGACGACGGAGGAATGAGGATAGTACCCTCAGTGCCTTGCGAGTGAGGTGCGCGTCGCTATTGAACTGGGACCGCCCGGTTCTTGAGGATGGTTAGCAGGAAGCGGTACAGAGAGGAAGAGGGACATACATGCTGAGACCGGGATTGGGGTACATGGCGGAAGGGAAGAAAGAATGTACGTGCACCTGGCGGGAGGCATGCGCGCCTTTTATACCTGGCGGGAAGCATGTGAATAACGAGGCGGGAGGTATGTCGTGACGTCGACGGTTGACCCGGCTCGGGAGTTGACGAGGGTGTTCATTCTGTTGGCCCGGCTCGACGGGGTGGCTGACAGGGGTTCATTGGCTCAGCGGGGTGGTGCTATGGTACAAAAGCTGGCTGGCCCGGCTCGGCGGGGTGTACACTAAGCTCGCTCGCGTGCTCGGCCCCACGACCTGGTCCCCTCCTCTCCACGCGGCTCGTGCTCCTGCAAAAACTTTTGGACGTATTTTGCTACCGCTTCGCTTGTCAAGTTGCAGAGAATGTTGTAGAGAGAATCGGCGCCCCTACTGAATCTTGCGACGTTGATGGGAACGACCGTTTCACCCTTGATGTACAGTGGCATGTTGTCGGTCATAAAGCCAAGGAGCGCGCGGAACGACTTTGATTTCGGGTATTGTGGGTCCCACAGGCGGTCGAGGAAGACGGTTGGGCCAAACTGTGGGTGGTGAGTATTTGAAAGGCGCATATATGGAGGCATACCAATTTGTAGAGGTCGTAGAACGTGTTGCGACTAGTGATCATGCGGGCGTGTTCGCTGCTGTGTTTCTTCATCGCTTTATTCAACGGTTGACGTGCTGCGATTAGCTTTGGGAGGTGATGGAGTCGTTGCCAGAGGTCGTTGTTGGCGGAGGAGCTGTACTTGAATGCTTTTTCGACATGCTTGATCTTCCATGTTCTTGGGGACTGTCCATCCCGCCATTCGTCGCTGTTCCATCGCTCGATGAATTTGAGTGTTTCGATCATTCGAAGGACATATTGAACGAAATAGACGGCGTCCAACTCGCTTTCAAAGGCATGAACCATCTGGAAAATGATTAGAGAGTCGGTCGACGAGGCGCGAATGCCCACCTTTGGGAAGAATAAGAGCTGGTCTTCAAAGACCTCCTGGGCATCGTTTTCCTTTGACTGCTCACACCACGAGTCCCAGTCTTGCAAATCTTCGAGGGGCGCATGGAGAACGGATGCCTAGAGCCGTCTTGGTTAGCCGTGGACTGGATGAGAGGAATGACTTGCCCATTGGTCTTGCTTCCCAGCGTAGCCGTGCAACAGTCGGAGGAGGGCTTTTTTTTCTGCTGCAGCGCCTGTCTGGACTGGGGTTGACATGGTGAGGTGAAAGACTCGGGGAGTGAAGAAACGGGTCCGTTCTGTGAAGCTGTCCATGAGGTCATCGAAGCGTTGTATATGCTCTGGAAATGATTAGCTCGCCGTTATGCGCAAGGGCGGGGGCACTTGCCTGGCAGCTCATCCTCTTCCTCTTCCTCATCGTCCTCTTCATCCTCGACCATCTTGACGAGGTCGTACAGCGTCTGTTTGACCGAAGCAGCGACCGCCTTTTTGTGCTTTTGTGTTCTCGGGCTGTCGCTGGGCTTGAGGACCTCGACGAGGTGGGATCTGACGGTGACGAGCGCGGAATCGAGTTCGTTGTCGTCCATGAAAGGGGCGGCGGAGTGACTGGATGAGAAGAAAGAGGCGTGCGTGCGCCGTCTCGAGGTTGTCCCGCTACAAGAGGAATGATGTCATACGATGGTCATAGTGGAAGAAGGCGCAGAGGGCGCAACATTGTATCCCGCTGTGAGGGATGATGTCATGCTACGTGGTGGAGGGGAGGTAACGAGCGACGTCGGGCAGGGCAGGAGAGCGAGTGGTGGGGGCAACGTGGTGGATGCGAGATAACCAGTGAGGTGTCACACGGGCAACGTGATGTGCGTGATGTAACCCGCGACGCGAAGAAGACTGTGACAGGAAGCGAGGCGAGGCGGCATGACAGCGTGAGCAGCGTCGTATCCCGCCGTAATGGTGATTGGGAGGGAAGGCCTGCAAGATGATGTCACGCAATGACCGCCATGTGACGACTACCGGCCCTCGCCGATGCTCGCCTGTCTCACCGCTCGCCTCCGGCTCCTCTCGTTGCTCTCGCCTCTGGCTCGCCTTCGGCTCGCGCCCTGCGCAGGTGTTCGCTAAAGCTCACCTCCCCCTCGCCGATGCTCGGGGTCGAACCCTGCGCACGGGCCAAGGTCTCCAGTTCGATCCTGGGTTGAACCATGTTTTTTTTGTTCAAGATTCACATCCGAAGCCCGGGCCCCGTATGTCTTGGAGTCTTTTGCTAAGTATATTTTTAACCCGTAAACTTATGGCCTAGGGGATACATCTCCCATCTACCCGGGACGAATTTGCATCGAGCGTGCCGCGTCACGAATAGTGATCTGCAGTTTCACTACGGGGACGGGGCTGGGCTGGGCCTATCGTGGTATGCCCGGTAACTTATCCATGAATACATAGCCACCACTGTTGCTGATACATCTATGTGGTTACCACTTGACCATATCTTGACGATATATTCCCAGAATGCGGGACTGTACGCAGGCGATGCCGATGGGGGGGGGATGCTGGGTAGGGGATGATGAGGATAGCATCGGTTCTCGGGCCAATAGCGGGCGCTAATGGGTGTCGGCGTCGTCCTAGTCAGCAGTCTTCACTGCGGCAGTGTCTTGAGGGAGTCGTACGCAGTGCTGCCTTGCACGAGGGCTTACGCGTGGGTGGGGGATGATATGGCTGCTATTTGGGGTTCTTGGGGCCACCAGATGAGCCAAAAGTACCTAAAATAAACCAATAATCACAATTCAACGAAACATACCTTTTGTGCACCAATCCTGAGCTGCAGACTGCGAATGATACGGATGTACTGTGTGGAGAGGTAAGTATTACTATCGAGGCTGCTGTGAATTGTGAATTGTGAATTGTGATTGCCAAAAAAGGAGCATTGTTTGTCGTTGTTGAATTCTAAGGTAAAACTCAAAATGCAGGGTCCAGCGAATCCTCGTCAACTCGGACTTGTAACATATTACCAGACTGTTTCAGCGAAACAGAGTAGGAATTATGGCAAGTCCATCATCGTTTACTTGACCTTGTTTGCAATCATGATACTAAGGGCGCTTAGCACACTCCTATTGAATCCAAAGATGTTGTAACAGTTGTACTAGCTGGTGAGGGCCAACACATACGCGTGGCATGACCGAGTCCTATGATAGTCAGTCTGTACCCTGTCTGGCATATATGTATGTGTCCGGAGTTCTGTTGTATTTGTCTGTGCCAAATGCAACATGGTCTGATGTTCCTTCCATTACGGCCCGCCTTCCTTGTATCATACCATTGTTGAACCACACGGTATCGTTAGAGTCTACAAACCTCGCAGTAAAGTGATGATCCGCGTAGTAAACAATACCTTTGAGTCTATACCGAAAACTGATGCCATCGACGACGATGTTTATTGCGTCCTCAGCAGGAGCATTTACAAACGACACTGTTACAGGGAGTATGGCAGGGGCGAACTTATAAATAGTACATTTATCCGCGTTTTTATTGCACAATGGACATTTGGACTCAGGAGAATTGGATGGGATGCAGCTCGTGTTGTCTATGTACTGTTGTAGTGTGTCCTATCTTAGCGGCGCTGTTGAAGAAGGTTCGATGATGGCGCAGCACTGTGTAGACATGGATATCTCGTATCTGCATGCACACTTGTACGATGACACAGAGAAATGCGTCTGACTTGCTGTAAGCTTCATCATAATGGCTTCTATGCTCGTATGTCTGCCGAACATGAAGACTTTGGGATACTCCCTATGTAACGCTCTCCGAAGGTAATCCCTGACTTGTTCTAGGGTATATTCTCTGCGACTAAAGGAGAGAAATGTGTTCGCAAACAGAGACAGCCAGCGATTTCCAAAAAGCAGCAAATCGCAGGAAGGGCAATTATATTTGTAAGGCAAGTGTCCAAACGCAGCGTAACATGCGGCTATACATGTCAGAAGAGAGAAATGGTCGGAAATGAAGATGACAAGACGAGACGAATGGACAGGATCTACAAGAAGAAGCGATCAACCCAGAGGTGTGCTGGGCGCAAAGTGTTAAGAACAAGACCGATGAGACACGATCCACAGGGCCCAAAGAGCACGGGACCACATCTCCATGGAAGTGCAGCACATGGTGGGTAGTAGATAAGCGAGATAAGATGCCTACGAAACAACACGAAGCAGAGAAGAAGGCAAAAGAATTGTTCGAAAAAAAAGCAAGCAATAGACACAGCAGATTGGGATGAACGAAGGGCGGGAATGACCGGCACCGTGCAGATATAATCACATGAAAATAAGAAGATCGGATGATAACACAAAAAAAGCGGGGTAAGGAGCAAAATGTGCATGACGCAAGCTCAATACGAGATGAGCAAAAAGAGATGGGGGGACGGATACCGGAACTGTGCGCTCCCATCCCAAATCGTACTGAATCAAATCCGACAACTCAAACACGACACACGATATGGACAGATTCTACGACAAAGAGGAAGCAGGTGAGAACATATACAAGGCGTCGACCCGAAATGCTCACATAAATTCAACGCAGCTCAGGCGATCGAATTACTCATAAAGGAGAGGTGTGGCAAAGATGCAAAACATCTGTCAAGGATACCGAAGGTAAGCGTCCAACATACGCGAGAGCACGAGCAACGACTAACAGAGGTTCAAAGGATCCAGACGTGCTCGACGGCGTGAGCGTAGAAAAAGATGATGCTGAGAACATTTGGAGACTAGTAAAAAGAGAGTGACGGCAGTCAAGAGGAACAGGTATTCACAGCAACAGGGGTCATAATAGCCCAAGACCTGCCCCCAGTAGCGAGAGAATCTAGGTGAGCACGAATAACACGTATACCGGCCTCGGTAACTGACTTTCATGTTCAATACAGAATATCAAAGGACAAAATAAGATTTTTGAGCCAATACGTCCGTATCAGTGGAATGGGCAGCATCGCATTCGAGGACACGATCATCGCACTCAAGGGAATCCAGCAGCTAGGAGAAAGAGAATTCCAAGAAGGCGACTTGGAGGAATGGACGCAGTTCACCATGCAAGGACACGACGTGATTGAATTTTCGAACCGATATTTTACGCCACGTTCGCAGGCCATCGACGGAGATAGTGTCCGGTTCCCAATGGACGTCGACCCCAACGGCGTGCCGCAGAAGATGGCCGGAACGCAATGGATACACGCCGAGGACAACGAAGTGCGATACTATAGGGGAGTGATTGATGGAGGTAAGAAAAGGTGAGCAATAGCAAAGAGGCAAGTTATACAGTACTGACCGAAACTGGCAAACAGATACATGGTCGGCAAGCCACAGACGTTCCGAGTGGGGGATATAGTCGAGATTCAGACATCCATGGTGTTTGTGAAGGACAAGAGAGGGCTGGTAAAGATGAAGACGATACTGAGAGCGATAGCCCTGGTGAACTGCGATTTAACAATGATGAGCGAAACGATGTAAGAAAATGGGATTGTACTGACAGCATCCAAGAAAGCGGACAGGGACCGAAAGCAATACATGGGAAGCACGCCCACTACATCGTCTTCGAGGATGAAAAGGAAGATAGGATTCGAAGATGACGAGGAGGAAGACCTGACGGGGCACAGAGGGAAAAGGCGTGAAGAAGAAAGAGCCGAGGAGACGATGACGGACGACTGAGGATTAGAACGGGTAAAGAGGCATGTACGTCAGCTAGAACCAGTGGTTCAGTGTACGGGAATAGGTAGTTAGAAAAGAGAAGAGCGAAAACCAAAGTGATCGATATGAAAGAAAATCAAAGAGAGACATAAGAAATAAACAGTAAAACAATAAAAGACGGAAAGATATGTCAAGGTAGAAAAAAAGATACACGGATCTGGGGTCAAGTCAGCGTCGCAGTGTACGAATAGAAAAATTCCCACGGGTACGTCCACTGTGCTAAGTTCGGCAAAAGCCGTGATTCCCCAAATAGATTTTCCCACGGGGGTCTCGCATTTGCATAATAACCGATATCCTATATTCATAGGACTCGGAATTGCCATACCGAAAAGTTCTCTTCCGTTGTTCCCCGTCGACGGTTGCTGGCCTTGCTAATTGCTTTACTCTCGCAGATTCGCAATGCAACTTCTTAACATGACCTATGATGACAGACTAACCGATGTTCTCCAATATGTAGGATCATGGACTAACAATGGATCATATAATGCTAGTAATGTTGGTGAAAGCGGGACGCTATCTTTTACAAAAGACTCAACAGCCCGCGTAATCTTCACTTTCCCTGGTGAGTTCCTACTGCGTACTCCTTGCGAAAATGACATTTACTCTTTTTTTTAAGTACCGGCTAATGCTTTCTACTATTATGGCGTTCGTCGCTGCTGCGGGGGGGTGTATCAAATATGTATCGACTGCGATGATCCGGACAGCTTTAACGTGGAGAAAGTAGACGCTGTCAACGAAACTGACGATGGTAAAAATCCTCCAGTGAGTGTGAGCATCCAGCCGTCTGCATTACGATTCTCACCGCACGGGCAGGTCGTCTTGTTCTCTAAATCCTTTGATAAACCAGAAGTGCATACGATTACCTTAGTCAACCACCATGACAAACGGTTCGGCGGGAATTCGGAATTAACGCTGGACAGGTTTGTGCTTCAGGTTGAAACCCCCGTCTTCGCTTTATCGGGATCCTCCTCCATCTCTGCAACCTCATTGATTGTTCCGGAGGCATCCCAGCCGAATACAACTTCGTCTCCCACCTCTGGACCGCCTATAGGCGTCATCGGAGGAGTTCTGGGAGGCATCGTAGCTATCTCACTGTGCTTGATTATATGGTTTTTCATACGTCGTCATCATACCCAGCGCACGAATATGCATACCCCCACCGCCTATACCGTGATGGCCGCTACTTCTGACTACACGTCACGGAAAACAGACAGGGCTTCCGTAGTCGCTGCGCTATCAGCTTCGAATGCATCGCCGGGACGTATACACCCCTCATCGCGTATGGTCTCCAGAGAACGCCTGCCACGGCATGAAATTGATGCAGGCCGAGTAGATGTCGATGATGGCGATTTCGGAACGCTCCCGCCTCAATACGAGGTTGTTTTCAGCGATGGACGCCTACATAGTGAACGAACTGTCACTAGAGGACCGAGCCGCAGGTTGTCTAGACATGAACCTCAAAGGCCTCTCCCCTTGGAAGGTGGACCTTTCGGAGCTTCCGGGCAGCCTTCGACGCAACCAACCAAGCTGTTGTCACATTAGACTTCATCACGAACTTATCACATTTTATGAGGACAGCCTTTTGTTAGTTATTCTGGATTTTCCGTTTCTATAATTTATATCTTGAGCTTTCAGAGAGCTGTTGTTTTCCCTCAATTCTCCAACACTCCGACTTTTATTTCGATGTAGAGTATGTACAGAATATGATATTTACTGTCAGACCCGGAAGCTAGATGCCAAGTGAACTCCGTTGAGGGAGCTGGCCCGCGCGCGTCGATGTGGCTCCTGAACAGAAATATGAGATGGAAAAGCTCCAGCTCATACAAGGCGTATAGTTTCAGTCTATCAATCGAAGGGGGATACATCTCTCATCTGCCCGGTTCACTACGTGGCAATTCTGCGGTACGATGGTACAGCCTATCGTGGTATGCCCGGTAACTTGTCATTTATTAATGCATAGCCGCCACTGCTGTTAACATTTATATGTGGTTAGAACTTGACTAACCACATCTTAACGATAATATCCTAGAACGCGCGACCGTGAGAACAACACGAAATTCGAAGCACCGTGGGAACAACACGCCTTTTCCTTCCGTCGCCCGCCACGGAGTCGATTCCAGGCCCCTAGAAATAATTCTTGCGGCACCTCCAAAATGTCTCGCCGCAGGCTGGTGGGCCAGCCATTACTGTATGTTGTATCTATCTTCGCCAGTCTAGGCGTATTTCTTGTGGGTTCCCATGTTTCTGCAAGGTGGAAATTACCAGCTTATCACGTCTTCCCCAGTTCGGGTATGATCAAGGGTAAGAAGCCGCGGATCCTTGCACAGTATAGAAGCAGTAGCTCATGACTTTCGCAGTGTCATGTCAGGTATCATTACGGGTCCCCATTTCATCCAGTTTTTCGGTAGACCGGGACCGATACAGGTAGGGAGTATGGTTGCTGTGTTAGAGGTGGGTGCATTCGGTATGTGTTCTCCGTATGTTATTGTGAAGTCTGTTCTGACTGTGGACACTTGTAGTGACTTCTCTGGCTGCTGGCCGAGTAGGCGACATCATTGGCCGAAAGGGAACACTATTCATCGGGGCTCTGGTGTTCACCCTTGGCGGGGCGGTACAGACATTTACAACCGGATTCGCAGTAATGGTGGTGGGGCGGATTGTCAGTGGATTTGGCGTTGGTCTTCTATCGTGCGTTATAATCTTAGGGCTGGTCGTGTGCCCATCGCTGACGTATTCGCAGCACTATCGTGCCTATTTATCAGAGTGAAATATCACCGCCAAATCATGTATGACGTCTATCCCGTTCATATCCACTGTTGGCTAAATTCTTGCAGAGAGGAGCCCTGGCTTGCGTAGAGTTCACTGGCAATATCTTTGGCTACGCGTTTTCTGTCTGGACCGACTATTTTTGTTCGTTTATAGACTCAGACATGGCATGGCGGATACCTTTGCTTATTCAGTGCGTCATTGGTGCCATCCTTGCCGCTGGATCACTAGTGCTTCCGGAAAGCCCTCGCTGGCTCATAGACACGGATAAAGATGACGAGGGATTGCGCGTACTCGCGGACCTGCATGGCGGTGACCTCAACAACGTTGTGGCCCGGGCGGAGTATCAAGAAATCAAGGATAAAGTTATCATGGAGGTACGCACTAGTAGGCTAAACAGCGTAATTCTTATTGGGGCATTGGCAGAGAGAATCCGGTGAGGCCAGGACGTATGCCGTGATGTGGAAAAAGTATAAACGGCGCGTGCTACTGGCCATGTCATCGCAAGCCTTTGCTCAACTCAATGGTATTAATGGTGCGTCGCGCAAAATTCAATTTCTCTCGATTGATACTCACTAAGTTGCAGTTATATCTTACTATGCTCGTGAGTGGCCCTCCTCTGCACTATGCAACCCGGATGCTTACCTATTCCGTTTACTCTCAGCTAAAGTATTTGAAGGCAAGTGGTTATCAGATATATCGCCGCAGATCGCATTCTCACGGTAAACGCTACGCAGAGGCTGGTTGGCTAGGCCGACAAGCTCTACTCATGACAGGAATTAATTCCTTAATATATCTCCTTAGTACATTACCGCCGTGCGTTCCTTCCCCCATCTTCAGTCACTTTGCCTAACTCGTCGTCTTAGGTGGTACCTAGTTGATCGATGGGGGCGTCGACCGATCTTACTGTCCGGTGCTGTTGTGGTGAATTTCCCTCAAAACTGTCTCCGAAATCTATGGCTCACCATCAAGTCTGTAGATGAGTCTAGCGCTTTGCGCTACGGGGTACTGGATATATCTCGACTTACCGGAAACACCTAATGCTGTGGTGGCGTGTGTCATCATCTTTAATGCTGCTTTTGGATTCAGGTTGGTCAAGTTTGCTTCAAGTCTCCTTTTTCCTTCGCTGATCTGGCTTCGTAGTTGGGGGCCACTGCCATGGCTGTACCCTCCAGAGGTAATGCTCTCCCCCCAATTTCTATATCTCGGCCGTTAATTTTTCTAGATCATGCCCCTCACTGTGCGTGCAAAAGGCGTGTCTCTGTCAACAGCGACCAATTGGGCATTCAACACCCTTGTCGGTGAAATAACACCTTACTTGCAAGAGGTTATAGAATGGCGCCTCTATTTCATGCACGGGTTTTTCTGTGCATGCAGTTTCGTTTTGGGTATGTCGCCCTTTCTGTCTGGCTCCTGCCTTAACTAACTGACGACCTTTTGAAGTTTATTTCCGTGAGTCACTCCTTTCGTCCCCTCCCGCTTCAACGTTAACTTTCTCTCCTCAGTATATCCTGAAACGAAGGGCATTCCTCTTGAAGAGATGGATGCTGTATTTGGTGAAGATGAAAATACCGGTTACAAGACCGTTCCGCTGTCCTCTACTGATGAGCATGCGTCATTCTTACCTGGACCATCGTACCCGCCAAAAGTAAAACACGCAAAGGGGACGTCGAGTGGAAGCTCGAGTGGATGGGTATCGAGGATGTTCAACAGGAATGGGAGCAGGAAGAATGTTGGCGTAAGCGAGGAAGAAGAGGCGTTGAGACCAGAAGAGGAGGACGCTGATTTTGAGATGTTGGAGAGGGACGGGACAGGACAATAGCATGGGTGGTTAGATGTTTTGTATATTTATCGAGCATATACCAATTGTAATAATACTCTCACAATAATTTCCGTGCGTACTTACTGCTCAGTTGGCCGATGGCGAACCTGCCCTCAAGTGCCTTAATAATGTCTCACATGTCTCCGGTAATCCAGTATCTCTTGATTAGCATTATTTAGATCTCCCTAAAGCTGAAGTGGTGAGCTAAGGAGTTTTGTTCGCCTTCAGCCGTTCGCGTTAACGATGATACAGTGAACAGCTGCTCGCACTGTTTGATATACGAGCTCACATTGTGACCAAGCAAGGGTGCTGATCATTAAATGCCGAGACGCTCATCTTTCTAGTCGCCGCTTGTTAAATGTCTTGCTGTTCTTATACGTATTCGTTGCTTATACCCTCGGCTTTTAGTTAGAATCGTCGTATAAAAGGACTGTACACACGTAGTATACGCCATCTCGTTTGCAACGGATATTTACCCCTCTTTTTATCGCTCATTCAGCCGTCTCGAGCCTCGCGATTCCAATACGCACCGCCTCGCGTATAGATTTCGAGATGGATACTTCGTATACTTTTGACGGCTCTGACACCACGGCCGATGTCGTCCTAGTATCATGCGACAACATACGCTTCCACGCGCACAAAGTCATTCTATCACTTGCATCGCCTGTTTTCAAGGACATGTTCCTGATAGCGCAGCCACCGGCCGATGGGTCCATTCCTGCAATTCCAATGGACGAAGATGGTCAGACCATCGGGAAAATTCTTCGCTTCTGCTACCCCACTAAGGATCCGTCATTCAAGGATATATCTGAAATGTACCATGTGTTGGTAACCATGGCCCGGAAATACTCTATGAAGGACGTAGCTCTCAGAACTCGAAGCGAGCTGCATCGCTTCTGTGAGTCAGGTACAAAGCCCTTACAGGTTTTTGCGATCGCCTACGCGATGGGATGGAAGCAGGAGGCGGCTGTGGCTGCAGAGAAGGCAATTGAAAGACCTCTCTTGACCCTGGAAGATGACGATATCCCGGAACTCGACATCCTCGAGTCACCACGTATCATATACCGTCTTTTGAGGTTCCACAAACAACGTACGGACGACGCTTACAAGTTGACTTTCATCGATGGGGATGAAGTTGACTTCGTATTCGAGGATAATGTCGCTTGCGAGCGTCATGATTTCTGCGAAGATGACGGGAATGGCAGACCCTGTTTCCACCCCGTTACCCAAAAATCTTGGCTCCTGTACTACATGGGAGAGGTCCGAGAAGGACTTCTTCAAAATCCGACTACGGCGGGTCTTCACGGTTGTCACGAATGGGCGATGCAGAATGCTCGGGATATCGCAGAGGCGTGCCTTGAGTGCGCGAAATGCGATCTTCCCGCCCTCTTTGACCGGTATCTCCCCCAAACATATGTGAAGCGCATTGACGAGGTTTTAAACAGGGTGAGCGTCTACCTCATCTCGTGGCCCTGAGACGTTTTAATGATTTATTTAAACAGAAATTCTGCCTGTAGTTGCCTGTAGCGTGTGTCAAGGTCCTCAGGACAAACGACTACATGTACACATGGACGTAGGTTGGTATACTTGTATAAAATATTTCTGTGTAATTGTATTCCCGAAGTATGCTTGTAAGTGTTTGCTGGACGCGGTGGAACCTGCCCTCAAGCGCACGTGGGCCTGTACTGCTCAAGTTTCACCAGTATCAACTGTGTACCATCGAGTATCGACCTGCCCATTTCGTTGAGGCTCACTGGTGTTCATTAAGGGATTATCGCACACTTCGGCAAGTCAAATAATCCATTTATATCTTCATCAATAATTTTCATTTCATCAGCGCGCGCGAAGTGGTAGCCCCTGTTTGCATCGCCTACAGCTTCGCAGCTCTAGCTAATCTTCCGGAAATGGATAATTCATATTCATTCGATGGTTCAGATACCACAGCCGATGTCATCTTAATATCGTGCAACAACATCCGTCTCTACGCGCACAAATTCATCCTCTCACTTGCGTCGCCTTTCTTCAAAGACATGTTCGCATTAGCCCAGGCGCCTACAGATGGGACCCTCCCTACGGTCCCAATGGCTGAAGACGGCGAAACCATAGGTCAAATTCTTCGCTTCTGCTACCCCATCAAAGACCCATCGTTCGAGGAAATATCCGCGTTATACCGTGTCATGGTGGTCATGGCAAGAAAATACCTCATGGAGGATCTTGTTATCAGGGCCCGAAGTGAGCTGCGGAAATTCTCTGACGCCGAGCCCTTGCGCGTCTTTGCCATTGCGTACGCTATGGGGTGGAAAGAAGAAGCCACGACAGCAGCAAACATGGTGCTTGAAAGACCATCATCAGCAAAGGATGACGACGATATCCCGGAACTCGACCTCTTGCAATCTCCTCGTATCATCTATCGACTTTTGAAGTTCTGTGAAAAGCGCTTGGATGAAGCTCTCAACAAGGCGTTTATCGACCCGGATGAAGTCAGAATATCGTTTCAGAGCAAACCTTCTTGCTCCGCTCATAGTCTCTACCAATACGACGGTGAAGATGGGCCCCCCTCTACAGTTTTCCGCAGATATCTTGGCTGCTTTGCTATGCAACATCGAGCAGCAATTCGCAACCGTCCGACCTGGGAGACTGTACGGATCGTAGAGTCCCATCTCAGATACGAAGCTAAAGAAACTGCATGGACATGTCCTGAGTGCAATATCTGTGATCTTCCATCCCTCTTCGACCGGTTTATCCCAGAGGTTTATTTGGAGCGAATTCAACGCGCTTTAAGTCGCGTGAGTGGCTATCTCAGTTGACGGTTTACCCTTCTGATACGCCGTGTACCTTTCACAGAAGTTTTGCCTGTAAAGAACCCAAGGTGGCTTTGAAAGGACGAGGACAGAATTAGTGCCACCTCGACTGCTTGGGCCTCAGAACAAACCATTTATTGATTTATCCATATCTTTATCTTCGATTGCTCTTCAAGGCGAAAACCATTTCATATTTACTGATAAGTTATCAGCACCTTGCCGGGCATACTCGACAAGCTCTGTCTTCTGTCTTCTTTATTCACTAGATAGACCTTGTCCAGACTCGTAGAGGTTTCAAGTCCAGGTTGGTCTGTTCCCTCACCTCTTCCTCGTCACTCGTGAGACTCTTCTAATGATGAACTGAAGATCCTGTTGAGTGGGTATCCAGTTAGACAATTGTTGAGCACCCTCCATTTCCGTCTCCAGCGTCTCAACTTTGTTACATGAAAATCAAAGTGGGAGGCGTTCGGGTGGCAGCGACTTTTCATAAGATTTCATTCGAAAACTTAACGAACACGCATGTCCTGAAAGTTAAACCTATTTGTTTCGCACGAAAATCTAGAGATTGATTGATGCAGACCCGGCCCAGATGGGGATGATGCATACTGCTCTGTTCGGCGGATATACACATACTGCTGTGGTTGGACCCGTTCAAGGAGTGGACCTTCCCCCGGCGCAGGAGATATTTGATGCATAATTCTGAACTTGAGATCTTTAAATCTACGTCCAACCATCTTTCACGGGACGGAATGGTCTAGAAATAATACCTAATACAATCGCTGAACTCGATTGGTGCACCGGTGCGTACCCTTATCAAAGCCAGGTTCAATGATCAGTGACAGGTCGGAAGTAGCTCAAATGCTAAGCAATCTACTGAAGCCAATGGTGACCAGAAGGAACTGGGAGGAACGCACCGACGCGGTGGAACGTAATGAACTGTAGTCTATAGAATTCTTGATCGAAAACAGGGTCGCTCCTGGTTCACTCCGTACCCATCGTGCGTCCCTTCACTGAGCTTCAACGACTCCGTCACGCAGCTTTGGGATCCCCGGTTGTTAGTTATTCAAGGAGATGCAAGTGACTCATTTTCTATATTCGAACAATAGCGCACGAGATCGTGGGTTCCTACCTCAGATGCACTCCAATGTAGGTAATAGGTATGACCGCAGAAAGGAGCCAAGTAGTCAGGAGAAGAGTGTCAAGACCTGAGTAGTAGAGAGGGTGAAACTGATCGAGGTTTTAGCTCGAATCGCCGGCAGGGGCATGGGTTAAGTGATGGCGGTATCGGTATTACCGTCCATGCTATGTACGTGTTGACTTGGTACGTTAACCATCCTTTACCGCAACCCTTGACACATGTTTGATTTGACCGTAAGTATGCAAGCCCCATGGGCTTGCTCAGTAACTGGACTGACGTCGTAATTATTGTTGCCGCTAATTCCATCGAGAAAGGAAACCGGTAACACAAGCGGCTTTTGTCAAGAAGGCCAAAACTTGGACAAGAGAAAAGCATACAAGCGCAGATTCCCCAAGAAAGAAGCAGGCACGCAGGCACAATCTTAATAGTCACAGACAAAGACACAGGAAGTTGCCATATCGATTGACTCGGAGTGAGGATATCGGGGTGTAGCGATACAATTCATTGAGATGGACGTATTGCAGTCATATGGATGGCCCAACTTGAACTTGAAACAGGAATGCGGAGAACTCGAGTGATGTGCGAGTCATCATAGTAATGTGAACACGACGTGTCGTTGTTTTCTCGAGTGCGGAAATCTATCAGCAGAACGCCGATCAGCGCAAGCAGGACCACAGTGCCAGCATTCTATACTGTTACAACCGCATCTTCATAGGTTCCACTTCAGGGACGCTACGCGTTATGAATAATCGGCCGACAATACTAAATAGTGTTAGGTTCCCTACGGGACGTCAATACCAACTCATCGGCAAGATTCAAAGCAAGATATACGACGTACCGACATCCGTGACAGGAAACCACCGTTGCAAGGGAAGAGCTTGGGAAAAATGTGGAGCTGAAGAACACACGTGCTGTGCAGACAAGTCACTCACTTCCACAAAGATCAATTCAAGATCGCTGATTGCATAAGTATCGGCATTTTATCAGTGGTTCATTCCTTTTGGCATGTCTAACATAATGCCCGCCCGCTTTTTTTACCCGCATCGCTTGTCTTGATATTCCATAGACAGCTTGCTGTAGTACGGACATCGTTACGTTTCTGTTCAGGAGCACCGACGACGGATAAAACAAACTTCCTTCTTTCCTTCTTGCATAATTTATTGCATTGCTTCGTTGTCGTACTTGCTCCCGACTCACCCACGATCACATTACTTGTATCATCTGCTTTCAGTTACATATGAGCGAGTATTGCGTTGTATGGACACTCACGAGCATACACTTTGTCTTCACATGCGTACAATTGGCATTTATTAGGTATCATGGGGTAATCTACTTCAAGGATTTCACAGTGAGTCTGAACTCACGACCACATATCATAGAGCCCATAAAATACGTGCAACGTCAGGACATCGAGATATAGAAACAGACAGAAGAGAGAAAGACGAATACTACACGACACAGATCAGATAAAGAGACAGACAAGTTTATGTGCAATTCTCAAAGCCCAAATAAATGAAAGAATCGATCGATGGACGAGCGCATGGAGGAGAAAGAAGGCGCACGTAGAAGTACCGCAGTTGTGAGTATCAGCGTCCGCGCAATAAAAACAGTAAAAACAAAGGAATCTGCAAGAATATGAGTTGGGGTGTGAAAACCCGACAAGGAATGCACTCACGCATGCTATGTACAAGAAATGCAAAAGAGCCGAAGTCGAGTCACCTTCCAGCGGGAGGCCAGATGTCCACAACCGTTCGCCTCCTCTCTCTCTTCAAACCAGGGAGAATAGAAGACGCCGCACTCCGATCAGCAGCGTGCGCCGCCTGTGTCCCGTCAAGCGACATCCTCGCCGACCGATTGACCGTCCGCCTCCAGTCTCTCTCCGTCTCGGAACCCGACATCGGCGAATGGACACTAGCAACAATCTCTGCCTCATCCGCGTTCACAGAACCCGAAGAAGACGACTTTCGCTGCCTCTCATCCTGCTGCTGAAGTCCGTTGAGCGTTGAGACCGAGATAGTCGACGGACGGGAGAAAGTCACCGAGCTTCGATTCGACTTGTTCGAATTCGTCCGCTGCATCGGGCTTGCACCTGGGAAACTCAGTCGATCGGGAGAATTGGATACCGTATGTGTGGTTAGAGCCGTAGTTGTGTTTGGGCTCCGAACAGAGAAGATAGAGTTAAGGTTCTTGCGGCGAGAGAGGGTTTGATTTTGCTGGTCCCGGTTACGATCTTGAGATTGTTTTTCGGAAGGAGGTGTAGGAGTGACGGAAAGTCGAGCTCGAAGAGATTCGGAGGGTAATGTCGGCAGTGGCCTTGGGATGTCAAGGGGAGGAAGAGTCTGAGTTCGATCGGGGACGCGATTGATACGAGAAGCAGGTGTAGGCGACGGGTCAAAAGCACGAAGAGTTTCTTGAGAATCTAGCGTAGCGATACCGTTGGCACCGACACGGTTTGAAGGTTCCCGCGGCTGAACTCGTCGCATGGAGCCGGAACTTACCCCATTGGTAGTAGCACTTCGACGAGGTTCTCGAGGAGATGGGGTATCAAACACAGAACGCGGATAATCCTCGTTCTTCAACGTGTTGAGAGCCGACGGAGGTCGAACAGCAAGAACACTTTCTGCCCTTGCATTGAGCCGTCGTGAGGCTTCTTCGCGTTCCCGATCTCGAATGTCCCAGCTATGTCGAGAATCAGCGCTACGTCTTCCGCTACCGTTCACAGGGGTTTCCGGCGTAAGATGAAGCCTCGATAGACGTCCTGTCAGACCGTCTTCATCCAAACTGATACTTCGGTTATGAGAATCTCCAACGCCACTTAGATCTCTAACAGCTTTGCCGACACCCAGCAGGAGCCCTGTCACCGCTCTAACAAGCTCATCGCTTGCCCTCATGCCCTCTCTATACTCCCCGCCAACTTTCCTCCATATCTCCACCAAGTCCGCATCCATGTCACGATCGCCAACCTCCGCATTAATCTGCTCCTCCAGTGCCCTTCCATTTCCACCCTTCATTAGTCCTTGCAGCCTTTCAGCGGCCGTCACTATACCCTGCGCGTTCCTCAGCAAGTCGTTGGACGCATCCAACTGCACCCGATTGATCTGCGATTCGAACATCGACAAGCTATTGTGCATAAGCTCCTTATGATGTCCAGACTGCTGTATCCCTGAAACTCGTGGACTTGAGTACCGCTCCTGTCCGCTGTACGCGCTGAGTGACGACTGCGACCTCTCCACGTCCCTCCGAGATACTGAACTATCTCCATCCCGTAAGGGATACGCACTTCGATGACTCCTCAACTGACGCGAAGCTGATGAAGGGCGATCGTCATCATCTTCGAAATCTCGTCCGTATTCCGCCATCGACGTAGCTGCTCTCGGTCCAACAATAGTACCAGCACGAGTCCTAATATCGCTGCCCCGCTTCTCCTCGCCATCCTTCAAACCTATACCAGCCGCTCGCAACCCTTCACCAGCCAAGCTTCTACCCTTAGCACCCACAGTCAACGCACTCTCTGCACTCCCGCCCCGTGGCGTTTGCCGTCGCCCTATAGCAAGTACATCGTTATCATCGGTAGGGGACGTAGCCGACAGATCCTCGCTCATCCAACGTGTTTGATGCCGTCGATTCAGGTCTCGCACAGTTGACGATCTAGCAGGTGTTTTTGGGAGAGATGAGAAATGTAGGGTAGAACTTCGGGTAAGTGTATCATTAACACCGTTCCGCTGAGACGTTGGGCCACCGCCACCGGGTGAATCACGAAATTCCGGCGGGAGAGGCTGCCTCTTCTTCCCTAGACCCACGGTGGGACTCCGTCTGGACGACGCAACCGCTGCCAGCGCGCTTTGTGTCACGCCACGCTCCGGAGATCTTGTACGGAAGGATGTTGCTTCTGTGAGAGCAACTGAAGCGCGCTTCCGGATATGGGAAGGGGAATTTGATGAATGCGAGGAATTGGACTTGGATGCGAGAAGGTCCTGTCCGGGAGATGAGGGGGCGGATACAAGGCGCTGTCGGCTACGTGGCGTAGACGGGCGAGGATCGGAAGAGCCTGTTCGGGAGGACGTATGTGAGGAGGAAGAGTGGGAATTTGTTGAGAATACGGGAGGATGGAGAGACTCCCGCTCGGTTTCAGAGCCTGACTGGTGATCTGGGGTAACTTGGTGGGAATGGCGTGATGAGCGTGTTCTCGACGAGGATGAGGAAGACTGAGACGATGTTGAGGCAAGTGGTGGGGCATGATGCTTGGGCGTAGTGGGGTGACGTGGCTTGGGTGAAGGCGTACTTAGCCGAGAGTAAGAAGAAAGTTTATCGAGGGCCTAGAAAGATTTTTAAAAAATCAGAGAAGGAAAAGGATCGGGTCATCCGAAAGACGTACCATTCGGTTCCTCTGCGTGAGGCTTTTGACGCGTTCAAGCGCCTGTACATTCTCGCTCGAAGATATGGAAGACTGTCGTCTGCTAAGACGCGCAGTATTATCCTCGTCATCGTTGTTGTCATGGTCGTTGTCATAATCGTCATCGTCGTCTGGATCGACCGGACGACCGGCGGACCCATCCTGCTCTTCTTCAAAAGCGTGGTGGAATGTCTTTACATTCAATTCAGTGAGCATTGCACCAGGATGGGGCCGAGTTCTTCGAGCGATGCTGGCAGGATCGCCTGTGCTTCCGCTGCCAGTAGAGTTCGTTGCCGGTGGAGAAGGGAGACCGGAACCTTTTGAGCTCGTGCTCGCGACTGGACTTGGTGGTTCCGGTAAATCAGGCAGGTTTGGGGGGGAAGAAATGTACTGAGGATCTTTCCCCAAGTATACAGCAGAAAGCGGACGTTTTCCAGTAGAATTGATAGGTCGGGGGGACATTTAGAACTTTTCTGGTAGCTGAGGATCGATAGAACAAAAAAGAGCGAAATGTTGGAGCCCCAAGGCCTAACAAAAAGGCATGAAGAGAAAGGAAAAGGCCGCAGCGCCCGTCGTGGGCGTCGGATGGAAGGGAGCAACGTTGTCTGCATCTGTTTGCCAGCACGCCCTTCACGTGCGGACGTCACTTCACGCCAAACGTCTAGCGGTAATTCGATTGTGCCTACCATACTGTCTTCCTGTTTCTTGCTCTTGGTGAATTTCTTGGTAGTGTTGGGACTCGGATGTGTGACAAACAATACTTCCCATCGCTATGACCTTGCAATGGAAACAATAACAAACCACCGACTCGGACAAGAATAACTCCAAGTTTCGGTTCTACCAACTTCATCGTGACCGTTTCACTCCGTAATTCCATCTTGTTAATCTTACCTTGTTTAGGTTTGCTCTCTTCATACTCCCCCGGCACCGATTATAAGAATCGAAGCCGAACCGACTTCAGCTCATGCCTCAAGGCGAGAATTCTCTGCATACTGTGCCTGGTCTCTGTGTTTGACATTTGTGAACAGGAAATGCCAATGATCTGACCCCACCCGTGTCAGAAAAATTTAAAATCCAAGAGTCTCGTCGGCTTCCTTGGAAAAAGAAAAAACCAAATATTTATCCTACAAATCGAGGGTCATATGGTCGCAGCAGTCGGCCACGACAGCCCGTGTGCGGTGGTTTCCAACGCGCCTACCGAGGCAGCAACCGGTAACAAACATCTTCTGACCCTATTGGCAACTTCCGCCCTTCAGGATAGAATCCTAGTGTGCCGTCATGATTAGCGCACGAGAACGGACTACGGAGGTGACATTCATCCGGACTTTCCCGCCCCAAACACATTATTCTCCGTCGAGATGTGCATAGGTGAATATACTATATTCCACGTGTTGGAATCCTCGTAACGTCCGCACTGTAGGGCCCGAGGATACATCCAGGGTGCTGCTATGATCGAAGACCTATGTTCTTTCGGATTTACAGACGTCGAACGAAACGCTAATAAAAAGCTACGCAGCTGCCGGTTCGCATATCATTGATCGAAAATCAGATTCAATCAGGTCCCGTTGGATCTCATGAGATGAGATCTTTACTGCGCACAATCCCCTCGCTCAAGTGAACCAACGCAGCGACTCGATTCATTTCTCGCATCCGGAAAACACAGCGCGGATGTCCGTCCCGAATACGGACCGGTACCGGAACAGGTATGAAGCTAGTTGCTTGGCTTCCGTGTTTTAACCGAAAACCCATTGGTGGTCCTCTGCCCTATGTGCTGTGATGCGATTTTTTTAATTTTCACCGCCTGTCAAACCTCTTACCTCCGTGAAAGTACGCCGTTGAAGGAAATTCTTTGTTGTGACTGCTCGCTAACCGACGTCGCGTTGTCGCACTGTTAGTCATAACGTTGGACAACTTGTTTTCGGTGGCGTTTGATGTTCCTTCTTTTCGGCGGGCCGTCCTGTGCAGAGGCTGCTCTGAATTTCTACAGAGAGAGAATGGCATCGTGACTTTACCATCTGACTTTTGTTCGGATGTTGGGGAAGTATGTGCTTACCGGCGGACCGCGTACGGACGTTTTTGGAGTCAGGTATAAAGGCAATTTAAACATCGAGTGATTCGCGAAGAACACTTCGTACAGGTGCACAATGGTGAGCACACTCCATCAACTCCGTCTTGAAACTGGTCGTAAGGGTATAGAAAATCCTGCTTCCTTTACTGTCAACGGCCTGTTTTAGAGCCCTTTCGACTTTCGGAGCGCGTAAGTGTACATATCAGTGGAAGCGTTACGTGATTTTCTTAGTCAGAATCCCTCTGCAAGTCGTCGCGCCGGTGTTTAACAGAATTCCAACGGGGGCGATCAAACCAGCCGGATGGGCCTTGGATCAAGGTAATGTCCAGGCGGAGGGCCTCGCCGGACATTTGATGGATTTCGACAGCTAGTGAGCCTGAACCAGGATCCTTTCTTGTCAGAGCGCCGTCTGATGGATTATTTCTAGCGTCAACGGGTCAATCTGGGTAGAGGGAGGCTCCATCGAGTACAGTGCGATGCACGAATCAGCCCCGTATTGGTTGTAAGTCTGGCCATTTCTCTGTTCTATTTCAATGGCGCCACTATATCCCTCTCAATTGACAATTTTCAAACGAAAGCAACGGCATGGTGGCGCTGGCTTTTCAACTTGAAGATGAACGCCTCTTGGGTCAAGTCCGTGCATTCTTGGATTGGACTCTAGACCATCAAGGCGATGATGGTTGGATTGGACCCGAGGTCCTTGACGGGTCATCGGATGTTCCCCGTCTGACATGGCCCCGTTATCTTGTTTTAATGGGACTTGTTGTGAGTGCCATTCGCAGTTATTCAAGCACAGTTCTTTATGATGTTGGAATAGCAATATGCCGAAGCGGACCCTTCCCAAACCGAACGGATCGTAGACGCCATGCATAAATTTATCACACTTGTTCATAGTACCTGGGCGTCCGGCTCGGAGGGCGATCCTGCAGATGGCTTCCAGTTTGAGTATCAATACGTGAGATGGGAAGAAGTGAGTGACTTCTTGCCCTTATTTTATTAAAACTAAACTTTTCTCTTTCCTAGTTGGTCTACTCCTTACAATGGTTATATGATAACCATCCCAACGGTCTGAGTTCCCCACACATATTAATGAATTCGTCTTACCACGTTGTTCATATTGATTCTGCGATACAGGCCGGGAAGATATCTTAATCGAGACGATGCAACTCGTCAGAGACTCGGGATTTTCCTGGAAAGACGACTGGTATACGGAGGCCACTTTCGCAAGGGAAGCAGTGACATCCTTCTTCTCATACACGTAAGCAAACCAAGCCTTGTTCAATGGGCAGAACAACCCAGTCTCACGGAGAACTGATCAAAAAAACTCACCCTGCAGGCATGGTGTGAACAACGCAGAAGGTATGAATTGCCAATACCGGTTGTTTGGCTCGCATTTACGAAATTCTGCGAGGCTAGCGCTCAAGTCTGAGGCGCTGGCGTATCGTTTTACGGGTGATCCGGCAGACGTTCAGAGCACTTTTGACCGGCTCGACATGATTTATCAATATCACGGGCGCGCCTCCGGTTCGTCTGAGAATTCATCCCCTACTGTAAAATCTATTTACAAGCCGGTTCCGATTCTTTTATGTACAGGTACCTTTTCAGCCGACGAACACCTTGCTGGTCTCGGTCCTTCTCGTGGGTGAGTTCATGCCGTAACTTGTTTAGCAGGGATTCTTGACGTCCTGGCAGAACTGAACTGTGCACCGTAGTGTGGGTCGCTGCACAGCGACTTGCTTGTTCGAGCTGAGTTTTTTCCAAGGGAACAAATCTTCTCGCTTGCGACAATCTACCAAATATTTGGCAACAATTCTTTGGCCGATCGCGCGGAGAAAATAGGTAGGTGTATGATCTGGGGCTTTTTGGCAACTGTGGACTGACCTCAGTTGGACAGCGTATAATGCATTACCTGCCGGAATAATGCATGATTGGTGGTGTGGGTTTCCCCCTTCTACCTAGATTTTCCCGGCACTTAAGATTCTCCGTCTGTTATCATCAGCACACCAGTATGATCAAGAAGGTCACAGACACTTGGCTAATTTGTTCCTTTTCTGTTTTATTTTAACATTCTTGTACAGTCAATCAAATTTGGGCCCAGGAAATGGATCCATCGCCATGGGGTAATAATGGTCCTAGGTCAAACATCTTCGGGTTCGAGCCGTGAGTTCCATTTTTTATTCGTGTCACTAAATAGAGGACCTTCTACAACGTGTAAATAGGAATTACCCATGTTGTACCGCCAATCATCCGCAAGCATACCCGAAATTCTGGGCTCATGCGTTCATGACCGATCCAGCGGACGACGGGTTGCTTCATGTTTTTCTGGGGCCTTATACGTATTCCGGAATCGTTGGCGCGTCCAACCAAGTTGACGGTCTGTCATCCCTTTTTTTAACGGCCGCCCACCCCAACTCTCTCACCATCCTCCTATTCAGTTGTCGTTGATACCATTTACCCGTTCAATAACACGCTCAAGTACCAAATCGCGACGAGCGAACCACTGGTTTTCAAGATCCGTATACCAGATTGGGCTACGGAAGAAAGTGTGATATCGGTGAACGGGGAGGAGACGACGACCCTGACGCCTGACGACGCGAATTTCCAGGTTGTTGAGGTGAATGTTTGATTGCGGAGTGGCCAGGTAACTCGGCTGACATGGTCTAGCTTTCGGAAGGGTCATCGACGATAGTTCTTTCCCTTCACGCTGTCCTTGACATCGAAAAACGGTTCAACGATGCTATCGCCATCAACTATGGGGCGCTTAACTATGCCATAGAACTATCTTACAACAATACGGTTACTGAGGGATTACGGTACGGTTCTGTGACTTTCAGAAATGCTCCAAGATTTTTCTCACCTTCACTGACAGGAGCGAACAAGCTTTGAACGACGTGAAAACGCTTTATCCAAATGCACCTGCTGAGTATCTTACACCGGCAAGTACCATTTTTTTCTTTCCATTCGGCCGCCTGACTTACGGAAAATGTAGTACGATAATCACACCAAGGACCACACGCTGCTACCTACCATGGAATGGCGTCTTGCCATTGATCCTTCTACCATTGAGATTGTCGATCGTTCTTCCGAGGTGTCAAGCTTACCGTTCTACGTCTGGGCACCCGGTTCTCAGCCTATCACCATGACCGGTTCGTAGCCCATCCACCTGCCTTCTATCTAATTAAGTGCTTCTCATCCAGCGACTGCATGCCAAATCGACTGGGAAATTTTCAGTGGAACAGCCGCCTCTCCCCCTCAAAGTCCAAATGCTTGCACCAGCGATACCTTCGAAGTCAAGCTTGTCCCATTTGGGGCTGCGAAGCTTCGTCTGGGGGAGATTCCTACGATGATCATAGCTTGAACTGACACCTGTATACATAATTTGTACATGTAATGGATGAATTGGCTTTGCACAAATTCGATACACTCGGGCGATGAGCCAATCTTGAGCAACCCATTTCAGGCGCAAGGTCGTCACGTGCACGAGACACCCTTCATCCCGACCACGATGGACGTCGAACGGGGCGTGAAGGAGTACGATCCAATAGAGAGTGAAGCGCCGGAGTCCCCACGTTCTCGAGATGAGTGGCCCAAGAGCCCTATATACCAGCCTGCACCCTCATTCTACACCCAGCCCCATTTCACTCTGCTTCATCTTGCTATCGCCTTCCTTGCTGGATCCTTAGGCTGTTTCTTCGCTCAGTACGCTATATGTGGGACGACCTGCTTCTCAGGACGATGGGGCCAGTGGTGTGACGGGCGGCCTACGACTGATGCTATCGCCTTAGCGCCTCCTTACGTCGGCTCGACGGAACGGGACATTTTCCCACCACCTACGCCGACGAACGTTTTCCCGTCTCTCTTC
This sequence comes from Armillaria borealis, assembly GCA_030435635.1. NCBI lineage: Eukaryota > Fungi > Basidiomycota > Agaricomycetes > Agaricales > Physalacriaceae > Armillaria > Armillaria borealis. The sequence continues at coordinate 68,793 of JAUEPT010000015.1, read as the reverse complement.
CCCACGGACGTCGGGTATGCTGGAGGGACGCCCACAGGAGTCGAGCCTGCAGTTGATAGCGACGGCCCCGTCGTACCCTATACACAGCGGCGCCGCGGTGCTCGTCGCGCCTCAGTTGATGACGCACAAGCAGAAGACGGAGTCATTTGATTTGTTCAAGAAGTGGGGCAACCTCTCGCCGTGGTACAGTGTGGATAGGAAGGCATTCGGACTGGATTCGAGTCCTGAAACGCCAGAGACATGTAGGATTACAGGTCTGCATTTCTTGCATAGACATGGAGCTAGGTATCCGACTGCATGGGGTGGGTGATGAATCTTTGTGGTGGATGGACCTAATCAGTTGTTTTTCGCAGCGTCGTACGGTGGCCCGGCGAACTTCTCTGGAAGGCTGCACGATGCGGCTGCAGGGATTGAGCGCGTCTGGAGACTTGGAATTTTTGAACGAATGGCGGGTAGTTTTCGGTTACGACAGGGGCACTGAACGAACTTCGTTTATCAGGACGTATAAGCTTGGAGAAGAAGTCCTTACACCATTTGGGAGACAACAGCTTTGTCAGTCTCGACCCGTATCTTATATTGCGTATTCTCACCTCGCCTTCCAGATGACTTGGGTATTTCAATGAGACTCAAGTATGGATACCTTCTCAAGAACTTTACGGAGTCCAATACTATTCCTGTCTTCCGGACCGAATCCCAGTAAGTATGTTCCTCGAGACGAGATGGCTCAGTGTTTATTCGTGTGCAGAGACCGTATGCTCAACTCTGCCATGAACTTCGCAATTGGCTTCTTTGGATACCCATTCGAAGGTCAGTATCAGCAAAGTATCACTATCGAAGAAACTGGTGTAAGTTCTCGTTGTCATCGATCCTTCGTTGTCTGACCGTCTCGTAGTTCAACAATACTTTGGCCCCGTATGACACGTATGGCATCTGTACGTCCATAACGTCTTGCCCTGACAGCCTTGCAGATGTCCGAATGCCAAGATCAGTTCCAGAAGCGATCGTGGCAAGTGGTACGTGGAACGATGGGCTGCCATCTACCTGAAGAATGCCCAAGGAGCGCCTCCAACGTCAACTCAATGGGTATAATTTGACCATTGAAGACACATATGTTCTTCAGCAGATGTGTGCATACGAGGTGCGCATCTGATTCCCGTCGCAAAGGATCCGCGTACTGAAAATACACCTAGACGGTGGCGCTGGGGTATTCGCAATTCTGCACGCTCTTTACGGAAGAAGAATGGGAAGGCTTCGATTATGCGTGGGGGTTCCTGTCTATGGCCTTCTCTGTTATCATACTGACGTCGTCTTTCTCGGCAGTCTGGACCTGAGTTTCTGGTACAACTCCGCGTTCGGATCTCCTGTTGGCCGTGTTCAGGGCACCGGGTACAGTCCAGGAGCTCGTGGCTCGGCTCACGCAGGAACGCATCAAGGAACATAGGCTCTCGACGAACGCCACACTGGACGATGACCCTACGACCTTCCCCTTTGGGAACAGTTTGTATGTGGATGCTACCCACGAAGTGGTGGTTTTGAACAGTAAGCTCCGTGCATCGCTATTCTGGGAATGTAGAGCTAATTCACGATTCTCTGCACTTTTATTTGACCAGTCATCACCGCATTGAACTTGACAACCTTAGCAGCCACTGGACCGCTCCCGTATGACCACATACCCGAAAACCGGTCATTCAAGGTATCCGAGCTGGCTCCGTTTGCGACGAACATGCAGTTCCAGTGTATGTATACTACTTCTTTCATATCATCAACGGTACTAACGTAAATAGTATTGGAATGTACGTCGGTTCCGGGGCAGCAAATCCGTATCGTTATCAACGATGGGGTCGTACCGCTCACGGGGATCAAGGGATGTCCTGACCAGAAGGATGGTATGTGCCCGGTGGAGACGTTTGTGGCGGCCCAAAAGGAGTTGATTGATAAGGTTGACTGGGTGTATGATTGTTTTGAGGAGTGGGATGTACCAGAGGGACCGGCATGGGAGACGGTTACAGGTGACTCGCCCAAGTTTTGAGGAGGATTACTATACATGTACCGATGGACTGTTTGTCTATAATATACTGCTTTTACTGACGAGGAGTAGTAGGTCCATGTGTACGCATTAGCGACACAGCCACAGCGGAAGACCCCAAACAACAACCGACAATCGACGTGTCGCTTTACCAAATCCACTAACGGGACCACGTTGTACGCCTCGCCCAACGATGTTTACTGAAGAGTTGAAGGCCTTTCGAAGGCTTGGATTCCGCCATGTATGCCTAACGCTTCGCTGCGTGCTCTTGCCTTACCTACCGTTGCACTAGGTCCTCCTCCAATGCCTCAATTTCGCGACTGTCATCGCCTCGGGACTCATGATATGGAAGGGCTTGGGACTCGTAACAAACTCAGAGTCACCCATTGTAGTCGTGCTAAGGTGCGTGGTCGTTCGCCCGACTAGTGAAGCGACGTGTAAACCGATGGGAAACAGCGGCTCAATGGAACCAGCCTTCTACCGCGGCGACCTACTGTTCCTTACCAACCCTGCGAATGAGAGATACCATACAGGAGACATCACTGTTTACAAGGTTCCAGGAGCCGATATCCCGATCGTTCACCGGGTATTGGAGACGCATGATTTTCCGTTGACGGATAATTCTACGTGTGTTTTCTATTCTGCAGGGTGTCCCAGGGCTGACCGTTTGGGACCTTTTTAGTGTGGCAAAACAGTATTTGCTTACCAAGGGAGATAATAATTATGTGGACGATATCGATTTGTACCAAGGGTTGGAATGGTTGGAGAGGAAGCACATTGTGGGCAAGGCTAGAGGGTATGTTTTGACCTTTTTTCGTCTGTTTCTCCGGTGTTGACTCCGTACGGTTAGGTTCCTACCGTACATTGGATACGTCACAATAGCGATGGTTTGTCGCCCGAGCTTTTACGTGCTCGGGGCTCGCGCTGATTGTCCTTCTAGAATGATTTCCCCCAACTCAAATACGCTCTACTAGGAGGACTTGGGCTGTTGGCGCTAATACAGCGAGAATAGGCTGGATGTAAGTACAGCCATTTCCTTCCGTCCAACTCATGAACGCTGAGTGATCTCTCTCAGGTACTTAGCTTAGACATCATCTATCGTGTAATCATAACAAAACTCTCTGCCAAGCACTCGGCTATTATACCTTCTGATTTGCGTGGTGTGACATCATGAGTTGCAGCCAACACGAGGAAGCGATGAGGCCCTTCCCATTGAATGGACGGGACAAACATAAGTACCTTGACCCTTGTCTCCATGGACAAAAGAGCAAAGTCCCTGGCATTCGCCATTCCTAACGGCGCTGTGCGTCTATTTTCGTGCGTACACCCATCTTCAAGCCCGACATCCGAGTCTCTTAGACGCGTAGAATCTTCTTTACTCAGTGAACTCAAGGCGTTCACGGAGCATCCGGTGGATTACACTTGTATGCATTCTGGCTGTTCGCTCTCCTTTTTTTCTTCATTTATTTCACAGATGAACAACTTGGCCGCCTCTTCCAGAGACCCGCAGATTTTCCGTACAAAGTCGCCGTGTCCCTTGATCAGCACAGTACGGCAGAGGTTTTCCCCATATACAATGCTTATTTTTCCTTATGGTCCCCGAACCAGTGAAACGGCTTCCATGGCTCTTCTTAATAATTTTCTGCACGGTATTCATCGGTCCCGACACCCTCTTAACGGGATTCATTCTCATCCGAGAAATCTTCTTTGCCGTCATGCACCACTTCCTATATCTGTTTCATGGTCGCCTTCGGTGTGAGCGATCCTCTCTCCCGTTCTCCGAGTCCATTATTAACTTACTAAAAACGTGTTCATCGGCTGTCTTAGCCCCGTCGCTAATCAAATACTACGAAGAGCGCACGTATGACGTCTCTCTTCCGGGGAAAGAATTCTGCATTTTTGTCAGATATTCCAACGACGTGTACAACACATGGACGACACAATCCAGAATTTTGACAGTTCTGCGATGCGTGTCGGTCGCGGGCTGTGCCTACATGATGGTCGTTCTTTGGTTCGGGTTACAGTAGGCATTGGACTGATGTCCGAGGAAGCGTTCGTTATCGAAGACTATAGTCTTCTAATTGTGTACTCTAGTGTGTGTAAAGACGGACCTATAATAGTGATGTACACCTCTCTATATGAGTCCGCGTAAGATGCCAATGTATATATCCATTATATATAGTCCAAGAAGAAATGAGGGTCCAAAAGGCACAAATCCATATAATGTTCGGGTACTTACGACCCCGTACAAGCTGCAGTAGGGAGTGTGGCGTTGACCGCATTCCATGGGCTGCAAACACAGCGTTAGCCAATGGAAGGAGGGATAAATATAATGACGATAACGACGACTCACTCAGGATAAGAGCATCCTGCGACAGTTCTACAAAGAAAGGACAACCGGCGTTCAGCATAAAGATAACCGAAAATACAAAAAAGGGACAGAAATACTGACACATAAGCCAACTGCGTATCAGCGGAGTTATTCCAGCCGCTACCCACCGTCGCTTTAGGCGCGGCGGTAAACGTAGGTGCGAACAGGGTCTTTATCGTTCCTGTCGCGGTATACGTTGGGAGGAGGGACATCTGGGACGGTGAGAAGGACGGAGACAGCGAAGGCGGGGGGAAGGCATGTGACGATGTCTGTGCAGCTTCAACGGTACCTGCACCGGACTAGAAAGAACAACAAATCAGCTTTATGGGAACAAAATGACGGGAACGGAATTCTGAAGACCCACTCCACCGGTTGCAGTTGCGGGATAGCTCCCATCGAATATCTGAGATGAACTGAGAACACTTGCACAGTGGCCGATGGCTTCCCGTGGATCTATAATTAGCACAAGGGAAAAAGAAAACTGAGCTCTCGACGCGGGGCTTGTAGACGTGCTACTTTACCTTTCGGAATCCATCCTTTCTGGACACCCAGTTGATAATGCCAAAGGGGGCTGGAAGACGTTCCTAGCTGGGTAGAATTCCCGATCTTCCACGTCCAGAAGAAGAAATTCTGGAGCGCGTCCATGGATGCTAAGGCGACGTTCTTGAGACCTGCGATGGTGCTGGCGTTGTACGACTGTCGCGGGACGGTTTAGCCTCTGCTGCGTTAGGAAGTACGAAGGAGATCACGTACAGTCCAGTCATCCCAAACAGTGCAGTCCGGATAGCCAGGTGTAGAACCAATTCCATTGAGCCTGAGAGAAATGCACAGAATGAGAAACCGATCATGATTCAATTACGGAGGTGGAGTGTGAGATATCGATAAGGAATAAGGGTACCCACCACAAGCCACAGTCGTTCACTGCAGTAGACCACTCGCCGCCCAAAGTGACACCGAAAACCTTCGAAGACTGGTTTGTAGCGATTGCCCAGGCACTAGGGACGGGCATTAATTTTAGGTGAACATCACAGGATCATTACCCGGTGAGCCAGAACACATACCATGGCTTGACTGCCAACTGATCAATGCTAACGGCAAGACGTGACGTGTTGACATGTCATCTACTCGTGAGGAAGTGAAATGAACTCACGAACTGGTGTGATCGCCAGTGAATGCCAAGTACTACATGGGAGAAGGTCAGGCGGGTCAGGATGAATGACGAAGGGGACGGGATGAGACGTACAGGGTGTTGATCTAGTGCGATACGGTCGGCACCCGATAGGAAGCTACACGAGAAGGAAATGAGCAAAACGCTGACACCGGAATCATCACACGCACCCGTCCCAGATAGCGACCTATGAATCGAGATGAAAACGTCACGCCCGGAACACCGTAATAAGATACGACTTACCCCCTGGAAGCCTTCATGGATTGCGATATAGGGTCCAGCTCCGGAACCAATGCCACTGACGAATTAAGTTAAACGATACAGCAGAATGAAGACATAGGGAATGGAATCCCGCACGTTGAGGTTCTGATGGCTTGGTATGCCGCGTAATAGAAACTCTGCACAGAAGTTTGTCCGATAGTTGCCCACAGGATTTCGTTGACGATGCCCACACTATGCGTGTGTGAGTGAAACGAGAACCTTGGAGAGAAGAAGCCCCGCGGGAATACACGTACATGCCTACAACGTCACGGTACTGATCTTGGCTGACGAACTCTGTAAGGATTCGGAGATATGTGAGCGTTCGCTCCGCGTTGGCTATTCCCATAGTGCCATGCTGTTTGAATGGTCAGACTCTTTGTGCAGGGGACGAATAGAACCTTCCCGACGAACCATACTAAAAGACAGGCAGGCCATAAATGAATCATCCGTGGAACAGCGGGAAGAAGAAAGATAAGATCTTACAAGTTGACGGTGCCGCCTGGGTTGATGGGAGATGGGTTGATTAGTTCCAAAATTGACAATATATAAAAAGAATTATGCACTTTTTCCAGAATGGTTCTGTAAAAAAAGAAAAAGGTACGAGTCAGTCACGCAAGAACAGCAGCGGGACACGTTTGATCGACACTGACCCAGCCGTTTTGACTTCCAGGGAGCGCGTGCAGGTCAAGGAAGATGCGGATGCCATACTTCCTGCCCCATTCGATACTAAAGAACTTAGGTCAGAAGGTTCGGTTGAACTCTGCTGGCGATCATCAACTTACGCCTTGAGGAAATACGACCATGAGGTGCCTACGAGAAACGGCTCATCGCCAATGGTCTCAATTGCCTAGCAATAGGATTAGCCACCATGAGAAAGAAAAAAAAAGGCAATCGCTTTGCCCAGTGAATAAGGCAGAACTAACCCAAAACCCGAGGGGGATCCGAACCCAGTTCAAACCGGCACCTGAAAAAGCCCCATGAGCTACGCACGCACGCAAGAACCCGTCCGGTTTGGGCAAGTGTCCAACGTACCCGCGATATCTGCAAAGTCCTGTTCGGTCTGAAGGGGAGACAAACAGGGTCCACTCAGCATCACGAGGAAACCGGAAGCGGGCTATAATCTCACAATGAACGTCTTGTAATGCGTCTCCATTTCCGATGCCAGGTCCTTGCCCATGGCCAGGGCCAGGGTCCACTCATCAACGACGACGATGTCACTCTTATTCACGTATTTTTCGTAAAGACTCGGGCAGATGAAAGGCTCTGTCACTTTAGAAAGACGTCAGCGAAATCAAATTAGAGTCCGACAGGCGAAGCGAACCTAGCCATCCACTAGAAAACAAATTTATTTTCAACAAAGATGAAACGGCTGGGAAGTTGAAAACAAGCTCTCACCCTAGGTTGACGCCACGGGCCACGTCCTGGCCCCAGACCCACTCTTCCGAGCCGATGCGTTTACCCCAACTTTGCGCTTTACCACCAGAAGTAAACGGACTCGTGGGATCTTCAGCCCAATCACCGCCAAACGTGTTCGTGTACGTGAACGTCGTGCCATCGCTCATAGTTATCAAACTTCCCGTAGTCCCCGACGTTGCGCCGTTACTCCCGGAGCCGGAGCTCCCCCCCGATCCCCCGCCTCCCGAGCTGCTGCCGTCACTGTTCTTATTCTTCGTGAGAATCGCTACAGGAACGGCAATAGCAACAGCAACGATTGCGAGGACGCCGAGCGCGATGAGGAGGATCTTTTTTCTCCGGGACGTCGCTAGCGGGTTAACGTGCGTGATGTGGGCGGAGACGACCGACTTTCGGTGTTGGTGGTTCTTGAGGTTCCGGCGTTCTGTCAGAAGCTGACGTTGTTGGGCTGCGCTCATCGAAGAAGCAGTGGGCACCTCTTTGCTAGTGTACTACAGGGGGGGGGAGGGAGATAATTAGAAATTTAGGGCACACAAAGATAAGCGAACAAACGCGTACCATGTCGATGAGTTCGTCCTCGGAATTACGTATCCAAGCGTCGGGTGTACGCGTCCCGGGAGTGGCAAAGGGAGACTCGTCAAGAGGCTCATCGTGGGTAGACACGTTGTGGTAGTGCGCCATGGTGGTTGGTGGTCGGGAACACGTTCAAGGCGATCCTAACCCGTCGTTGATAAAAAATTTGCTGTGTAATAGTGCCTTAGCGGAACGTGGTCGAAAAGGGTTATCTTTCGCCGTCATTGTAATGCTTTGCGGCCTTGGAACGCCGATCGTTTCCCACCAGCCCCTTGTTTGGGCGCTAACAAAGCCAAAGGTGAAGGACTACATATTCTGGCCTAGACAACTCTGAGAGTAACCTGGAGAATTTTTTAACTATAAAGTACGTACGCCCATTGAAAAGAGTTCGAACCGAGGGATTTCGTTTCAGAGATTACTGTCAGTGTCAACTCCTGGAAGATAACGATTTGCACTGGCCCGTCGATGTCGACGTCTTCGATTTTTGCCAAGCTTCTTTTTTTTTTCATCTTCTTCTGCACGGGCGCAGGGGATCTTCAACTAGCAACTAGCAACTAACAGGGATTCGACTCGTTCATCACAAAGCGGTTATGCCCGAATTCGGTCGGACTCTTTATCCCGACGCTCCTAGCAACGTTACTTGGTGGGATCTGCAACAGGCTCCGCATTCGAGGAGGTACCAAACTCTCGGCTCAAACATACCCTGTCCCTTCCCTTGCGGAGGATACATTACGGTATACATAACACCTCACCTTCTTTCTTGATGCGCCACACTTGCCAACGCACCCTAAAGCAGCCAGTGAACACGGTGTCACCATACTTCCGGGTTGTAAGTAACCTTCGCGGGAAAATCAAGAAATTATTGCATTTGAATCGAAGCGTTTCATGACCATCACGCCTCCATCACACCACAGACGTGGTTGCCAACCTCTCCTATGTCTTCTTTATGAATATGTAACGTTGGATCGTCCTGAAAGCAAACCGGCGACTCAATTATCAGTTCTCCCGCTCCATTCTCCGCCTTTTTCTATCCTGCTCTTCCAGTATCAACCGTTCGGCTGCTGTCATGGGCACGCTCCGCTTCTGCGCCCCGGAGCTTGAACTTGAAGCTGCCTTGAAAACGTTCGGTCGCTTCAATGGGTTTGCTTTGAGCGGGTTAACGGCAGCTTTCATCTTTATGGCAGAGCCAGATGACGATTCGGCAGGGGCAGGCTTGGAAAACGAGATTGTCAGTTTCTCCGCGCCTTCGTCTCTCTTCAGTCCCTCTTCCACAGGAGATCCTTCCTTCTCCTTCTCCTCCTTGCTCTCCCCCGCCGCACGCTCAATCTGTTCAGCAATAAGCATCCTCTCCCTCTGCTCGTCCGAAACCGTCGCCCTCTCCTTCTTCATCGACGCTTCCTAAATAAAATAAAATATCAAAAAATTAAATCAACAACAACTTGGACTTTCACTCACCGCTTTAGCCAGGGCCTTCGGACTACTATCGATCCAAGCAATAAACCACCCCTTCTCAGTCTCGTCCACCCTCGCCACCCCCGTCCGCCCCAAATGCTTCACAAACTCCGTCAACGTCACCCACCTCGTCGAGTTCATATGCACATGGTACTTGTCCGAGATATACTCTTGGTACACCTGGTTCGCCCTCACCCGTTTCGTACCGAACCTACTCCACAAATCAACAATACGGCAAAACACATAGAAACGACAAGCAACGCACCTTCGAGAAAGCAGGGCAACAAACTCGGACTGAAACTCACTCGAGAAATTCGAGATATGCTTCCCCGCGTGTTCGCCTACGACGAGCATCTGCCGGAGGTGGCTCTCCGATGCGGCGTGGCACTTGAAGCCATTCTCGTCGCGGCATTGTTTCTCGCACACTTGGCAGTACCATCGGAGTCTTTGCAGACCCTTGGACTTCATCTTGTTCGCTAGGTACTTCGGGGTTCCCACTAGGATCCGTCCGTTAGCATAATATCTGTATTCTCAAGCTTGGATCGCTCACCTTCGGCGCGAGGCATGGCTGTAGTAGTAGTAGTGGTTAGGAAATGTAATGGTGATCGTTAATGACAAGCCGAGTCCGACAATGATGACATATCACCAAAGGCTATGCCCTATATTTGTCAACACCCCCCAACCCACACAAACAAACCTTACTTGCTTAACCTTGAACCTTCCCTTCACCCCCGCTCAAAAACCGTCCGAGAGCTCTGATCTAAGATGTGGCTCCAAATGATATGATCCATACAGTATCGATGTATTAATTTACAACTACCAATTCATTGAATTTCGATCTGGTGAATACGTCTAGGCGGTGAGGACCGGGTTGATGTTGGGCCTGTGGAGTCCGTTGTCTTGCATGCGCTTGAGGAGGAAGCTAATGGGCGTGGCGTAGGTGATGTCCAAGGAAGACGTAGTGCCAGCACCGCCAGTGAGGAGGCCGCCAATGCGTCCGAGGCCATCGACGATGACAGAACCCGAGTCACCCTTGTCCGAGAAGGCGCCAGACTTGGAGTCGAACGGGAGGATGGCCCATTCTTTGGAGATCTCAGCTTTGTCATCGTCGTAGTAGTTACGAGCAAAGGAGCAAATGTTGTTGGCACGGCCGACGGTCAGGCCGGTGGTGTTACCGCGCTTGATCACCATAAGGTCGTTCAGGTCGAGTGCAGGCGGGTGACGCATCTCCTCGTCCGGAATGGTGCCCTGGAGCCTCAGAAGACGGTCGACCGGATACATGAAGGAACTGCGATTCTTGAGATTGGGGCACATCATATAAGTGAACTCGCCGGCATCGATGCGGGTACCGAGGTCGATGGCATTGCCGTTAAAATTGCTCGCGTTGACCTTGGAGGCGTCGATCTCGATGACGGCCCAGTCCTCGGTATAACCCTCGCTGCTGCTGCCGACGTCGACGTTGATGGGAGGAGAGAGGATGACGTGGCCCAGAACGCGGCTCTCCGGGGTGGCCCAGTGAGTCAAAACAGTCTGGTAGAAGGTGTTGAGCTCTTCCATCGCCCTCTTCGCCTCGTCCAACTCAGCCTGGACCTTCTGGCGCTCCTTGTTCACTGCCGGGTCGTCCTTCCCCTCAACCACCTTAATACGTCTCTCCAGAATCTCGGCGATAATTTCCTTTCCTTCGATCTCGGCCTGGATAGATTTGAGGTGCTTGTCGAACGCTGCATCGCTGAAGAGTGTGACTTTATGACAGGGCTGGCTGCTGTTCTTATGCTCGAAGTGCTTGTTATCGTTCTGGTCCGGCGTGAAGACGACGTGACGAGCGGTGACGAGGAGGAGCCTCTTGGTATTCCCGCCCTCGGTAATGAAGAAGCCGCCGGTACCCCCAGCCCAAGGCGTATTCTGGGCACAGATGGGGAGACCGAGCGTAGTGGTAAGGGGTTCGCGGGCACTGACAGTGGGGTCGAAAGAGGAGGTGGACGTGAGGAGCTTGGGACCGGCCGAGCGGGTAACGACCGACTCGCGAATCTCGACGTCGACGTCGGCGATATCGAATTTTACAAGAATCTCCCGGCACCTGGAGGCCACGTCGACGCCGTCATTGTCAGAGAGAGATGCGGGCATCACGCCGATCCAGAGGATGACAGGGGCGGAAGACTCTTTGGCGCTCCCGATGCGGACAACGTCGGTACTAGTCCACTTCACCTCCATCGAGTCCAGAAGGGCGTGGAGCTCGGGAGCCAGGTTACCTTCCCAGACTTCCTCGAGCGCATGGTTGCCGACGACGCGGAGCTCCTTGATCTTTCGGTACGCCTCCGGGCCGGTGGGCGCCTTCCACGGAGTAGTGCCAGTGCGAGCGACCAAGACTGGGGCAGAGGGCAGGCCAGCGTAATAGTAGAACTTGGCCTCCATCTCTGACAGAGGGGAAGGAAGAGCTCTGCGGCGGGGGAACTACTGAGACTAAGGCCCGGCTAGGTACTAAGACAGGCAGAGTCAATGGCAGTGCACCATTGAACAAGACATGCACCTGCAACTGCCTAAACGGAGGAGTAAGACCTCCACCACGGAGACGTAGGAATATATCATATGCAGCTGAATTTTCGGGTTGCGTTTGACTGAGTCATGGAGATCTATGAGCGGGGACAACGAGGATGGTGGTGGTTGAAGTGCAAGCAAAGAGTCGGGCCAAGAGAATGACGCCAGTCTTGCTTACGCGTCACGAAAACACGTACTGCGTGTCAATACTCTCACGTATGAAGATATGACAGAGTCCTGATGAAACTTGGATGATAATATTGTATATTCGAGAAATGTCTCAAAAGGAATTTTGTATCACAAGAAGCCTTTTGATTATGCAAAGAGTCGTACTTGTCTAACTTTGAACCTTCCCTTCACCCCCGCTCAAAAACCGTCCGAGAGCTCTGATCTAAGATGTGGCTCCAAATGATATGATCCATACAGTATCGATGTATTAATTTACAACTCCTACCAATTCATTGTGCCTTGGCCTTTTTCCCCCTCGCCTTCTTCTTCTCTTTACGAATATACCTCCTAGCACTCGGGATGCCGAACTTACACCATCATCAATACATTTAAAAAAAACGGGACGTAATCTTTCTCACCTGTACAACTGGATACAGCACCAACAGCACGGCGCCGGTACTCAAGCCCCATTTCACTCCTCGCGGGAAGGGATCCGTGAAAACGCCCACGCTCCATTTCCTGATCACTAGGAGCTCGGTGAGGATGGTCGCGAGGAGGAGCCAGACGTGTTGGCCCATCCTCACAGCTCTCCTACCATAGAAATTCAATTCCATATACAAAGATAAAACATAACGACAAGACATACCGCGGATCATTAATATACTGATACAGCTCCCTCACCGCAGGGAGCGCACACAAAAACACAAACGCCAACCTCATAATGACGATAGGATGATCAGGCTCCATCCACAGCAAAGTCTAACCAACCATCCCATCAATCAGTCAATTCCCACCAACTCTCCCGAGCAAGGGTCGCGCACCTTGAGATAAAACGGGTTTAGCTCCGCTGCGAGGAAAACAGCCAAGAGCAGAACGACGATAATATAATGCATAAACGAAGATGCCGTTCCCCATTTGAAGGCCGTAAAGTCGTGGGGCGAGAACTGGCTCAGGACGCGTCGAGCCTTGGAGCGCAGGCCCCGGTGTTGGCGTAGGCCGCGCCATTCGTAAGGCTAACGTATACGGATATGAAGAGAGCGGATCGGAAGGGAGAGGAGGATGGGTACCTTGACTTCCAAATACTGACACACTTTCATGCCTAGGGAAGGGAAGATCAGCTTGCGAAACGAAGTACACTCCAATGAATGGGTCTTACCGAGATAGGTGCCAACCCAATTGCAGATTAGCACGTCGAGGACCCACTTGAAGGATAAGGGATAAGCAGCAGTTTCCTTATTGGCGTAGTGGACAACGTACATGGTCCCACCAACACTTAATAGACACTCTGAAATCAAGCAGGCAGGCACAAGGGGGAGAAGGAGACGGACCTCTGCGAAATTAGCAAGCTGGTGCTGTAAACTATACTCTGCAAGCTCAAACGCGATGCTCAGGATCTAACATCTCACTCAGGGGCCACATCCATGGATCAAATCGAATGACGCACCCAGCAGAACCAATAATCCCTCAGAATCATCGCCTTGCCGAACCAGCCTAGCGTATGAGCTACGCAGAACACGTCAAGTGCGTTCTAAATGCCAGATAAGATAACGCCCCAACCCAATCGAAATCGGAAGCCTACCCAAATAGTGGCCCACCCCAGCGCGCAGTCCTCCGCATAGCTCTTCTCCGGGAGAGGGACCCCCAGAGCGGGGTCGAGGAGGGTCATCATCCCCCGGGCCGAGTCGAGGTCCTGGAAGAGGAGGAAGACGAGGGCGAGCTCGTAGAGGAGGTTCACGCCGAGGACCATGCGCCAGAAGGCGGGGTGCGGCCGGATGAAGGGGCCGTCGCGGAATTGGATCATGGAGAACACGAGGAAGGAGAGTATCGAGGCGTACACGCCGCTGTTTGTGGGTTAGGGTTAGTAGGGAGGAGAGAGGGCGGGAAGGCGTACACGCTTCGTTTGTCGCGCCCCTCTTTGAGGACATCCTGGGTGGTGGCGACGTACGTGAGGAGCGCGAGCCCTACGGCGAGGGCCGAGAGAGTGATAGGCTTGTAGAAGAACCTAGGAAGGAGTAAGTCCGAGTCGGATGCATAGTTCGGATGGGGGGCGTACTCGACGCTAGTGTCGTGCCGTTCTTGGAAGGGCGTGATCCGCGTGTAAGGCTCTGTGCGATCCGCCTATACGGGCTCGGTAATTATCCCAAGGGAGGAGAGCAGGGGGGGGAACGTACATCGTACCCTAATAACAAAGTCAGTTCAACGCATCGGCAACTGAGCAAGGCACCTTACATCTAACCGGAACCCCATTCAGCCCAGGGATCGGCTCAAGTTCATGGGGACTATTACTATCCGAATCATCAACTGGAGATGACAGCTCCATGTCAGAGGGGAAGTGTGTAAAAAAAAAATGAAATGAAATGTAAAAAAAAAATGGAAAGGAATTTGGTCAAGGGTAGCGGTTGGGCTTCGAAATCGATGACGAAGTACACGTGGGGGTTGGGGTGTGACTGGATGTCACGCGTACCGGAAACAGAAAGAATTTTTGAAAAAGGAACCTCGTTTTTTTTATTTTGTTGGATCTGCGCAAGGGAGGAAGGGGAGGGGGAAGGGTCGAAGGGGACGCAACTGTATATGGTCTCCCTTGTCCTCTCGCGTACCTCTAGATAAACCGCCTTCCGCGGATATTTGCTCTTTTTTTACGTGTACACCTACGTCAAAAACCCAACTCTCGGGAAATTTTACGCGCCATATCGGCAATTCAAGCCCTCGATCAACAAGAATACCGGCCGGGCCCCCGGGGAGGATATATTTGATTTTCAGGGCACCCCCGAGCCCACGACTCTGGAATGGACCTTCCCTTCTGGGAGGGGGCGACGCGGTTTGGTTCGCCATCTGCAACGATGGATCTTTACTTAATGGCGCCGGGAGCCTCTTAAAGACATTCCTCGAGCGTGTTCCTTTCTGACCTTTCTCTGTTCTCCTCTATACATGGATCCTTTTCAGCCGTTGCAGCTCAAGGGGGAAGTTATGGATCTGGAGTTTACTATCGACACTGACCATCGGTGCGTGCTCCTCCCCCCCCCATCGTTCCCCCCCGCCACTCACCCACTTGCCCGTGCAGAAAGAGAAGACGGAACCGGACGACGCAGAGTTGTCTCAACTGCCACACGTCAAAACGAAAGGTGCTTGCTCCCCGACGTCCCATGTCGACGGTGACTGATTCGGTTTTTTTTCCAGTGTGATCGGAAAAGACCGTGTCAGAGATGTATACAGCTGGGCTTGGTACGGCTCTCTGTCTGTGTCGCGTCGTTGGCTTATTGTTGTGCTAGACGGGACTATGTGTGTATGAGATTGATGACCCCGCACTGAGGTGGGTGACCGGACATCCCGCCACTCACCCGCTTGATGCTGACCGCTCTGTGCAGAGACGACCCCTCCGTGGACGAAACCACACGCCTCCGAAACAGAATCGCCGAACTCGAAAGCCTCGTCCGCGAACTCCGAGGTACCCCCCATCCCCCCCAATCCATTAACACTAAGACTAATCCTCCCCCAGGCAAACCCCACCCCCGCTGGGCCGACAGCTCCTTCCGCGACGGCGACCCAAACGAAAAATGGCACTCGCGCGCGACCAAATGCGCCCCGCTCTCCGCCGCCAAGCGCACCCGCGCGCCCTCGCCCTCCGTCAAAGCCGAGGCCCCGCCCGACACCACTGGAGGCGGAGGGACGCTCTACCGGTTCTCGCCCTCGCCGCCTGCGCCTGCGCCTGCGTCCATGCGGTATCACCAGAATGAGTACGCCGGGGGGTCGTATCACTCGTCGCCCGGGTCGGGGTCGTATAATGGGAATGGGTACGAAGGAGGTGGGGGGGAGTACGGGAGGGGGGGAGGAGGGTACGCGGCGGCGGACGAGGCGGAGCACCCGTATTGCTCGTGCCGCGCGAGCCCGGGCGCGAGCCACGCGTACATGTCGCTCTCGCACCAGCTGCAGAGCACCCTCACGGCCCTCCGGCAGTACAGCTCGCACCCCGCCAACACGCCCTGCCTGCTCTACCGCCGCATCACAGAGCTGCACAACCTCATGCAGTAGGTTGCCCTTCCCCCCTTCTCTTGGTTTTTCTTTCTTATATTTCAGTAGGTTCAGGCCAAACGAGGCGGAGGCTGGGACGTACGATAGCAATACCCCGACGGATAGCGAGATCCTGACACCGCTGTCGGCGTCGAGCAGCACGCACGGGGGGGCGCCGTTCCATAATAGCTCCCCCCCGGGGGCGTGTCCCCGCACGAGTGGAACACCATGTCGACGCCGAACTATAACCCGTATTTCCCGATGCAGTCCAACGAGCACGGGGGGATGTATAACCATATCATCACCTGAACATTGCTAGCTACTTATATCTTGGACACTTTTCTTTTTTGTATACATGGACTCGAGAGTATATCCCCTCAATGTTTTTTTACGCATGCGATTATTATATATTGGATACAGGATTATAGAATGAATTATTCCAATTGAAAGCGGTATGAGCGCTGGGATTCGGGGGGAGCCCTGGTGACGGTACCGTCATGATCCAACTTCCATATATCCCGTTCCACAAATAGTACCTCACCATCCTTGCGAACTAACAAGACCGTCGACAAGCGCGTACCATACATCTTGCCCTCTATCGACAACGGCACGACATGAATAGCCTTCTTGAGCTCAGAACGGTGCACAACACGCTCAGGCGGGTGCTCACTAAGGAGTCGCATGAGATCAACACCAGAACCCAGTCAACACACGCACTCAAGCAACCCAAACAACCCCTCCACCAGATCTTCCCCTCCCACCCTCAACGATCGCCGCAAACTCGCTCTTCCCCTGCACGACCTTATCCCACTCCTCCTTCCCATCCACCGCATTCGAGAACCCGCCCGTCAACTCCCCCTTCCTCGACACGATCGGCCCGCCCGCGCCCCCATTCGACACAAACTCTGCCTCGAACGCTCCTTCCCTTCGGAACGAGAAGCAGCAGGTTGAACCCCGCAAAGGGGGTGTCCCGGGGGGCCGGGGCTTCTGATAAGAGGTGGGACGAGACGAGGGAGCCCCGGGACAGGGTGAACGGGTGCGGGGGCGGGGGCTCGGTGATGTTCGTCAGCAGGGCGATCCTCCCGGCCCGGGTCATCCCAAACCAGGTCCCGCCCCCGAGGACGTCGATCCCTGACAGAACATCTTCTTCCTTGCTGTTGCTGTTACGCCCGAAAGAGTGGAAATGAGCATCAAGAGTAGGCCTATCGAGAAACTCGTCGCGATTGGTGCACAGAATCCTAATGGCCTGGGCCTTGAGAAAGGAAGGGCAAGGACAGGAATAGGAATAGGAACTCACAAAGCGTATTCTGGGTGCTCGAGGGTCCAGAAAGCGATACACATCTAGAAGGGTGCTGTTCAGATCAGGTTCCGTATCAGTATAGTAGCCCCTCGATCATCTCAGTTCCCACGCTTCGACCCTTCCATGACGCCAACAGTCATCCTCGACAACGGCGCGTCCACCATCAAAGCCGGCTTCAGCGACGGCAGCCCCGCCCTCCTCATCCCCAACGCCATCGCACGCAACAAGTCCACCACCTATTTCGGGCACGAGCTCTTGCGCTGCACCGACCATGCGTCCCTCACATACCGCCTCCCCCTCGACAAGGTAAGCTCTGTCCACAGTACATAACTACATAGTAAAAGGGCTTCATCGTAGACTGGG
The DNA here is from genome assembly GCA_030435635.1 of Armillaria borealis. Taxonomy (NCBI): domain Eukaryota; kingdom Fungi; phylum Basidiomycota; class Agaricomycetes; order Agaricales; family Physalacriaceae; genus Armillaria; species Armillaria borealis. The sequence goes on along the minus strand of JAUEPT010000015.1, from coordinate 51,155 downwards.
ACGCCCAAAAAGCGATCTGGGACGGCGTGTTCTCCTCTGAAGCCCTCGGCATCGATACCACCCAGTCCTCGCTCCTCCTCACCGAGCCCTACCACAACCTCCCCAACATCCAAGCCGTATACGACCAATTCGTATTCGAGGAATACCAGTTCTCCTCCTACTACCGCTGCACCCCCGGCTCTCTCCTCACCTCCCCCGATTCCGAGTGCGCCCTCATCATCGACTCGGGCTTCAGCTTCACCCACATCATACCCCTCCTCCGCGGCACCCCCCACCTCCCCGCCCTCAAGCGCCTCGACATCGGCGGCAAGCTCCTCACCAACCACCTCAAAGAGCTCATTTCCTTCCGCCAGTGGAACATGATGGACCAAACACACATCACCAACCACGTCAAGGAATCCTGCTGCTACGTATCTACCTCCTTCCCCCGGGACCTCGAGGCGTGCCGCGCGACGCCTAACCCCATCATGCGCGAGTATGCATTGGCGGAACAGCGCCTCCGCCAGCCGGGGGATACCGGGCAGGTGCTGGTGATGAACAACGAGCGGTTTAGTGTACCAGAGATCATCTTCCGGCCTGATGACATTGGTATATATCCTTCCCTTTTCTTTTTACCTCACTTATCATCTCACCTCAACCCAGGATTAAACCAACTTGGGCTAGCAGGCACCGTCGCCGCGTCCATCGCGCTCCTCCCAGAAGACCTCCAACCCATGTTCTGGGCCAACATCACCCTCATAGGCGGGAACACCAAGTTCCCCGGGTTTCGCGATAGACTGTCAGTCCCCCACCCCTCCTTCCCTTAAATTCACTCACGCGTTCTTACTATTAGGCTCGCGGATCTCCGGCCCCTCGCCCCAGTAGAATGGGACATCGAAGTGCACGAATGCGCAGAGTACGTCTCCCCCCTCCCCCTCACCTTCCCTTTCTTACTTGCTTGCTAGCCCAATAACCGCAGCATACGACGCTGCTCAGCGCCTCGTCGCCAGCCCCGCGTACAAAGACTGCATCGTGACCAGGGCAGAGTACCTAGAGAGCGGGAGCAACGCTACGCGGAGAAAGTGGTCTCAGGGCGCAGGGGAGGAAAAGGAAAAGGAAAAGGAACAGAAAACGAGGAGCAGGGCGGGTACCACGAGGAAGAAGTGAGAAACAAGGGATCTAAAAACGAAAACAGAGCTTGTTCTTGACCAACTCAACTGGTTCGCTCGAATTTCGACTCGTGAATGTTTAAGCGTTCGACTCTGGGATTATCGATGGAGGCCTTCGAGAGTTCCCTCCCGGGGTCAGTAGTGAATCCTTCCTTTTCACCTTTGTACTCTTGGAAGCGTCTTGTTCTTTTTGTTTCTAGACGCGTACCTTATCTAACGCTTGCTGTTGGTTCCTTGTTTCACCTCATGTCAAGTCTATAATACCAGCTTACTTATACGCGCCGAGCCCCTGCACATAGTGGGAAATCCTCTTTTCCCATTCAGAGTATTGTGGAAAACCCCCCTCTTCTCGCTGCCTTTTGCCGAGTCTTCTCTTGCCCTTGTCCGGTTATCTATCTATCTTGCCCCTGCTTTGTACGTGCCCTTCAAATTTAAGTATCCCTCATACCGCGGGCCGCGAGTCTATAAACTTGGCGATGTCACCCTCTCTCGCTGGGAATAACGCCTGTTGTTGGTTCCTTGTTCACCTCATGTCAAGTTTATTATACCAACTTGCTTCAAGTTCCCTTTCTTTTGCATTGCAACCTTCCCTCGTGTTCCCTACAGGCGCCGCCTGTACTTTTTTCGGTGGGACTTCTCGCGTTCTTCTTTGGCCCTACTTTTTGGAAATGAACCAACCCCTTCTTCAATTTTAAGCCTCCCTTCCCAGAGGCCCGGGCCTGAGATAATATCAACCTCCCTTTCTCTCATCCTCCCTCGTGGAAAGAATTCTGGATGGATCGATGCTTGTTTTTTCTCTCGACGATTTACTGATACCGGCGTTTTCTCCCCTCCGCCCCCCCATCTCATGGATCTGCACGGGATCGTCAATCGCCACAACGCGTCCCTCCTTCCAGCTGTATGGGAATAACAAAGTCTATTGGACAATAGCCCCCCCCTCATGTGATTAAAAGCCATACAAGAAATTAAGTAAACAGAATCGGTACATGTATCGGTATCGGTATCTCATTTCGATACCGCATCCGCCACTTTCATCACCTCCATCAGCACAGTCTGTTGTTCCACCGTCAAAGACGTCGTGGCTGCCTGATACACAGGGCTGCTTTTCATTTGGAACGCTAGCGGCATCAATCAATGAAAGAAGCATAAAAATAGAAAATAAAAAAGAAAGTCACGTACCGGTCAGGGCTTGTTGGAATGAGACGTAGGGGTTGACGTTATCCAGCGGACTGTAGTACCCTAGCTCTTCCTCGATATCCTCCTCGTCAGAATCATATTCATCGTCATCCCCCAGAGCCAGTTTGTCAGATTTGTCCCTCAAACGGGCGCCCTGGAGAAACACGAGGTCAATTCAACATATTAAACCACCTGGTAGGGGGACCTGAATTTATCACCTCTTTGGCGAGCATCTCCAGATACGCTGAATCTTCGTCCCAGACGTCCTCTAATGAAAAAACCCATCAGTCGAAGGGGGTGGGGAGGTGAGATCCCATGATTCTCACCATCATCCCCGTTCAGGTTCAGGAACTTCTCGTCATCAACATCATCCTCATCATCGTCTTCTTGCAATGCATCTTCCAGAGCCTTGCGCGCTAAGGTAAGACGCAATGATTAGCTCATCATTTCATTTGACAGTTGGAAGGGTTCTCATACCTTCGACAGCCTTGGGAAACTCTTTGAACAGCTTTAGGATCCCGCCCAGGATGCCTGGCCAGCCCTGCTTCACGCTATCAGGGATGCCGCTGGGGTCCATTTCGATTAGGGCAGACAGCGCGAGGATGCTCAGCCGTTTGTCATGCACCCGCGGGAGCTGATTTTCAGAGTTGATAGCGGCGAACCATTTGTCCAGGAAGACCCGCGTCAGCCCAGGTCGGGACGTCTCCATGATGTGAAGCGTGGCGGTGGGGTTGTATAGGATGGCGTTGATCAGAACTTCGAGGTTCGCGAGGCGAAGGGCAGTAGTCTCCGCCTTGTCCAGGTGATCCAAGGCGGTGACGATAAACGGTTGCAGAGCCTAAAAATGAAAAAGAATATAAAGTGTCAGCCGTTGCTGGTCATTCTCCGTAAATGGCGTACACACATCGTCAACGCTTCCACGAAGGTTCAACAGCACGGATTCGGCTAGCTTACATCCATTGACCCGGTCGTTTTCGCCCAGATGTTCGTTTGTGATTCGAGGTCGTGTAAATATCCACGAGCATCTGCTTATAGTCGGCCCGACTCCTGATTACATCGCTGCCAAACGAAACGAAATTATCCAGGGAAGGCAACATTTCTTGGCACAAGTCTGACGTGAGTAAAACTCGACGTTTTGGAAACAAGGACGAAGCAGTGACCTACCTTCTAGGTAATCAACCGCATCTGATTTGAAGAGTTTGTATGTTAATTCAAACACCGGCCACACGCTCGGAGAAATGGCCCGGAGCTTGAAGGTCAAGCTGTCGACTAACTCGTACATGCTGTCGAAAAGATCTGCGGATTGTGACACAGAAATGAGCGCATGATTACTTGCAGCGAATGGATAAGGCTTGCCAAGGAACTTGTTCTCGAGGGTGAACGTGACGATGGGAATCACGATCTCCTGGACTTGTGCCAAGATTTCGGGGGCACTTTCGATGGAATTGATGACCTGCGCACGACTCTGTTGAGTAGACGGAATCCCCATGGACATACAAAGCCATACCGTCCAGATTGTCTTCGCGATACCCATAGCGTAATACGTTTTGTCATCTTCCCCTGTTGATATCAGGGCTTCGAGATCCATCCCGTCCGCTTCCGAATCCTGGGCGATGGTCTCTCTTGCCAAACGCAGGTAAGAATCGCACTGGGCGAAATTAATCAGAAAAGAATCCGGCTCGGGTCAGCATGCAATCTTACCAAGCGTGCAGTTAACTGAGCTGCGACGGGAAGTAACTCCGTTTGGTACTGATCAACCATTACCTCCATACTGTGGTTCAGGATATCCAGGTCACTCTCATCCGACAGCTTGAGAAGGCCTAGCGCGTGCACCACGATCAGCCATGCAAAGATACTTATCATCATACGCGTAAGAGAGTGACCCACTTTGTATGACTTTGCTCACTTGAGGCGCTACGGCAGCTTTCACTAGAGAGATATACCATATTAAGACCACAGTGGAGGAAATTGAATTGGAAAAATCCCACCAGAGTCATAGGCGACCACCATCTCCGTAAGGGCGAGACACGCCTGAACCCTGACCGGGAATTCCGGGTCATCCATTGCAGCGACGATGGCAGTAAAATTGGTATGAAGATGCTACGAACGAACGAGCGCTATTAATCATGGATCGGAGCGGTTGCCAGGAACATAAACTCACCTCTTCACTAGTCCATTGTAGGCGGTTCTTCACGACAGTGCCTATGACTTCGCATGCCTATGAATAAATTAGATCAACCTGTGACTCGGTTTCATAGTGGACGGCGCATACAATGGCACGCAAATAAGGCTCTGGACTGCTTAACTGGAGAGTCACGTATTGCATTATGAAGGTCTCCATATTGTCCTTAACTGTGGGGTGTTTCATCATCCAAGGCCCGAGTGCCGCGGCCATGTTCAGCGCGCCAAAACGTTGCGTCGCAGATGCATTGCTAGTGAGGTAAACATTAGTACACCGTCATGGATCTAGAAAACCGACGTACGATTGCAGTACGGAATTAATGAATGTCAAAATGGGTAGGAACGTAGTCTTAGTTCTGTTAGTGGCGAGGCCAAACAAGAAAGTGGTCGCCGCGGAGACTGGAGTGGCAAAGCTCTCGTATTCATCTGTCAACATTAGATCAAAAAGGTTGTTCGACTTATCGAAGCTTATTGAAACGAACCAACTGAGATCCTGACATAGTCAACCGGGTCGCTCTCCCACAAATTCTGCTTTGTGGCATTGAAGGACAGCTGAGGGAATACGAAAGAGGAAACAAGGGTCTCAAAGTGAGGTTTGAGTAGGGTCCATGTAGATTTGGGCTTGACACTGAAAGAGTGTCAGATGTGAATGCAAAAAAGTCTAAGAGAACGGAACGTACCATTCGCTGAAGAATGTAAATATTTGATACTGACACTTTTGTGACAGCCACGCTTGTCCAGACACAAACAGGTCTACTTGACGGAAGTAGACGTTCAATATCTCCGGGGCGAACGTAGTCACGAAATGCTGTGCAAATCCAGAGTAGCTTTGCATCGTGCTCGGAAGCTGAGAAGGGTTGCCATAGCTGAGACAGAGGCACAGTGATATGAATGTTCTGCCGAGTAGAAAAAGGGAGATGCATACCGATGGAATAGACGCCCAAGGATAGCATATGCCCATTTCTTAGTTTTCCACCATTCGGAACGCTCCCTTTCTTCCTCATCTTCGGGGACAACGGCGTTCGGGATTTGAAGATTGACAAGAGAGAAGAATAACTGGCCCCAAGGAACAATGCTCTCTGCACTTTGCTGGTGTGCGCTAAGAGACATGACAATACTCGTCTTATATGTCTTCAAAATGAGATGGAGCATGGCGGGGATCTCTTGCGATGTCGCTGGGGGTGTTTGCATCATGTGTGTCGCAATGTTAACGAGAGTAGGGAAGAGTTCCGGGACGACCTTTGGTAGCACTTCATTATTCTGGATGAATCTGGTTGGCTGTGGGGTCAGCGAAATTGCGTATATGCTGTTGTTCTATCGCGCACCTGAAAGCTCTTACTGTTTCGAGTGCCGCCACGCATCCAGCATGAACTTCCCTGATTTCTGAGCTCGCCAGCAACCGCTTAATTTCGTCCAGGAGTCCGGGCCATTTACGGGGGAAATCGCGAGAGATAACATGCTTGAGTGCGTTGGCGAGCTGGAGGCCGATGCTGCGAGAAGGTGCTGCAGCGATAAGATGAAGTAGATTTGCGCGCAACGCTTCGCGATCCGTCTGCGAAATGCCGCCTTTTATCTCTGTTGAGTAGTGGGTGAAAACACGGTTTTTGACCCACACAGCACAGGCCTGGCGGGTGGCACTGCAATAAAGGGCCACCGTAAACCAAAAAAGAGAAGAAGAACGCGTAGGAACACGTACAGGTCGATGCTGTCGGCGGCGATAATCTGGAGAAGGGCAGTGACCATGCCATCCTGGTTGCCCACCTGGACATGGCGTGATTAATGAAGATCTTTCCCCCAAAGGATACTCTGGATAATGAAAGCTAACCTTGCGAATCTCAAGTTCAGCAGATTTCCGTATATTAGGGTCTGGATTGAAGGTCGTGGCGAATAGGTTCGATAACATTTGTAGGTCCATCTGCAGGGCAATGTCAGTCGTCGGCAGCGACCGACACAGCGAAATACAGAAGCCAAGAAATGTATCATACCGTGAGTAAAGCAGGAATTAAGTGAGAGTTAGAAAGAAAGTACACAAAGGCGAACTGAAAGCTCTCAATCGAGACCCCACTGAAAATTTCTGACTATGATGGCACGTGGTGTTTAGAAGCGCGACCTGACCAAGAAGGAAAGACAACGACGCGCTTCAGTACCCCCTCCACAGCTCGTTTCATTTTGTTAAAAAACAGCGAACATTCCGCACAGGAACTCGAGAATATATTCTCTTGGTGGCGGCATGCTGAAAATGAAATCAACGATTGAATTGGTACGCATGACAAACTTCATTTTATCAAAATGATCCCTTATTCTAGAAGCGCGCTGCGTAAACAATTCCGAATGGAAGCAGCCCCCGACTGTCATCGCTGCTAAGCAGTCGGAGCAGCAAGAAGCTGTCGCGGATTTTCAGGGAAGCCGCCGCACTGGAGCCTACAAATAGAAAAAAAGTCGGGATCCTTCAGTACATCACGTTCCTGCGATCTACGGGTGATCTGTAGTGTCAGGCGCCAGGCCTCGAGGCAAGAAAGAGACATATTTAGACCCACCCTCAAAACTTTGCACTGACACTAGAATCATTGGAACTGCCGCGGAGACCTTGAACACGGGTACTAGTAGTCAATCCTCGCATTGTTGAGAATGCATCCACCATCATAATAATATCGTGCTGCGTGTCCGAACGGCGCCACATATATACTGAGGTCCGAACAATTCTCCTAGGCTCACGTTCATTTCCAGTGGACGCCAGAAGTCCGAGAAGTCAGCATGAACCTGTCACACACAGATATGAACCCAACCGAACATCAGCCTGTGTCCGCCGACAGATCTTTGCCAAGAGGGGAGCCTGGGGAGCCGTGAACAGAAGATGATCATTTCCGGACCCAATTAAGCTGAACGTCTACCACCTGCAAAGATTTAAACCCGGCCTCTCTGATTGGTAGGTAATCAGCCTCGACCAGACTCGCCTTGCCAAGAGACAGCAGAGCTGAGGAACCGTTTTGGATATGGCTCAACCTCCTCACCACTCGGTTCACCCATCGTCAGTGCTTAGGCGCGACTGTCGCGCGTTGCAAGTCTTCCCGATTCCGGAGTAGCCCGCCAGGGAATTCGTGCCCGTTCCTATTACACACATTGTCTCGAATTTCAACGCTTGGAATATACACACCGCTAAGGACAAGCTAAGGGAACAAAGGATCCCGTTATAGTTCAGCAACTTGGTTCGACCCGAAGGTTAGAGTCCATCCTTCTATTCCAGGTAATTTGGAAATACATACAGCTTCTAAAATAAATACGAGCAACTACGAGGAACACAGCCATATTAAACAGTCAGTAACTCGAACCACGACGGTCATCTTCCTTATTCTGCTCCAGCTATCATCGTTCTGCGTTCCCCCAGTCTATCTCTTGCCAAAATTCACGCGTTTACTGGCGTTCAGACTTGATGCGCCACCTGGCTGCGAGTCTCCGACACACGGTGTTCGCTCTGGAGTCTTGACCTCAGTGAGGGTCGAGACCGTACGAGTGTTCTGGTATCGTCGATGATGAAACAGTAACATACCTCGACTTTGAAATCCACACCCTGATCGGTCAAAAATATAACAGTGAGGTGTTGAAGTGCGACATGAGTGTAAGTATGAATGACTCGGAAGTAGGGTGTGGTAGGTAATCCAGCTATGCGAACAGGTAATGCTACATGCCCTGACTAACAATGCAGGGGTAGGTAATATGCCAAATGACTGTGGGTTGATATAGATGCTGAGTGAGGTATAGTAACAGATGTAAGTAGTCGGCGAAATGACCGTGGATGAATGTATAAAACAAAGGTAAGCTAAAACTTTGTCAGCTCACGTCGACGCTGACTGCAAATAAACAGAGACTGACCATACTTATTACATATAACAGGGCGCAAACCGTCGGTGTGACTCCAATGCCAAGGTCCACTTGTCATCTCCGTCATGCGTCAAACCGCCGAAAAAGGTCCGCTCGCCTAAGAGGTCAACTCGACGTTTGCCTTGTCTCTCGTTGACGTAAGTGATTCCGGGACTTTTCGCGCAGCGGAACTTGAAGGCCGTAACGCACCAGTCTGTCTTCAGGTAATCCTGGTAACGAAGCTCTTCATCTGGTGTCAAGGTCGTCTTGAAACAGCTATAAACAGCCTCGAAGACATCAATACACCGGATACCCTCCTTTCGCCTGACCTTCACTATCCACGGTATGAATGGATGGTCGACCTTGACTCGGATGTTCATCTTGCGCAATGAGCAATGGGGCGACGCCGTCAGTGTACGTTCCTCGTCCTTCATTTCCGCGTAATAGTCTCCGTTGAAGCGTTTAAGCTGAGGCCTGTTTCCGACAGGATCGAATATTATGTTGAACATGACCACCCAGAACTTGGAAATCTTATCGGAGAGGCTAAACCTAACCAGAGGCCACTGTAATGGGATGCGTTCCCGTTTTACTGGTACTACCCGATGTTCAGTGGAAGGACATTTCTACAAAGTTAGCTCTGTGGGACGCACGGATCTCGGTCTTCAGCTGCAACGTCATCTTGAGGGGAGCTTCACTATCCGTTAGGTTTCCCGGGCGATGCCTGTCGGCTTTCTTCGGCTTTGAGCCCATTGACGTCTGCGGTCTCGCCGGCGCCTCGTTACGACGTGACTTTCGATAGGAACCCGATGACGCCTCAAGCGCATCTGCCGGTTTGGATGGAACTGGAGCAGCATGTCAATGTTATGTTGACCGGCGGAAGCGAATTTTTTACATACAAACATATTTATTTAATGAGTTGGGTAGGTGGTTTACATTGTTATCGTTATTGGTGGCGGCTAAAGGCACATGAGCAAAATACAGATGATAGGGTTCTAGATGACTTACGCCATCCCGATGGACCTTGATGTGACGAATTGGATTGAGTATAAGCTAAAACTGGTGGCCTAGCACCTACTGCTAAAAATTCAGGACTCAGTGCTATCGCCACTCTTAAGGTCTAGTGAACACTTACCTGCGGCTTCAATATCATCCACCGGACTCGTTCTTGAGGCCTTACGAGGACGGGGCATTGCTATCGCAGACATCAATCACGACTTAGACGCTGATAACAAGGATCTACATACCGATCTCTCGCTGTTGGACTGGCTCTGGCGAGGGCTTCCTAGGCTTCAAAAATGACTTCAGCCCTACAAATAAGGATGAGCTAGATCAGATCATTTTCCGAATGCGTACATACCGCCTGTGATCGACGTTTTGCGTGTCCGCGATGAAGATGACTGTGTGGATGAATCCTTTCGAGGCCTCTCGTTCGGCGCAGGGGTCATGGATCGAGACGAGGTCGAAAACGCCGCTACAAAACGGCTGGAGTGTCTAGATACCGGCCTCATCATGACCGGCGAAGAACTCTCTGGGAGTTCGATGCTGGAAATCATGGGGGTGCGCGGTATAGTACTCGACAGTGATTTGAACATAACGGACAGAAACGAAAGCGTGATGTCGACGGTAAGTTGGAAAGCACGAGACGAAATGAGAATATCGAGAGAAGTAGAGAGCAGACGGTCGTGGGCGTAAAGGGCGTTAACTCGTGTAAGACAGACAAGAGAGCAGGGTCAGCTGTAGAAGCTGTGAGTCGACTTTCAAGTATACAAGATATAACTTGCCTGGACATATACAACTCTTTGACGTTGGATCGTCGTGAAGTTGTTCTCAAGACCCCAGGCTCGTACTGCGTGCAGCCCTTATGTGCCGAAGGGAGGACGGAGGAGCCTGTCGAACACGAGGTGATACATAAGGCTTATAAGTCAAGGGTCCAATCCGCTTCTCGACTACTTCACGTGATGCAGCATTTACTTTCCTGGGCGGCCGGTAGATTTTCGACGCTGGTGTAGCGAGGCATTATTTCCTCGAGCCCACCATATATCCATCCGCTACTGTCAATAATACCAACGATGTTCTGTGTTTTTGAGCTACACAGCCACGTCTTTGGCCGTTCTTTCTTCCCTCAGTCCCTGCGCCGTGGTTCTCAGCTTGGCTGTCAGATCCGAACGAAATCCTCATGTTGGGTCGACGTGTGACGTTCGTAAGGAGATTCCTCGGAGAGGTTCATTATAATGTGGCAACTACTCATGTTTTGATGGTCGTGCCAGCAGCGCTGAAAGCGTATAACTTGATACATGGAAACATTCTAAAGTGCGACAACGTCGTATCACCTCGACATCAAAGTGCTAACAGCTGAGGAACATTTATCAGGAAGGCTGATCCCCAGATAGTGGATAAAAAATCTGCCTGGACGTAAACGGAATAGATATACGACATGCAGGTTCACTGGTTTGTCTTATGTCCATCGGAAAGATCGGATTCAGGATTTGTCTGTGAAATTTGAAGCGACGTCGCATAGAAATGACGGAAACCAAGGACGGACGGGATGTCCGTACGATAACGATAGCTTAGCTATGGTACGAAGTATTCAGCAGGGTTCCGCTTATACTTAAGAAGAAATGTCATGCTCCGGCTGGCGACCCTGTTTATGAAATGTGTGTGTGTGTGAATACTCACCCTTTGACAGCCTGAGTACACATATCTATGCGTCATAGGGCAATCGCACGAGTAACATGTCGCCAAACACTCGATCTGGTGAGCGTGATGATGGTTGAATAGTACTCAACCTAAGAGACTCACGTAAAGAAGGCGACGCCTCCTGGTGTGAAAGATGGTTCAGGACGACTCAGCCAGACGAGGTCGAGGCACTGAGTGAAAGGCAGGGTGTTAGCTAAAAAACGCCTCGAGGTGCAATGCACCTGCCTTGTCAAGTTTCCTCTATAGCCTTGATGATGTGACAAGAAGGGATGCGGGCCACGACCCACCTTAGACAACCGGCATGGGTCTTGTGATTCGTTATCTTTCAGCGTGCATCCAATCATTTAAACCTATAACGAAGTTCACGGATGCAATCCATTTCAATTCTAGTAAGGGAAACCAAGCCCGACCCGATCTTGCATATGGCTCGGTACCGTCTCTTAAGACAGCTTGCATTCAAGTTAACCATTCAGCAGGAATGCATGTCAAAATCTGGCCCGGTCAGCTTGGAGGTGAGCCAGATAGGAACCGAATTCACTGTTTAAGGTCTAACTCAGCGGCATCTTTGTGAACTTAAGATCCCTAGTCGGGATACTATATCTAGCGTTTCGAGCCAGATCTTAGGCCAAACGAACGGGTTTCCGCTGCCCTTCCGAAGGCATTCGAAGACCGAAGCTGAATAGTCAGATATACTTGGATGCGATGATGACGGTCATACTACCCGTGGAGAAGCACTGAACGTAAGAGCTACATCAAGACGCTGCCACATATCAGAAAAGAGAGAACCCGGAAGCATTCACCTGTAGGTGGGAACCTTAGTTTGGCGAGAAGGAGACCGCTGGACATGCACCCGATCGTGGAATAGACAACAGCGATGGACATTTCAGCACGCAGTGCGCATGTTGTCCATCTACCCGGACCGTCCTCGTTCGCGATCCATCTCTCTACGGAAACATCATTGCCTGTGAGTCCGAGGGAAAGATCCTAAGTACGATGTGTGGCAGATGTGAGCAAGAAGAATATCTGCTCCACAAGAAGCGCAACTCAGATACCGAAATCGTTGAGTTCCTCGCCAATGCTTACCCCTTCCCCCACACTTCTACGCCACCATCAAGCCAATACGACTAAAGCGCCTAAGCTCTTCGTGTGACGGCTATTTCGGCCATCTCCTAATTATAACGTCTGGACGACCCCGGGATCCCTGCTCCCTGGAAAAAGCACAGGTGGACCCCGCGGTCAACGATCGACAGGACGACCGTCCAGAATCAGTGACTATACCCCCCGAGTGCCAGGGACCATTCATCAATAGGTGTCGATATAGCCCCAGAATAAGCCCGAATATATACATATACAATGTTATGCGTCCGACGAAGTGATCTTTGATGATTTCATTTCCTAACAAGAGTGGCGAGGTCGAAGGCCATTGGCACAGTGGTCCTTCACCAAAAATAATCGTGGCGATAAGCATAACGAGAATCAGAAGATAACGGTTTCTGTAAATGTGCATGTAAGATCGTGGCCACTATTGAAAAATGAAACCGGAACCGGATCCTAGAGAAGTAGCCTTACCGTCGCAGGCCTTGTACGTTTCCAATCGATCAGCAGATCGCACAAATATACATACTGAAGGAGAATAGATAGGATACAGATAAATCAGGACCGACGAGGAGAGAGGGCACCGGGATAAAGGAAACTACTCCTTCTTCTTCTTCTCCTTCTTCTTCTCCTTCTCCTTCTTCTCCTTTTTATCTTTCTTCTCCTTCTTAGGGACATCCGCATCCTAGGAACCACGATTATCAGTCGACAATACAAACGTAGGAGAAGATCAAACGTACCGCTTCAGCACCCTCTTTCTTGGCCTTCTCTTTCTCAGCCTTCTTCAGCGCCTTCTTTTCCTCTTTTGACAACTTCACCTTTTTCTTCGGTGAAGGCTCGTCGTCGTCGTCAACGTCCATAGCGTCACTCTTTCGCTTTTTCTTTTTCTCCTTCTTTGGTGACGGCTCGAGAGTCGTCAAGGCGGGCCCATCCATCTCAACATCCCCTTCCTCCTCCGCAAGCTCATCCAAAACCTTCCGGATAGCATCGGCATTCTTCGATGGAGGCGTCCCGTTTTCAAAGAATTCGAGACGCTCTTCGACTTGTCCTCGGAGTGCCTCGCCGAATTTTGCGGTGGGGTTGTCTACCCAAGAAAGAATTAGTACATTCGGGAAGGAATAAATAACAACATACCGGAGTAACAATCTATCCGCGACGCAATCGAACATTTGTTGGCCAGAAAACGCGAAATACGACCCTTATGTTTGGGGCCAGCGCGACCGATGAACGTTGAGTGATAGATAAGCCCGTACTGATCAACACGGTCAATCCAAAAGCCGACGAAAATCATGATTGACATACCTTGGGAGTGTTGCCCTTCGTCTTCAGAGCTCTGAAGAGCGCTTTCTCGGCACCCAGAATCTGTACGGTGCTAGCGGGGTATTTACTGAGATTCGTCAAACTTCCAGCATGGCTGATAAGCCGCGCGCCGATTCGATCACCCAGTAGAGCCGTAAGACTTGGCGCGACGAGGTTCATCTTGTCGGACAAATAGGTAATTAATGACTTCCGGTATTCGCTTAGTGAGACGACACGTATGGCAAAGGTGGAGATGTTGAGCATGTCAATTTCGGAGAGGGAAGAACCCATGGAGCCACGGGCAGCATCTAGAATGTTTTGCGCTATAGTGGAATTGTCTTCGAGGATAGCCTCTATCTCGGGGAGCTTCTCCTCGGTAAGTGTCTCCTTCTCGCCAATGAATTGGACAAGACGGGCGTATTGGTGGTTGTCGGGAACGAGTTTGACAAGTTCTGGGAAATGATAACCATACCATTCCCGAATGCGCATGGAGAAAAGGTTGACGTCCTTGTCGAGTTGATCAAGAAGCGCAATGGCTTGAATGATCATGTTGTCGTGCCGGTTCACGTTGAACTTTAGCTTGGCGCGAGAGTAGGAGTGGCCCAAACCGAGCTGGGACTTGGTAAAATCGTCGTTCTGCAATCCTTTGAGCAATTTGGTTGCGTGCAGACGAAGGCCTCGAATGAGCTCCATGGCCATGTCTCCCGACTCGCATTGCACCTTCGTCTCAGTGCGTATCGAGTTTCCCAAATTAGGGTCCGTTACGGCCAGCACAATGGTCGATTTTTTGGTTGGTTTGGAAAGGTTGAGCTCAACAAGGGATTTCAGGTAATCGTTGACGATTGCTGTGAAAGGTTAGATAGAGGAAGTGAACATTGAAAATGTAGCGTACATTCAGAGATATCGTTCGCATTCTCCAATGCATGACCTGCACTTTTGAAAGGCGAGAAGCTCATGAGCGACACCATTTTTGAGAATTTCGAAAAATCGATTATTGAATCCTGGAAGGCCTTGGATTTGGCCTCAATTTCGCCCGTGAGTTTGACCTCAAATATAGCATAGCCGGACGCGGTTTCGAGCAGAGCATGGGTAGGCATGGTAGCCGGGGAGGTCGCGCTCGACGTCGAGGAAAAAGTATACCAGCTGAAAAAGTTTCAAAGTCCGACAGTGGTACTCATTGGGTTAGGGTTAAGCGATCTGAATTCTCCGGCCCGGATCCCGCCCAACTTGAACGCGGCTTCCTTGATTCAGCCATGATGCATGATGTCTTTGTGCAGTTGACGACCCTGCAAACTCTAGACAGGTTGCTTGAAAGATTTAGGCATGCCCTTTCTTTCAAGGCACTTCAACACCGCCTCATGACCTTCGCTTTGTCCAGAAAAAATGAAGAAAGGCTTGCACACTCGGCAACGCCATCGAATTTGTCTCTTTGTTCGATCGGGTGCACTTCCTGTATAAAGGTCAAAGCTAAGCCATGATTCTCCTTCAACAGCTCCCCCCAGACTTGGCGGAAAGTAAGTATTCCTTCCTACGATCCTGAGTATTAAAACTAATCAGTGTCCAAAACTCGTGTTCAAGTTGAATTGAAACTTGTCATTCTCATCACCTTTCACACTTTTTGATCTTCCTTCTGCAACTCCATTCACTCTCATTGCCATGTATCGACGTTCACATCCTTCCGCTACCGAAGAAGCGATGTCCTTGCTGCGTTCCTCACCCACCAGTGGCAGCAGTTCAGACCAAGGTCAAGAAGTGGCTATCCCAATTCCCGGAAGCTATCACTCGGTTTCAATGCTTCTTCCTCCCAAAAAACGCACCCTCTCCGAAATGCCCAGTTATGTATTCAAGCTGAAGTCTGGGTCGAGCTCCAAGGAGACCCCATCTAAAGAGAACCCTTTCAAGCAAAGGAAAGGCGCATTGTCTGAGCATGTCGGCGTGGAGAACGACGAGGCCTTACTTGCAGCTGTTTCCGGGAACTCCGATGAGCAGCCCTCTTCTGGGTTGCAGTTGTCCCCTGTGTCTCTAGGATACCTAGAACTCAGTGGCGACCAGAGGCGTCCCTCATTGAGCCCGCTCTCAGAAGGGTTTGATGACACCAGGGTGGTCCCATTGGCTCCTTTCCCTCGTGTCAACTCCCTCTCATTGGCGTTCTCTTCGGACAGGGAAGTCGCTCCCGAGTTTATCAACCCTTTCGCGACTCCTCTTTTTCCTCCGAGTGGCTTTGGTAGCACTGTGTTGGTAGCCGACTCAGCCAAGTACAACAACGATCCGTTCTCTCCTGTTCCTACGACTCCACTGTCTGCTATCACGAACGTAGAGGTGGATCATCTGACCTTTGGCCCGACCCAGGTCAAGACTCAGCAGGTGAAGGGCAAGGCACTAATTATCCTTGGCGAAGAGGTGGGAGGCTTTCCCGGGAACGACATGCAGGACAGTCGACTTTGAATGGCTACTGTTCGCATCATGATTATGTGTTCACGCGTCTTCTGTATACTATCAATTCTTAGTTGTGGTGAGCATATGAAGGTCGGGTAGAAAAGAAGTAGAACTGCTTTCAGGTTTCCAAGAGGCTCCCATCGTTTAATATAACATGCATGCATAAAATCTAACCATTCGAACGACACGCTCACAGGACACCAGAGCTCATTGCCATTCTTAGAGCGTTCCACCAGTTCAAAATTATTCTTGTCTGCACGTTATATGTCAGTTACAGATCTGAGATTTGAGCGTGTTTTGGGCAAGAGACACATGGATCATGTTGCGTTATCCGAGACGACACCTCTTCACGAGGCAAAAGCATGGTGGCATTGACGGTTACCACGAACAACATTCACTCTAATTGGATGCACTAACCTTGTCTCCGAAATGACGGAGAATACCGAGATCTGGTAGCCACAACACAGAATCTGTGGCGGAGCCGTCTATATACCTTGCTGGCTCCGAGCCGTCGTCCTACGGTCCGGTTGCGACTGCCATTAATATTCGCATCATTCACCTGGGAAACACGTGAATATGTGATTTGGGAAGTACAGGAGGGTAGGATAAAAGGTTTGTGCAGTGGTATATCAATGCGCGCCGTGGGAACCTTCTGTCAATCGCGACACAGTGATGAAAGATTCGTGCGAGCCGAGATTACATGCTCTGTTTGCATGATGGTCGAGCCGTAAGAGCTCACAGTCACTCTGAATACTCTTACTATGTCACAAGCTTCGCATTTATATAAATAAGAGAATTATACAAACATAATTCTCTTATTTATATAAATGCGAAGTTGATATTGATGATCTATCTTGTTTTGTCTTCAGTACTTACTTGAATTGTTGAGTGTGCAATGAGTGTGTGGTGTTTTAACAAGCAGTGAAACTTGAAGCTCGAGTCCTGTGGTCGAAATCTGACAGTGGACTTGAATTAAACAGTCACTTTTTACCGCGGCGGTTTGACGGGATTTGCCGATAACGATGACGTCAAACCCTGTCAAACCGTGACGCCGAACGCATCAGTGCTCGTGACCGTCACTCGCAACGTTTCTCTTTCTTAAATTTCTCACTTGTCTGCTTCTGGGGCTGCTTATTTACGATGTCGTTGAAACAACAGAGGCCATCCCGCGACCTTGATTAGGCATGATTAATTGATCCACGAGGCATCAATATATCACTCTCTAGTACTTATTGTTGCTTCTATAGTGTCAACGCTACTAGCATTTTCTTGCAATTGTACCGCCATGTATACATTTGGTTGCGGAATCACGGCCGCGCCTTGGAATCTCATGGAATGCGTTTCACCGCAGACTCGGACGTTGATTAAAGCTATTCATTAGCATTGGTCCCGTCCCGGACCCCAGGCATCTAAGATTTTGAATGAGCTCGCCCTGCATACTTGGCGTTTTAACAAATTCGAGTAGTCGGTCAGAGTAAGGATTCATACGAAAGATGGTGGTGGGCTCTTTGCATATATAACATAGCGCACTGCAACTGACAGTCTTATCTGCAGTAGGCCGCGAGTAGTAGGGTGCCTTGTGAGCAGGCCGCCTTACGGTTTCTGTCCACCAGCTCAAACTCGTCTCTTTATCCCTCGTGATAGTTTCCGCCTACCCAATAAATATCCTCCATCATGGCGGAAGTGTATGACCCAGAGTAACACCACAACGCCCCTTGCAGCGGCTTCAGGTCCCGGGTTATTCCAAGCCTTTAAACAGCTATCTTTGACTCCAACCAGTGCGAAATGCCATGGGTCTTGGTTTCAGCTCCCAGAAGTCACAGATCTACTTTCCTGCGACCCCTGCGACGGTGAAAGTACGGCGCGCTCGAGGCTCTAAAGAGACGACACATGCTTCGTTGCGGAAAGTCATAGAGCGCAGGTGTCCTACCTTATTTGAGGACTTCTCGCCTGCGTGGTGGTTGTTCAAGTGCGTGATTGCCGAGCCTTATATGAATCTTCTCTGATCTTTGCTTTCTCTAGTGGACATTTGCAAACATTATATTGTGTTGCGGGAGAGTTCTCTCATATCGACAAGATAAAATACGATAGGTGTGCATGGTCGTATCCCTTACTTAACCTGCCAAGCATATTGAGCTTATGAATGATTCTAGAACCTACCTTCACTTGCTAGATGGCGGAACATTGTCCGAACAGTTTGTTGCATCCGACGAAATGAAACTAACGTTCTCATCAGATGTCTCGATTTCACGTCAACTCATGAAGATTTAGCGGATGATTCGCCTATCCTTGTCGCTGTCACTGTCTTGGATGGAGGAAAGTGAACCGGCTCGCTCCATAGTTCGCAGACCTGATCTCCTTTTCTGCAGGTGGCTACGAGGCCTATATCCGAGCGATTCTAGCACCGGCTTGCTCTTCTGTAGAGAAAGGTGGTCTTGGGTACCGAGGAGTGGTCGTCAATATCCGTGGCTGTAAGCGATATCCTTTTCATTTCGAAATATCCTTCCGCTCACCCGACTACTAGGTGCTGGCGTACCAGTTCATGGAGGTCCGACCGATGACTTGCGGCAAGCGCTTCTTTACATATCAAACCGCTATCCTTCGGCGCCCTTAATTGGACTCGGGTTCTCGCTCGGCGCGAACATCGTTTTACGGTATCTTGCCGAAGAGAAGGAGCTGAGTCGATTATCGACTGCCTGCATTCTGAGCTGTGTAAGTCCTTATCGTACCGTCCCGTAGTATCTCACTACATGAAACGTGACAGCCTTGGCATCTAAAGATTCACAGTAAAATGTATGCAGGTTACGTCTTTTTTTGGAGTTCAGGATCATTAACCAACCATCCACCCAGAACAGTGGCCAATCTTCTTGGTCCTTATGGCTACGTTAGCGCAAGGGGAATACACGACAGTCTCGTACGATTTCTTACGATTCACTTCGTGCCGACGTTCACGCAAGCACCTTTCCACGAAGCATTAATGACTGCCACGGTATCCCGAGAATCGACAACCCTCACGCAATTCCACTATCATTCTACCCGCACCCCAAATAGTAGCGTCCCGCAGGCGTATGACTTTGCCACCGTGAAAGATGATGCGACATGGGCGGCTAGCCTGGCTGATGTCCGGATTCCCTTGCTGACACTGAATGCGAAGGATGACCCGGTTGCCTACACCACTCCACACGGTGTGGCGAACGAGAACGTCTGCATGGTTATCACACCTGGAGGCGGACATCTTGGATGGTTCGAGTCTTGGAACACTCGGTGGGTTACGAGACCGGTGTTACAGTGGTGTAAAATGATAGTGGAAGACTTCGTGTTGGAACGGATGCATGGAAGAGAAACATACATAGCAGAAGGTGGCTTCTTGAAGGAGGTGGGTCAAGACCATATTGGATGTATGGAGATTGAAGGGGGCTTAGAAGGGATGATAGTGGGGATGACCCAAGAGGAATTTTCTTTTGAATGATCTAGTCCAATCAGATCGTGTGCGCACATTTTACAGTAAGATAGCAGGTTTCAGTATTTCATTTAAGACTAGATACTCGGCAGAAACCATCGCAACCTTCAGCTTCAAGCCTGGCGTCTCTCCTTACTGCAGAAGGCATAATACCTGAACAGACCGTCTCAACCAACGCATTGACGTCAATAAACTACCGTGTATGAGGATTAGGATTTGGCCATTGCGTTGAGGTAACGATGGAAAGACAAGGCAAAAACATTTGGAGGATAGATATTTCGAAGAACGCAACGACGCTGCAGTCATCTCCTTATTTTCGCTCGGAGACGAGCCCAGAGAGATCCCTTGCTAGCAGAGCCCTCGTCATTCTCCGGTTGATCCGAGTCCTTCTTTTCCATTTCGCTGAAGCACATAATCAATGGCCAAAGAAAAAAATGCTACGGCGCAAAGATACTCACATCTTGAGATGCTGATGATTCACGTCTACCATGTTCAAGGGAGAACTGTGAATGACTTTGAGTTCGGCTAATTTCACTATATAAGCCTGCATCCACGCCATTTCGTTCTTCGCATGAATGCTTATCCTCTCGACCTGAGGGAAACGCATCGCGGATTCTGCGATACGGAGAGCAACTTCCTGGTTAACCTCGTCTTCGTCTGGAACAACAACGCCGAGGTATTTTATGTGGGTCAACCGGGACTCGAAACGACGACCTCTGTAATCAAGCCACTCCCGCGTTTGGTTGAGCGAGGCGAAGGGGATATGAAGATTGCAGACGTGGGGATGAGCTGCGACCATACGGAGGAGTTTCTGCAAGTCTACCACGCTCGGGCGGTCCTTGTAGTTTAGATGCACATCCATGACGAAGGGCGTGATGCTGGGTTTTGAGAGCGCCAATAAGATAATGTCGTATGGTGCATTCAAGTAAGTTACATTAGGCAGTGAGCCCGGTGGGAAGGTGATGTTGGTATCCTCAACCGGACGTATATCGTCGATGAGCAGCTGCACAAGCAGGTTATGGCGGGATAAGAATGGAACAAGGTGAGATGGCGACAGCGAAGGAGATTGGACCGTCAAGAGCTGCAAATGATCCATTTGAATTCTAGAAAGGTGTTGTCCGACATCATCTAGTCCATGCAACGTCAATTTGGTGATATGGGAAGCGTTGAGTGAGGCGATGGTCCAATCGAGGAACGGAGTAGAGAACAAGACGTTGGTGCCAAGTATCTCAACCTCGCCGGATATAACAAAGGGTTGGCACTGAAATATGGTAGTGCTCTCCCCGATGATTAGATCCCTTTCGAACACCACCCATCGAGGCTGTCTCGACGGACCACGAACAGGGTCTGGGACGGTAAGGCTCGCCAATCCTCGTAGTAGCTTACGAAAGGCCACATCATCTCTCTCCTTCGTATCCACTACAACCGGTGCCTGCGTAGTATCTTGCTGCAGGCTCATCTTGGCCAGCAGAGACTCAAGGTTGTAAAAGTCCTCGCCAAAGAGTCCTTTCCCAGAGTTCAATATCAGGCGAATACGGATCAACTCCGGGGTCGTCCGGAAATAAAACGCCACCTCGCTCGCCTCATGCTCGAAATCCTGCTGCGAAAAGGTGCACTCGATGCTCTGGATGCAACGTGGCTTCTTAAACAATGAGAGGCTAACGGCTTTCAACAACGGAAATTCGATGCCGCCGAGCACTTTTCCAACGATCAGGGCACTTCTGGATTGCATGGTTCGAGCGCGCCTGGTGAATGTGCCAATTTTGACGCTTCGTTCCATATTCAAGATGAGATGGATGGCGCGCGATAGAGCCAGCCGGTTGAGTCGACGGCAGAGACGCCCGAGTGTTATGAGATCTTGTTCTTCAAGATTTTCCACTATGATAAGGAGGATTTCGTCCGGGAAGATCCATCATGGTAGCTGAGGGGTCGATCGAAGCCATCGACACTGGGTTCATTAGCTGTTAGACGAGGAGGAAAAGGAAGGACACATACCAGTTGTAGGAACGGTCGCAAATGATGGTTGCAAAGAGAAAATCGTGTTCGGACCCATCAGGATCAGTAATGGCTATTTGATATTTATGCCCGAGGAAAGGGTCGTTTCTTGGGATCTCGGCTGTACCCAATTATTAGACGCGAACCTAAGCAAATAGCCCGGATCTAGAAACACTTCATGGTGGATAAAACCTTCTTATCAATAGAGCAGAAGATGCTTCAAGCTGGAAGAATACAACAAATAATACAAATAAGCAAATAAAATAACGTACTAAGTCGTGTCGCATCATGAATACACCTCTACGCTCCTCCTGACGAGGTCGCGTAAAGGCAAGTCGTAAATCCCACCCAACAAAAAACCAAGGCCACTCAACTAACTCTTCCCACTCTTATCTCTCACATCTCGCCAAAAGTCGGCCCACCCGTCCCCTCGGGTTTCGTCTCCATCGTCAATCCGCGGAAGCCCCTCCCTTCCTCGTGGTCCAAATGCATCTTTTTGTGCTAGGGCGATCCGGTCAAGAGCCTTCATCAATGAGGGAGTGGCAGGTACGGCACCGGTCGGAGGCGATGGCGACTCGACAGCTGTATCATGGCTCGAAGACAGCGTGTTCGACGACCGATATCGCTTTATGAACCCAGGACTCCACGCTTCATCGGTCTTCCGCTGACTGACGCTCGTAAGGTCCTCTTCAAGGTCAGAGTATTCGGGCACCTCCCCTTCCCCAAGTCCGCTAACCACATTCTTCCGCTTGAGCTGTCCCAGCTTCTGGATTTCCTTGTCATAGTCAATATCATCCGGCAGCTTGACCTTGGTATCTCGCTCGCTATCGCTAACTAGCGTTGGCGTCGTGGACGTCATGGAATGTCTTTGCTTCAACCAGGGACGTCCACCTCTGAGTGGACTTCCTTTAGGGACATCTTCCTCTGAATCCGAGGACTCGAGTTGGCCCAAGGGTCGGAATTTGACAGCTTCCCGATTGCGTTTGCACAGAGCATGAAACCGAGCCTGGTTGTCCTTCTTTGAACGTGCCTTCTTCAAATAACCCGGACTTTGTGGGAAATCGAACGAAGACTGATCAGGAGGGCTCGAACCGCTCTTGTCTAGCTTCAGATGCAGGCCAGGCTTGTCATCATCAGGGAAGACAAGATCCTTCGAAACGGCGGGTTTCTCGGTTGAACCAAAGATGCGGTCCCATACAGATGTGAAGGGCTGATACATTCCCGCACGGTCGGCATGATTAGGAAGATTCGCTGCGTAGTCGGCAAGATAACTGTCCCATTTCTGCACACTATCGTAAGTCTGGTATTCTCCGGTAAAGAGTTAAAGACATACCTGATCTGGGCATTCGCCAAATGTCCTCTTCAGGAACCAATCAGACACCATCCCTGCGCAGAGAAACAGACAAAATCCTGCGCTGAGACCTTTCTCCTTGCTTGTTTCCCATTCTATACTTGCGGTAAGCCATAGGCGTTCCCACACATTGGCCCATGCGGGAACATGAGCCAAAGCCGCGATAGCGACAACGACGCCAAAGGAGCCCATGGAAGCTGTGGCGAAGCGAAGAGACGCATGCTGGAACTTGACAAGCGGGAGCAGAGTGAAGAGAGTCACTATGGGGGTGCATATGGACAAAAAGACGATCCGTGTCAACAGAGTGGGATGGACGATGACCGAAAGAGCAAGAGCAAAAAGGGCGCTAGTACCTGGCATCAGACAATCATACCGGAAGAGATCGATGATTGGCTTACCCTCCGGAAATACCGCCGAGCGTCAATGCACAGTACTTCCATCTTCCGGCGAGAAATGTAGTCAGAAGGGAACACAGAAGCCAGACGGCAACAAAGGATGAGGATGACAGGGCGCTCGAGGATGTAATGGATGGAATCAGCAGTGCCAAGAACGTCGAGCAGTGCACTAGACGGCCACATCAGTACCGGTAAGCCAAGTAATAAGATAAGATGAACATACATCCAAAGGCATATCCAATGGCCAAGCCACCAATGCCGCCTTCCAGAATCCATTTCAATTTCTTTGGTGAACCAAACGCGCCTGGCATAGCATCGTATCGAGGCACAAATTGTCGTGTACGGTCGAGGGTAAAAAATGCACCCGAGAAGGTAAGCAAAAGAGAGAGTAAAAGGAGAGGTAAAGCATAGGCCAGTAGATATGATGTCGATGGGAGAAGGGTCGTAAGACTGTATTCGTCGGTGGTCGTCATTATCGTCGTTAGTGGTCGTCAGTGTTATCGTTAGCGGTGATGGGATTATAAGGTATCTCCTGAGGCGCCTTGAGCTACCGTCAAAGACGTACTACCTCGTCGACGTCGGGGATGGAGAGAAGGTGACAGGTGTTTGCGGGGTCTTCGTCACGGCACATGCCGCTCCCAAATCGGGACGTCGCTTGCGGGCCACCTTTATACGTTGAACGGATCTAAATAATATAAGAATACATTTTACACATTCAAGCTCTTGGACGGCGTTGAGGCTCGTATGTCTTTTTTGACTTTGGCGAATCGTCGCAGTAATCCCAATCCAATAGTCAAAGAATTGACAGTAACTACAAAGGTGCCTACAAGTATGACCACCATCACCATCATTACACAACAGCACCACTTGAGTACGCAGCGCGCCAGACGCAAGTATGCAAGATGTAGTACCCCTCCACTCGGTAAACCACCCTCACGCCCAAGCCGGGCTTAGAACGAGCCCGCAGTAGAACTTGAAAAAACCTGCAAGCAGGCAGACATTATAAGTACCATCGTAACTGGTCGACGTCAACGCTGTTTGTAAGAAAAAGTAGATATGCTTTAGTGGTAAGTATCAATTATGGTAACAAATGACTGACCAACAGAATCTTCATTGTAGGACTAAATCCGACGGCTTTCAATCCATGACAAGTTTCCCTTGCTTTCGCCAGAAATTCCTCCTCCCATTCGGTTCCCATCATAATAGCCCACATAGAAAACTCATCGACCTGAGGGAACAAGGAGACCGCGTCCACCATACGACGTGTAGTTTCTTCATCAAAATGAAAGCCTAATGCGTTCACCCGTAAACGCGTTAAGTGAGCCACTTGAGGCTCGTACCGTGTGCCGGTATAGTCGAGCCAGTCACGAGTTGAGTTTAGTTGATCGAGCGGGATGGATAGGGAGGTGATGGAAGGGCGGTCAGCAACGAAGCTGAGGAGTCTCTGCGTATCTTCTATCGACGGAGATATGCTGCTATCACTGACGGCAACATCCGCAACACTCGCCATGACACTTGGTAACGCCAATCCAACGAGCAAAAAGTCCATCGGACCGACGACGTGAGTAAGATTAGGAAGGGACCCGGAGGTGAAAGCAGTATTTCCGGCAGGCCCAAGGAGGAAGGCTTCCAGTTGAGTGATATATGCATGCCGAGAGAGAAAGGGAATGAGGTCAGAGTGTAGGAGCCGAGGACAACTTAGAATCATGAGCCGTTCCAGCGAGTCCATTTGGACCTGGTGCAGAGAAGGACCGATGTCCACTTCATTCAAACGTAAGCTGGTGATGCAACAAGCATTCAGCGACGTGATCGTCCAATCGCTAAATGACGGACAAAATAGAAAATTGGAGTCGGACAGGTGAACTGTTTCAAAATTCTTGAGAGGTGGGCCATCGAATGCACTACCACCTTCCTCTATGATCAGGTCTCCCATCAGTGTCAGAGACCGACTAAGAGGTCCGGCCACCACCCTTCCTAAGCTACGAAGAAGTTTCTCCAAAGTAGCACGGTTCCTCTGCTTTTGCGTCTCTTCGACTGAATATCCCAAATGTATCGAGAAAAACGTGAGAGTGAGGTCATCCAACTCTGGACACGTTCCTAAATAACGTGTTACCTGCTCTGCCTCCTGAGCAAAATCGTTGGAGAACATGCAAGTCACGTCCTTGATGGGCGGGCTCATCACGAGCCAAAGGCGGATGGCCTTCAATGAGGAAAAGGAAAGGCGATAACCCGCGTCCAAGGCTTCAAATAAAAGAGTGCTCAGTTCACCATGAGTGCGAGATAACGAACACCAAAGGGATGTAGTAGCTGTTCTGTTGGGCTTCATCGCTCGATGGATGTGGTAGGAGAGGGCGACATAGTTAAGTCGCCGGCACAGACACGCAACTGAAATGATCTCTTCGAGGTCCAGTTCTTCCAGAATGATGAAGACTAATTCGTTGGGGAGGTCAGCTAGGGTGATAGGGCCTGACCCAAGATTGGGTGAAGACATTGACCGCTTCGCCTGCGAAGTCAAGTCGCCGGTAGTTGTTTTGGTGAAAAGGAAGGCTTGTAGCCAAGATGATTGGATCGACCCTCAAGCTGTAGAGGTGACCAGGCCTCTTCGAAGTTTAAGGGTACGAGGTGACCGTACTACGTGTTCATTTGTTCAACTTCCGAAAATTGTTGATCTTGACAGCTGTTCACGTGAGAGTCACGGGGTATGCGTCATTTATTGCCATCACCACAGCATTTCAAACATGAATTCGTTCGTCCAGGTTAGGACGTCGTCCATACCGAACCTGTAGGAGCCATCTACCGAACTTTAGGCTCGATCTTCTTCCCGTTTTTAGTCACGGATTCGCCGATATGTGGTGGAAATGCCTCCGCGACTTTTGTGAAGAACTGCTCTAGTTTCATCTCTGCACCCGATTCCTCCTTGATTTTCGGCCTCATGTCCTTCGATTCAGTATGGCTCCTCTTGGTGATCTGGTTTAGAACCCCGATGAAAGGCGGTGATAATAAGGAAAGGATGGTATTTTACTCATCTCGTGGCCATTCGTTTCGGCAATGATAGTTGGGTTCCGGGCAGTTACGTTGTCTTCGTCTAATCTTTAGACTTTCATTTCAATGTGAAGAGCTCTTTGTCTTCTTGAAGCTAACTGATTCTCAGTCAATCGTAGTAGATCACACCAAGGACCCGAATGTTTACTTCGGAGTCTGTCTTCCCCCTCGTCCCAGCCGAATTTCCTGTGAAACACTTTAGCACTGGCAGATTACAGTCTTATGTCTTCGGGCCGTAATCCGTTCAAACTGGCCCACTGATTCCCTCGTGTATGTTCGGTATAACGCTAGGCGCCAGGAACGATTTCCAAGGCGCCCTCTGATGGCATCTGAATTCCCACCCTTGGATGATATAAGACTCTCATCTATTTCTGCTCAACGCCCCACCAATCATCGCGATGTCCCTTCTCCCACCCAAGCCACAAAACCAGCGATACCTCCCTGATACGGGGTTGAATCTTACAGGGTTCAATGGTCCTGACTACTTCACTTCAAACGTACTGCAGACGCGACGCCAGAGAGAAGCGAGGGGGCAAGAGGGAAGGGGGGAGTCTGCCTTGTGGTGCTCGCAGTCTCCTACAGCGAAAGCGACTGAAACGGCAATATCAGGTGTGTTCTAAACTTGTTGAAAATCGCCATAGGGTACTAATTATCCTACTTGTAACCAGACTCCGACCCACTGCCGAGGGACGCTACTCTGGGAGGAAGCCGCCGTTTCCACGACTGCAAGATCAGTATGGATATGAATGGTCACGAGAATTGCGAACCTTCATTTTCTGTGCAAAGCAGTAGCACTCAGCCGGCAGTTTCGCCATCGACCTGTACGTTTTGCAACTACTGCGCATCCTTATCTAACTGACATCACGGGTATTTCTCATAGCATCACGCCCCCGGGCACTGCCGTCCTTATCTCCACTCCCAAAGCAACCTAAACTCAAGATCGGTAGGCATGGATATTTCTCGTACGGAGAAATTGACTCAAGCAGGTCATCGCCTGTAGCAGGACACCCATCCCCGCCTCTCATGTCCCTTCGGTTTGGGCCAGTCGGGTTTTAGGACCCCAATTTATTGCTTTTGCATTTCCCGTTCCCTCGTGCATTTATCATTGTATATCTACCGATACCAACACCACCATACACTGCACTGGACGATACCCCACATACTTTGCATCACTGTACTTCATTTATGACGTTACGATTTTTTAAACCGCTTTTTCTGAATTCTCTATATATTGATATCTGTATCACCCAATCCCATCTCATTCGGTCGTATTGATAAGACTCTGTATCGGAAGAAGCGGTATCGCATGCCGGCGTCGTCACTTTATCCTAGTGCGAGAGCCTGTTATATTCAAAAGGGAGCACAGAACCAGTCGAATGAGGGGTCATACCGTGCCTACTGAGGAGTGACGGTGTACTATTGCCATCAAGGGCCCGTCGTTGCAATCTCACCGTGCCATATATTTCAGCCGATGAGGTGTACTTCAAGGCTCAGGGGACTAGGTAGCGCCCGACTTAGAAAATCGGAAACTATGATGAACTACTTCTATTTCGATCGAAGTTCGCGTCCGCCAATATTCAGGCTATTTTACATCATGTATAATATTTATATAATTAGCAAGTCTTCCGTTCTCAGTCGCCATTGTCGGCCAACAAGTTGGCGGTACCCGAAGCTTATATGCACATACTGATCAGACGATGATCCGAAGACTGCAAAGAAGACCACTTACGAATGCTGGTCAGGACACCAGAGACACCAAGGGATTTGACGAGGGTGCTCATCGCGGCTGGGGTCGTATTCCCACTTTGAGAGATGAGATAGGCAACAATACCGGAAACATGGGGAGTAGCCTAAGTCATAACAAAGCCTCAGCTCTCGCACGCTAGAAGAGTCTGAGGTTTTAATCCACATACCATGCTGGTACCACTGATGTTGTTGGTGGCGTTCGGGCTGCCGATCCAGGAACTGGTGATGAACGCACCAGGTGCAAAAATATCAACGACCGGGCTATCATTGAAGGTCACTTTTGTAAACTGACAACACAAGCGAAAAACTCGAACCCGTAGTTGGACCAAGAAGCTTTTGCGTCAGCAATGGTCGTGGCACCGACAGTGATGACTTCGGCAACACGGGCTGGACTGGTGCCAGATGCATCAGTACCGTCTGTAGATAAATGAGCATTGATGAACACGAGTGGGATGGATGGATGAGATCAACCATTTCCGGCAGCAACTACGACGTGAATTCCAGCGTTGATGAGCTGTATTATTGAAGTCAGTTGCGGCACATATGCAGTAAATCTGATTACTAACAGAGAGAACCCCGCTGTCGAAGGTATCAGAGGCCGAGCCACCGAGCGACATTGAAACGATGGAGGGTTTACCAGAGGATTCTATCCAGCGATAAATCAATTTGATGATACGGGAAGAGAAGATAGATTAATTACTGACCTGTAGCATTAATGACCCAGTCGAATCCCGAAAGAATGTCGGATATGTAACCAGAGCCAGAATCACTCAGAACTTTGACGGCAATCAGATTGACCGACTGGGGCTCTTTGTTAGTGCAAGCTGATAATATGTAATCTCATGAGAGTACATACCTTGGCTACACCGTATTGGGCGCCACCAATAGTTCCTCTATATGAATGATTAGCTGAATTCAACGAAAAATCATCAAGGACTGTACGTACGAGACATGGGTACCGTGGCCATTACCATCGGCAGAGCTGTGATCATCAGATTCAAATACCAAGCAGCGAGAACAGGCTACACTCACTTATAACCACCGAACGTCGCTCCCCAAGTTGCACGGCCGCCAAAGGTGGTCTAACAAAGACGATGTTCATCAGTCTGGGAAGCTAGATAGAAGGTCGCTACCCCTTACGTGTGCCGTGTAGATACCTGAAATCAGTATCAGAAAGATGATTTTGAAAACATAAGATCAGAATCTGACCTGTATCAACGACATACACGTCTACACCAGCTCCGGTGGCGTCGTACGTGTATGTATAGGTCAGGGCCCTGTAGATGATCAGTCAGGTCATGATCAGCGAAATTGATCGTCTAAAAAGACATCGTACGATGTATCAGAAGCGCTAAGGGCACTTGATTGAGATATCCGGTTGAGGCCCCAAGGCGCATCTGTTCTAATGGAAACCGATGTATCAGTCACTCGAAGAACTTCTAAACGACACCATAACGTACTGGGTGGTGGTGATGGAGACAATGCCATCCTCAGCGACGGTGGCTGGTGAGGCGCAATTTAGCGTGCCTTTCTAATGATTGGATTCCTCTACTTACCAACGTCTATAATAGGGAGATCAGTATTGTGGCTGGCGGACATGCCTAAAAAAGGAATGACTGACCAGGGTGAGCGCGGACTTCGTTCAGCGTTTCGTCATCGAGTATACCTAACATCAAAAGTTACCATCAACTCCGATATTTGGAATGAAAAGAAGCTTTACCCGCGAATCCTGTGGAGGTGCGGCTGTATAACGCAGTGACGGACGAGCCGAGGGCCTCAACAAGCGAGTCCCTCGACGACTTGTCCTTCATGGTCACGATGTAACCATTCTGTTTAATTTTTCCCGCAAACCTCTCAACCTCGCGGAGCGCAACATTAGGAGCGCCCAGCACGGGAGTAAGTGCAGCTGCAAAAGAAACAGCGGTGGTGAAGAAAGACAGCATGATGAAGAAAGTACGCCGAAGAGTGTTCTTGAACTGAGAGCACTCGGTAGGAGAGCCCGTCAGTCTTCAGCAACACCGCAGACCTAGCTTTTAAGCATTCTTCAAGATATCGATAGATTACGAGCGATGTAAGGATCAATCTTCGTCCGAGTTCTGTAACGCGTGCAGGTACGTCCGTCCTAGGACTTCCAAAGATCGGCTTCGCGCTACATGTGCTGCCTTCCTTTCAGAGATAAGGAACAAGTAATATATGGTTCGGAATGCATGTGGCGGTATACGGCAATAAGAAAATTTCAAACGGGTTTTGGAAGTCGCGACGGTTCCTGCCCACTAGACTGGCGTTGTACGAGAACATGTATTGCTCCGGCCAGAGCGTACTGCTAGTTCAGGTTTGATACCGCACAGTCTATTCTGGAGATAGAAGCGAAGAATTTCCAGACGTGATAGCTATGACCCGAAATTTCTCCAGATTTAGGTTATGCCAGGGTTGGTCTGTGCTGGTGTTGAACTAAGGCGTTGGTGCTATTTTTAGGTCTGCACGTGCAGATCTGCTCCGGCCAATACCGCACCGCTGTGACGTTGACCACCGACCTCCAGATGGACATATCTTTGTCGCAAGGCAATAGATTCTGGGAGATAAAACTGGGATGGAATGGCGGGCATCTACTGCCGACCCTTTCATTCCTATACAGATGGAAGGATGTCTGATGTGACGAAACGATTTCACACGATACTATTCTTCAGTCAAGCCGTGCGTCAATCGCGCAATGGGGGTGTCGATTACGGTGAGTCGAGATGATTTTCATCTGTGCTTCTACCTTATCAAACAAAGGTCACTTTCGCCGTAGCTCGAATCATCATGCGGCCTCTCCATTGTTCTTGTTTGCAAGTTGGACCTGGCTGTTATCTATGGTCCTTGTACTGGCCAGGCTCTAGCCAGGAAGCACATGTGCCTTGACCATGGGACTCTTGGCGTTTATTTCTCTCAATCACTGTGGGAGACTCCATGATATCGATCCAATGAGATTTGCTGTCAATGACCGCCGTAACTTTCTCCCGCAGAACGATGCCAACAGCTGGACAGCGTTAAGCTTTGGGGATTGAATGTTTTCTATCATTCTCGGGTTCCAGTCTTTCACCTTCCATCTCCCCGAATTCGAGGACGGGCGCGAATGGGTATGTTTGTTGAACTTTGAAGGTTCCTTCTTCGTCAGAACGTTCTCGAACTGTCAACTTTTCTGTCACAGATCGCGTTATACTCACTAGAGGTTGCTGGCATGGACCCCTATTGTGCATATTCCGGGTCTCTCACAGAGTCCTTGTTTTATCAGGTACTCGCAGAATTCTAGTCCAAGTCCTCTAAGCTTCCATTATCTTTCTAGTACGAAAAGGACCTCCCCCAAGGCCTATGCGTCGCTTGGACTCGACTAACTTACAACCATTCACAATAAACACCCCCCGGGATCGACCTCGTGCCCTATTTGTCCAACTCCGACCTCGGTCCCTGATAAAAGGCGCCCACCGCAGTCTCATTCCCTCTTCATTACTACCATTACCATCGCACTCACAACGTCATGCCATTTTACGCGCAAATTGAAACAGATCTTGGCCTGAAGCTCTTCGGTCTCGAAGAGTTCGTCGCCACTGAGCCTCAATCCCGGGCCCTGGAGAAGTCACAGTCCGCTCTGTGGCGCGCACAATTGACAGAGAACCAGACACCCACGCGCTTCGAGATTTGTGGTGAGATTTCTTTCCATCTGCTGGGAAGGGTTGTTCATGCCGGCAACACTTTGGCACTGTAGATTCCATGCCCCTCGAAATCATAACCCTCGGACAATCACGCCGCTGCATCGACAATCAGATGGATATATTTAACGAAGAAGCGAGGGCTATCACTTCTCATGGATGGAGGGTGCCATCCAATTACGCCTTGTATAGCGGCGGAGGCTCAAGCTCACCGGCAACAAGTACGTCCGACTTCTTCAATATG
This sequence comes from Armillaria borealis, assembly GCA_030435635.1. Classification (NCBI taxonomy): domain Eukaryota; kingdom Fungi; phylum Basidiomycota; class Agaricomycetes; order Agaricales; family Physalacriaceae; genus Armillaria; species Armillaria borealis. The sequence continues at coordinate 19,343 of JAUEPT010000015.1, read as the reverse complement.
AATGACCGTAATAATAATGACAATCATATCTCAGAGCCTCGTGTACTGTCGCCTCGCGCTCGATTATCACCGAAGCAAGCTAGTTTCATGTTCGGTAGGTGTCATTCCCATCCTCATCGCGAGATTAGTGCTTACGATGAGCGGGACTTGCAGGACCATGTGCCTCTCCCAACAGCGCAAGGTTCAGACTTGGCACTGCTGGATATTAATGACCATATTCATTCAACGTCACCGGCACCCCTCATCTTACATTCAGGGACGTATGTATACATAGAAACACTTTACTTCACGCATCCATCTGTACTTCTACCAATCACGGACGTTGTACAATACATCTTGTTCACTCAATAACACCGATTGGTTTTATTCTTCTAACCCGTAAATCTTCGTGAACTGAATCTAACCGTGAAGCCGAAGCCTAAGCTTGAAGCCTTGAAGCCTTCGGCCAATCAATTGGCCCACGTGGAGAAACTGATGTCGAAGATTTTCCGCATAGCACCTCCTGACGGGTCTGACCTCCTACCACTATCATCATCGAAGATATTCTTCGTCCAGTCTGAGAAATGGTCCCGTTCATGATACAATCATCAGGCAAGAAGCACTATCTTGGGCCACCACGGATCTCATGGCAATCGTGAAGTTTTTATTGTCTCTTACGTTTGGCCACAATCCGCGGGTTTCATCTTTCTGCCACGTACTTTTCATATTTAGCTTCAGCTTTTATCATGCCACGACTCTTCTAATTCTCTCCTTCGGGCGCTTTCGTATTACTGCCACGACGTTTGCCGCACGGACCGCGAGGATCCTTTACCCATGATGGATGCGATTCGAATCTATTTTACGAAGTGTGGCGATGTCTTTCGAAGATTCAACTTTAGCGACGATGCAGAAGAAGAAGTTGTATTCAATCCTCTGCCACACGACACGATACTGGTCGATGCTGGTGTGACCACCGAACTAGTTTCGAGCTGTAATCCAGACCGAGGATCTGCGTGGTACCTGGGAGCAAAGACTAGAACGTCAAACGATGAAGACAGGGTTCGACTAGCGATTAAACTTGCTACTCACATCGAGGTACAGCCGCGGACCGAGCAATATGAAGTGGCTCAATCGCTCAAGGAAGAGGCGCTCTTCTACTCGCGCTATCTAAAAAACTTCAAGGTCGCGTCGTGCCCGTCCATTTCGGACTCTGGATTGGCCGTACATCGTGGGCTGGGGTCGTGGTCTGTGTGATTTTGGAATGGGGTGGCCATCCGTGGTCATCCAAGGTGGAGATCAACACGCATGAAAATCGGTACGCCACGGTTTTCTTATTCACCGCAAGGCATTTACGCTGACTTTTGTACGTGTACATAGCATGAAGTTTGGTGCAGCCATTCAAGCGTTGCACGATGCAGATGTGGAACATCGCCAGCTGGATGACTGTCGCCACTTGCTTTACAATGAGGGAACTGGGGCCGTTCGAATCGTGGATTTCACGCAGGCTACAGGTCGACATGTATGCCGGCGTCAGCTGCCTCTTATTCACTATGCAGCTTGTCCATCCGAGGAGACCATGCAATGCGAAGAGCTGATCCAAGCCGGGAGGTTTCTGGGTCTCTTTGGTTCTGCGCCTGGTGAGTTGTTCTCTCGTTTATACATTGACCTTTTTGGGTTGATGCATCTTTGCAGAGGACCAAGATATGGACATGAAAAGGGCATGTATGTTTTACAAGCGCAACAGACCTTTAGGACTTTCGCATCCTCTGGCACTCGAGGCCCAGTTGCAATTCCTTTTGCGGTATCGGGATAGCCACTGGCATGGAGCCAGACAACTTGACCAGAATTTGAAACGGGGTGGGAGGTCTCGCAGCCATACCCTCCACAGACCTGTTACTCCAGAGGTAATAGATATGATCCTGAAGGAGACTGGTGTGTCTCGAGAGGATCAAATTCATCTCGGATACGGAGTAATACGTTTTCTCCGTAGTTTGACCTTTACTGACGCCATTGACCGGGCTCTATATCTTGCATATATTTGCCTTACACTTTGCACATTGAGTTGTTTTTTCGAAGTGCTATTTAGTAGCGTTGTTGATGTTCACATGGTCAAGGGACCTGAGAGGGTATGAAGCCTGACAGCGCACTTACAGTGCACGCAGATGCTTTCAGTTACGTAACTGTCCATCATCGTTGCAATCAACCACGACCATGGACAGCGCTGAGTTTCATGCTGCTGTGTATGATGCTGTGAGGCATATCCCGGTAGCTCGCGTTACTTCCTACGGTACGCCCTTAGTCCTCCACAATCCTCTCTCCAAGGCTGCGACCGTTGCATCGATGCAGGCCACATCGCAAAACTCATTGGCATGCCCACATATTCACGACACGTCGGCCAAGGTACTTTCGACCGTCGTCATCGAATCTCACTCAAGTAACACGCTTAATAGCATTGAAGTTCACCTCGCCTGACGCAGATCCTCCCGTGCCGTGGTATCGCGTCATTTCGTCGACAGGCACGATATCGTCTCGCGGACCGGGAACGGATGGAGCACAGCGGCAAAGGGAGGCCTTGGAAGCGGAAGGAGTAGAGGTCTCTGATCCTGGTTTGAAGGTCGATCTGAGGAGGTGGGGATGGTTCCCCGATAAACTTGAAGAGGAAGTTTGACGTATGATCGTGATGATCCCGAATTTTCCACGCATTGTAATGTGGCATTTTTTGAATACTAGGCTATGATGGTATTGAATACTGGCATCCTCCCGCAAGACCCATCTTGGTCTACACCGCTTAATGTTGGTCATGAAGGTAATACAACCAGCTCAAGATATCTTTTAATTTGAGCCAAGGAAAGAAGTACTCTAAAATATCTAGTGAAACACTGTTTAAAAATAGAGGCACTCTACAATTAGTGATAGTACAGGTCTCCACAACAAGATAAAGCGACGATAATAAGGATAGTAAAACATGTTAAACAGTGATGGTGAATTTTAGCTTATCGCCCTCGACCTCGCACTTGACTGAGTTCATATTCTCGACCATGAAATGAGCGCCGCAGTTCTCGATCTTCGACTTTTCATGCGAAGTGCAAACAGCGATCACAGTCGCGCCGCTAGAAACACCCGCCCGGATGCCGGAAGGGGAATCTTCAAACACGACACACTTCGAAGCGTCGTATCCGAGACACTTTGCGGCAAGAAGGAACGGATCAGGCGCAGGCTTGCCAGCCTTGAGACGCTTGTCGTCGGCAGTGATGGTGACAGGGGGAGGAGTTATCCCGACGCGAGTCATGCATCCGTGAGCTGTGATAGAAAATAAGTCAGACCAATGCGGCACAGAAGACAAGGAAGCTTACCATAGGTCTTGGCTCCGGAAGTCGCGACCGCGTATCTGCCTGCGGGAATAGAATTCATCAACCTCTTCACTCCAGGAAGAATGCGGACGGAGCGGTCAACGCTCGCCGCTTCGATCTGCCAAGCCTCCAGTTCATCCCGACGCGTCTTTTGGTCGAGAGCCTCTTCGCCGACAATCTCGTTGTGATTCGACTCCATGACGGCGTCCTCGAAGGTAGGTTGGTACACATGAGTCTCGGGGACGGCGCTCATGCGAAGAAGGTTCTGGAGACGGCTGGCGAAAGAGGGACGGCGGGATTGGGAGGAAATGATCGAGGAGGCGCGAGAGCTCGGCGCCGAGCTTGCGGGGGTCAGATCAGGAGTACCAAAACCCGAGCTTGCGGGAGAACGGAGGGGGGAGTCCATGGGGGAGTTGGAAAAGGAATTACTGCGAGATCCAGGACCGTGAGTGTTGTAGGCGTCGGCGTAGAAGAGAATCGACTCTTCAAACTTGGTGACCTCGTCATCCATTTCGTGTTCTTTGATATAGGGCTTGAATGCGGCGAGGTTGTCCACGGCGCGTTTACCGTGGGTGGCGGCGATGACATAGGCTGGGTCCTGCCCAATGTCCTTCGCGACCTTGCCCCAGGCGGCTTCTACAGCTTGAATAGAATCCGTCAAGGTTCCATCCTATCAGCACACTGGCAGAGTTAGATTGGGAAGACGACGGCAACGAGGTACACACCATGTCAAAGAGGACCGCGTCGGCGTAGAAAGTTTGAGTCGAAGACATAATTTTGCGACAAAGATGATTTGATAAGAGGTGCAATCAGAGAGATGAAGCTTCGACTGGGGGTTGGGGAAATTGGTCGCAACATGTCACTTTATATACAAGGATGCTTTGATTAATAGGGGAATGTGACGTCAAGGACGGCTGGAAAAAGATTTGTCTTGAGTCGTCATCTGGGCCAGCATCTCAAGGCGAAGCGGGTTGCCATAACGGGAGACACTGCTGGATGACTGAGGGACAGCCACCAAATAAGTAACGCTGATTTCAGCGTTGGCGATTGGTATTTCCATTATAAATGCCCTTCCGAAAGCTCCACAGTACGATCAGAATTTTTTTTCCTGACCACAGCAGAAAGATAAGACTCCAGACTCCCTATAATGGATGGAAAACTTTATTAGCAGCCTCCGGGAATGGTGGATGTCTACTTACACTGTAGCTCTATCGACACACGAGTGTGGTACAAACATAGAAGGCGGTGATGATCTCCTTTTTGGGTGATATGATCAAATCGGTTGCTGTCCATAAAAGGTTCGTCACCACGTTTTCCTGGACAACACCCGCACAGCGAGGCACAGCCGATCGTGTCTGCATATGCTCTACCTTCCAGCAGATTCCAGCCTCCTTCCCTCACCTCCTTTAACAATGGCTCCTTTATATCTATCGTTCTTCGCATTTTTCGCGTAGAGACGTATTTTGTATTGCATTTGTAGCTTTGCCGGGCCCTCTATTGATTATCCATGCTGTCGGGATTCGCCAAAGGCCTCCCGTCTCGATCGCGAACGTTGGTTTTAGATTTTATTCTGCTCCTCTACATGTTGGCTCTTCCGCGTGCAGCTGGAGCGTTAGGTAACGATATGCCAGGAGCCCTATCTTTGGGCAGGCGTTCTGCCGCACTGGCCTGTTCTCTCTGTCACTAGAATGTCTTCTTTAACTCATGTGTTCATGTATCAGAAAGTTTACCTGCATAGGCCTGCATGTGACGGAGCCTAGATCAAGGCACTAATAACAAAGAGCAGACGTATTTCATTGAGATGGGAATTATGTCGCGCCGCCCCCACTTCAGGTCGTTTCATCTTCAACTTGTGGCTTGATTACCGCTCGGCGTCTTGTATCATGGGATCAAATGGACCTCCGTCCCCGCATTTGTGACTTGCGAAGACCTTCCACCTCCTTCCACTCGGAGAGCCCTCAAGGCTCCTCAAGGTCTGATGTTGCTAGCACGAATGCATGCGCAACGAACGTACCTGATGCAACCAGCTCTTATCAATCCATTGTTCTGTATTCGTCTTCAGACCGTCGTCGTCATATTGCGACGAAGAGTCCTCAGTCGACGAAGACGTCTATAGTCGTCCTTCCACCGGCATTTTCACATGTCTAAAGAGAGTTTCCAGGGCGAAATGAAAGGTACTGAAAGGAGCTAAAAGGAAACGCTTTCAAACGATTAACATTCGAAGCTCTTCCGCTGGCCATGGCTTTTAGAGGTCGCGAACATGACCCGAAGACCGACTCGGAGTGCTTTGTTTCTTGAAGTCAGATGTATCTGCACGGAGGAACCATCTGGTCAGAAAGATTCTATGGTTCTGCTCGAGCACAGGGAGTAATGCTTCTCTGAACCGAAGCCCGTTGCTCGTTGGTTTTCCACCCCTCAAGGCACAATCCAAAAGGTGAATCCGAATTTCCTACTCCCGAGCTGGAGGCGTTCCATCTGAGAGCAATACAGACTTGGGTCCGCCGTCCTTAATATATTTCCGAGTTACTCCAGGGCGATAGTGTGTGAATTTGCATGTATATTTGCTTGGACATCAACTTATCAGGGAAATGTTGAGAATAACACAAGCCCGAGTGACCTATTCTGCGCTACGAAGAGAATGATTAGGCAGTTGCCGGGCCCAAAGAAATGAGATCACCTAGGATATGCTGTTGATGCTATTCTGAGCATTAATGGGGTAGTGGTAACCTGGGTCGTTGCCACGGTACGGAAATTTCGACCCACCGGGGGTTCAATTCCCCCTTAATGCACGATGTGGGTAAGTTTTTGCTTTCTTCTTAGAAGTCTTGACTCTTGAGTCTTGACTGAGGAGTTGGGACCAGGGAGTCAATCCGACTGGACGCCTGGACCTGGTGAATTTATTCAGAGCTGAGTAACTTGTAAGATATTTGTACCGTACGAATCCTAAGAATGATCAATTTCCAGTGACTCCCCGGGCCATTGGCTGTCAAGATAACGTTAAGAAGTTCAAAGTTTTGGAACAAACATTCATATCTAACCCCCCGGGCGGCATTTCGAAACTGCACTTTATTTTCGGCCTGAAGGATCAGCCCGCTCAACTTCGATAAAACTTTCTGGCCCTCAGCTGGCCGGAGACCGATACTGACAGTTTGCATCATCCCTCAGGTATATCGGCGTTACTCTGCCTTACGTCGACGATCGTGATCACGCCAATGAACATGTCGAATGTCCAATCTCTAAGGTCAGGGAGGTTAAATTTGTGACAGCGCAGGTTTTCGGTGATTATAATGTCATGGTCCATTCCAAATTCCGGACTTGAGACCACATATATAACGACACCTTAAATAATCCGTGAATGCGTATATGTACAATTGCCTATGATAATCCATGGTAATTTCGAAGCTACTTATTAGACCAAAGTTAGTTCATTCGGGAAATCTATGAAAGGCAAGGGCTCGCCTTCGTTGCCGCATTATTACAGCTGTGTAGATTATCTACACCTATGTTTTGTGAACCACAGGTCAGAGCGGCACGATTAGTTATTAGTAGTATGACGATTGCATGTGAATTTGAGTATTTGAATCGGAAACTTGAAAATGATGACCGTTGCAGGCGGCGGCATGGTCGAGAACGTATACGCCAGCGGTAGATTAGAACGGCATGAAGGATAAATGAAAGGAATGACGAAAGCATATTCAATATCGACAGCGGGGGAGGGGACCAGAGGGAACCAGACACGACCACTTGGACAAGTCACATCTGCAATTGAAAGTTGTCAGTGCAGATGCTACCACGGTCAACGCGTCGCAGACTCACCCAGATATCAAACCTTTTCTTCCTTCGCGAACAACTGATATCTGGCGGACCGGGATCCACGGCCCGCATAACACACGTCGAGGGGCTCGAGGTTGTGAGCATAACGAAGGAGATCACTTTGAGATTGTCGTCAAAATCTATGGTGCACTCAAAGTCCTCCCTCCACCCCTTCCGGCTCGACTTCCACGTCCAATGCACGCTCCCTAGGAGAATGACGCGCCCTGCGTGCGCCGAGATCCTCATGGAGTGCTTTTCCATTGCAGAGCGCTCGTAATGGGTCGCTAGCAGATCAAAGTACGATCGAACGGCGTTCAGCCCCGTGAATCGATAGGCATCGGGGGTTTTACAGTCTGCGAACGAATGCTGTATAGTAACCGTATGGTGCTGGGAAAAATGTGCCAAGAGGCGTATAGATGGGGAGTTGTTGGCGATGTCGGAGAAAAGATCCTCTGCAACGGCTGTGAGGTCTGATACAGATAGTGACATTGTGGGAGGGAAGAACTCGAACGTTTAGCCAAGGCAAGTAGGATCCTATATAAAGCATTGGACCTCGGGCAGACGGGGATATATTTTTGGCATGGCCGCAGAAGGGTTCCAGGTTCGCAGGTACTTGGCGCCGGCTGGTCGCAGTCGAGTGAGTAAAAAACATAATACGGGCACGTTTACGGACTTACTTCACTCGCATCATTGGTACTTTGGTATGCCGTCCAATGTATAAGAAGTTGATATGATATTAGACGCTCACGTCAGTTGAAAATCCGGCACGTTCGCGGTCCTGCCACGGATATCAGCCGACAGCTTCGGATTAGCGGTCTGCTATCCGCGGGCGCTGGTAAGTCCTTGTTATTGAGCAAAACTGCTCGAGAAGGTACAGATAAGAATTCGCACGAGAGATGTAATACTATTTGGGGCCGAAGGTATTTTTGACTGCCAGACTCCAGTGCACCGTGCAGAGAATTTTGACAGTACACTTCTGTGACGGATTTTCAGGGTGTAGTACGAAAACAGCAAGCTGATTCCGGGGTGCGGAGCGCTGCGCTCGATTTCAAAATCCACATGGCGGTTAACAAGATCGGTGTACGCCAGTGGGGTCGATGACTGAGTTCCAGATGCCAGCTAAAATTTTTGACTCGGGACGTCAGCGAGACAGCTTGCAAATGAAATCGGGCATCGGTCATAGTGTGCTTGTAAGTATTGGTACGTGCCCGGCCTAACATTGTCGAGGGATCAATTCAGCGCCTCCGAGTCTCGAGACCGATAGATAGCTTTCCGATCCCAAATACAGCACCAGGGTCAGGTTCCGCGACAGTTCCTTGTGGCGTGTTCCTTGTGGATCTCTTCTAAAAGGAATCTTGCCAAGACGGAACCGTGTAGTGCGCTTTCGGATGAAAGATGAATGCAGACTGGAGCAAAACCGTGCCGAGTCGTAAGCAACAAATGGAAAGACATGGGTCCGTATTTGCTTCAGTCTGTTATTTCAATTTCACTGTACCCTTTGCGCGACAATCCGTCGATCTCAGTGAACCAAATGGGCGTCGACACAAAAGCATTGCACATCCCAATCGTGCTTCGCGGCACCAACAGGCACCAATTTCACTATGCACAATTGTTGGGGCTCTGTGGCGGCGGTTCCGCGGTGCCTTTAATAAGACGACCCCATTCTATTGGATGGGTTGGTCCTCGCCAGTAAGTAATCTCGGCGGTTTTTGTATCGACAGAGTAGGTATAACCTTTCATACGAGCGTCAGATGCTATGTATCTATACTATTAGGGCCACTATAAACCACAAAAGATACGTTCAGCCTGTCGTTAGCATGAACCTACTTTGGATTTGGGAAATGTTGCTTCACCTGCTGAGTGTTAGTAGAAGTCAAAATCAAGGATCGAGGGACAGGGGTGATGTCTTGGGGTGGCGCGTCAGAATACAGCAGCCTCTCGACACGGCTTCGTTTATAATGATTTGACAATCTGGCATCAGAGAAACGCCTGCGGAATCAGAACACACATGTTCTGGGTAGCATCATCAAGGGCTCTGTGTACGAGTCTTGAGTTGAAGTTCCCAGATAAGAGTAAATCTCCGTTGTTCCTTCCGAACCCTAAAACGCGAAGCCTAGGAACTGATAATGAGATGGATCAGGAGCCTGCATGTCCGAAAGATCAGGTACAAGTGGCGTCTATTATCAATCGAAATCGTACGCAAAGCCTGAACCTATGCGAGTATTCGGATCATAAGGCCAGTGATTTAGAAGCCGTAAGCCTGTGTTATAAATTGTTACCCAAAGGATGGCTGGTATCGACGGAAACTGCCAGGAATACCGTTATGTGGCGTAGAACCTGGTATAAGAGGTACGACTCGTTCCTTGTCTTACACACTATTGACCATCCCTAGCTCGCACGGACGGTGCAAGGTCCGAAGAATATGTGCAAGAACGAATACTTGAGTCAATAGTGAAGACATGAACCGAAATTGTGTCCTGCGTGATTCCGAGTGCTTGGACACTATGGAAAATACCTATGAAAATCTAGATGTGGCCAGCTCTTAGCAACGAAAATTGAATCGCACTGGTCAAATCAAAAAACTGCCGAAGTTCGGTTCACCAAAGGAGGTGGGACCACTCACTGCGTTTAAATCTGAATCACTAGGAGACGAAGATAGGCAAATAGTGCGCCACTACTTGAACTCAACATGAAATCCGGCCGTATTTGATGGGCTAGATTGACATGGAGGCATGTATTTTACCAGCGCAGTTCTTGAGGGAAGATTCAAACCAACAATCCGGTAAATGCTTAGCAGAGAGGTTACATTGCACAGTCCACTCGCCGGACCGCTTCAGTTCAAGACCCAACGAAGAAAACATGCGAAGTTCCTTGGCACTCTCGGGTGAGTATTTCTTCCCAAATATTGGTGGATAGCGGCGAGTACGAAGGTCAACCCATGTATGTGCTCAAATAAATATGATTGGACCATCGCGTATAAGAGATTCACAAGACGGGGCAAGACACCGTCCTGACCAGCATGAAAAAATGTCAGTTCGATTACGACATCAGGGTACATAAACTTACCCGCGAGAGTGATCGAGACCTGAAAAATGCTCATAGAATATGTCTTTATTTAACCTATACAGACAATTCACTCAACTGGAGCCCTGAACATGCATGCGATGGACGCTTAGAAGATTTGAATTGAAGTCAAAGTGATGCTGAAAAAAGTTGTCAGGAGTCAAACTGAAAACGGCAAGGATGAACGTACGCTTTGAACATCTGACAGACCGGCTGAACGCCAAATCCTCGGATTTTAGTGCTCACTGGGAGTTCTGGTTCAATGCAACTGTCAAATAACGAAGCTATCTTCGGCATCATTGACTCCGTTGCTGAGTTAGTACGGGGTTCAATCAATGACGAGAAAGGAACGAGCAGCAAAACATCGACCCTTTGGGGACAACAACGGCGTCTTTCGCAGAGTTCTTCATGTATTTAGTATCTGAAAGCCCAAAGCCTCTGACCAGTTTATATCGTCTCGAGTGATACCTGCCATATCCTGGTGAAACAGAATGATGCAAAAACCAGCAAGGCGGGCGCGGTCCTCGTGATATAGCCGCAGCGATGCATCTGCATACGCAAATCGTCAACTCATCTTTCATCTATTCTTGGATCGATCATCAAGCCACGAATCGAGTTAAGTTGACCCCTCGGTCCCGGACTCCCTAATATTGCTCAGAGCTCAAGCCGTGCATCGCATCTACAATATGCCCCTTTGGATTTGGTATGCCGCTAAAAAGTCGCGTCAAGAGGATTTAGGATGTAACAGAAGCACGGTACACGCACATCGAAGACATAAAAACGACCATGATCGGGTTGGCGGTCTGCAGTCGAACTTAAGATAAATAATTCTGTGATCAAGAAATCGTTCTTCGATTTGAATTATGAAGTGCGCTCGAGTTGTCGATCCTCGTTAGATGTTATCCGAGTCTTTCAATGAAACTGCAGCCAAACGAGACTGCTTCACACTCATCCGCCTTGGACACAGCTGCATTCTTTCCTACTGAACATGCAGACGCGACATCAGCAAGGAGATAAGCACCATGATGCTAAAAAATCTCTTACTAACTGAGGAACCCACATATATGCCCGAGCACGCTGGCTTGGCGTAAGGCCATTTTTCTCGTTCGACAATACCAGCGGAAAGTCATTATTGCCCCAGCGCTGCTAAGGAGACAATGAGGATCGGCAAAGCAGGAGCACCGTAGCCGAAGGAATTGCCTAGAAAAGACCGAACTGTCTTGGAAAAAGTGTCAGCGTTCAGTGAAATGCATCGTCATGCTCCAGAAAGCTTGTCGGGCGTCCTTCGTATTTGACATTACTGGGGACGATCAGATCGGACGGTAACGAGCCCTTTTTATGAATGGCGATGCATGAGACAACGGGAAACGCATGTGCTATGATTTCCCTCATGGCCTCAGCACTAAATAACGCGTCAACTGTCGCCACATGTCTCAAAACCTGCTGTATATGATTCGGAGGCTTCGCCAGGACCGGTACAGTTCCATGATCCAGATCATAATGCACACAAGAACGCCCTATTGTTTCTCAGATCTTAGAGGCGTAGCCCGTTTGCAGTAGTTAACGTGCGAGCAATGTTATCGATGACCTAGAGTAAGTCCAAGGTGGCAGCATTCAGCTCCCAAAGTCAAAGCTGTAAGACCGAGATGACGCGGCTCACCACTTTCAGCGTATTTTGAGGTATTAGTATCTGATTTTCATAGTAAGTATTCATTAGTGCTCTAGCGGAATACCCTTCAAAACATCTCAGGGCTTCAAACTTCACCACCAGACAGTCGATGATTAATTGAGTGGTCCAAACAGTTTTTTCCGCTTCATGGTAGTAGAATTGACGACAGCAGCTACGATCTAAGGCGTTAGATGGGTATCGGTTAACGTCTCTTTGCCTCAGGTTTCGACAGGTAACTGAGGTAAGCCGCAAGACTGAAATTTTCAGTTTGACGTCAGGCCGTCGGTCCGGACCAATCGGACCGAACTCCGAGAAAAAATTTGCGTCTCGCCTGAGGTTGGACATGTGCAACAAGCACGGACTCCGTCTTTGATTGAAAATACACAAAGAAGCCCAAGTCATCGGCCCACTAACAGGTGTGATTCTGCCCTTCTAGATGACGGCTGCTATTAATGAACGACGATGAGTATCACTTAATACCGCTTCACTAACCTTTTGGCAGTCCGAGGGTAAGGCGGTCTGATCATGAGATATCCTCGTTTGGAGCATTCAATTATGGTGGCGCTTCGTGGCAGCCACGCGTCCGTTGAGGAAAGATCTACGGGGATGATTGAAATCGGACATTACGAGAAACAGTGGATGTCCATTGCTTACTCTGTCCGAGCCCGAGGCAAGCAGTGGGCCTAACGACGAGAAAATCATAAGCGTAACCTTGAACCCATGCTTCATCAATATAGCTGAAGCTGGAAGGAGACAGGGAAGGAAAATCACGAAGAGGTCTCGCGTGGGATATCCGCCGGCTGTCTGCATGTCCTGCAAAGCTCTCGCTTGCAATCGAGTGTGGCAGCACGTTACGGGTCTAGGGGGGTTGAGAAGTACTATGAGGAATGAGAATCAATCACCCAGTCCCCGACTTCGTCTCCCCCCTTGCCGTATTGGCTCTGTCTTCCACTGTAGACACGAAATTAATAATACACGTATGGGTGTCAAATTCTAATAGCTATGCGTGTACTAGCGGCTGATACTAGGCCTTTGCGGCCATAAGAGACGGCGAAGCGGGAAAGGAACGGAAGCCTTGGGTCTAGAGCAATAGTCAAGAGCTTAGAGGTGTGAAAAAAGACACAAGATTGACAAGCGCAGCCAGTGCTTACTACCACCGTGCAAACCCGCCCCTGCGAAGACCTGCGGGACACAGAAAGAGCGAGAAACCGGGTAGAACACGAAACACGAGCAAGTATATTGGTAACCAAGCAGCGACATCATATGTTCACGAAAAGATGGTAAAGATGTATATAAAAGGGAGGGCAATTGTTGAGTGGAGCAAGATTTCCCGGCCCGGGTACGTGTGGTCTAAAAAGAGATCAAAAAATTCCTCATTGGGATTCAGCCATCAGATTACTGTTTCTCAAGGACAATATTGGACCCCGGAGGCTATCATGATTCGAGTCCCAGGGTATCCGCCCTCTTCTTCGTGCTTCTGCTGCTTCAGGACCCAAGGCCGTTTATCAGGTTTCTGGTCAAAGGTCCACGTTTTTCGTCGTGCTTGTACACCCCTCACACTCGTTTTATCGTCGCTCGTTTTTCTCGTCTCTCTGCGTCCTTCGACTCTGATAATATGCATATTGCTGCAAGGTCCACCCATATACAAAGAACTCATCGCGCCATTCCCGCTTATTCACTCACACAACGCACGCCGGCTTTGATTAATCTTCCGGTATCTCTCCCTGATATACCCATTGTCAGCCCTATCGTAACCCTGCTCGTTGCTGGAATCAACCAGCAGGAGGGGGCCTCTACAGTGACTGTAACAACAACAGTATCCACCTTGGCTGCCAGCGCTACCGAAAGCAGTGACCGTGACTCTGCTTCAAACGATTCGAGCTCTGGAAACTCGAGTAGTTCTGGAAGCACCGACTCTAGTTCAGACAGTGCGAATAGCTCAGACTCCAGCTCTGGGAGCATCGTCTCAGTGAGCAATGTCGATGACATTTCGGACAGCACCGGAAGTGGGAGTTCTGGAGGTTCTGGAGGTGGGAGCCTCGCTAGCACAGAGAGTGTGTCTGCCGGAGGTGGGAGTGAAAGTAGGACCAAGATTGGCGCAACGGTATCCGGGAGTCTAACTGGCGCGACTTCCGTTGTTTCTTTCGCCAGCAATGACTCGGATTCTCCGATAAACACGTTCATCTTTTCCTCCAGTGTTATACCGCCCTCCGGAACCGGTAGTATCGAAGGTACCGCCTTGCCTTCTTCCACCCTTTCTTCGGGGATTATCATCCCCAGCGAGCCGACAGCCAGCACGAGGGCAAATTCGAAGAGCGACCCTTCTGCCACCGACAACATCCAGGGGCTCACAGCCAGTACTGTTTCGCAGCCTACTCCCAATTTGAACATACTCTCAGGCGACCCGAGTGCTGGAAGTACAGCGTCTGCTGCCTCTACCGACTCTGTCAATGGAGGAACAGGTGTCACAGAAGGTAGTGGTGGAAGCTCTTCCAATGGTAACGGAACAGACGGCGCTGGTCTTCCTACTGGCGCCACCGTCGTCATTTCTCTAATCGTTCCTGCCATTTTTGCCGCTTCTCTCCTACTTTTCATCCGACAGCGCTTTCGAGCGAAACGGAACAAGCGCAACAAATGGTGGTTTTCCAATATGAAGTCAAGGGAAGACGACACCCAGGCTTCGGGCAGTGGCGCGGAGACCACCGCTAGAGCACGCTCGATTAGGAGCAGCTTTGGTACACCGTACGACTATAACGCAAGTCGGACATCAACACCTTCCTTCGATGTGCCAGTGCCTGTTCTGCCGCCCATGGCAGAAACTCGTCAGTGCTCTCACAGTCCCGAACTACCGATGCACAATCCGCCAGATGGACATCCGTCTCCTCCTCTTCTGGTCAACGTCGATACTCTCCCACAAACCGACATGCGCGGTGTCTCATTATACAGCACCCGCAGTACATCTAGCGAACTGTACCGTCAGTACCTCATCTTGGGTACCAACGACAGAGAACCAACGACCCCCGCATCCGTTCGCCCGCCCGCCTTCGTGTTTCCCATGTCGCCGCAAGACTCCAGCAGCGAAACAACACCGAAGAGGGATAGCGGCGTCCTGGGCTCGAGCTATGAAGCAAATCCCTTCGCCGATCCCAGTGCTTCCTCTCATCGTCTGCCTACTGTTCCTTTCTTGGATGTTGAGATCATATGTCGATCGTTCGAACCCACTCTTCACGATGAGATTTCCGTATCTGTGGGAGATCGCGTTCGTGTATTGAAGGTCTTTAATGACGGATGGGCCTTGGTGGAGAAGATTCCAGTCGAGTCGCCGTCGGGCAAAGGAAAGCAGACGCTTCCGCAGGCCGGATTGGTTCCTATTGATTGTTTCCGAGAGGCGTGGCAGCCCCTTCTGGCGTTTTTGGAAGATAAGGGAGTAAGCGGTTATTCGGAGACCGGTGTTGCTCTTTGATTACTACTTCTTACTTATTGTGAGTTTCATCGCGTTGCGTCAAAAGGTGTGCTGATACTATCCATGCCAGATTCTTCACTCAAGTGCCTGTCTACACGGCTCATTGATCATCTGCGATGTCGATTATACCATTTGTTGGATATTTTCCCACTTTGACCGCGTATCCTTCCTTTCGACCTGTTCGGTATCACTCGTTCGCGTTTATGCTGTACTGCCTAGTTTCTGAGGTTTCATTTCTAACTTTGTCTGGCCTTGTTTAGGAAGTTCAAGTTGTACGTACCACGGCTGCTTCATTATTGTTTTACGTATGTACATTTCGAGCTATATCCCAAAAGTCTAACGCTTAATCCTGTTATTTAGTGATAAAATATTAGTGATACAAGGAATGGACTGTGGCGACCCCACATCAATATCAACAGCCTATAGTGTTCTATTGAAAGGGGTCTATATTTGCGGGTCCTGCCCCTCCTACATAGTAGAAACAGAAAATGACAAACCGAAGTGATAAACATGACAATTGCCTGCCGAAAGGTGATATAACATTAAATACTTACCCTTTGGATCTCGCTCATAGGATTGAAGAAGCGAGTGAAAAAGACGATTCTAAGGAAGGCGGGAATCCGCTTGATATGTATTTCGTTTAAGTATATTCAATGCTCGCTGACGCCGGCAATTAAATTTCAAGAGCCTGGCGGGTTGAAGTGATCAAGATGGTGCAAGGCAACTTCTCCGCGGATTGTAACCCTTCGCTCATCTGCATCATCCAACAACTCATTTTCACACCCATGACTTCGAAGTTGCACCACGGCGTGTATAGTACGTGTAGGAGTGGGGTACAACTGCGTAAGAAAGAATAGAGAATTTCCTGCGATGCTCGGACGCGCGAAAGGATTAAAACACCAAGGAGACGTATGAATAGGAATGATGATGTGGAGACCATAAAAAGTTTCGTATACTGTGGAGCAATGAAGAGTCTGATAGAAGACACAACAAACGCCGCAATGAACCTTAGAAGCTACAATGATATTGGGCGTCGTATGGTTGATTCGACCTGATATTTAGCAACAACACGGTATAGGAATGATGTAACACATTCCGCCGCCCTAGTACAAGATGCATTAGCCTCCTATTGTCCAACGAAAACAATTCTGCTTACTGGGCATGGAATACACCCACCTCTGAGCCTCATCGGCTCCTGCTCAAGTTTCTTTTTCTCCACGACCATCCCTTGCACGGGAGCAGGCTGATCCGATACGACAGCAGCCTTGGATGATGTATGGGTGTGGGCGCGTGGAGGGTATGTTATTGGCGACATGATGATGTGGTGGAGCTGAAGTCCGAGCGAAGGTCGATCGGGTTTAAATGTGGATGGAGACGATGACATCATCGAATCAAATTCAGCAATGACCGGTAATGACCCATTGACCGCCACCTTGCGCAGCAACGCCAACATCCACTTTATTTCCACTTTCTGGACAGTTCTTCAGGTAATATCTAGACTTTTATGGGTTATCCACACGTCTCCAGAAGATACTGACCTTCTCGCTGTGTACCATAACGGGGAAAGCACAGTAGTAAGTATTCTTTCGTCGCTCGAGATACGAACGATAAGTGGTTCGTGAAAGCGTCAACTTGAGGACTAGACGCTACCACAATTCTCTTGAAATTTGGATCAAGGTAGGACACGGCTTGGCGATCAACGGCGGCGGTATTTCTACTGCGATTACATATGAAAGCACTATATACTACAGAAGACAGTCCAAAAACATGAACGAGTTTCAAGGGGCCATCGACACAATTATATACACAACTACCACCCAGGCCACCACCCTGATGACCAGGAGAACCGGGTTTCTGGCAGTACTCACTTGATATGTTGCCCCGGCTGTTTGCAAATACGCAAACAAAGCACCCGGGGTGGTGTCCTCGTCATAGCAAAAACTATGAAACAGCGCGGTGGGGGAGCCTAGAATTAATGCCGGTTGGCGCTGCTGACTTATGCTCGAACGGTGGCATGCGCTTACCACATGTAATCCCCGATACACTAAATCCAAGGACCGTAAGCACGAGGACGTAGACCTCTTGTATGAGAACAAGAGGGGCCAGGATGAGAATGAGAGGAATCAGGATGATCCAAGGACCGATGAAAATGATAATTGAGATGAAGAGCGCGAGGCGCGGGTTTGCTTGCACTAGGGTCACAAAGTCAGGTGGGATAGAAACACTGAGTTAGACTGCTGAACGAACGGATTGTGCCCAAAGGGTAGAACACTGCAGAGGACCCGACCATTAGCTAAAATGGAAGCAAGGTTTCGCGTCAGGCACACCTTGGTTAATGAGAAAATCCTCTGATGATGCTGTGTATCAGCACAAATATTATGACGAAGCAAACGACCCACTAGTGCTGACCAAACATCCCAAGAGCCATTGGAAGGCTAGCGTTCCGTGTATGAGATCGGAAGAAATTGATTGTCAGCGTCGGGCGTACCACAAGCATAGTCTTTGAAGACATTGACGAAGATGTCACCTGGACGAGTTTTACTAAAACGAGAAGAACAAATGGGAAAGAAAGCTTACTGATGACACTCATAGCTATTTTGATCCATTTCAAGATTTGTTCCCAGGTATTGTTGAAGTCAAAATCTTGTTGGGTAGCCGTGCGCGCGACGAGGTACATTGTGTGCTGGATGAAAGTACAGGGTCGTAACTTGGACAAACATTCAGAGAGAGCTATCACCTGACAGCTTGGACAATTCTAGGATAGTAGCAAGACCGTGGGATGCACAGCAGCTTACGGGAGGTTTACGGGAGGCGAAATCCCGCTTGTTCCGCGGCCATCTTTGCTATCCAGAACTTAGTGGTCGTTTGTTTATTTTTTCTTTTCTGGTGCCGATAGCTTCGTCCACGATAAAGTTTGGGTCTGTCAATTATAAATACACGGGAGGAGGTCTCAAAGAAAGCATAGGAAAGCGTCGAGTACGTGGGGAGCTAAAGGAACAAGTACGCCTCGAGGAACATACACGACTGCCAAGGTCGAAAAGAGAACGGGTATCAAATCATCGACAGAATCATATACACCGCCACGAGCCCAGCTAGCACCCTGATGAGCACAAGGACCACGTTGCTAACAGTGAACCCATTGTACGACGCGCCAGTTGACTGTAAACAAGCAAAGACGGAGGCGGCAGGGGTGTGTCCGCCATAGCAGAAGCTTTGGTACAATGCAGCGGGTGAGCCTGAGGGAACTCAGTCAAGCCCGATGACATATGGTATCTTTAGCGCGCGCTTACCACCCACGATTCCCGATACGCCAAAACCAATAATGGTGAGCACGATGAAAAAGGCCCCTTGGATGATGAACAGAGGAATTAGGAGAATCCAAGGCCCGAAGAATATGATGATCGATATGATAAGCGTCAGGCGCGGGTTTGCTTGTACTGATGAAAGAGATTAGAAGACCGGATCTAAGTGGACTAACTGGAGGCTGCACGAACAGATTGAATCGAGGGGGTAGAACACTATACGGTAATTAGAACAGGGAAACTATTGACGTCCAGGGCCAACACGCACCTTGATCTCTAAAGAAACTAACAAGAAAATCCTCTAGCCGGACCGAACATTCGGAATACTATCAGGATCGTAAGAAGGAAGGGACCTACTACTTGCGACCAGAGCTGTTTGGATCCATTGCAAGACCTTTTCCAGGGTTTCGCTGAAGTCAGATTCACTGGGAGAGACTGAGCGAGCAACGATGCGCATGGTGTGTCAGTGAAAGAAGCGTGGCAGATTACCTTGCTTGTCCAGGTCTCTCGTCTAAAATTGTGCGTACGACACCTACTTAGTAACGTGACGCAGCGGCAATTTCCGTATTATCCAATGTCCATCCAGGAAATTCCCTGGCATCGCAAATCGTCAATCATGGCCTTCCACAATGGAGACTGTAGTATCGCCTCACTCCTGGATTCAGTACGAGATGTGTTCAAAAATGCGATGTCAGTATGTTATT